>OX411803.1:16397906-17647906 GCA_948253155.1 Leucoma salicis
CCTCGATTGAACGAACCCATCATATTGTTACGTGTTCTCGATATCTGCAATTGAAAATTAAGAATATTATACTAAGTTTAGAATACTTAACCATACTGTACTGTTCTAAACACGCACCTTTGGTATTTTCGCAGGAGGTTCCCATTCTAGAGGAGGAGCTAAGTTCGATTCAGGTTTGAATTTCTTAGCACAAGGTATTAAATGGCGCGCCAATTTACCTTTACCATTGTCTTCAAAAGGACAGTTAGCGCATTGATGGTACGCCGGTGCTCTCTCCAGTTTGCCCCTAACATTATGCTCAGCTTCCATGTGATACAAAATATCATGGGGACTTCGAATTTCAAATGTACAGTAGTTACATTTATAGACGCTATTTTTCATATGTGGTGTTTCTAAGTGATGAGCCATCACCAACTTGGATTCTGTCTTAAAACTACAATATTCACATTTTAATTGTGCAAATGAATAAGGTGCATTATTTTCTTTGCTAAATTCTATATTTTTCATAAGTGATGCAATAGATGTTTCTGTACTTTTAGTGTTATGACCTTGCTTCTTTTCCCTATGAAGTTTCCGATTTTGCTGTTTTAACAAGTCACTTTGTACAAATTCTTGCACTAAACTTAAACCAATATTAACAAAAAACTTTCCAAGTGAGCAATCAAAATAATTATCTGATTTGTTTGAACAAACTTTCTCAGCAGTTAATTCAGTAACATCATTAATTTCTTCGATTGCATCAGCCTTATCTTTAATGATAATAGTTTTGTCTTCTTCATCACTCAATATTTCATCATCAGAGTCTGTGGAGCTTTCTCCATCCCAAGAAGCGTCATCGTCTTCACCTCCACGCTTGCGCTTTTCTACAAAAAGTAATATACTGAAATAAACCTACTTATTGACAGCCATTATAGATTATATACTACACTAATTATGTTTATATCTCAGGTTCTCGACATAGTAGACATAAAACGTATAACAGTTTTAAAGTCTAATCAAGAGCTAACACACAATTTTATCAAAATCGTTTCAGAAGTTTATGTACGAACAAACAAACACACAACAAAAATTCTGAAATATTAAATGTTTTGAATTTAGAGATGCAATAGCCAGAACAGACATTTTGTTTTTCAAGTATCTTAAAAGATAAGTACAACACAAATACAATAATCACAAATTAAATGTATTAGATCACTTTTTAGCTGGCTTTCTAATGTGTTTATACATTAAGCTACAAAATAATTTACCTGTACCAGAAATTTTAACTTGTTATTTAAAAAATGATATACCTTTCTTTTTCTTTTTCTTTTCATCTAACTCTTCAGGAGCTGACTCAGTTTTGTTGGGATCTTGGACTGCTGCAGTGGCTACCACACTTTCTGAAGATTCATCAACAGATTCAGCTGATTCTTCATCTTTCTCTAATCCCTCAGATTTTTCAGTTTCCTTTGTTTCTTTGATTTTTTGCTCGTTTTCTTTGTCCTCTTTAGCTTTTTGTTCATCAAGTTCTTTACCCAAAGTATCGACAAATTCTCTAAAAGGCTTCACAGAAGGTTTTTCATACACATAAGGTACTATAAAAGAAGGAGCTTCAACAACAAACATATCATCTGTTAAAGATGGTAGTATTGATGGTTGAGGTGTCTGAGAAGTACTCTGCGTGGATGTATTAGACTTACTGCTGATTGGTGTGACTGTTGTTCCACGGGCGACTATGCTCTGATACAAGCTATGAGCATTAAAATTTGACTGTGACGAAAAACCAGGATGCTTACGAGGTACTGTAGGCTTTTCATTCCCAACAGAATTTGTATCAATTATAACAACGGTTGGTTCTTTCTTCTGATTATTAGTTTGACCAGACTTCATTTGCCTTGCTGCCATCTCAACTAATGTCTTAGTATCATTAATAACAATTGGTTTCGTTTTTTTATAGTAAGGAGTTTCTATAGATACTTCTTCAATATCAGATTCATTATCACCATTTTCATCAGTGTATCTCTTCCGCTTAATAGCTCTGCTGCTACGTCGCAATGGTACTTTATTATCACTATTATTTTTATTTACTTTTTCTTTATCTGTTACAACACATTCTTCATTATCAGTTACAATTTCATGAACTTCTGAACTTGAATCGTGAGAATTTCCATTCTGGCTGGGAGGCCTTTGATTTTCTAGTAATATCATATTATCAATTTTGTTTTTAAAATTTTCCTCCTGAGAAAAATCATCGGCATCTTGATCAGACTCTGAATTTATGCTAACTGTATCTTCAGCTCTTGGTTCTACATCCATACCTTCTTCATCTGAAGAATCATCTTCAGAATCAACCTCATTTTCAGAATTCTGAAAGTAAAATAATTTTATATTTTTACTAGCTGACCCCAGGAACTTTGTACCGTCACAGAATCAATAAATGTTGTTTTAAACTTAATAATTTAAATTAATTTAGGGTAAACTATAGTATTGCTGGCACCCCCTTAGTCATTGGCACTTTAGATGTTAAATACAAATATTAAGAACTGGTATAGCAAAAACATCTGTTCTACTTTTTTCATAATCTGCAATATAACATTGCTTGCAGAAAAAAATAGATTTTATAATATTTTAGCTGGAAAATAAATATATGCCTGCGCCATACAGAACTGTTAAAACATTACTTTCTAATAAGAGTCATCAATTCAAACGGTAAGTTTAAAAGTTTCTTATTTAATATTTCGAATGACTGTAACATAGATTATTTATTATTATGCTTAGTTTTTAGGTAAATAATGGCTACGAGTGCTTTTTTTGACAATATTTCTGTTAAAATCTTACTTTATTAGGTGCCAATGACAATTTGTTAATAACTGTACATGGCAACTAACCCGACTTTGTTTTTTATATTTAAAAAAGTATAAATAAAATAAAAGACGAGACATTATGTTATGGGTAACTGTCTGACTAATGCCTCAGTGGCTTTACTTTATTATATATCTACCAACCATCAAAATACTGCTTATTTATAGCATAATTCTGGGCTACTAACACAATAATTTTCAGTAAGTATCAGGTGCAGTGAAAGGAAAGTCGACAACAATCCCTTATGTGGTTAGAAGCTATTTATCTTAAGTTAAGTTTAAAACTTGAATAGACCATTTGACAACATTTTAACTTGTAAAATGATTTTTGAGTGCTCAGATGGCAGTCAGATTCCCATACAGGACAACACTATGTGTCATCCACAAATGGTTATTCTGAGTCTGGGTGTATGTTGTGTCCGTGAAATTGTATGTCAGACCAATTGCCAATGGTGGCAGACGAGCAAACGGCTCACCTGATGGTAAGTGGTAACCACCGTTCATGGACTTTGGCAACACCAGGGGTACAGCTAAGCCGCCGCCTACCATGAGTAGTGTTCTTCTCAAACCCAGTTTAAGGAAGGGCATGACGGTAGAGCTGGGGAAACACCGCAGCAGGAAGTACATACCAGAGCTAACACGTGCGTTGTAAAAAAGAGCGCTGGAAACGAACAGTCTTGGACGGGATCATTTCCAGGTAGTGTTAACGAACCCTACTACGATGTCTCGTGGTCCGGTGGTGAAAAGGGAATGTTTGTAACACCTCAAACAGTTCCTTAGAGCACTCCCCATTGTAGAGTCGATAGAGAGAACCAGTCTCTCCGCCGCCTCAGCGAGTCTAAACCATCCGTGAGATTGGGATCATCGACAATTCGAACAGCACGCCTTTGCAGGGAGTAAAGCGAGTCGAGCTGGTATTTTGGTGCGCCTACTCAGAGATGTGAGTAGTATTCCACATGAGCCTTATACAGCATAAGTCGCTGCCTCGGTGTGAAATATCACTTGGCTCTGTTCAGGACGCTCAGTGTTTTGCTTGTCAATTTGACTTTGTCCTCCAAATTAGTTCCGAACTGGACTGCAGGAAATGTCGATGCCGAGGATCCCAATATTATCAGGGATTCACTCCTTGGAACGGGGGCGCCACATCAAATGGGTCCTTCTTTGCAGTGAACGCGCATACCTGTGCCTTAAATAGTGTTGAATTGAATCTAGTTAATTTCTCCCCATTCCAAGGCCCGCCCCAGATAACACTCTACTTCAGACACAAATTGTGTCCGTCCGGCGATCCATTTGCAGAGTCCCTTGGGCATAGGATGGTAGCTACGATAGAAGGGCCCTATGCCAGACCCTGTCGAACGCCTTCGCAATGTCCAGGCTAAATGCTATAGCCTCACCCCCACTCTCAGAGAACTCTGCACAACGATGGGTAAGATACACAAGAAGGTCACCGGCGGATCGACCGTGACGTAAGCCACATTGGCGGTCACATGATTAGCGTCAAGGTATTGCAGAAGCCGGCTGTTGGTTTTTTTTTGTTGCTCTGGTCCTTCCACATACAATGTATATTTATAATTAATTACTTATCATCACGCCATCTCCCATGCAGGGTAGGCAGAGAGAACAGAATGCCAAAAGGCATCTTCTCTATTCTTGCATACACCTCTTGCTTCCTCAACATTCATAATTCTCTTCATACACGTTCTCCGATTTCGGCGGAGACTCCTGACTGACCACGTTCCTTCAATACATGACCTCTTTCGAGTCTCGGTCTCCCGCTCTACACCCTTCCAGTTACGCATCTTTATAATCAGTCGCTCTTTAATAATCAGTCGCAGTCAGTTTCGCATCTTTATAATCAGTCGCTCGTCTGGCATTCTTTCCACATGTCTGAACCATCGGAGCATTCAATAAACCTTATTCAATTCAATTCTTCATTCTGGCGGCCCCGATGATTTCGCCAATGTCAGGTTTTTATTTTTAATGAATTAAGATAAATATATTTTTTTGTTTAAACTTTGGCTTTGTGAAAGATCATGAATAAATCGAAAATACAGACGTAGAAAAGAAGATCATAATTTAATGTTACTGTTGATAATAAAATCGCTGAGTGTATGTATAAACGGAGAGTCAACATAACGTAAAAGAGATTTGAAGTCAGAAAAAAGAGGGATAGATGAAGGAAGAAGATCATTAAGAGATTATCGCGGTTATCGCGTTGCACCGCTGTGGTGCAACGCGATAAACTCCGGGCTGCTACTGAGAATTTTTCTTTTTAGAAAAAAGCTCAATAATATTGCCCGACCCGGGGATCGAACCCGAGACCTTATGATTAGCAGTCGCATACACTACCGCTACACCACCGAGGCAGTTAGCTCTTCAGATGGGGCTCGGTCAAAAGACACTAACTGAATATCTAGAGCTACGAACTTATCGTGAAAAGACCGGATATTTTTTTTAACAATCGTTTGAAAATAAATAATATGGAAATATCCTTTGTTACGGCGGTACGCGGGAAATGGGATGAAAACATTTTTACTATCGAAAAAGTTATAATAAACAAAATAAATTATAAGGTATGTCCACAGCAGTGAAAAAGCAAACGCGCGTATTCCGAGGGCTCAACGAGGATATTATCCTTCGTCACTCATGGTTTAGCTTAGTCTCATATTCAGGCTTAACTGAGGTGTTTTTCTGTGAAAAAGGTGCAAAAACCAGTGCTGTGGTGTACCAAAATACCGTCCTAACAAACATAGCGGATCCTCTTTCTCAATGTTTAAAAACAGACACCGGGTATTCCAACAGGACTCTGCACCAGCTCATAAGACACAAAGCACGCAAAACTGGTTTTGTTGATTAAGGGCATGTATTCAAAATCGGGGAGGGCATTTCGAATAATATAAATAAAATTATATTCTATATTACAGGGATCATTGGTCAACAAGACCGTTCCTAGCAAGCGCCGAAAGTTAACAAATGCGAGAAAGAACGCAATGACAAGCCGATAAGACTATTTAACTTTAAACTAATTTAAGACCCCAAATAAGATTCCTTTGAATAGTGCCTATGTGATTTTTCAATAGCAATCAATAAAGAAATATTTTAAAGAGTTCTTAAGAAGGTAAGTACGAACATTTTTAAAGAACTTCACTTAAGGTGATCTAATGATAAATCATATAGCTTGTTGTTGGTAATAGTCAATTATGCGGTTATTTATAATTAATGTATTTTTTTTTAAATGACCAGTTTATAAGTAGGTAACTGTTTATTTGTTAGTCTTATACACTAGTCAACAAGAACTGATTCTGATTGATCTGATTGTTATTGTTAAAATACTTTTATTACATAACATAAAACTAGTACATATATAGATATAAACAATTGAACAAACTTTAGACCAATGAACTAAAATTTATTGAAATGGCATTCCACAGCCCAAAGTGCTGGCGTTACTCTGCTGGATGGCGAGCCTAATCCTTTACCCAAGTTTTTCACTATAGTCGGAATTTTAATTCGATTCCAGATTTGACAATTTCAGTGTTGCAACGTTATGACAAGTACTAAATAGTGACGTTGCGAAATTATTCGATACGGAAATGGAATATTTCCGGATCGATTCCTCTCGTTTATAGTAGTATATCTAAACAACTACTACTTTAATAGAAACTAAGTATATCAGGAAATTAAATATTTCTGAACGGATAATTTAGTTATGACGATTAATTTTATTAAGGATCTGAGAGTTTTCTTTAATAATTGTGTGTGAAATAAATAAAAAAATGTGATCATGAAGGAACATGAGAAATAAAACAAATAGATGTATTATGGTAATATTTTATTTTATAAATCGTCGCCGTCATCGCTATCGTTATCGCTGTCACTTTCTGTAACATTTATTATAAATGTCTGTGATATTGTCAATTAACATATCTAGCCTACTCATTTTTTCCTCTTCTTTGACAACATGGGATACGCATTTAGACCATTCGGTAGCCGTAATTTTTTGAATGCCTTCCTCAAATAAATTTCTCACGTCTGTCAATTTGAAGGTTTTATTATTTTGAGCTACATGCCCCTTTACTGCGCCCATATCAATTCGATAGGGTTCAGCTCGCAATGGTAAGGGGGCAGTCTTAAAACCGTGATCCCAGGTTGTGCTGCCATTTCGTCTACAGCGTACTTATTAAAAGACTCGTTATGTGGAATCAGTTCTAAAAGCGTAGCTTTAACCATATCTAGGGGGTTAGGCAGAATGTCATATTTCACGTGTCGACCGTATCGTCTCGCTTGTACGAAAACCGTGATTGGCCAACGGATTATTGTGACATCACGCGTCGGTTTCTCAACCAATCACAGTGATCTCGATACGGTCGACACGTGAAATATGACAATCTGCCTCAGGGGGCTGGTTCGAAATGAATATTTTTATTTAAAAGCCAGTCTTGAATTGCAGCTTTTTTCCAGCTCATTTTTGGTGCCGTTTCCAATTTTCGGGAGTGGTAAGGTGCATTATCCATCACCACAATTGAGTATGGTCTTAATTTTGGTAAGACTCCAGCGAACCACTCCTCAAAACAAACTGCATTCATCTCATCATGGTAATCTTCACAATTCTTCTTTGCTTCAAAAATCATGAGCCCCTCTTCCAGTAAGCCTTCTTCACTACCTATATGGCTAATTATGAGACGTTTGCCTTTTCCAGATGGATTTTTTAATCCAGTGGTCAGTCCCTCCAAAAACGCTTGCCGAGATGATGTGACTTTCTTGTCCACCCAAGTTTTTTTACAGTATGACCTAAAAATAAATATAGTACATGAACATTCAATATTACTATTAAATTTAATGTAAAATGTATATAATTTTAAATGTTAGCCTTACCTACATTAACCCAAGTTTCATCTTGATAATATACATGTCTTCCTTCTCGTCGAAACTGACATATAGATCGCAAGTAACGCTGGCGCCATGTTATTATATCATTTCGATCAATAAGTGTGCTCTTGCGTGACCGTGCAACAAATTTAAAATTAAGATGCTTCAAAATTTTTCTGTGGGTGGCTTTGGAAACCTTGGGCATTTCTGGATCATCGTTCATCACTTGTAAAATCTAAAATAGTAAATTTTATAATAGTTTTAAATCATTAGTTATATATAAAAGATGTAGGTATAAAATAATACTGTCTGACTGATTGACTAACCTTTGCAATGGTTGGAGGTTAATTTCGATAAAAGAACTGATGAACAATTCTTTGTATTGCGGAGAATGTAAATTCATCAATTTTATCTTTGAAACTTCACTTTCGTCCAGTTTTTTTAGGAGTTGGCGGCGCACCTTTATTTACTTCCTTCAAAACGTTACAAACAGAGCGTGAGGTTATTCCCAATGTCAGCAACTTTGCTCATACATTCATTTTCTTCCACAACTTCAAAGGCCTCTAATTGCGCAGAAGTTTCATTTTTCACGTACTTGTAGGCGTTGCGGATCATTACTTTTTCAGTAACAGTGAAAGCTTTTCGTGGACGTTTTTTTCTTGGGGACAAGAAAACATCCACGTCTTTTTGTGATGTACTTGGCTGAGGATCCATTTTGATGGAAAACCAAAACAAATAGATTCACTCAAAGTTTACAAAAAACTATAAACGTAACAACAAACACAACGTAAAAAAACTTTAACAAAAACCCAACAAAATAACAAAATATCGATTCGCAATGAAACAAGATATTCGTGCAGTTAGACTGGGAGAATGAAGCCGAATAACAAGATAAACAAAATGGCGATAGCTGCACGAGCGCGCACGGGTTGCCAATACAGAAAACTATCTAGGCTCTTTTATTATAAGTTTTGTTTTTAATATAAAAAACAGAAATATTAACTTTTTATAAAATAAGGCATCAGTTACTAATTAATAAATAATTATTATGAATAATTATGTATTTATTTAAATAAAAATCAATAATTTAGTCTTTAATTGGCACACCAATATTATGATTACATAAATATAAATCGCGATTGTTTATCGATTTTTGTGTTCATCACTACACTATTAATATGTGGTATCATTATTTTACAAAATTACAGTAGCTAATGTCAAATGTGGAATCGAATTATAATTCCGACTATAGCAGTAGACTATACTAGCCGCCCCGCTAAATCTTTATTGTTTCCAATAGCACCAGGTCCCCATGAACCCATTGATTTGACCATAAACTTACTATTATATAAATAGACTAGCTCACCCGGCGAACTTCATACCGCCATATATTTTTTTCGTGAATATTTTGCAATGAAAATTAAAACTAGCTCACCTGGCGAACTTCGTACCGCCATATTTTTTTTCGTGAATATTTTGCAATTAAAATTATTAAACTACTAATATCGCTATTAATAAATAGGGATGGCAGTAGAAGGGTGAAAAATTAGGGTCTCTATGTATTTTTTAATGTCGAATCATAATCCAATTAAAATAAACAAATTTGTCCAAAAAATAAAAATTTTTTTTTCGGATGGACCACCGGTATCACTTAGTGGTAAATAGTACAACTTAGGTAAGAAAGCCAACCCTCGAACTACAGGAGCCCTCGCTACGCTCGGGCGCCAAACCCCGTCTTGGCACTAAATAAGTCTTTATCCCGAGGTAAACACTGTGCTTTTCATTACGAATACGAGGAAACTAAAAATAAAAATCATGAATTAGCTAAAGAAAAAATGGGAGACTTTAAAAAAATTAATTTGGAATCGCCGTTTTCCCGCTGGTTTTGATTTTTTTTCTGTGGCCTGTCAGCTATTCAGCCATTATTTTTCATATTAATCATTGAAAAAATATAAATCTTCGTTATTTTAAAGATATTTAGTTGCAACTATATTAAAATAAAGTCGTATAAAAAACAAATTCTTTAATAAATACTTAACTTTATGTTATTTCAATTTTACATCGCGCTGTAATTGACTGGCTGTACAGAAAATAGAACTGTTTTATTTTTTATAATTACTCGGCTGTCAGTTGAAAACTATTCTCCCTAGGGCTGAAAAGTATTACTTTCAACCCGCTCCTCAGGCAACTTCAAACCTACTTTCCGAGTATGAGTAATGAAAAATAATTTACATCCTATTCTCAGATCTAATGAATATACACACAAAATTTCATAAGAATCGGTTACGCCGTTTCGGCGGAGAATGGCGACAAACACTGTGACACAAGGATTTTATATATTAGATATTAAATATAAACTGCACAAATAAGTAACCTCTATCAAGTTTACAATAAATCAATATATGAAGCAGTATATAATGCATGTATGATGTAATTGTAGAAATGTATTGTTAAATGTAATAATTTTTTATGTTTTAGAGGATTTGTATGAGGATTCTTACCTCACCATAATTACTGCATATTTTTTCCCACACCTTCAACCATCATCGTGTTACTTCAGCCAATTTATACAAAACCTTAACAAGTTATGCATTATGTTGTTGTTTTTTTATTATTATTTTTTCCCTTCACTTAACTTATCTTGTATCGCAGGGGACTTTGCAAAGATACAATTTCACAGACACAAAGTACACCCAGACGCAGAACATTTTTGGATCACACAGAGAGTTGTCCTGTGTGGGAATGGAAACCTCAACACTCAGGCGAGAGCCCTGTATCTAAACAACTCCGCCATCTGTGTTGTCATAATAAAACCATAATAGACCTATCATATTGAATCATAAGTAGTTCCAGAGAATGTTACTTTAATAGTTTAAACTAACACACTATTAAGCTTTAGGAAATGTAACTCCTAACTGCCCATTTTAAATACAATCTCTGACTAGTAATTGAATTATTTAAATATGTATAAAACTTTCATTTGCAAAAGTAAGTTAACAGTAGCACTTCTTTTACTAGTAATTAGTTTGCTTGTGGTTATAGGAACTACTAAATCAATTTGCTTAAAATACATATTTAGTTGCGAGTTTTATTAACATGGATTGTATCTCAATTATTGTAGACTATCTCATAGGAACTTCCACAATAAAAAGTGGCAGTGCAGAAACAAACAAACAGTAAAATATTAGACGATATCTGGTTATCAAGTATTTAAAATTAGTATTGTTAGTTATAAATGTACTTACCTCTTCATTCGTTTGCAATTCTTGTTTCATATCACAGGAGCTCTGTTTGAAATCTTTGTCCTTTTCATATTCACTATCCTTAGTTTTTCGATCCAAATTATTGATTGTTTGTTGCTCTGTTTTCTCAAACACCACCTCAGAGTCAGAATTATTCATAGACTGATTGCAGGACTCATTACTGTTATCACTGTGATTTTCAGCAATATTATTGCTATTAAAATTGTTAGATACCAATTTAGACTCTTCTATGACTTTATTGTTGTCTATATTTTCATTTTCCCTATCAATGTCATTCTTACCATTGTCATCTGCCAGTTCGTCTAATTCACTCTTAATCATTCTATCACAGCTACTTTCTGTATCTATATTATTTCCACCCTCAGCATCAATATTATCCTGACACAAATTACTGGCATGTTCACTATCCTCTGATATGACATTTTTATGGTTTTCTAAGTTGTCCAGTGGGTCAGCTGCATCCATAGATGTTTCCATAGTGCCATTTATTTCACCATTCATAATGATATAAATCTAGATTCCATGTGAAATATACCTGCCAAATCAAAACAAAGTTCAGAGGTTATGTTTCTGTTTTGGATAGGGATCAGGGGTAGCAAACAAAAAGTTGAGAAACAAACAGCTTTCAGAAGAGTAGTGCTATGATAATAATGAGAGTGAGACACTAAGTTTAAATTAGCGTCATATTTTTTTTATAGCAAGCTCTGCCCCTCCCACCCGCTCTTCTCCCCCCTGGCAAGGCGCTAGCAATCAAAATGGCGGTTCCATGGTATAGCTATCTAAAGCTACGTGTACATAATATACTACGACTTCAAAGGTCACTAAAAAACCAACAAACATTCGTTTATATAATTCATATGGCTTGTATATTGTACACAAAACAATATATTTTTATGAATAAACTTTACAACTTATAGGATAGACACTATTGCTTTTGCTGCAAATATGAACGATGAATGAGTTTTTAACAATAATTCAATTGCAACTCATGTTGTATCCATTTAGAATACCGATTTAAAATTTATTCCAATACAACATCGCTGCATCTCAGCTGAATATTATTTGGTAAACAAGTTACGCCGGTACGTAGATCTTTGAAACTAAAACTTATTAAACAGATGTTATTTGCTATATTAACTTCTTATTATTTGATACAATACCTTGAACCAGACTTCAAAACGCTGTCACCAAGTTTTCTGATACTTGGGTTCTCGGTCCTACTTGGTTATTTCAATGATGGAACCCAGAACGATTTTTTAACTTGATATAGATAACTCGCTAGTTATTACCACAAACTTAGACTTAAATTTAGATGAACTTATAAATACACAAACACGGACAATATTGAGCATTGAAATATCCTAAGCATTTAGAAAATTACAAATTGTGCGAAAGTACAAAATCCCTCGCCACAGTTTCGAATTCAATATGGCGCAGATGAGTCAGTCACGTGACTACTGCTAGTGGCGTACCCTAGGGGAATTTCTTAGTACTAGAAAGTATAAAAAAATGGGTAGGTACTAGGTACCTATTCTACACTCCGAAAAATAATCACATAGCATAATTATTTATGCATCTAAAAATAGTATAGCGCTATTTTATCAGAATCTATTATTTTATGGGGGTACGTACCTATACGTAGAGTACCTATGGTACTGTAATTAGTGCTGAAACTATCGATAATTCTGCTATCGATAGTTGACCCAGAAAATCAATTATTATATCGATAATATCGTTCCATCAAAACTATTGATACTATCGACAGGTTAAAATGTCATAATTCTATTGATGGCTACTAGCCATTGGCTAGCAATGCTATCGATAGAATGAAATCTCGATTGTCATCACGCTGTCGGTACTATCGATAGTGTTGAAATATTTATATTTATATATTTTTAGCATTTCACTTTGTGTTTAATGTATAGTGTTGAAATACATCAAAAATATTATAGTCCTAGACCAGCTAACTATCGATATGACCTATACTTACTTACTTATCATCACGCCATTTCCCATGACCTATACCACTAATAGTATTGCGTTATCGAACTTTTACTAATGATAGTATCGATAGTAAATTAGTCCTGATATAAATATGCTATCGATAGTATCGACTCTATCGTTACACCATGTCATACGCGTAACTGATTTATGTCCAGTTTCTGAGGTTCTTAGTTAACTTTTCGATAGCTATTGATCCGATAAAGTTAACTGTAGTTTAAACTTAGGATAACTGTTACTGAGTTTCTGAATACGTAATTGACGTTTCAATAACTATGAAATAGATAAGCAGTTTCGCTATTTGCCGATAAATGGTGGTCGAAAAAGTCGTACATAAAATGATTTCATTTATACGTTTAGTATCATTATTTTCTAAATTTAAATATTAATCGAAATATATTTATAAAACATAGCATCACGCCTGTATTCCCTGAAGGGGTAGGCAGAGGTGTATTACACACCCACGACTCACCAGCTATGTTTAAGTCCCACGTAATAGGGGGCGAGCCGATTGAAGTCTACCAGGCACATTTCCAAACTCCGGGCTGCTACTGGGAATTTTTCTTTTTAGGAAAAAGCTCAATAACATTGCCCGACCCGGGGATCGAACCCGAGACCTCATGATTAGCAGTCGTGTATGCGACAGCTACACCACCGATGCAGTTTATACCTACTATTATAAAGCTGTAACAGAGCTCTGTCTCTACATTTGATATTGGAGAAAAAAATGACTAATACGAGTAGGCTATATAGGCGTGTCTAAACACAAAATATATTTTTTAGAATTTTCGTCTTATTTGATAGATCTCGATTAGACTTATCAACTGGTACACATTTTATCCCGCTACTATATCGGAAACCTGAGAAACAACCTAAAAACTAGCTTTTGGTTGCGGCGGAGCCGCAAGCTAAGGCTAGTATTGAAAATAGTTCTAACGATAGACTGTTTAACAGTTTGTTTCTGTCTGGGAATCGAAACCACGATATTACTCACTATGAGAGAGCCATCTGTGCAATTAGAATCAGACCGTGAAAAGTGATAGGGGTCTATTCCTAATTATATTGAAGCGTAAGAGAAATAAAGACTCGATTAGTAAAGTATTTCGGTCGTTATCATGTTAACAAACATACAGGATCCGCACATACAGATACACGGACGTCCAGGACAGAACTTTTCTAAACAGTTTTTTAACTAGTTTAAATAACAAAAGTGGCATCAAACATATCATGAGTGTTAAAAATAGTGTTTTTTCTTGATACATGTGTGTGTATATATTATTTTACAAGTGCTATATATGCTAAATAGAGACATTTTAAGTTTGAAAAATCAGTTGTTCAGCGTGAAACGAAAGCAATACCCACCTCAACGTTTCGCTTATGAAGCGTGCAATACGACATGATCAAAAGTAGGTATAAGATAAAATCAATGTATTCAAATAGCATTGTGCATACAAGCCGCTCATCCAAGTCACATTTGGAAGTATCACTTTTTTTCTAATATATCTGTGCCCAGAAACTTAAAATGTTGAAGAAATCTTTAGATATTTTTATATATATTTTTAGCATTTGACATGCTTAGCACTATACATTAAACACAAAGTGAAAAAATTTTCGATTTCACATTTTTCACTTTGTGTTTAATTGAAGAAATCTTTTCGAGATTTATACAGATGAAGAATGAAAATTAGAATATCGCTTTGAACCTTGACTCTTATCTGAAATAAATATTTTTGTATTGCAATATCTTCATTTAATATAAAGTTATTAGAGTTTTAAGATACAACGGTTTTTATAAGTACCTACTACGTGATTAGTGATTTGTGTTTTCCGCTAATACTTATAATCAACGCAGACAAATCAGCTAGTTAGAATATAATTATAAAATAAACAAATGTTCACGGACATTCACACAACATCCTCTGGTCCCAAACCAAGCATAACGCTTGTGCTATGGGTACCAGATTACGGATATCATAATATTAGGTACTTTTTTTTTGTAAATACATCTATACTTACTAATATTATAAAGAAATAAAGTTTGTGAGGTTGTAGGGGGTAATCTCTGGATCTACTGAACTGATATTAAAATTGTTTTTACTAATAGAAACCTACGTTATATGTGAGTGTCATAAGCTATAGAGAGAGAGAGAGATATATCGGGTTAGTGAACCCGAAAATGATAAGACTTTTTCGTGGTAGTCGGATTTGTAAAGTAAGCCGGAGAAAAAACGATCGAACCAAAATGTTTCTTACGAACGCTGCCTTAACGATCAGAGATAATATCATTGAGTTCTAGAGAAAAGTTGTAAAGCTTGATAATACCTACAAATAAGTCAGTGCCAGCATATGTCTCACTTTTATATTTAAGTCACAAAAAGTAGTTATTTATATTAAAAAAATAATTTAAATCGGTAGGTCATGTTTATTGGTCATATTATCAACAATTATGAATTCTTATCAAAATATGTAAAATAAGGTACCTATTTATCTATCTATTACCTTATTTATCTTCTCAAGTGTTTAAAACAAAAGACTTTTCCCTTTTACTGCATATAATTTGGACGAATTGTTAAAGAGCGAGTGTCGAGTCGAGTGTCATGTCGGTTGGGTCGGTGGGCCAGCCGCCTCTACCCCCGTATACGCTCTTCAGACCGCAGCTCTCTCGTCGCATCGATCGCCATAAATTTTTCAGAACGTGAGTCTTTTTCGTGCGTGCAGCCGGGCGGGCCGTTCATCGATTTATTTCGCTTTTTTGCATTTTCTGAGAAAATTTTCCATAGTAATGTATATTTTTTTTGTACCATCAAAAAGTAGAGATTTCAACGTATAAAAAGCACAGCGATTTATTTTACATCAAACTACAATGTGTTTGAGATATAAAAAGGTAAGTTGTCAGAAAATTTCGCGGAAAATATTATTTTTTGTGGAAGTTAAAAGTAAAAAATCAAAAAGTCGATTTTTAGATTTTTCAGATAAATTTTGAGGTTATGTGAAAAAAGTGTTAATACAACAGTTGTAGATCTTTATATTGCCTACAATATTGCCCTTTAACTTTTTTCGATAGGACTCTTAGTTTTGCCGGAAATCGTGATAAACCGATTTTTACCCTTAAAAGCTCACCCCCACCCCCTTCCCGACCTCAAATCGCCCGTAAATTATTGTTTCTTTTATTTTTGTTAAATTTTCTTATTTTTTCAATGGGTTTCATCCTACTATTTTTTTTTTCACTTTTTACTATTTTCAAAGGCTTCGGCACCGGGCTATCAGTTATAAGTTAGCTAATTAGTTTGGCGTTATTATTTTACTGTTTATATAATGGGAGTAATTGAAATAATACTTTAGAAAATCCAAAACAGCACGCCTCATAATCTTCATTTTTCAGAATAAAATTGATTATTTGATAAGTAACTAATAATGTATTGGTTTTACTAAGTAGTTTTCAATAAATCACATAGATAGCGCTAATTTCAAAAAGTACTAATGTGGGTTTCATGTCTTATACGCCATCTAGCGCTAATTTTAAGAAGTACTTCTATATTTGTCTACCTCTGTCATTTTGCAAGGCGCCATCTGGCAATTAGTAAGAACAACAATCCATGAGTTTACATATATATATATACCTGCATAAGGGCATATAATGTATATAAACATGTAAAATTGAATAATTTGTTAAACTGTAAACAAAAACAATTTAGGAAAATTGTGGTTCTATTTAAACAACAGCAACTAAATACATCTACAATTGCCACTTGCGACATCTAGGGCTGCATTTGTCAATATCTCTTTTACTTTAAAACAGTGACATCTATCAATAGAAAATTGCAACTTTGGACAATATTATACGACTTATTTAAAAATCAATGAGTTCAACATGAAATCTCTAAACCATTTATCTTCCTAACTTGGTTGCCTTATAATTTTGTACTTTGTTTATTCTAAGTGAAAACACCGTAACGTCCGTCCGTGACGCCAAAAATATTGTGGAATGCAAAATATGTTTTTTTCGTGTTTTATAACGTTGGTGTGTTATTATTTACGTGTGTTTAGTGTTTTTACTTATTGTTATGGATAAAATAGTTATTATACTTGACAAATATCATCAGTTCGTCAAGCAAAGGTAAAAACATTCTTTTAACAAAAAACAATGTACCGGCCGGACGAGCGGCGTTCTGTTCTGTACTGTTGACCAAAGAGCATAATATATAGCTAGAGACTTGACGATAGTAAAACCACCGATGGCTAGGCTATGCGTATGTAAGTAAAAAGGTAGGTAGTTCTCATGAAAGGCGCTGGTTTTAGTGTAGCGTCGAGCGTAAATGCCGTAAATATTCAGTATTTTTTTGTTTATTTAATAAGAATTAAACCACATCAAATCAGAACGTGAAAAGTAATAGGGCTCTATTCCTAGTCATAATAATTCGTAAACGAAAAAAAAGACTCGATTAATTAAGTATTTTCGTCGTTATCGTTATCGTCATACATTACCTACAACTCACGGATGTCCAAGCCAGATTTGTTTCGAACAGTTTTTTAACTAGTTTAAATAACAAAAATGGCATCAAAAATATCATGCGTGTTAAAAATAGTGTTTGTTTTTTATATGTGTGTATAGATATTATTTAACAAGTGCAATATATGATAAATAGAGACATTTTAAGTTTGAAAAACCGCTGTGCCGTGTCAACCGGGAGTCGAACACACCTCAACGCTTCACTTATGAGGCGTGAAAAACTTTTTTTTTCATTTCAGTTTTCGATGTCGTAAGAACGATTAGGTACCTATATTTCGTAAAAGAGTTGAGATGAGATGAAGGATAAGTTTGGTTAGATTCGTTTAAAATATAGGTAGGTACGCACAAAGTTTATGTGCAATTAAACTTGACGCGCTTTGATTAGAGGCATTTCGGCTGTAGCCAACGCTAAGCTTATCGTAAACTTAGCTCAAAATTGTATGATACACTCTAACACTACCTTTTCTAGCTCAATTTTATTTGTCACGTTATAAGTGTCCATCGTGTGCAACGATTAATATTATTATATTCTTCTGCAATATGAATATCCTCAACTAAGTCTTAAGTACTGAAAGTAAACATTTTTTAAAACCATAACAATCAGTAGATGTGTACTTACTATTTTATCAAACTACTAAGCTATATCTTAGCCCGTACTTACAGTATAAGCCCAACCCTGTACGGCTACGTGGTCAAACCAATGAACCTACAGAAGTCGCGTTCCGTATCTAATGTTAATGTTCACTATTACTTCTGATAAAATAATCACCTATTATTATTTTATTTTCAGGACAGTACCTAATAGACTTAAAACTTTCCAGGCTATAATATTGTGGGGGTAAAATGTAGCTTAAAAAAACGAGTGTGCTTTAGACCACACGACTGAAGTAAAACTTAACAATATCTATATATATACAAGAAAGTCGTGTTAGTTACACTATTTATAATTCAAGAACGGCTGAACCGATTTGGCTGAAAATTGGTAGGGAGGTAGCTTAAAACCAGGAGAAGGCCAGGGTTTTTTTTGTTTTTTTTTCTATTTTATCCCGTTCCCGTGGAACGTGACACAAAAACGTGGTATAACAAAATGCAACTGACATATGCGTAGGTCAAAGTCATTTGAGTCATTACGGCATTGAGATAAATACTACTAGAGTAGTACTCTAGTACAAATAACTCTCAAAAAAACGTAGCCACTTACGAGTTAAAAAGACGTAGCTTTGAAACAGACACGTAAGCCAAAGAAAACTGTTTGTCTATTTTTTCACTTTGTGTTTAATGTATGTTTGTCTCGTTTTTACTACCGTCAAACTAATTACGTCAAAAGGAGACAATACATTGTCATTGGGAAAAAGGGCAAAAGTAGCCAGACGTCAGAAAAAAATCCTCAGAATTAATGAATAATTTGGATATGATACAGCATGTGTATTCTGATAAACTTTTAATAGATCATGTTAGATCTAAAGAAATTGACAAGGATCACTGATAAGAAGAATAAATAGTTGAATGAGTTAACGTAAATAATTTATTTTTATCAAATGAAATTAATACGTAAAAAAAGAATATGTATTTGTACATACGAGTAGGTAGGCTAGTAATATAAAAATAAAAAAATTACAAGTATAAAAAATAAATAAAAGTCGTTTACAATTGAATATTATTATGTAATTGATGCGTATGTCAATCAGTTATTAATCGACGAAAAAAGGAGGTTCTCAGTTTGACACGTAGTAGGAGGTACTCCTTATATATTTTTTTATGTTTGACAACTTTTTATTAGATCCCACTTAATTTTTATCAATATTGGTACAGTAGTTTTTTGTTTACTTACTTATCATCACGCCATCTCCCTTGCAGGGTAGGTAGAGAGAACAGAGTACCAAAAGGCTCTATTCTTGCACACATCGCTGCTTCTTCAACATTCTTATTTCTCTTCATACACGCTCGCCTCTTTCGGAGACTCCTGATTCCACCTTCCTTCGATATACAACCAATTTGGTCCAGGTAGATGAGTCTCGGTATCCCCCTTTACCTACATCCTGCCACTTTTGCATTTTATATCTTCTTAACCAGTCGCTCGTTCGACTTTCTTTTCCATTCTTTCCACATATTCAAATCGGAGCATTCCCTTTCGCATCTTTACACCAATACTCTCTTTCATACCTACTCACTCTCTTTCGTCGTCATTACGAATGCGGTCAGTCAGCCTCACTCCACAGATTTTCCACAGAGATCGCATTTCGACTGCATTAATTTTACTGTCATGCTCCTTTTTTACATAACCAACTGTCACTTCCATATAATAACTTTGGGAAAAGCACAGCGTTGCATTTTGCGACATATGCCTTCTGGCTGAAGTGATGGCTAGTGAGAATTTGTCCCAATGCTCCTCAGCTGTATACCTGTAGTAAGGTACCTTGACGTCCACTAGCCCGTATTTCAGAGCAAGTTGTTGGTGGATGATCCTGGCTACTTGGTTATGTCTGTGCAAGTACTCGCCGTTAGCAAGACAAGAACAACCCGAGACAATATGCCTAAGGGACTCACCTGGACGGTGGCAGGCACGGCAGATATCGGCAGTACCGTCCCTAAGGATATGTCTCCTGTAGTTGTACGTCATGATAGCTTCGTCAGCAATTGCACAGACAAAACCTTCGGTTTCCCCAAAGAGGTTACCAAAACGTAGCCAGGACACGGAAGCTAAGAAGTCTACATCAGGCCCATGTAGGGCCCGGTAGAATCTTCCGTGGAGCTTCTTGCTCTGCCATACGGCCCTGCGTTCATCAGTACTCAGCACTACTGGTCTGCGCCTGTTCTCCTTATCAAAACTGTATAAATATACTAAAATAATATTTTTTGACAAAATCTGTTTGCAAACACATCTCTCTGTTTCAGTGTTGCCAGAGTATTATTATTATGATTATTACTTAAACCGAACATTGAAAGATCTACAATGACGCAATGATTTTACTGTCTGGCGATTTTCATCAAATACTACCAGTAATTCTCGGTAACTGCCTCGGTGGTGTGGCGGTAGTTTATGCGACTGCTAATCATGAGGTCTCGGGTTCGATCCCCGGGTCGGGCAATGTTATTGAGCTTTTTCCTAAAAAGAAAAATTGGCAGTAGCACCCGGAGTTTGGAAATGCACCCGGTAGACGTCAATAGGCTCGCCCCCTATTACGTGGGACTAAAACATAGCTGGCGAGTCGTGGGTGTGTAATACACCTCTGCCTACCCCTTCGGGGAATACAGGCGTGATGCTATGTTTTTGTTTATGTTTTTTATTCCAAGATCAACTGTTGCCGACGAAATATACGCTTGCCTTAAATCATCGAATCTATGGCGCTATGTGAAAAAACTTCTGCTGACAACAAATATGATAGTTGCATTGCTGAACGATACATCTGCTGAAGATTTCTTTGAGCAATAGCTGACTATCGGTAATGGTCGAATACCCGTCGACGCATCGAGCGGATTGATTTTATTTCCTCCGAATTTCTGTAACTTTGTCTCATCGAAAGACGAACTCATTAACAAAGTACTGCCAAACATCATTACTAACCACAAAAATAATGAATGGTTGAGTGAGCGAACAATTTTGGCGGCTAAATATAAAGATGTAGATAACTTAAACTACATAATTCAGAATGAAATCATTGATACACTGCATTCATTCAAATGACTGTGTAACAAATAAAGATGAAGGCACCAACTATCCAATTGAATTAAACTCCTTGGATGGCCTGGCTTACCACAGCACAATTATTGACTAAAGGTTGGCTCCGTAGATATGATGCTTCGAAACATAAACCAACCAAAACTGTGCAACGAAACGCGTTTGGTGGTAAGTAAATTGATGAAGTGTGATTTACGCCACGATATTCATAAGAAAATTCGAAGGTGAGGAAGTTCTCATTCCAAGGATCCCGATGATCCCAACCGATATTCCGTTTGAGTTTAAACGACTTCAATTTCCGATCTGTCTTGCATTGGCCATGACCCTTCCTTGAAAATTTGTGGTCTGAATCTAGAAAATCCATGTTTTTCCCATGGTCAATTATATGTGGCATGTTCACGGGTCGGAAGACCACCTGCGTTATTTGTTCTTGCGCCTGATAATAAAACGAAAAATTTCGTCTATCACAAGGTTCTTCACTGAAGAGTGCAACCCATGCATCAAAATACATGGCCAATAAAGAATCTTTAAAATACTTGATAGTTTTTATTTATATTTATTATGCTAATATAAATAAAATCCAAAATTGCTCATTTATTGCCCCTAAGGCGGAACAAAGTTCGCCGGGTCAGCTAGTATATATATATATATATATATATATATGTATATACTCGTATATAATATATTGTTAAGGGTGACAATCGACATACGACCAATGAAAACGTCGCAATTTACTTATTGTTTCCGAACATGTATTAACTACCCCACATTTGACATACAGTAATAATGATTTGTTGGTCTTTTGGCATAAACATCTCGCTTCAGTTCACTAACATCAATATTGAAGAGGTGTGCCAGTTGATTTTGTTTTGTGAATTGAATATTGAAAGCATAAAAAATATAAATAACAAATAATGAAAAAGAGATAAAGAAAATGTGTGCTCGCACCTCTCTCTTTTGCCGCTACAGTAATATACGAAACGTAACTCTCTCTCTTTCTATCTTCACGAACTTATATCTCCCTCTCAACTTCCGTTCGCCTCGCCCGATCAGCACTTCCATAACGCATTCACTAGCTTACTTCCCCAAGTCAAGATAGATAGATAGATAGATAACTCTTTATTAAAAACCATCGTATAAAGATACTTAAAGATAACTTAATGCTAACAGGCTTTTAATTGGCGGCCTTATCGCTCAAAGCGATTTCTTCCAGGCAACCATGCATGGAAAGAATTTAGATTAACACAAACAGAAGGTCTTATAAATATAAATGATGTACAGGATCTACAACAAACGATGAAGTAACAATGGCAAAACATAAAATAAGCCTACATATAATATAAATAAACAAAAAAAAGCGTTCGTAAAGAAGTATTTAAATAAAAAATTAAGAAATTGTATTATTATATCGGTGGCAGTTGAACTATCTAGTTATCTATCAGCTATTGGACATATGCCTCCTTAAGAGAGCAGAACACCAAGCGGTCTTGTGCCGCTTGCATCCAATAGCCCTCTATGACTTTGACCAGATTAGACTAGGACGTTCAACGCTGCGCCTCTCAATACTTGGTTGCCACTCGAGAAGCTTTCTTCCCCAGCAGTTGTCAGTTCACTGAACAATGTGCGCATTGCATTCAGCGAGCTAAATTGATTTGTTTGACAGTCACTCCCCGTTATACAATGTACCTCCTTATTGCGGATTTAAATTATGTAAGAAAATACCGGATAAAAAATAAATTTAACCCTATTGAGTTTGGAATCGTTTGATTCATCTTGACGAGTAATTTGTCTTTAGATGGTATCCAGTATCTGATGATGGAACTATAAGGTGGCCATAGAAACTTTATTATAAAACGACATAACCCCATCGAGTTTATACTCGTTTGATTCGTCTTGACGAGTACTTTGTCTCCAGATAGTATTCAGGGTCTGATGATGGAGCTGGAAGATGGCCATGGGTACTCGGTAATTAAACGTCGCAACCCATCGATTTAGGGCTGGTTTGAGTTATTTTGAATAGTACCATAGTCCTAGATGATATTCAGGGTCTGATGATGGAGCTGGATTGTCATGGGCACTATGCTATAATATATCGCCTCAACCTCATCAATTTTGGAATCGGTTGATTAATTTTGACAAGTACTTCGGTCCTAGATGATATCCAGGGCCTGATAATGATGATATATGTCCATTTCCGTTATTTTAAACATGTCATAATTTTATACAAGTACACATTCAAAAAGTTATGATCATTTTATTTCTACATATTATTTCTATATTCTCGGCCTTGTGGGGCCGGCTTTAGAATTGTCCCACCCCTCTCTACCCACGGGAGTCGTAAGAGCCGACTGAGGGAATACCGGGGGAGTGGGCAGCAGCACTCCCTTGAGTATTAACAACATCCACTGCGATCGCCAACCAGCCTGCCAAGCGTGGCAATTACGGCATTGTCCCCCATGACGGGACCGCTCGTGGCGTTCTCTTGGGGAGGCCTATGTCCAGCAGTGGACTTTGAAAGGCTGATGGATGGATGGATGGATTTCTATAAATATAAATGTTTTCACGTCTAGTAGACGTCCCGCGACGCCTATTTTTTATTTTAATTATGAATTAAAATAAGGCCTAGTCATGTAACGAAAGTACGACCTCATCGAAAGATAAAACAATAATATTAACAAGGCAAGAACGAACAAACCAAAAAAGCAAGCCGAATCTCGAGAAGTGCTTAAAATGTTATGCTAAAAGTTTGTCGATGTTCAATTGATGTACTGGACCGCGCTGTGCTGACAAGACTGACAACTGTCAATTTTTGGTGGACACTTACATTACTTACCTATTGTACCTACTTTACTTGGATAATTCTCTGGTGTGGCGAGGGCTCTCTGTCTCCGGTAGAGAGTACTATATTCTTATTCTTTGGGCCTCTTTGTACCATATCATGGAGTTATGAGTGTTTTGTATCAAATTCATAATTACTATTTTATTTAGTTAAACAGTTATTTCAACTTTGTTTATCCTTTTGTTGAGATTGTTCTTAATTTTGTGTATAATTAAGTATACTAGTCATATAAAAATATTGTGATCTATGGTGATAATGGCATATCGAGTTTTATTAGTTGTTATTTTAACAATAATATCTGTAAGGACAGAGGAAGACGCTGCTTCGCGAATGTCTAGAGCGGAGCGCCTGAGCTTAAGGTAAATTGTTTATTAATATTGTTTAACCTCGTAGAAAAGTTAAAAAATCCTACTATTATGTCGTACTGTACCCACTTTATTTAACGTAACTTTAACCTACATAGAGGAGGTGACCCTATATATTATGTCTATTGCGAATACTCAGCATAAGTTTCATTATTGAATAAAGAACAGCCTAGTGGTAGAACCTGCTGAGGTACAGAGACCCATAAGTAGGTAGGTAGGTACTTACAAGTTACATTACGCATTATCGCGTCTTTTAAGCTACTTTACTATATTGAGCACTACCTGTAATGTGTTATCATCTGGCACATAAATAATCTGTAAGTATATAAATAGCTATCCTACAGGAAC
Organism: Leucoma salicis; assembly: GCA_948253155.1. NCBI lineage: Eukaryota > Metazoa > Arthropoda > Insecta > Lepidoptera > Erebidae > Leucoma > Leucoma salicis. Next base: position 16,422,621 of record OX411803.1, read on the forward strand.
CCGATATTTTGACAGGATTATAAGTAGCCTGTGTCCTTCTCTGTACTTGGTGCTATGTGTGTATAATGTTATAATGATTAGTTGAGTGGTTACGGCCTCAAGAACTAAAAAACAAACCCACTTTCACATTTATAATATTAGTAAGAAAGTAAGGATAACTTATGTCAGAAGTTCTAATAGTTAAACAACATGGAACTATAAAACAATTTATGATTAAAGTATTAGTTTATGATTTCACTTTTGTCTGGTTCATCTCTTAACTTATGATTTATTATAGAATTGCTTATGATGATTGCATTTGCTACAACAAGTTTAAGACATGAGTCTTAATTGGTATGGCACGTCTGTCCCTCCAAAACAAGGAATAGTAAGTAATTTTAGCTAAATGCCAGATACCATTTAGATATTTATTATAAAGCCATCCACCAGTACCCACCTTGAATACTCTGTTGAAGCTTGATGCTAACCCTGCTAAAATATTGATTAGGTAGTTATATTATAATATTATAGGATAGGCAAAGGGAGTTCTACAAATGTTATGGCACAGATAGATCAAAAGTGATTTATATATAACAACAACTAAACCTACTTTAGGAATCGCCCAACTACATTACAATATAATATAAAGGTGCATTTTGCAAAATGGGTAGTTAATTAGTAGGGATATTATTAGTATAATATAATACCAAGTTTTACCGTAAATAAGTCATTAGTCTTTAAGCTATTGTCGACCAAATGAGTTAATCAAGAATAAAATGTGAAAATTAGTTATGACCATACTGGAAAAGAAATCATCCATTTACAGGGACTCTTGCTTGGGTAAAAATATGGATTACAGGTGCTACAAGCCTCTATGCCAAATAGTTTGTCTAGTATGGAAAGTAGTGCAAAGTGTAAAATATAGAAAGTAAATATTGGTAAAATAATTAACAACTTTTAATAAAAAGTAAACCACAATTTGAGGAACATTTTAAAGTTTATTTTAACATAACTAAAATTCTTTCATGACTTTACATAACATAAAATAATAAAAAAAATATTCTAATAAACAATGCAAAAGTATTTGTCTACCCTTGTCACTCACGCAAAATAGTTCGTCTACCACTTAGTTGTGTCGCCTTTGCTCTCAATGACAGCTTTAATGCGAGGCATGGTTGCAACCAACGCTGCACACTTCTCAGGCGTAATTGACTCCCAGACAGCCAAGAGTTTAGCCTTTAAGTCGCTCTTCGATCTTGGATGGATTTTTACGGATAACTTTTTTCATTTTCCACCATAGGGTTTCGTTCGGCGACAAGTCCGGGCTGTTAGATGGCCATTCGATTGTAGGGATGCGTTTCGCCAGTAGCCACGTCTTTGTTGTCCTTGAAGTATGGCAGGAAGCACCATCCTGTTAAAAAATGAAGGAATATTGATGCTTAAGTGACGGAATAGAGGGCAGTAAATTCCTTCCAAAAGGTTTTGATACCTTGCAGCATTGATAGAACCATCCACAAACTGCATATCACCAACACCTTGTGCAGACATGCAGCCCCATATCATAAGAGACGCCGGAAACTTCACTTTGCGTTTGAGACAATCAGTATGAATTGCCCCATTTTTGTTTCGAATCACTTTTTTCCTTTCATCGCAGACTGTCACTTCAAATTTGGGCTTGTCACTCAAAATGATACTACGCCACTGATCGGAAATCCAATTTAAATGATCACAAGCAAACTTCAACCTCTTCTTCTTTTGTACAGCAGTCAACAGCGGTTTCTCCTTAGCGGTGTAAAATCCGTAACCTATTTTTTTTAGGACTCTTTTGCAAGTATCAACTGAGACGTCTTTGTGAATCACGTCCTTCCATTGCACCGTGAGTTCTCCAGCTCGAGAATGACGATTATTTTTGATAATTTTCTTCAGGATTCTGTTTTCTACTGCACTTGTGATGCGTGGTGGATCAGTTTTCTTCAAACAATAAGTCGTCGTACGTTTTTTATAGTGCTGAATGATAGATTGGACTGTAGACCTGGGAAGGAAAGTATCAAGTCTTTAGATATTTGTTAACTTGATTTGCCAGCATCGACCCCACAAACTATTCGCTTTCGAAGCTCTTCACACACGAGTTTGCCACAACCCATTGTTACGAGGAGGGATCAAAAAGTAGTGAGAATGAGATAGAATATAATGACTGTTGAATACTTAATAATTTATTTTCTACATAGTCTCCACCTCTCTCTGCACACCAAGTCCAGCGCTTTTCTAAGGCTTCAATCCCTTTCAAAAAAAAAGTTTTGTCTTGGTTCTGCAAAAAGCTCTCCACGGCATCCATCACCTCGTTATCGTCTTCGTACCTGTTTCCCCTTAAGTATTCTTTCAGTTTGGGGAACAGATAAAAATCGCTAGGCGCCAGATCTGGTAAATAAGGGGGGTGGTCAACCAATTCGAAGCCAGCTTGCTGAATGGCAGCCATCGCAACTGCTGACCTGTGCGCGAGTGCGTTGTCGTGATGAAACAGCACGCCACTTCGAAGTTTCCCTCTGCTTTTCTCTTTGATGGCATTCCTCAACTTGGGAACTAAAGCTGCATAATATTGGCCTGTAAAAGTCGTTCCACGCTCCAGGTAATCAATCAACAATATCTCTTCTGAGTCCCAAAATATTGAGGCCATAACCTTGCCACGACACGAAACTTCTTCTTCTCACTTGACAAATGACACAGAATTACTTTTACAAATTTAAATTATGCAAGATAATTGTACAAAGAAGGAATAATCTTATTTAACTCACTGATATACCTCTTTTGCATCAATTAACAATTAGACGAACTATTTTGCTTATAACTAACTACTTCGAATTTAAAAGAGGATATGTATAAATTTAAAAAGCTAAAATAGTTTATAATTTAAAAATGGCATAGGTAACGGGACATGTGATAAGTAGAACAGCTTAATATTTTATATAGATAGTACAAAAATAATGAAGTTAGAAAAAATCTCACAGAGAAAATTTCACACTAGACGAACTATTTTGCATAGGGGCTCGTATACACTCTAGACTAGACAGGGACTCAATTAAATATAATCCATGGCCAGGAAGACAGTAACCTGTCTTCGGTTCGGTGACCACTCTGGAAATCATTTAAAAAGTAAAAACAATAATATTGGAAGTCACCTGACTGATAAAAAAACAGCTCACAGAAATGGTGAGATACAAGTTCTCGCAAGTTTTTTGGACCTCTGTTGTGAAGACAAAGATGGAGTATTGACTCAAGCTGTTACAGGAGACGAAACTTGGGTTCATTATCATGAACCTGGGTTGAAACTTGGCACTTAGCACACCACCACCTAAGAAATTAAGGTGTCACAATCGGCTGGGAAAATCATGGCAAGTCTTTCTTTTAGGACTCTGAAAAGAGCCTGTTGATCGATTACAATGGTAAAGGTGTCTCCATAACAAGAAAATATTATGCTTCAATCCTGGAACACTTCAATCCTGGAACAGTTAAAAGAGTTTAAAAAAAAAGTGGTAAATTAGTACGCATACTTAGGTCAGTAGACCTGGCTCCCAGCGATTATTAGCTAGTCCCAAACTTGAAAAAGCAACATGATGGAAAGAAATTTTCAAATGATGAAGAAGTAAATAATGCAGTTTCAGCATATTTTTCAAACAAATATTTTGAAGTGCTTGAAAAATCTCAAAAAAAACCCTTACAATGGTATACATAAGATAATTGAAAGATCTCACAAATGTATCAGGGTAGCGGGTGAATATATTGAAAGGGAAATATAAATTTGTATTTTTATTTTCACTTCTAACCCCTAATACACAAACTTAAAAATGCTCTTAGTTGAAAAGTTCCTGCCTTTGATGAAGGATGCTTACCTTGTTTTTATTGGAAATACATATTACATTAATTTATTCTCATAGCCCTAAGCCCTATAGCAAAAAATAAAGTTTGCTGTGAACAGTGTAGTACCTATATGAATGGTCATAAATAACAATTTATGACCATTCATATAGGTACTACACTGTTCACAGCAAAGTTATTTGTTGCTTAAGGCTGACCAAAAACTTCGAGAGCAACACTAATCTTTTCTGGAGGGAGGTGAAGAAATCTCGGAGTGGTTGGTCAGCTTTCAGAATGAATAAAATAAGGTCTAAAGGTGGAGACATTCTTACGCAAACACAAGATGTGTTAAGCCGATGGAGTGAATATTTTGGAGATATGTATGCGGATGTTCAGGGTGATGCTGGTGCCACATGTGATCTAACAGATCAGCATTCGGTAACGGCATCCTCTGATGACATTAGTATGGATGAAGTTTGAAAAATGGTAAGGCAGCGGGTATTGATATGGTGTCTGCTGAGATGATCAAGTGTTTCTCTGCGCAACATTGTGGAGAAGCATCTGGCTGTACGCCAGAGGGTTTTCTACAGTTTTGTGGATTTGGAGAAAGCATTTGACACTGTTGTACGAAAGGAACTTTGGGACATTTTGCCGGAGTATGGTATTAACGGTAGACTGCTACAAGCGGTGCAGTCCAACTACATGGACTGCAGACCTTGTGTGTGGCTGGATGAGAGAATATCACCCTGGTTTTACATCAATATCGGCGTTAATCAGGGCTGCGTTCTATCAGCCCGACTGTTTATCATATATCTGGATAAATTTCTACAAAGGTTGAATGAAATGAATGTGGGAGTTCATATGGGCGACTCAATGGTTAACTCGCTGCTATATGCAGACGCTGCGGTCCCATTAGCGCAGTCTGCGACTGACCTGCAAACCCTAGTCGACGTAATGGCAGAAGATTGTAAGAAAAGGGGCCTACGTGTGAATGTGAGCAAAACCAAGTGGATGAATTTGTATATCTTGGATGTGGATTCAGTCGGGATGGAAGGTACACCACTGATGTAGAGAGAAGAGTGAATGCGGGAAATAGAGTGAACGGGGCATTGGGACAACTTCTCGGCAGCTACCACCTCAGCCAGAAGGCACGTGTCGCAATACACAACGCAGTGCTTGTCCCAACGTTATTATATGGAAGCGTGAGTTGTGTATGTAAAAAGGAGCATGAGAGCAAAATCAATGCGGTCGAAATGCGATCTCTGCGGAGAATCTGTGGAGTGAGGCTGACTGACCGCATTCGTAAAAATGACGTAAGAGAGCGAGTAGGTATGAAAGAGAGTATTGGTGTAAAGATGCGAAAGGGAATGCTCCGATGGTTCGGACATGTGGAAAGAATGCCGGACGAGCGACTGGCTAAGAAGATATACAACGCGCAAGTAGAAGGATGTAGGTACAGGGGGAGACTGAGACTTACGTACCTAGACCAAATTGGTCATGTATTGAAGGAAGGTGGAGTCAGAAGTCTCCGAAACCGGCGAGCGTGTATGAAGAGAGTTATGAATGTTGAGGAAGCGAGAGATGTATGCAAGAATAGAGCCTCTTGGCACTCTGTTCTCTCTGCCTAACCCGCAAGGGAAATGGCGTGATGATAAGTAAGTAAGTAAGTAGTACTACACTGTTTATCTATACAAATAAATAAAGCTGTAATGTTTAAATCTAACCTAACAGCTTTCTATTAAATGCACTATACATTACCCTACAACAAAATAGCAATTTTTAAAGATTTTGTCCATCTTTCTGTTTGTTCCGTATAACTCCGGATTGGCTGGACCGACTTGGACGGATTTTTCAATGGTAGAGGATGTTATAAGAATTGACTTAGGCTACTTTATTTTGAGTCGCGGGTAGCACCCAATTGTCATAATAGAGCCTCATGCCGTCTGCGTTCAGTGAATATTTGATGGGTTAGTAATGTTCAAAGCTGTTTATCCAGGGAAGAAGCTCGGAAGATGTTCTACCATGCGTACAATGCATACATGGAAAATGCTTATCCGGCGGATGAACTGATGCCTCTCACTTGCAAGGGTCGCTGGAAGGGTATAACGCCGAGTCGCGGTGACATGGATGATGCACTTGGAAAGTGAGTACCTAATATATTCATTGTTTGATTTATTAATTATCAGCCGTGCCAACTCCGTTCTTTTGGACTACAAACTAGCGCTGAGATTTTTTGTTACTTAATACTTTCTCTAGAATCATTTTTGATCTATACATATGACATGCTCCGCCACTTTTTAAAGTACAAATTATTTGTGAATAAGGAAAAAGAGATTATTTGTACTAGCGGGAATCGAACCCACGTCCTGTTTAATGTTTAAAAAATCGCGCCGTCAAATAGTTTGAATTTTAATTGCAAAATTAAACTTACTATATTAGTTTAATGCATGTAAATACTTTCGATAGATGGCGTTGGTCGTAAAGACAAATGTGATAAGGAGATTGGGATGATCGAAAGATCTGTACTATAGCTCAGTGGCTTAGAGCACTTCCCCGGATTGGAAAAGACGCGGGATCGATTCCCGTACAAAAAATATTTTTTTCCTTATTCATAAATAATTTGTTCTCTAGAATCTTTCGTTTGATTAAAGAGTTTGTTTAGAGAAAGCAAATATATTTGAGCGTTTTAAAATTTTTTGTATTGCGTATGTTGGCAGACGTGCCCCTGCCCACCTGATAGATGGTAAATGGTAACCGTCGCTCATGTACTCAACTATACTGAGAGTATTACCGAGCCGCTGCTCACCATTTCATTTCACATCTATGAAATGAAAGAATTAACGGCTATCTCCTACTGCAACCAAAACACACCGATATGCTTCATGGCTGGTCACACAGGAGATGGTGGCAATGGGTAATAATTGCTTCTCTTAGTCGCCTCGTACGGCACCCGTGGGGAAGAATGGGGTGGTGACACTTGTATTCCTAGTCCGTCACCACACGGACAGTGTGTGCAAGTGCCTTTATAAATTAAAATGTTTGCGATTGGCTCCCGTTTAAGATTACTGAGTTGTTAATATCAATATTATGTAGCTTCATACTCGCATCATCCGTCAGCGCTTATTCGTACACTGCTGGACATAGGCCCTTTCCAAGTGAGCGGCATGATGAACGGTTCTGTGCTGCCCGTAGGTACAAAGTCGTGTTAATTAAATTATATTGTTTCAGTTTTTCCTTAACATTGGTGGACAGTCTGGACACCTTAGCCATTATGGGTGACTTCTCAGAGTTCAGCAATGCCATCAAACTGGTTATAAAAGATGTAACTTTTGATCATGACATTGTTGTCTCCGTATTCGAGACGAATATAAGAATGCTTGGGTAAGCGTTTTATTATATTTGCTTGTGGTTATTATCAGTAGTACATAATTATATCTGTGGTGCAGCGGTAGTGTGAGCGACTGCTGATCACGAGGTCTCGGGTTTGATCCCCGGGTCAGGCAGTGTTATTGAACTTTTTACAGCCGGGACTTTGGAAATGTGCCCGGTAGACAGTAATAGGTTCGTCCTCTTTTGCGTGGGACTTAAACATAGCTGGCGAACCGTGGGTGTGTTATATACCTCTGCCTACCCCTTCGGTGAATACAGGTGTGATGCTATGTTTTTGTTTAATACTCATCACTGACTAGAGATGCACCTAAAGAGCGAGTTTATTCTTCATCTATTTTAGTCAAAACTGTCATACAATAAATAAATTTGAACACAGTACCTATTTTATGAATGTCTAATAAGGTCATACCCGGGAGCTACGTAGATAATTTGTTATTTTGATTTAAGCTGTTTTTTTTTTGCTATAAGGTATTACTAACTTACCGAGTGTTCTTATTGCATAGATAGTTCAAATAATAGTTTCTATACAGTAGAATAAGTATAACGACCATAAAATCTAATTCTTCAAACAGATTTACGAAATTATATTATTTTTGTAATAGGTCGCTGTTCAATACTGCAATGCCTCTGCGCTAATTACTAATTATCTAATTGCAATTGTAATTGCTTAATTATGACAACTAAATACCATAATTATGTAAAATATATTATCTATACTACGCATTTCATTTAAATCAAAATATTTGCGGTCTGATAAAAACAACTTTAATACCAAGGTCTTGTTGTACACAGAATATTTTCAACAAATATAGGCTTTACACATTTTATATATTAATAACTAGCTCACCCGGCGAACGTTCCGTCATATTTTTTTTTCGTGAATATTTTGCAATGAAAATTATTAAAGTACTAATATCGCTATTAAAAAATAGGGTTTGGCAGTAGAAGGGTGAAAATTTAGGGTAGGATGTGTTTTTTAATACCAAATCATAAAAAATAAAATACAAAACATTTTTGGGGTGGACCATCCTTATCACTTAGGCCACTTAGGGGTATCAAAAATAGTTTACATCCTATACTCGGACCTACTGAATATACACAAAATTTCATAAGAATCGGTCAAGCCGTTTCCGAGGAGAATGGCGACAAAACCTGTGACACGAGAATTTTATATATTAGATGTATCAGGAGCCCAATGCTGTTTTGAACATTCGATATTTTGTCTATCAATCGTTATAACGTTACAAGCGGCAATTATAAAAGTAATAAGCTAGATTTCAATTAATTTCTACGGGTCGAAGAATGTTATTGAACTGAGTCATGGTTCTTTGATTCCATCAAATGCAGTCTTGTAATAATATTTTAATATACTATGCCATTTACAGGGGCCTACTTTCTGCACATGTTCTGGCAAGCACACTGAAGTACGAAGTGCCAGCGCTCCAGTGGTACGACGGACAACTGTTAGCAATGGCAGAAGACCTGGGAAGGAGACTTTTACCCTCCTTCAATACATCTACAGGAATCCCGCATGGCAAAGTAAGTGATACTAGTGGTCTTCCAGTGGTCAACATTCGGCCATACATACAATCTAATAAAATGATTTTTTATTGAATAAATTTAGTTCTAATACATGTTATACAAAAATATTATTTCTAATGCGTATTATATAAAAATATTTATATATAATTTCACAATGCGCGCAATGTGCTAAAAAGGTGCGTGCAATGGGCTAAAAAAGTTGGTGCAAAGTTTTTTTTTCACGTATCAATATAGGATAATATGCATCACCCAAGACGTTAAGAATGAATGCGTTATTGAAATTTACAGTCCCGAGCAATTGTCACAATGGCCGAATTAGCAAAGTATCTGGGACTGTATTCCAGGAGATGCAGGTCCGTGTCCGTGCAATCCTGCTCGTGACTTATTTTCGACTTAGCATTTGTCCCATCCCTCTCTACCCAAGGGAGTCGTAAGAGCCGACTGAGGGAATACGGGGGAGTGGGCAGCAGCACTCCCTCGAGTATTAACTACATCCACTGCGATCGCCAACCCGCCTGCCAAGCGTGGCGATTACGGCATTATCCCCCATGACGGGACCGCTCGTTGTGGCGTTCTCTTGGGGAGGCCTATGTCCAGCAGTGGACGTTGATAGGCTGATGGATGGATGGAAGTAGTATGCTAATTATGGTTTGCTTAACTTTTCTTTTATATTGCTATGAAAATAAATACCGCATGCCCACTTGCTCGCTCGCTGGACTCGGTAGGCTCTCCATTTTTTCCAGGCCTAAACAAAAAAAAGAAGGCTCTCCATCGACCAATAACGTTATGTTTTAGCACCATCATAGGATTAGTCTAGCTATATATCGTGAGAATGATTAGCATAAATTAAATAATAAAAAAAAATCTCATGACTTGTTGTCTTCCTCGGCTAAACTTTTTTAAGAATCGTGATCGATGTACGTCGTCTGATGTAGATAGCGTTAAATAATTGTAATTTAACTTAACATTAACATTTTAAAATACATAGACTTCTCAAATTGCGATTAAAATTTCAGTAATACTATAGTGGATGCGTTACAGCTCCTACTTCTGCTTACTTTTAACTTTGAAATATATCAAGCTGTCTAAAATAGTCCACAAATTCATGATATAAACACGTTTTCCTACTTTCAAAACATTCTTCTGAATTTCTCTAAAATAATATATTTAGGTACCTAATGAAAATCTTTGAAGTAGGTCACTTTACTACCTCGGTTGATACTTTTGTCGTTTTAAAAAATAATTAGCACTAAGTTTAATGGTGACTTATACATATATTGAGTGCATAAATACTCGGTGTTGCGGTTGATTGAGGAAACTAACTGACAATATTGTTATTTCTTAGGTAAATTTGAGGTATGGCCTCCGGGGGTTGTCAGAGTCGCGCGAGACCTGCACAGCATGTGCTGGTACAATGATACTGGAAATGGCTGCTCTATCTCGGCTGACTGGGAGACCCATCTATGAACAGAAGGCACACAAGGCTATGGATAGACTATGGAAGATAAGACACAGGTAATGAAGGACAGCGTAGGACGGCCTCCCACCAAGTGGGCCGATGACCTGGTCAAAGGCAGTCGTTGAATGCAGGCGGCACAGGACCGTTTGCTGTGCCGTTCTCTTGAGGAGGCCTATGTCCAGCAGTGGGCGATGAAAGGCTGATGGATGGATGGATGAATAAATAATAATAAATAAATAAATATTCCTGGACATTTTCACACAACGCCTCTGGTCCCAAACTAAGCTTAACGCTTGTGCTATAGGTACCAGATTACGAATATAATACTTATACTACTTTTTATTTGTAAATACATACATATAATAGATAGAAAAACACCCAGACGCAGTACAAATATCTGTGTTCATCACACAAATAATTGTCCTGGGTGGGAATCGAACCCATGACCTCGTGCACGGAAGTCGGTTACACTACCGACTACGCCACGAGGCATGCAAAATTTCATGATGATTAGTTCAATAGTTACGGCGTGAAAGGGTGACAAATAAACAAATAAACAAACATACTCACTATCGAATTTATAATATTATAATAAGTATAGGAATAATTATAACATTTTATACAAAACTTAGATACGCAAACATAAGAGCTGTTTTGGTTTACCTCATAAATCGTTTTAATATTAAATTTCAATTAAAAATAGGTTTAAACACACTGCCTCGGTGGTGTAGCGGTAGTGTATGCGACTGCTAATCATGAGGTCTCGGGTTTGATCCCCGGGTCGGGCAATGTTATTGAGCTTTTTCTTAAAAAGAAAAAATCTCAGTATCAGCCTGGAGTTTGGAAATGTGCCCGGTAGACGTCAGTAGGCTCGTCCCCTATTACGTGGGACTTAAACATAGCTGGCGAGTCGTGGGTGTGTAATACAGCTCTGCCTACCCTTTCGGGGAATACAGGCGTGATGCTATGCATGCTTTAAACACTGTCTAAAAAATAATATTTTCGAAAGTAATAAAGCTTATAACATAGAAAGTAAACGTGCGTTTGCGATAAATATGGAATGTTGACGTCGTCACTCGAGCAATAAAAGAAACACTACAAAGAACAATTAGCTCACAAATAAATGCGGCATTTTATTACATTATTTTATTCGATGAGAATGTATTTTGGATGCCTAAAATTTTTCGTGATTATTAAATACTTATATTATCCTAATTTATTAACATCCTCGTCCAATTTTTACCCGAGATTTTAAGCCATATGCTTGATATTCCCGATTGTCACGATATCTGATAGGCATTTAGCGTCTGGAACGGTAATCCAGGAGACGCGTGATCATACAAATCCCGTTCCTGGCTATAACTTTCTTTTACACGTTTTTGCATTTTATGTTCTAGTGATACCTTCGCTCGTATTTCATATCGATTCATATGAATAATATGAATTCATAAAAACTGAATTATTATTTAAAGATGAAGAAGTTTAGGTTTATTTTAATCAATTTAGAGAGCAAAGTCTACCTCACAACCTCTATATTACTTACCTGATGACCGCTCACGACAGTAGACCATTTGGTCAGTCTTCTAAGTATGTCACTCAAACTAATGCCTTTAAATGCTTGTACCAAGATGCTCGTATACAGCTCTGGTTTTATTGGTCAGCAAAGCACAACTAAACGTTGATTAGATGCCCTTGCTACGAGCTTTTGTCCCTTCATTTAACAGTGTACGCTATGCTTTATTTTTTTTGTTTTAGGACGTCTGATCTAATGGGCACAGTTATAAACATACATTCCGGTGATTGGGTGCGTAAAGACTCCGGGGTCGGCGCTGGCATTGATTCCTACTACGAATATTGTCTCAAGGCATACATACTGCTTGGTGATGAAAAGTACCTGGCCAGGTTCAATAGACACTATAATGCGGTAATGAAGTACATCAATAGAGGTCCTGTTATGTTAGCGGTTCATATGCACAGGTGAGATATATTACATTACTTTTTTTGTAAATCTTTGAAGAATGGCGATCGCAGTGGATGTTGATAATACTCGAGGGATGCTGCTGCCCACTCCCCCGGTATTCCGTCAGTTGGCTCTTACGACTCCCATGAGTGAGTGGAGGAGTGGGACAATTCTAAAGCCAGCCCCACACGACCAATTGTTGACAACTGCTCGATAATTATTGGACTTCAAAACACCTTTGTTTTTTGTTGAGGCGGGAAACAATGTACTTAACTGCACACCCCGTCGTTGGGGGCAACGAAAGGGTAGTGTTGGGCCCTCACCCACTAAATAAACCCACCGTGTGCCGTCTCTCCGCCTGTATTGGAGGGCCACTGGAAATATTTATATATACATTACTTCAGTGGTCGGACTTAAAACACCTAAAATACGTAATAAAAGTAGCTTTATTTCCTTATGTGTAATGTGAAAAACTACGTTAAAAGTGCGTTTTATTTTAAATTAGGAACAGAATATACCTATAACGCGGAGTGTTAGCGTCATAGTCATATATTACTGTATGTTTTATAGGCCTCACCTACAATCTCGCAACTTTATGGACGCATTGCTAGCATTCTGGCCTGGTCTGCAAGTACTACTGGGGGATGTGCGACCGGCCGTAGAGACCCATGAAATGCTCTATCAAGTGATGCAGAGACATACCTTTATTCCAGAAGCGTTCACTTCCGATTTTCAAGTAAGTTGTAGAGACATTTGCAATCATTCCTCCTTACGAAGTAAGGAAAATTAAGTCTTAATCTTCAGAACATAACTTCCTCACCAATAATCATAAAATTTTGCATAAATATAGGCTGGAGTACAGAAAAAGAGATTACTTTTTATTCCGGAAATAAAGATTAATAACTGCCTCTGTGGTGCAGCGGTGGTGCAAACGACGCTGATCATGAGGTCTCGGGTTCGATCCCCGGGTCGGGCGGTGCTATTGAGCTTTTTCGTAAAAAAAAATTGTCAGTAGCAGCCCGGAGTTTGCCCGGTAGACGGCAATAGGCTCGCCCCCTATTACGTGGGACTTAAACATAGCTGGCGAATCGTGGATGTATAATACACCTCTGCCTACCCCTTCGGGGAATACAAGCGTGATGCTATGGATATATATATGGTATGTAAGATTATGTATATGTATTTGTATGTATGTATGGAGTATGAAATAAATTGATAAAACAACACATGTAAATGAAAAAAAAAAGCTATGAATCGTTTATTTAATAACTTGTATTCCCTCCCCAAGCTCTTATTACTGCTTCCATGCGGTTCTTCATCGATCGGATGAGAGTCACGATCAAAAGTTGTGGCATTTTATTCCATTTCTCTTGGATTGCATTTTGCAGCTGGCTAAGTGTTTCTGGGGCAGGATCTCTTGCACGAATTCGTCTCTAATAAAATTCATCATATAGATGGTCTATCGGATAAATATCTGGGCTTCTTGCTGGCCATTCCATAATGGAGATACCGACTTCGGTAACGTAATCTCGTACGACGCTCGCGGTGTGAGCCCTAGCATTGCCGTTAAACTGTTGCCAATAAAATGTGCATAGGGCATCACGTGAGGCTCAAGACACTGTTCGATGTACCGATGACTGTTTAGTGCAGGCAGACGCGGCTCAGACATAAAGACAAGCTCTGTCTTACCGTCGTTCCCCAAACCGTCTACGAACCGCCACCATAACTGACTTTTTTTTCAATGCAGCATTGTGCAAAGCGTTCTCCATCTCTTCTGTAGACCTTGTCCCTTCCGCCGTTACCATACAGCATAATTTTACACTCATCCGAAAAGAGGACTTTGTACCACTGGAGGTATGACCAATTTAGGTACTCACGTACAAAGTTAAGGTGCGCTCTTCGATGGTCTGCAGTTAATTTCGGCCCATTTGCTAGCTTGTGCGGTACCAGTCTCCGTTTCTTCAACCTTCTTCTAATTGTAGAGTCACTTACAGCCACCCTACGTACAACATGAAGCTTCTTCTTCTTCTCCACCTTTACGAAGCCATCCTTGTCAATCTTGTGCTGTTGCAAAACTTTGGTGGATTTACAGTAGCCCTTGTCCCCTTTTTTATTTCCTGCTTGCCGTTTAGATACAGTAGGTTTATGTGCGGCGACGATAGTAGCGTAGGCACGTTTCGGGGTCGATGTACCTGCATGTGTCACTCCTTCAACCGGTGTTGACGCAGCGATGGCGGCGGGGCACGATGCAGCGCAAGACATATCAGCGGCGGGTGACGTAGTGGAGCTCGCTGACTCAAAACTGCCGATGGAAAAGTTTTGCGCCCCGCGTCGTGTGTTCACATTAGAGGCGTCAGGTGACCTACTTACCGAAACAGCGTTACGCAATAACTCTACTTCGGTGTTATTTGACACCTCCAGCTTGGACTTTACCTCGGCCAGGTTCACTTTTAAAGATGTTATATCCTTCAGCAACCTGGTGACATCGATGTGGTCGAACGTGACGGGGGGTAGCTTATATATCTCCTTCGCCACGAAAGCAGGCACGTCATCCGGATCGGTGGTCTTGAGCATCGTGATGATGTCTTGAACACTTTTCTCGCCTCCATCCCTCCGGCGGGACGGCATCTGGTTTATTTTTCCGAGCGATTGGAACTGCAACTTTTCGAACTCATAGTGACAAAAACGGGCAGTGGCTATAGCCACGCCGAACGCGGAATAATATATTCGTACCGGGCAGCGTAAACACGTCCGTACACGGCAAGTAGGTATATATTATGTTGATGCTTGAAACCATTACTATTTCATCCGTAGACATTATTATGGACACATTAATTTTATTATAATGCTAATACCACAGCTAATACTAAAGTAACCACTATATGCTCAGGATGCTCAATAGATGGCACTATAACAGTTGGCTGAATCGCGATATGCTTTTGTTGCAGTGCTTTCTTTATTGTAAAAATAAAGAAAGCACTGTATCAAAACGATCAGTCACTGCCGAGCACAGTCGCATGTGTCGGTGCTCGGGTCCGCTTAGTAGTGTGTCTGCGACGTTCCTAGCGTCGCTGCTATTAGCTAGACTTGTTCTTGCTCGGTCACTAAAGGGAACGCTCCGAACTAGTTCTTTTTTCCAAATGAACTAGTTCGGACATCTAGTAATCTAGTTCAATTAGTTCTCTACAGAGATGCGCAAACTAAATCACCAATGAGATCAGGGATTTATAAATCTTTTTCTTCGAAAGATTTAAATCACTCTTTTAAATCTTTAACTCTTTTAAATCTTTGGTTACGAATGACGTTATTCATTCAGTTGATCATAAGTGATGCAAATATCTATTGATTCATGTAGTTATTCTTTCATTCCCTCAAGTCGCAACTGGTTTTGAGCTTTTTACCTAAAAGACAGAGAGTCTAAGTTTCTGTGTACCTATCGTCATTATATTTTAAGAGTGCGTTTGTGCGTGCCTACAACTTATGTTATCTCTTTTCAATTCACAATATCCTTTATCTTTTGTCTCATTCTAAATCTACGTCCATCATTCCATCTATTCAATCCTAACGTAGTGAGCTAGTGAGTTAAAGATGTATTTTCGAAACCAAAGATTTAAAGATTGATTACGCATTTTGAAAGGATTATACATCTTTTGTATCAATCACTCCTGAGTTACACATCTCTAGTTCTCTAGTTCTATTAGGTCATCTGGTTCTATGAGGTCTTTAGTTACCTACACTGATCTTTATTATAACTCTTTGATGACGTAAATGAACTGTGTAACTATTTTGTGACTAATAGGTCGCATTAATTTATTGTATAATAGGAACTATAATTACATACTACTACCTACTTTACTATTACCATTATTTTTTATTATTATATTTGAAACAAATATTTGTTTTCTCATAATACTTTGCAGACTTAGGACTGTAATTATACCTAATATTCCAAGTATTTTACCTAATTAATTTAAACCTTAGAATAGCGTATTTAAAAATCAAATTAAAAAAACCTTTAATTATTTATTTTTTCACATATTTACACAACAAATAAAAACATGACCTAATTATTATACCTATCTCTTTTTTAAAAACATTATATTTATAAAAGAGATAGGTAGGTCAGTTAAAAAAGAAAGAGAGCAATATACAAATGTTTCTTGAGTCGAGATACGAACTATAATCCATACCGCTCTCGATGAACTAAGACCGAAAACGAACTAGCTCACGGAATAGTTCGTTCTAGTTCAGTGTCAGGAACTAGTTCCTAATAGTTCTTAGTTCGTGAACTACACAAGCCTACTATTAGCTACCTCCACTTCACACCTCTAGCGCCCTACTGCGCTCCCCGCGGAGCCCGTGTCGCTCCCCTGGTCTCTGATTCCCGGTCTGCCACAAGTGGCAAGCCCCGGGGTCTGGGCCGAAGGGTGTTGGCGCGGCGGGGGCGCGGTCACGGACCGCACCCTTGTGGCAATTGCCCCCCTCCCCCGCTCACCATTCGCGCCGCGATTTTCAGCGGGGCATAATGCCAGCCCCGCCCGCACACACGCCGCCTAGGCGTGCTACCTGCCCTGCCCCGCAGCGAAGGAAAGTGTTCGTGCGCTCGCGAGTCGCGAACCCCAGCGCCTCCCTCGAAGCGGGGCTAGGCGCTATTGCCGCAGCCGGGCAGGCTATAATTGTCGCCCTCTCACGACAACCAGTCGTACCTCCGGACGTCGGAGCCGGTGAGGAGTTATTCGCGGCAAGCCCGCTCACGAGGACTCCCACCCCGTCGGCCTCCAACACCGATATAATCGCGGCTACAACCGCCACCGTAACCGCTACCGCACCCCCTGCAGCCCCCGTACTGCAGATGAGCACCATTACTGCGCCTCTCACGCTGCTCGCCGCGCCGCCACTACCGCGCCGTGACACGCGCGCGTTCAGCACACAAGCTCCTCCACGCCTTATCGCCCCGCCAATCAACATCACTGCGGAGCGCTTCTCCTCCCCCCCGCAATTAAGAGGGGAGAAGAAAGCTAAAAACACCCCGTCGCCCTCTATGCCGCGCCTGTCACCTCCGTCACCAATGGAGGTTGCGGGCCCATCAACCGCCCCGACTGCCGGCATGGCCCCCACCCCCATGAGAGCTGCTATCGCCGGCCCTTCGTGGGCCAACATGGTTGCGACTGCAGTGGCATCCACTGCCACGCAGTCGCCCATTATAACTGCTACCTCAAATTCAACCAGCACCGACGCCATCACCACTGATGCCGCATCAGCGATCGCTGCTACCACTGCCAAGCCAAAGCAAGCCAGCCGGTACCCACCGCTTATTGTGGAGGTGTTACCGGACTAGCCCACCCATTTCCGGGAGTTGAAGCGCACCCTCGGACACGCGCCCAATGGAGGTCCGGTCGGTAAAGGTGTGCGATTTATCCCGCGATCAGAACAGGAGTTCCGTGTGATCCAGCGCTACCTTACGCAGCTGGAGAAGGACGCCGGAATCTCCTGGTTTTGCTATTCGCTGCCTGCCGAACGGAGCCTCAAAGTGGCTATCCGGGGACTACCGGCGAATACCGAGCCAGCATCCGTCGAGGCTGAGTTGCGCGAGCTCGGGTATGTACCGGAGCACGTGCGTACGATCCCCGCGCGCCCGGGCAGACCGGGCTGCCTGATGTTCGCGCAATTACAGCGGACTGCGGATACCACCCCGGGTATATATGAAGTCCATGAGCTTCTGTGTATGCCCGGAGTCACCATCGAAGCATGGAGAGGACGCTGACGACCTGCGCAATGTCATCGCTGCCAGCAGTTGCGGCACTCGTTGCACAATTGCCATAGGCCTATTGCCTGTGTACGGTGCGGCGAAAGGCACGCCGCTCGGGATTGCCCCCGTCCCCTGGAGGAGCCACCCACCTGCGCCAACTGCGGGGAGGCACATACGGCGAACAATGCCAACTGCCCGGTATTCCGGAGGGAAGTCCGGAACAAGAAGGCTGGCACTTTTGCCCATACCACCGCGCGGACAGCTACCACCCTAGCGGAAAAGGACGCTTCAGGCTCGCTCATGGCTGCCGCCAACCAGCCACAGCAGCAGCCCGGCAAGAGGCGTGTTAGAAAGCGCAACAAGCGCAAGGCTTCCGCCGCACGACCTGTGTCCGCTACTCAGCCTGCGGCGCCCCCTTTTTTTTTATTTTTTTTTATTTTAGGTGGGCAAAAATGTCCTACCGCACACCCCGCTGCCCGGGGAGACAACGGGGTAGTGTGGGGCTCTCACCCACTAAAAACCCACCGTGCGCCCTCACCCGCCCTTGCTACGGCGGATCACGGGAACCGCGTCGTTTCTCCGCGATCCGCAGGCGGCAGCCCCTTCGGGCACCCTCTCTTGTGCGACGCCCCGCGCACTTGGGCGTCACACCTTCGCGGTAGGCTTCCGCGGACGGCAGGGTACTCCCCGACCCCACCGTCCGCAGCCTCGGCTAGGGCGGCATCAGGCGCAGGTAAATGCGCGCACGCCGCCCCGCGCGCCGGCGGCGAATCGGGTCCGCGAAGGAGGATTCCTCCCGGGCCCTCTCCGCCGCCTCCTTCCGCGAGATGACAGCCTCGCAGAAGGCGGCGACCGCGGTCCAGGCCCTGTCACTGCCAACCATCGCTCGCGCAACGGCCGGCAGCGACAGGTCCACGCCTATGACTGCAGCGAGTTCCCGGCGCTGCACATCCCAGGCCGGGCACGACTCGAGCGTGTGCTGCGCCGAGTCCTCGCCGCAGTCGCAGTGGTGACAGCCTGGGGTCGTCTCCCTCCTAGCGATCGTGTGCAGGTATTTGCCGAAGCAACCGTGCCCCGACAAAACCTGCACCAACCGGAAGGTGAGGACCCCGTGCTGCCGCCCTGCCCATTCTTCCAAGATCGGCTGGAGCGCCCCCACGGTCCAGAGACCAGCCCGGGGCGTCTCCAGCCGAGACCTCCACTTTAGGACGGTGGCGCGGCGGGCATCTTCCCGCCACGCAGAGATTGCGCTTGGCGAGGGGCGGCTGCCCCCCGCCCGCGCCGTCGACGCCCGCCGATAAACGTCGGCGAGCACTTCCGCCTCCAGATCCCACGGGGGGGTTCCGGCCAACGCGCAGGCTGCATCGCACGAGACCGTGCGGTACCCGCGTATTGCCCTGACCGCTACGACCCTCTGTGGACGCCACAGAAGGGCCCTATTGCGAGCGGCCAGGGACTCCGCCCACACGGGCGCGCCGTACAGTGCCATTGACCGTACTACCCCCGCGTAGAGTCGTCGACACGCGAGACTCGGTCCGCCCAAATTCGGCATCAGTCGCCCGAGGGCGGACGCCGTGCCGAC
Organism: Leucoma salicis; assembly: GCA_948253155.1. Lineage (NCBI taxonomy): Eukaryota > Metazoa > Arthropoda > Insecta > Lepidoptera > Erebidae > Leucoma > Leucoma salicis. The sequence goes on from OX411803.1 coordinate 16,442,134, forward strand.
GAGCTTTGGCGCAAGACGGCGGAAGTGCTCGTCGAAGTGCCACCGTCCATCCAATACCAGGCCCAGGTACCAGGCCCAGGTACTTGATGTGGGCCTGGATTGGAAAGCCCACACCGTTGACCGTTATCGAGGCGCCGGCGGGTGGGCCGCGTCGGGGCCCATGGAAGAGTAGGGCCTCCGACTTTTCAAGGGCCACCCTAAGCCCCAGCGCCTCGATCCGCCTGACCACCTCCGCGGTTCCTGAGGTGGCCAGCGTTGCCGCCTCCTCGAGGGTCCCGCCCCGGGCTGTGACGAGCGTATCGTCTGCGTAGCAAATTACGCCCAGCCCGGGGGGGAGCCGGCCACGGAGGACCCAGTCGTAGCCGATGTCCCACAGGAGCGGCCCTAGAACCGAACCCTGCGGGACGCCGCACGACATAGCCCTCCTTACAACGTCCCCTTCCCGGTCCACGAAGAGGACGCTGCGGCCGTCGAGGTAGTCCGCCACCAGCCGCCTTAGGTAGAGGGGCACTCCATGGTACCGGAGTGCCTCCTTGATGCAGCCGAATGGCAGACTATTGAAGGCGTTGGCGATGTCGAGCGACACCGCCAACAGCACTTCCCTCGAGGTGACGGCCTCCGCAGCCGCGGCCTTCAAGCGCAGGATGGCGTCGACCGTAGACCGACCCGCCCGAAATCCGAAATGGGCATCGGACAGGTCGGGGCCGACCGCACTTAGGTGCCGGACGATGCGGGCAGCGACTACCCGCTCGAGCAGTTTGCCCGCCTCGTCCAGCAACACGATGGGCCTGAAGGCCGCGACTGTATTCGGAGACCGTCCCGGCTTCGGCAGGAGCACGAGCTTCCCCTCCTTCCAGCAGTCAGGGAACCGTCCGGACACCAGGCAAGCGTCGAACAGTCCCCTGAGGCGGGGCTCTAGGTGGTCGAGGACCAGGGCCAGCACTCGGGCGGGAACCCCGTCCGGCCCGGGGGCGGCGCTTCTCCGCATACGCGCTGCCGCCGCCCCCATTTCCGTCGTCGTCACGGGCGGTACCTCCCCGTCGTCGGCCTCCCGGTCGTCATCTGGCGGAGCCATGACCGGGGGCGTGTGCACCGCCCGTGAAGGGAATAGTCCCTCAACCACCTCAGAGAGGAAGCCCGGCTGGAGGGTCTCCGTAAGGGGGGGGAGCTTGTTGAGCGCCGCGCGGTACGGGCGTCCCCAGGGGTCACGCTCGAGACCCTCCAGCATCTCCTGCCTTTTCGCGTCTTTGGCGCGACAGATGGCCAGCTTTAACGCGGCGCGCGCACTGCTGTACGCCGCATACAGCCGGCCCTCCCGCTCTTCGTCGCGGATTCGGCGACGTCGGCTGCGGGTGTAGGACCTCCGGGCACGAATACAGGCCGCACGGAGGTCCGCCAGCTCCGGGGACCACCAGTAGACCCCCTTCCGTCGGGGCGGGCGCCGCACGCGGGGCATGGCCGCATCGCAGATCTGCGTAAGCATGCCGCGAATGCGGCCAGCCTCGGCGCCCACGTCTTCCGTCAGGGGGGGAGGCAGCCAAGATTGAAAAATGGCCGCCTCCACCAGCAGCTCCCGGTCGAGCCTACCCACAGCCCATCGCGGAAAAGCGGGAGTTCTGTCCGCCGCGTGACCCCTGCTGGCGCCCTGAAGGGTCCGGGAGACCTCTATCTGAATGTATCTGTGGTCAGATAGGGTCTCGACCTCCTCCAGGACTCGCCAGCTCCTTACACGTGCGGCGACACTGGGGCTAGCGAACGAAAGGTCCACTATCGACCCGCCCCCGCGCCGCACGCACGTTAGGGCGGACCCTCGGTTTAGCAACACGAGGTCCGCCGCTTCCGCCCACTCTTGGACCGCCGCACCTCGGGCGTCCGTCCTGGGGGACCCCCACGCCGTTGATTTGGCGTTGAAGTCCCCCAGCACCAGCACAGGGCTCGGTGCCATCCGCCGTATCGAGGTCTCCAGGTTGTGCAGGAAGACCTCGAAAGCCGCCAGACTACGATTGGGGGAGAAGTACACGCCGTACAGCGTGACCCCTCCCCATTCAGCCGCCACATATCCCGTGCCCTTGTCTTTGACTGACAAGGGCAGGGAATGCGGCGCCGCCGACCCGACGACCGCCACGGAGCCATCCCCGCTACCCGCCCAATTGGGGCGATCGGGGACTATGTAGGGCTCCGCAGCTACGGCAACACCGATCGACCGCTCCGCCATGGATTGCAGGAAGAGGTCCTGCGCCCTGGCGGAGCGGCCGAGATTCCCTTGGAGGAGGATAGAGTTGTGCTCCATAAACTAGACCACGACATCCTCCTCCATGTGCTGCGGCGGTCCAGCCGCGCTGGGTTGGGAAGCCGGGGCCGATTGGCTGCCCATCCCCCTCTTAGGGCCTGACTTGGCCGGAGGCCTGCACCCCACCCGCCCCATGCAGTGGTTGGCGGGGCGGTTGCCCGCCGCACAGGCGGGGCAGTGTGGGGTGGCAGTACAGGTCGCCGCCTGGTGCCCTGCCTGACCGCAGCGGAAGCAAAGCCCGCTGCAGTCAAAGCAGTTGGTGCACAGCGGCCGGGTGTGACCGACCGCCATGCACTTGTAGCACCTGGCAGGCCGGGGCTCCAACGCGGTTACCCGCGCGGCGCTCCAGCCCACCAGAAGTCTACCGGCGGCGACCAAATCTTTGGCCGCCGCGACAGGGCACGATACCCAGACGGCACCCACACCACCTGGACCTGGGCGAATGGTGCCCACCCGGACGGCGCTGCTGGGAGACCCGGTTTTCGAGGCGATTGCCTCCCGGATCTCTTCCGCCGTCACGGAATCGTCCAGCCCGGAAATGCGCAGTTCGGCGCACTTCACGGGCCTGGCGACCCGGACACCACTCTCAGCTGGGAACAGGCCCAGCAGCCTCGCGGCCATCGCGTCGGCCGTCTTGGCGCCCTCTGGCCCCAGGTACTCGAAAATACGAGCACCTGTGCGGGCTTGGCGGGAGCGAGCGGAGACGTCCCCGAGATCGGAGACGTTTATATCCCGCCGGGCACGCTTCAAGACGGCCTCGTACGTCAGGCCCTTTTCCTTGGCCTCAGGCAGCAGCGTGATGACCACCGCTGCTGTCTTCGGCACCTTGAGTTTGCGCGACCTCTTTTTTCGCGGCTTTGGGGCTTCTCTCTGGCCAATTGGTGCCGCCTCACGCCCCGCGGCGGCGCCGCGATCCTTGGCCCGGGATCGCCGGGGTCCAACCACCTGCCAGTCCCCATCTGAGGAGGTATTAGTGGCAGGAGCGGGGGCAGGAACCGGGGCTGTGACCACCGCGGCCCGTGCGGATGCGGCAGTTTGTCGCGGCGCAGAACGTGCAGGTGCAGCGGTGCTCGGCAGAGGCGGGAACTCCTCTCGGGGCTGACCCCTCGGGGCTTGTCCCGCCTTGCCCTTTTTCTTGGCCTTTTTCTTTTGGCCCTTTTCTTGGACCACAGGAGCCGTAGGTGGTCTGGCCGCTGGTGCTTTGGCCGCCGCTGGTTTGGCCGCCGTCGCGGCAAAGGACACATGGCCCTCCTGGCACGGCATGGCTGTCGGCGCTGAGGACGTAGCGCCATTCCTTTTGTCTGCCGCTAGCGGCGGCCGCAGTCGTGGCTCCGGTGGCAGCCTCGCGGCCAAAGCGTCGAACCGCGGACCAAAGACCGCAGCAATGCGGTCGATGATCACGCGGAGTGCTTCGTCTTCCGACTCCGGTCCAGGGCCTGACTGGGCAGTGGACGAAGCCGGGGCAGCCGCGGGGAGCCCAAGCTCAACCCGTAACCCGGCCTGACCCTGCTCTAACTCTGCCATCCGTGCCTCGAGGCAGCGGTTAGCCTCGTCGAGGCGCTGGTTCTGCGCCTCCAGACGAGCGTTCTGAGACTCGAGGCGCTTGTTTTGCTCCGCCAAGCGCCGGACCGATAGCGAGATCTCGTGCGCGGCGTCTTTAAGGCCACGCACGAAGTTCCCCTTGAGGTTCCTTGAACCAGCCGCCACGGTCTCCACTATGGCCACGCTGTTCAGGGCCCTCTCCTCAGCCTGGGCCGTCCCAATATGGCCCTCGTCTGGGAGGCGGAGTTTTTCCGTTAAAAGCGCCAGGCGCTCCTCGGCGTTTTGCTCCGCCTCCAGCCTTTTTAGGCTTAGGGTTTCTGCCCTACTGGCAGATGTGGCACGAGGCGCAGGTGCCACAGGACGGCTCATGCCTCGACCCCTAACGCTATACTGCGCTTTCGGGGGAGGCGTCTCAGTAGGGCAGTCCTCTGATTCGGGCGCCCCACCACCCTGGGACATGGTGCGCTTCCGCGACGGATGATCAACATCCATCTGCCCCGCACTCACGTCCGCCGCAGCTATTGCGCTGCCCGCCCTTCTGATATTTGCCCTTAGGGCGCAATCACTTTCTTCAGCAGCGGACATCTCGGAAGCCGAATTAGCGGCCGAGCTGTCCGTTGCCGAAGCTCCTCCTTTTCTTTTTCCGCGTCCCTTACGGGACCGAAACTTGCCTTTCGCGTCACGTAGTAACGCTTGTGGCGCTACTGATGTTGATGTGGAGGCCGTGTTTAAAGCCGGACCTCCATCGGCTGAGGCATCGGGTGTAGCACCCGATTCCGTCGAGTTAAAATTATTTTTATTTAAACCATTAACCATTTTGTTCCCACGAGTGTGGGAGAAAGGAGGTCCACCCGGGCAGAGCTCCCATTACCCGGGTAAGCGTACATTTGTAACCCAACACAGGGGGACCGCAGGTACCCTGGCTGGGGGCGCGCTCGAGACTGAACTACCCATCAGCCATGCATCTCCTCGCCGCACGCCAGAACTTGAGATTCGGGGTAATTTTTTATAGAGGTTGTCTTCCTCGCAGTCCGGGCGATTAAGCCAAGACCCTCGTTCCTGTATGCCCGCGAGACGTAACCACAGGCACGCGCTCAGGTTTATGATTTGGGACGGGGGGGGCCGCTGTGGCCCCACTGTCCCCCCTCTCCAGAGCCCGGTGAGCCAGTCTGGCCCCACCGACTCCGACGCCTGGTCTATCCGCTGTGCCCTCTGCTGAGTCAGAGGGACACGCGGAGACCCGTCCTGTCCGGAATTTTAGCCGCCGGCGACTGCCGACGTTGCCCGGGGTGCACCACTAGGAGGTAAACCGGACAAATTAGCACCCCGCCTGCGGCGCCCCCTGCGCCAACAAAGGCGCCTGTGTCCAAGTCCACCGTGGTCGCTGTCCCCTCCGGGGGGACGAAGGTGAAGCGAGTGGTTCCATCGGAGCCGGCAGCCCAGCCGTCGCACGGACTCTTGGACACCAGACTGACCAGCGTCATCGGCACACTGCAGCAGGTGCTAGAGGCGATTCAGGAGCAGCGAGATCCCATCCCGCTGATCCTCAGATGCATCGTTGAGCTCTGCGACTCTGGACGTGCATGAGCTCCGAATCGCTTTCTGGAATGCCGACGGGATCTCTGCTCAGAAGACCCGCCTCCTAAAACTGCTGCTGTCTCAGCGTCGAGTAGACATCGGCCTGATCAACGAGACCCACCTCAGACCGGTAGACCGGTTGAAGGTTTCCGGATACTACGTCTACCGGGAGGACCACATCTCGCCATCGGGACTGCTTATCGGGGGTTGGCAATTCTGGTGCGTCGGAGTATCATCCACCAAGTGCTGCCAGTACCACAACTGCAGTCGTTGCTCGCCCTAGGAGTGGAGATCTGCATTGAACGCCAACCCACTCGTGTGTTCGCCTTCTACAAGCCGCCGCAAAATCGACTTGCAGTGGCTGACGTCCACACACTGCTGGACTCGCCGCTGCCCACGATTATTGCCGGCGACTTTAACGCGAAGCACACGGCGTGGAATTCAAATGCGACTTGCCCAGATGGCAGACGCCTACTGGACGACGCAGACCGCTCCGGGTACGAGGTGCGAGGACCAGAGGTTCCGACGCACTACCCGCACTGTGCAGCCCACACACCGGACGTCATCGACATTGCCGTTATCCGCGGCATAACTGCTGCGACATCGATGGACGTCCTGGTCGACCGACTCTCCACGGACCTCAGCGCAGCCATGTCGGCCGCGCTTCGAGTATCCAAGCTCGACGCTGTCACCACCCGCAGGCCACCCCCGCTCCCAGCTTACATTCTTGGGATGATCGAGGAGAAGAGGAAACTACGTAGGCAATGGCAACGCAACCGGTGCCCGAACATGAAGACCCGGCTCAACGCTCTGGCCGCGAAGATCTCGGCTGTGCTAGAAACAGTCGCGACCGAGTCCTGGTAACGCGCCATCGAGCGAGCTGGCGAAAACTGGACGGGCATCCACCGCTTCTGCCGCCGCCTCTCAGGGAATCCATCTCCGATTAGGCCCCTCCTGGCCGGTGACGGAACCCCACGTTACCGCGCCGAGGACCGAGCGGAGATCTTCGCTGATTACCTAGAGATGCAGTTTCTACCGAATCCTGCCGAGGACGTGCAGCATACAGCAGAAGTCCAGCAGCACTTGGAGTCATACTTCGAGTCGCCGATAGCCCCAACTGAGGACCCCGTCGTGTTCTCCCCAGGACAAGACCAGCGGATGATCCGAGGCACCAAACTACGGAAGGCCCCCGGCCCCGACCGAGTGAGCAATGAAGCCTTGCGTCACTTACCTCCGCGAACAATCGCAACGTTGACGCACCTGTTTGACGCTATCCTCCGCACCGGGCACTTCCCCGCCTCGTGGAAGATCAGTCGGATCATTATGCTGTCCAAACCCGGCAAGAACATTTTGCTGCCTGGGAGCTATCGGCCCATTACGCTGCTGTCGACCACCTCGAAAGTCTTCGAGAAGCTGTTGCTGCTGCACATGACGCCCCACCTTCAGCCACGCGACGAACAGTTCGGCTTTCGCGCTGAACTCTCCACCACTCTCCAAGTTGCCAGGGTGCTGCACCACCTGGCTGCGGTCCGAAACAAGAGGGAGCGAGTTATCGCAGTGTTCCTGGACATGGAGAAAGCCTTCGATCGCGTGTGGCATGCCGGCCTGCTGCGCAAGCTGTCTACGTCTACTATTCCTCGTCGAATAGTCAAGACTGTGGCCAGCTTCCTGCAGGACAGGTGCTTTCAAGTGGTGGTTGAAGACGCCCTGTCCGCAGAGCGCCCCATCCGTGCCGGCGTACCCCAGGGAAGCTGCCTGTCGCTCGTCTACTATAGCAAATACACGGACGACATTCCAGTTGCTGGTGGCGCCATGCTGGCGCTGTACGCCGATGACGCTGCTCTCATCGCCAGCTCGCTTTCCTCCGATCATGCGGCCGTTAAGATGCAGCGAGCACTGGACGCACTCCCCTGTTGGCTGAAGGCCTGGAGACTCAGGCAATCTCCGTGGGAGGCCGGGCTTTACCGCCCCCGCTGATGCTGCTGGGAGAACCCGTCAGTTGGTCCCCGACGGTGAAATACCTCGGTGTGATCATTGACCGTAACCTCACCATGCGGCCCCACGTGAGACATGTGGTCTCACAGACACGCACTGCGCGCGCTCTCCTGCGCCCTGTCTTGGCATCCCTTCTGCCCCTCACCGCTAAGCTCAGCGTGTACAAGCAGTACGTCCGCTCGCACCTCACGTACGCAGCCCCGGCCTGGTATGCGCTCGTTAGCGAATCCCACCGGAGATCGCTGCGTGCGCAGCAGTCGCTTGCACTGCGTACTATTACGAACGCCCCACGCTATGTGCGGAACAAGGTGATCGCCAGAGATCTGCGCATGGAGAGCCTCGATGACCACATCAGACGCCTGAGTGCCTCGATGTTCGAGCGAGCCGACGGAGCGCAAACCCGCAGCCTGCGGGGCATCGCGCAATACCATCGGCGACCGCCGGATAGAAGAGGCCTACCACGAGACCTCGTTTCTGGGGACGTCACAATTCCCTGACGAGACCGCTCCTCACCGCTGGCTGATGGGCGCTTGCCGGGGTTCGCTCCGGTGAGCTCGACCTCGCTGAGCGGTGGGTTGTAGCCCTCGAACTGGACAAGGTCGATATCGGCCGCTGATCGCGCCGCGACGACCTCTCACAACTATGACTCTATGGAACTTAGTTCCCACCTAGTGACCCGCCTGTCGTAGCAGGCGGCGTTGCTTTCACTGAAATGGGCCAACGCCCAGACCACAGTTACCCCGAGACCCCAACGGGCCTGCGTGGAAGACTTCGATGACTGTAACAAAACCATATCGCGTGTCGACACACGATCCAATTTAGGCGTGGATCGTATCGCTTTTTCTGAGAATCGTATCTGAATCAGATTTCGTTTTTCAATATCAGATTTCAAAATCTTATATTTTAATATCCAGTAGACTTGTTCTTGCTCGGTCACTAAAGGGAGCGCTCCGAACTAGTTATTTTTTCCATATGAACTAGACTTGGGGAAAAGCGTTATTTTTCGATCGTCGTGACTGTCGTTCCTGTGACAATAAAGTCACAGTGACAAATCAACGTGATTTTGTCACGTCGATTACTCGGTCACACCTGTCACTTTCTGCTTATACGTACTAGGTACTCGGAGTACCGTACTCCTGGCACCGATACTTTTGCATAGACCCTTCGGGCAGTTTCGTTCGTGTTCGTTCCATGCGTCGTTCGGTCGTTCCATTTTACGTATTGTCGTGATGTGAGTGACAAAGACAACTTTTGGTATTTATACTACTGAAGTTCTTGGGGAACGTAGGAACAATATACGTTATTTTGGAATGTTGTTACTTCGCGCTAAGTAACAGCGACATATTTTAACGACTGATCGCAGTGACTTTTTCATCCTGACGTTATTTATCACCCACCTTTAAAATGAACTAGTTCGGACATCTAGTTCAATTAGTTCTCTAGTTACTGTTCCTTCATTAGGTCATCTAGTTCTCTAGTTCTATTAGGTCATCTAGTTCTATGAGGTCTTTAGTTACCTACACTGATCTTTATTATATTATAACTCTTTGATAACGTAAATGAACTGTGTAACTATTTTGTGACTAATAGGCCGCATTAATTTATTGTATAATAGGAACTATAATTACATACTACTACCTACTTTACTATTACCTACTTTATTTGAAACAAATATTTGTTTTCTCGTAATACTTTGCAGACTTAGAACTGTAATTATAGGTAACTAATATTTCAAGTATTTTACCTAATTAATTTAAACCTTAGAATAGCGTATTTAAAAATCAAATTAAACAAACCTATAATTATTTATATTTTCACATATTTACACAACAAATAGAAACATGACCTAATTATTATAACTATCTCTTTTTTAAAAACATTATATTTATAAAAGAGATAGGTAAGTCAGTTAGAAAAGAAAGAAAGCAAGATACAAATGTTTCTTGATCTTGAGTCGAGATACGAACTATAATCCATGAACTAAGACCGATTACGAACTAGCTCACGGAATAGTTTGTTCTAGTTCAGTGTCAGGAACTAGTTCCTAATAGTTTTTAGTTCGTGAACTACACAAGTCTAATATCTAGATATTTCACGTTCGCGTATCCATCATACGAGTAGATTCAGATTTCAGAAATCAAATCCGATGCGCATCTTTAAATGGGATACGACAATATCATAGATTTCAATACAATTCGGTATTGTAGATATACTCGTACTTATATAATAGATGTTTAATTCGGTATTTATTTATCACTAGCTGACCCGGCAAACGTTTTGCCATATAAATTATATCTAAAGTATTTTTAAGGAATTTCTAGCGTAGAAAAAAATAACTAACTTGTTGTAAGTGTGTGAGGATGTGGACCTACTGGATTAATTCATTAAAACAATCCCCAACGTCCATAATACACAAATCTTTCTAAATTTTAGAACGCGAAGGAAATTAAAAGAAATGAAACTTTCTTCCGCAACTATTCGGACACAATTAAACAATAAGTACCTAATAAAACTATTACGTGCATAATGGTCCATGTACATAAGTACCAAAATTCGCTCAAGTTCAAGGCTAAATAATTAAAATTTTAGACATCATTGATATCATGATTAGTACTTAACAGAAAGTAAGCTTTATTTGCATAGCTTTAAGATTTAAAATTACTTGTTTATAATATTTATATAAAATATGTTCAAAAATCTGATATTGTGATATTACTGTACCGCTCTAACTAGTGTAATATTTGTATCTCACGCGCTTTGTCGCACGCATGTGGCCGATGCGTATCGTATCGCGTAGGTATATACGAGTGAGCGAGTATTCAGTACATCGCAAATCTGATATTGTAATACTTATATTTCGAAAGAGCTAGTAAGCATATTTTAGATATTGTACCAATATCGAATTTCGTATCTATATACGATTTGTATCGCCCACTTCTAATCCAATTCAATTCCAAATCATAACCTATACGCTAAAACCGTAAGTTAAATGGTATAAGCAATTATTTTTGAAACTTGCCTATTTGTGGCAAGTTCTCTAATAGGCATGGGCCGTTGATGTTTTTTTGGTTAATGTAATTGACGTAATTGTAATTTAACTATAACTCATTAACTGTTAATCATCAATCAACAGGTTAAAAAAACTGTTAAATAAATAACAGGTATTGAATGTTCAGTGTCAATTAGAGATGGGTCGTATTAGTATTAGGTAAATCAGGTACTAATAAGTACACCTGTTCCTAGTCTGCATAAAAACCTAATCCACCTAATCTCAATGAATGATCTTATACACATACCTTTACTTGGTGAATTTGGTGATCTCAATCCGCCTATTCTTCAAATCCTGATATCGGATTATCGATATTTGAATAAATATGATGTTAAAAGTGGTTATAATGTATATATAGTATATAGAGGTTATATGTATATTTGTTCTCATTATTTTAAGTACCTGGATGACCGAGCTTTGCTCGGTATTTTTTTTTTGGTAAGTCGTGAGTTTTTCTCACAAAAGAAAGAATTGAAAAAAAAAGGGAAAATGAAAAGAAAAACGAACTGGAGACATCTGGACTCGAACCGGGGTCTTCTGGTTTTGGGACCGCCCGATTTCCCACCTGAGCTATTATAACCTTGTAGATGATGCCGAAATTTACCTTCTTACTCCAATAATATTGTAGCAGTTTTTCATTGCCTGAAAACCCGGATAAAACGACGTTTTCTAAAAATGAAACCTAGCTAGATCGATTTATCGCCCCCGAAACCCCCTGCATACTAAATTTCATGACAATCGTTGGAGCCGTTTCCGAGATTCAGATTATATATATATATACAAGAATTGCTCGTTTAAAGATATTAGATATATATTGACTATATACCTACAAAACATTTTTTTATTATAAGAATGTCCTTGAATGGTAATATAATTTTCCCATAATTTAATGGAACTACCACTGAAACTAGTATCATTACGCACGCACACAAACACAAATTGCATAAGCGTAATGGCAGCTGTCACGCACACTAGCATAATAATTCCGCCCGATTTTTATGACGTTTATAAGAGCGACACTCCATCTAGATATATAATAAATTAATCTAAGACTCCAACTCATTTGAACATTCAACATTTGTCTCAAAACAGTGAATCATTTCATCTAAAAATCTAATGGCTCCTCTATATGATGGCCCAGCGAGATGGCGATGCGATGGTTGAAACGCAACTACACGATGGCGATATTCAGTTGTGATCTTTACGTTTTTCGAGATGGACGTGGAAGCATTAGCCGCTGCGGCAATATATCTTGACAATACAGGGGGGTTAGGCAGAATCTCATATCTCACATGTCGATCGTATCGTCTCGCTTGTACGATCACCGTGATTGGCCAACGGATTATTGTGTCATCACGCGTCGGTTTCTCAACCAATCACAGTGATCTCGATACGGTCGACACGTGAAATATGACATTCTGCCTCAGGGGGCAGCACGTATCATTATTTTCTTAATGTGCACAAGAATAAAGCTATTAAAAAGAAGTGGCATAAAAGAAGTTGCATTATCCTATTCTTTGAAACGCGTAACACCAAGTTTACATATAAAACATTTTTTTTTTACCTTATGTTTATCTTTGTGTTGTTTATGTTTTGCACCACGTTGGGCCACGTGTAGATGCGTACCGCCATCACTGGCCCACTACCTTTGATGTGCGGCCGAAAAACCGACACCGACGCCATTCCACGACCATCGCACGCGCCATAAGCCATCCGACACCCTCCACACGCTGGCCCATCATAGTGGCCCATCGCGATGGCCCATCATGTAGAGGAGCCATAAAGGATAAACAAACGAAACGTTTAGAATTTTCGCTTATCGCTGTAATGGCCAAACTACAATCATGTGATTTTTTTCATGGAATGACAACTCTTGTGTTAAATTAGGACAAAAACCAAAAAAAGGGAAGTGTTTCGATTTTTCTGATGATAAATGTAGTAGTAAAAGTCCTACAGTTCTTTTAAAAACTCAAGAAAACTCACATAAAACATAGTCTGTGATTTAAAATTGACCCAAATTTTAAATATTCAGCATTAACGGTAGCAAGAAATATTAATGCAGTCGCATTAATTAAAATACGCGTTTGTCGCAGGTAGTATGACCGCAACACTAATGCTACATACTGGCCAGATTCTTGGGTTGATGACATAACGGAATCTAGAAATTATTTTGATATCTTTATGTATATTTTATAGCACTTGACATACTCCGCCGTTTACCAGAACAAAAAGTGCACAAACAGACAATGATAGCCACGTGCAGGATTTTTAAACTTGCTTCACCTGGATTCTAGACTATTAATTTCCATAAAACATTCCTTCTTAACGTGTTGGGTGACGCCCGCGCCATCTGTCGGATGTATTTTCATGACGTGAGTGGAATGTCACAATAGTTAAGTTGGCAGAGCGTCTGGAATGATCACCCAGGAGTTACACGCTCAAATTCTGTTTGTGGCTATAATTTGTTATTCGCACTTTATGAACTAGAAATTAGAAATTCACTCTTTTTTTAAATGCCCAATTCTGCGAAAGATCACAATATCCTTTCATCAAAAATTCTACGTTTATTAAGGATAATAATATATACGAGGAGGGATCAAAAAGTAGTGAGAATGAGATAGAATATAATGACTATTGATAACTTAATAATTTATTTTTCTAGTCTCCGAGTCTCTCTACACACCGACTCCAGCGATTTTCCAAGGCAAGGCTTCAATCCCTTACAAAAAAAAAAGTTTTGTGTTGGTCCTGCAAAACGCTCTCCACGGCATCCATCACCTCGTTATCGTCTTCGTACCTGTTTCCCCTTAAGTATTCTTTCAATTTGGGGAACTCATAAAAATTGCTAAGCGCCAGATCTGGTGTACAAGGGGGGTGGTCAACCAATTCGAAGCCAGCTTGCTGCGGCAGCTATCGCAACTGCCGACCTGTGCGCGGGTGCGTTGTCGTGATGAAACAGCACGCCCCTTCGAAGTTTCCCTCTCCTTTTCTCTTTGATGGCATTCCTCAACTTGGGAACTAAAGCTGCATAATATTGGCCTGTAATAGTGGTTCCACGCTCTAGGTAATCAATCAACAATATCCCTTCTGAGTCCCAAAATATTGAGGCCATAACCTTGCCAGCCGATGCCACGGCACTTCGGGGTCGGTGATGATGGTCGTTTCCATGCGAAGATTGCTGTTTTGTTTCGGGATCAAAATGATGGACCCATGTTTCGTCGATTGTTACGAAACGAGACAAAAAGTTTTCAGAATCTTCTTGAAACTTGTCCAACAATATCTTCGAAATGTCAAGTCGATTTTGTTTCTGACTGTCGGTTAACATTCTCGGCACCCATCTTGCGGAGACTTTTCTCATATTCAAAGATTGTTTCAATATGGATTGAATACTTCCATATGAAATGCCCGTTTCTTGAATTAAGTATCGGATCGTAACTCTTCGATCGCTCAATACAATTTTCTCGACTTTCGCAACATTTTCTTGGGAGACTGACGTCGATGGACGGCCGCAACGATGTTCGTCTTCCGTGCTCGTTCTCCCTACTCGAAATTGAGAAGCCCACCTTGCAACAGTGGAATACGGCGGAGCAGACTCTCCTAATGTTGCCTCCAAATCTCAATTAATCCCTTGCGTCGTTAACTTTTTTAATAACGGCTAATAATATATTTAATAACGGCTCGTACTTCGTTTTTCTCCATTTTCGAGAACACGTTCCGACACGAAGCAAACAAATGACTACATTCAGAAAAAAACAAAAGAGAATCGAAGATTTTTTCTTTATTATTATTACAAATATGTATCTGAGCTATGCCTGCCAGTATTTATTTTTTTTCATACCAAGGAGTATGTCGTTCTCACTACTTTTCGATCACTCCTCGTATGGCTGAAGAGTTTGTGTGCTTGAACGCGCTAATCTCAGGAACTACTGGCCCAATTCGAAAAATTCTTATATGATAGCCCATTTATCGAGGAAAGCTATGGGCTATATATCATCACGCTAAGACCAATAGGAGAGGAGCACTAATGAAGAATGTTTCAAAATCGGTTTTTTTTTTCCTTTTGAGAGTATCCACGCGGACGAAGTCGTGGGCAGAAGCTAGTTAAGGATAATTTTGCATAAAATATATTGAATTAGAAAATAATAGTAGTAGCCGATAGCATTTTTTTTTTAATTTGGTCTTGTGGGAGCAATAGACTGCCACATTGAGGGTCTCAGGTTTGATCTGCGATAGCACGTCTGGCTATTAAGAGTTACGTGCCTAATAATTGGAAATCATCGCTTACATCATGTCTCGGAAATGATAATATTATACTGAAAATATTACTGAAATTGTAATACACCTCTGCCTACCCCTTTGAAGAATACAGGCGTGATACTATGTTGAAAATATTACTTGTATTATAAAAAATAACAATTAGAAGGGCAAAATAATATAAATAAATATATATTGTTTATTAATATGCCAATTAATTATACGCTTTAATTTTCCAAGGTACATTGGGGACAGCATCCATTGCGGCCCGAATTTCTAGAATCGACATATTTTCTGCACCGTGCCACTGAAGATGATCATTATTTACAAGTTGGGAAGACAGTGTTAAAGGCTTTACAGCAATACACAAGAGTCCCCTGTGGTTACGCAGCAGTCAATGACGTCAGAACACGGATACACGAGGACAGAATGGACTCGTTTGTTCTTGCAGAAACTTTTAAATATCTCTACATGCTTTTTGGCGAGGACAAAGATTTACCTGTGAAATTAGAAGATTATGTGTTGACCACGGAGGCTCATTTCCTACCACTCTCATTGGCTACCGACGGCAAAAATACTACTTATTTCACTCTAAAGGTTGACGAAGAAGACGATGATAAATATATAAAGTAAGATTTGATTTTAAAAGATTTTGTTATAATTAATGCCCAAAGTAATTCATATGAGCATAAACAATTTATTATAATTATAAAGCTGTACCAGAGCTGTGTCTGTACATTTAAGATATTTGAGAAAAAATTACTGTAATAGGCTATATAGGCGTGCCTGAACACAAAAACAATTTTTTTGTCTGTTTGTCTGTTTGTTTGTTCACGCATCACGCCAAAACTAACGAACGGATTTTGATTAGATTAGATTTAAAAACTAGTATACATTTTATCCCACTACTATATCAGGAATCCGAGATATAAGCCAAAAACTAGCTTTTGGCTGCGGCGGAGCCGGGGGCAAAGGCTAGTTTATTTATAATATTGTGATATGTTCCAGAACATGTCCAAACACAGCGTCTCTAGTGGCCGAGAAGGTGAGACAGCCGATGCGTCAGTTACTGGGAGCTACGGCGGCGAGGCCTCCAGCTCAACTGCGGCCATTTAACGACCCGCGGCAGTTACACGCGCTGTCCGACATGGGTATATCTGTGTTGACACTACCCGACGGCAAAGTGCAACTACTTTATACCACATCTTCAGTAAGTTGTAATCGAGTTAAATACATTTATTTTTTTGTTTCGACCTGCCCCGCTTAGCATTACGACGAACGTTAGTTTGGCTTCATTATGATGGTCACAATTAACTGAAATGAACGTTCCTATAACGTTTCGTTTTATATTCTAAGAGAATAAACGTAAGGAAGATTCAATTTAGAAGTCGAATCGACGCACGCTGTTTGATCAATTATGTGATCAAGCGAAACATGACTTAATATAACACAGAATTCGTAGATAAAAAAATATTCAAAGATTTAAAGGTAAAGCGATACTTATATTGTAAACCAACCCGAAGAAAAACATTGGACCTACAATTTATGATCATTTGTATTAGTTGTATAAACATTTCTTTATATATAATTTATTTTAGGCAAAATCAGCAAAAGATGCAGCGGAAGGTCTGATATTCATGCGTGAAATGTCGAAGTGGAATTCCCTGAGCGATATGGAGAACGGCGTGGTACCGGCGGGGGTCAAAGTTAACGATAAATTGTTCCCGGCTGGACCGGGCCACTTTGGCAAAGAGATTACTCCGCGTGATACGTTCATGAATACCGTAGCATTCGTCACACCGCTCGATGCCTGTACAGCTATTGAAAACGCAAAAGAAGTCAAAGGCAAATTCGCAGTGGCCAAGCGCGGCCAATGCACATTTGCACAGAAAGTACGTAATATGCAAAGCGCCGGCGTGAGTCTGGCCATCATACTCGATAACGTACCAGACTCATCGCAAGAGAATACGGCTTTGTTTGCTATGTCAGGCGATGGAAAAGACGATATTGAGATACCAGCAGTATTCTTATTTTCACAAGAAGGTCGCTACTTAACAGAAGCGGTTTTAGCTAAACCTGATTTGTCAATCACTATCGGCGAACTAAAATTTTTGAAGAGGCAATATGATAACAGTTGCGACAGTGGCAATTGTGAGACGGTTTTAGAGCCTCAGGATGTTCCAGTAGATAGGGAATCGTATGAACATCTTAAGAAAGTGCTCAGTCAGTTAGTATCGCAGTTTCAAATGACATTGACAACTGAGGGCCAAAATGCGCCTAAAACGTGTATGGATGACACAGATAAGATTAGCACTCTAAGGGATAAAACATACATGAGTAAAGAAATCAAAGTAGATGATCCTCTTAGCGTTTCTATAGCGAAGTTAGAAACAGAAGGAGTCGATAATATTTCTGAAAATGAAAATTCAGTGAAGATGAGTTCTCTTGAAGTTGTTCGCGATGGTTTGTGACCATTACACAATTGGCATGGAGCATCGTTTTGGAGCTGGCCAAAATTTAATATTTTCTGACAATGCCATTGCGGTAAGATGTGTAAAGTGCAGACTGGAACTTTGACATGTGGCATCAGATACTGTACTTGTGGGTAACTGTTAAGATGGCATCATTAAAGTTAGTTCAATCTATTGTATGTATATGCTACTATATATGTGTTTTTTTAGTTAATTTTTGTCTTTATTTAAATAACATTTGATTTCTATTTGGTAACGTTAATGAGTTATATTAAATTTATAAATATTGTTTAGTGGTTGAATCACTTTGTATCATCACGACATTGATGTAAATGTAAATAGACTGGAACAAATGTAAGAATAAACTGCCGCTAAGACAGTAACTGTATAGTTGTAAATATAACTAGGTCACGAATGTAAGTTACATTTTATACAATATTGTTGTTTGTAGACGTGTATATAAATACTATTTGCATTAGATGGTACAATATATTGTACATATTATTCGTAATCAACAAGTATCAAGTAATGTGACGAATTTTTGTAGCTTTACAATATCTAATACAAATATTACTTTATCTGTCGTTCCATTCATGTTATACTTTACCTTACCAGTACTCTTCGATGCGCTCGCTATAACTACATTGTCATTTTTTATTTAATTTTACATAGTAATAACCGTTAATCCTTAATGGATGTACATATATATACCACATAATTCCTAAAGTATGTATAGATCAAGAGTGTGAATAAATTAATACGTTACATGATTCGTTTTATTTTAATACAATTTTTATTATTAATGCGTTTTTATTTATTTTAAAACTTTGCACATGCTAAGTACAAGGCGGACTTAATGCCTTAGGCGTTCTCTACCAGTCTACCTGCACCGGAGCAGAAATGTAGTGGTAGGTGCATTTAAAAATAATACTACTATAATATATATTATATAATATATAGGGTATATATAATACTATAATAAAATTACATACTAATACCGTAAGAATACTTATATGTTAAAAGAACACACAGAAATAAATAACGTAAATAATATACATACATATATACTGACATAAATAAAATAAATACCAAGTCGTGGATTCAACTATACCGAAAGTACCTATTATCAACTGACCGTTCACACTGGAGATGGTGGTACCAACCCGTACGGGTCTGGTAGCGAGTGACTTAGTGTACTCCCATTTGGCACCCAGCCCTTTTTTTTGTTGAGGCGGGAAAAAGTGTACCTACCCGTACAACCTGTCGGCAACGAACAGGGTAGTGTGGGGCCCTCGCGCACTAAAGAAACCCGCCGTGTGCCGTCTCTCTATGTTGGCGGGCCACTGGTACTCTGTTGCATTACTTCAGTGGTGGTACCCAGCACTACCACCATTTATAAACAAACGTTTTCTAGAAGACACTACGTAGGTTCTCCATCTTATTTTGCACACCGCCTAATTAAAGTATTTTTTTCTGTCTAGTGACCGCCAATTTTTTTTTCTTTTTATTGTTGCGAACCTAAAACAGCGGTTGCCTCGACTATATTTAAACTTAATAATATACATTATTTTTTATTAACATTGATTAGGTATTAATCGTAAAATAGGACAAAATCCGTGCCTTATTTCTAAGTTTAAAGAAGAATCATTCAATGAGAACAATTAAAACGCTTACTTAATTATATTGAGAAGTATTTTTATTGAATTTATAATTTATCTAATGAGAAGGTTAAATTTGAGGCATTCTAAGGATTTTTAAGAGGAGAGAGGCTTGATTTTACATAAAAAACAACCGTCAATCGCCGCATTCAGTAACATGTAGCACTAAATCCGTTCAGCCCAATATTACGATGGCAATTAATGCTATTAGAAATCATTGAACAATTGATGATAAACCTGGGTATAGTTGCGAAATCGGCGGTGCAGCCTAAATTCTTGGTAGGTTCTTTAATTTCCAATTTTCTATTTGTCGTTAGTTCTACTAGTTCTTCTTTTAACTGAGATAATCCTGCTGTGTTGTAATTTGAAAAAGGATCCCTGGAAACATTCGTTGAAATCACTGTGGAATTTTCCAAGAGTTGACTGTAAAAAAAAGCAAGTCGTCTTGCTTTTTGTCTTGAATGATATTGCTGATAAAGGGAAGTTATTGAATTCCCATCTATAAATGAGAAGACTCTGCGTTGACTCTGACATTATCGCGCTCCAAGAAACTTGGCTGCTGCCTCATGATCTTGGCTTCGTGCATGAAATCGATGACGATTTTAGCTGTACTGCCAAATCATCCGTAGACACATCGGAAGGCGTATTACGAGGGAGGCCTTACGGCGGAATAGCGCTGATGTGGAGGAATTCTAAACTGCCTAACGTATCAGTAATTGAGTGTGGAAGTGATAGGATAGCTGCAGTTCGTATTGAAGTCAAGAAGCGATCTCTTCTGGTGTTTAGTGTGTATATGCCCACTGATAAGGAAGAAAATCTACCCATCTTTACAGACTGCCTTGGCAGGATTCACTGGATTGTTGAAGATAACGACGCTTCAGCTGTTTATGTCTTGGGTGACTTTAACGCACACCCTGAATCACGATTTGGTCACGAGCTTGAAAATTTCTGCCTAGAACACAGCTTGATATGTGCAGATATAAGGACGCTCGGAGTTAACTCTGATAGCTACACTTTCATCAGCGAAGCTCATGGTTGTCGACGTTGGCTTGACCACTGCGTTGTCACAGAAGCCGCTTGGAGTACCATATCCTCCGTCAGGGTACTCTGCGATACATACTCGTCAGACCATTTACCTCTGCGGGTAGTGTGTAACATTACTGGTGTATCAGTCTCTATTGAGAATAACAATAATTATTTAAATAAAACGTGCAACGACAAAATCAAATGGGGTATTAGGGATGCTAGTCAAATAGAACACTACTTTAGATATTGTAATTCGAAGCTGGCTGTTATTAATGATGTGTTAAATTGTTGTACTTGTGAGAAGAATGGAAGATGTGATCGCTTGAATGAGCATTTTATTTTTATCGACACATTATACACGAATATAATTAATGTTTTGCAGCTAGGTGCTATTAAAAGTGCAGGTGAGCGTCCCGGTGGTCGTAACAAAGGTAGTTCGGTCGTAGGCTGGAACATGCATGTACGAGACAGTCATCAAGAGGCACGAATGTACTTCAAGTGTTGGTCTATTGCCGGCAGGCCGTCCACAGGTACAATTTATGAAAATATGTGTAATAGTAGAAAGAAATTTAAAAATAAATTACGCTGGTGCCAAAATAATGAGGAAATGATAAAATTAGACATATTAACTGAGAGCAGAAAAGATAAAAAATTTATGAAATTTTGGAATGCAACTAGGAAATTAAATTATAGACAAAATTTACCTGTATCTGTGGATGGCGTGCAAAATACTGGCGGGATAGCCGATATGTTTGCCAAAAAATTCAAACCAGAGCCGATGCCGATTACGAAACCTATCAATGGTGATTATACGGAGGAATCTAATTTGATGATTGATTCGTCCATCATACAGTTCACAATTAATGATGTTAAGTCGGCCATTAAACAAATAAGGCGTGGCAAGTCACCCGGACATGACGGCCTAAGTATTGAGCATGTTGTATGTGCGGGTGACGTGCTACGTTCTAGACTATGTGCCTTATATAATTTATGTTTAAAGTACTCATACTTACCTGCAGATATAATGAGATCCGTGGTTGTTCCAGTTGTTAAAAACAAAACGTGTGATATAAGCTCCGCTAGCAATTATCGACCTATCTCACTCGGGACTGTCTTAGGTAAGATTTTAGAAAGATTAATGCAACCATTGCTGCAGAAAAGTATCCAGATTGACGATGCTCAGTTTGGTTTCCGTCCCGGTCTCTCAACAGACTCGGCGATAGTTAGTCTGAAACACACAGTCAGTTACTACACCAGACGGGACACGTCCGTGTATGCATGTTTCCTGGACTTGAGTCGCGCATTTGATCTGGTGAATTATAATATTCTTTGGAGCAAATTACGCGAATCTAATGTGCCTGGTGAGCTAGTTCGTCTCTTGAGATACTGGTACGGAAACCAAGTAAATAATGTTAGATGGGGCGATGCGACATCTAGTGCCTATAGACTAGACTGCGGTGTACGCCAGGGTGGGTTAACCTCTCCGGACCTCTTTAATTTATACGTAAATGACCTGATCGGAGAACTGAGAAGCACAAAAGTTGGATGTCATCTCGGAAGTGTGTGTGTAAACAACCTCAGCTACGCTGATGACATGGTGCATCTGAGTCCTTCGATCAGTGGGTTACGGAGGTTGTTGTCAGTCTGTGAGGGTTATGCTGACACTCACGGACTGAAATATAATGTGTCTAAAACAGAAATGATGGTGTTTCGATCTGGTAAGGGTCCGGAGAGGATTTTCAATGTCTATCTGGGTAAGGCGCCGATTAGAGTGGTTCAGCAATTTAAATACTTAGGTCATATTCTGACCTGTGACCTTCGGGATGACAACGATATAGAAAGGGAGAGACGGGCACTCGCGGTGAGGTGTAACATGCTCGCGCGGAGGTTCGCCAAGTGCAGCGCAGATGTAAAAATAACTCTATTTAAGGCATACTGCCAATGTTTCTATACCTGCCAGTTGTGGGTGAACTTCCGCAGGACCTCTATAAGTACCATGAGGGTACAGTACAATGACGCGTTCCGTATCCTCATGAAACACCCGCGTTACTGTAGCGCGTCGAGCATGTTTGCTGAAGCGCGAGTGCCCGACTTTTTCGCTGTTGTGAGGAGTCGTATCGCATCCTTTTGGCATCGATTGCGATCGTCTCACAACACTATACTGCAGGCTATTTGTGAGGACTACACGTGCCCAATAGTAAAATATTGGTTAAAAGTACACCTGGACGCAAACCGAAAGTAGTCAGCTGGTTTTACTTTATTCTATTCTACAGTATTTTATTGTTATTTTTGTCTATTTTATATTGTTTACAATTTTGTTGTGTTAATATGGGACCTGTACCTGAATAAATAAACAATTTATTATTATTTATTATTATTATAAATAATTCGGTATAAAAGCTCTTTTTTGTCTTAGTCAAGTAATCGTCTTGAGGTTGGAGATGGGCCATTCTTTTGTATAGTAAAATCAAATTTACCTAGATTATTGTATAACAGGCCTCTTCTGAAAGAATAGGACCTTAACGCAAATGTTGCGCGGGCTGTAATGGGTTCACATACTTACAGCATGCTTTCTTCTCGAGGAGGCTGTTTGTTGCTTTTTCTCCTATAATAATTTGGGACGTTTATTAACTAAGGCATTGTATAAAGTTGGCACACCGATAGAACGTTTTTTGGTTTTTGTTAAGGCGGGTAAAAATGATCCTAACCGCACACCCTATCGTTCGGGGCAACGACCAGGGTAGTGTGGGGCCTGCATCCACTAAAGAAACCCGCGGTGTGCCGTCTCTCCGCTTTTATTGGCGGGCCACTGGAACTATGTTACATTCCTTCGGTGGTACACCGATAGAACCTTGTTTTCCTCGTATATTCTTTTCGTGGAGTCCTAATATAGTTTCTCCTCCTTACGGCTCAGAGTAAAAAAAAAAAGTACGAATCCTACCTGCTCTTCCCTATATGATGTGAGGTTGTTGCTCAATTTTGTGTTTTTGTTTCCTTGGAACTGTATCACAGACCTAAACAGATTGTAAAATCAAGACAAATAACTACCTTTTCACAGCCACCTCTGTATGCAGCTTGAAATAATCTTTCAACAAAAATTCACAAATAATTTGCACTTTAAAAAGTGGCGGAGCATGTCAAATGCTAAGAAATATAGATCAAAAAAAGATTTGATACATTCAAATCTTTCAGTTCAATTATTTTCGTTGATTTCACGATTTACGGAAGTATGTGGTTTTTCGCACTCGTGATATATATATAATTACAATTATACAATAACAAAAATTAACCAACCAATATTCCATCCATCCACCAGCCTTTCAACGTCCATGTCAGTTCTTCGAGGGGGTGTTATCACCCACTTTGACAACATATGCACCATATACTTTCGAATCTATATACATCACCCTCTGGTGCAAAAAATATTTCTACCCAAAAATAACCATGAGAGAACTCTACATGTTCTTTCTCTGTACCTCGGACTATATGTAAGGCCAAATTTCGTGATGAACGGCGTCAAGAGGTAACAAACAAACTCACTTTCACATTTCACGACGGGCCTCGTGGCGTAGTCGGCAGTGTAACCGACTTCCTTGCACGAGGGCGTGGGTTCGATTCCCACTCAGGACAATTGTCACAAGCGTTAAGCTTAGTTTGGGACCAGCGGACGTTGTGTGAAATGTCCGTGATTATTTATTTATAATATCAAATAATGCTTGATTTGCACATTATGAGAACCGTTTTGGCGACGGTCAATTATTTGAGGCATCCAAAAAACATAGCATCACGCCTTTATTCCCCGAAGGCATCCAGATACTCTTATATCCCTTCTCCATCATATCCAGATACTCTTATATCTCTTATATAAAGGGAAGTAGAAAGAGAAGAAGTCTCCAGATATCATAGTTATGAAAAATGGATCAGCAAACTGCTATTGACTGGACGCTATGTGTTATACAATCCGATAAGAAATCTTTCTCTTATCAAAAATTACTAGTCGTTAGGTTTACACAAGTTTATTAGCAGCTTACAATTTAAATTTTGTACGCATTTAGATATTTTTATATATATTTTTAGCATTTTACATGCTTAGCACTATACATTAAACACAAAGTGAATAATGTGAAATCGAAAATTGTTATTTTCGATGACGACGACTGTTGTCACGAGCAGGATTTGAACCTGCATCTCCTGGATACCGTCCAGATGCTTTGCCATTTCAGCCATCGTGACAATTGCTCCTGACTGCTCTGACTTTTTCACTTTGTGTTTTTGTACGCATATTAAACTCAAATGGTAAGGCAGCGGGTATTGATATGATGTCTGTTATAATAATCAAGGTTGGTGGCTCATGTCTGGGAATCTTTTCTGGTGGTGGGGTTAAAGTATATTGTCTCAGTTCAATTTATTTTCACAAGTTACATGTAAGCTGGTTTAAGTGCTGATTTTAGACGACGAGGTTGAGTAGGGCTATAATCTGGCGCTGGAACGGGTGGTGTTTGGGTTTGCGGCCACTGATTACCGCGCCACGAACTTTCGACTGAAGGTGATGGCAGTGGTCTTGACGGCACTGGTCGCTTAATATCTTCCAAATAAGAGAAAGGACGCGAGTTCTTGGGACGTTCTTGGGAGTGGTGCCACGAATCCGACCGGTCAAACGAATGGCTGTAAAAGAATTATGATTTTATATCTCTAAATAACACCTCTTAGGAACGTCAGCCCCCGCTATACAAATAATAAGTAAATATAGGTACTCTCTACTAAATCTATGCCCGTAAAGAAAATCAAAGTACCTACCTACATTTTGGTAAATGTTTCTCGAAATATACCTGCTAGTCAAAATAAAACAAGGACCAATCGTTAGTTGGTTGCTCGTTATTAGGACAAAATCATTGATAAGTAACTTTATGCAAGTGGTAATATCTGCAGTGCGGTACCTTTATATAAGTCCAAGGAATTGTAAGCACTTTTTTATCATAAGCGCGGGCATTAGTTTTTTTTTGTAACTACTTGATTATACCCAATTTTAACGTGATCTTTTAACTCATTTATCAAAAACCGATTGCAGGATGACCAGGAGTTTTCTAGAAGACGAGTTGTGCGTGTTCCACTAACTAACAGGTGCTTACCGTGCATATCGATTAACATCTGCAAGACTGCATCTGGATTGGGACATGAGTAATTGGAGGTTGCTATGTGTTACGGATGAATGTAGAATCAAGCTAGTCATCCTAAATGAAGGCACAATAGCTCTACGATACACTGAGGGGGTCATTAGGCCCCGTGAGGTGCCATTCGACAGAGAGTGGGTGTGAGATTAGGTTGATGCATGATGATGCTCGTGCACATACAGCTAGAGTCAAGCTCTGGAGGAAGCCCATATAGAAGCCCTGCCGTGGGCTGCGAATAATTCAAACCTGAATCCCATTGAAAATATGTGAGACCACCTGAAAAAAGTGTTCGAGACTCTAATCAACCCGTCCATAATGAGAGACAGCTCATAAACGCGCTGAAAGCTAACTGAGAGCAAATATCTACCGCAAGAAACAGCACGACCATTGTAAGCATGCTGGTAGTGTGCAGAAAACATTAGGACATAGGTACCTGTACTAACAAAGCTATAAAAAGTGCATAATAGTTAGCATATTTGTTTTTAGTGTAGGTAAATAATTTAATGAAAATGTTTGTTTTAAAAATTATATTGTTGTGGTACCTGCTAATATTTCTACTATATTCCACTGCTGACAGTGTGGTCAGAATATTGAAAACATTAAGTGGGCCTTAATTTGTTTTAACTAGTACCGATACATGCGATTATTAAAACGGTACAACCTTTGTGTACCTTACGACAAGCTGTTTTCAATTGGCTATTTTATCTCCGAACTGAGTAGGTTGTTTTTGTAAGGCCTTAGGATAAGTACATAGAGAACACTATGGTGATTGGTAAAAATCTTACTGCGTTAAAAAACGCTTTACTGCTATGAATTGCTGCACGCCTAAAAGTGCAACATAAGTTATTGAGGAGCATATATTCAGATTATTTTATATTACACGAGTGACAAACAAGCATATGACCCATCTGATGGTAAGTGGTTACCGTAGCCTACATATACTCGTAATAGACGTTAGCAACATCAAGGCATTATTTGCGCGTCACCAACTCCGACGAAAGGGATAGCTGGTGGAGAAGAAAGATAGCAAGGAGAGGATAAGGAGGGGGTTGCTCTTGGGTGCTCTCACTGACCATATGAAACACAACAGTTGGAGCCATGCTGAGACAAGCAAATATACTATGGTAATAGCTATAGTTTTTACCTACTACAGGTAATAGCTATAGTTTTTGTTATGCGTACTTACTTAGAGCGGTAGTCAGACTGTTGAGGTTCTGGTCGTACCGGCGTGCGGGGAGGCGTATCGTCGTCCACGTAGCTGCCGTTAATATAGGGCCTGAGTATGAGCCAAATTAGCTGTTTAAGTATTTCAAATTATATATGTATAATAGACTAGCTGGCCCGGCGAACTTCGTACTGCCATATATTTTTTCATGAATAAATATTGCAATTATAAATTGAGATATAAAGTATCCTATCTCTTAAGTTGGAATAAAACACACATTATACCTTATTTTCTACGTGCTTCGGAAGGCATGTTAAGCAGTGTGTCCCGGCTAAATAACATCGTGGCAGTAATTAAAAATTGTCAGAATCCTGAATAAAAAATCTCTGGCCGAAGGTCAGTGCAATAGCTCAGCGGCTTATAGCACTTCCCCGGATTGGAAGGGACGCAGGTTCGATTCCCGCTTGCACTAAAGTTCTCTTTTTCCACATTCACAAATAATTTGTACTTACATTGGTATAATTTAGAGCGTGATAGTGAAATGGAGTTGTAAAATCAACAAAAATGTAGGTACACATTTAAAAGTTTCTTTAGAGGTCACGCTATCAACATACCTATTAATGTTAATTACAAAACTCACCCCCTTGATGATGACGAATTGTTAATGTAGATATCAGGTCTCGACCAATTATCTTCAGCTTTCTTTCGATGTCTGCACATAGAATTTTTTATATACAACATGGGTGGCAAACAAGCATACGGCCCACCTGATGGCATGCGGTTACCGTAGCCTATAGACACCAGCAATACCAGAGGCATCACTCACACGTCGCCATCTCCAAGGAAAGGGATAGGAGGTGAAGATAAGGATAGTAAATAAGGAGAAGATAGGATGGATACCAAGGAGAGGATAGGAAGGATAATAAGAAGAGGATAGGGAGGAGATGCTTATGTTTTATTTAACGAGTACGCCCTTTTTGATTCAACTAATTAATAGGTAATATAAAATACTTATTGGATTTTAGAAACTCCCTAGTTGTGAAATTAGTTGAAACTTGCTTTTACTAAAGCTTTAGGTTAAGTTATCTAGCTTCACGATACATTAGCGGGATAAAATGTATACTCGTATAAATTTTTAAGTCAACGCAACTCGTTCGCGCCATTTTGTAGTATCCTGCCACAAAATTCAAAAAAGTTTTACCACAACCTCGCGCAAAGGTAAACACGCATTCGTTTTTTTTTGTTTGATAGCTGTATAGATAGCTCTCTAGCTATTAGACATAAGAATTGGTATTCGTTTTATGCCGTTACTATTACGGGGACCCGAGGTACTCGTAGGTATATAACCTAAAAACTGCTTTCATCGGAGCCACGGGAGAAGGCTAGTCACATACATATATTTATTTTTTAAAAATAGCGCAATAATCATTCTATCAATACAGACCCATAAAGAGCATGATGACCTGTCACTACTTACATATCATTACGCCATCTCCCTTGCCAGGCAGGCAGAGTGATCACTAGCCACTAGGCAATAAACATAAATACTTACTCAAAGGCATTTAATGCTCCCAGTGTATGTATTGAATGCTGAAAATAGGAAAAATAACAATTAAATGCTATGAAACATATTTTTTCCCCTGTTTTGCGCTTCATCCATCCATCAGCCTTTCGACGTCCACTGCTGGACATAAGCCTCCCCAAATTGAGGGTATACTGCCGTAATCGCCACGCTTGGCAGGCGGGTTGGCGATCGCAGTAGATGTTGTTAATACTCGAGGGATTGCTGCTGCCCACTTCCCCCGGTATTCCCTCAGTCGGCTCTTACGACTCCCATGGGTGGAGAGGGGTGGGTCAATTCTAAGGCCGGCCCCACACGGCCAATTTTTTTGCGCTTAATACCTTTATATTTTCATTAGAATTGTACGCTCTGTTATATGCTGCGTAAAAACAGTATTTTATATGACCTTTGTCTCTTGTATTTAAACTAGTGATCCACCCTCGCTTCGTGTCCAAGTTAGTAATATCACTAGGATTTTGAAGAACTACAAGTCTCTAGCTAGAACATTACTTAAACCCATCTCTAAATATTTAACCACCAGCGTGTAAAAGAAACACGGGGAGAGTAATTTTACTTTAAGTATACTATTTATAGATAAATTGCGATTAATAGGGAAATGACATTATATGATTAAATTAAACTACCAATAAATAATTACACAAGGGGCCTTATCATCAGGGCACAGTCCGCTGCATACTCGCACACGCTTGCAAATCGTCTATGTAAAGCGTTGATTACCTATATGTACTCGTAAGAGAGAGTTAGGCGAACGAGTAAGTGTTTATACATATTTTGCTTGTATGGCCATCCATTTGTCTATTCAATTCCACAATTATTCATTCACATTATATGTGGGAGAATTTGGTTGAAATCCGCTTAAATCCTTTTTTTCTGCCCATTTCCTACATCAAAATTAAACGTACTCTTTACGTGTAATGAAAGCAGGTTTTGTTTAACCTGAACAGTTTTTTCTTAGGACTAGTCTGAACTCCCGATATTCGATTATAATCCTTAGCCATTGGACCTGGATACTGACCTGGATATTCTTGATATATTTCTCGAAGTCCAGGTAAAAAATCACCAGCAATATTAATAATACACCATTAATGAGATGAGCAACATAACCCTTCATTGCGATAGTGAGGAGCCAGAATGATCCTTGCCTAATAACTTCTGTGCGGTAGTTTGAAGGAGAGCCAGCTGTCAGCATTCTCTGAAAAATAACAACAATAAACTCCATAGATTAAACGGAACTTTCTGTCCATGGGACCCTAACCACTGGCAGTATGGCCGTTGTACCCGCTGCCGGCCGGTGGAGTGAGCCCACGAGCTTTTTTAATTTTCAACATGATGATCTCCTATTTTATGTTTTACGAAGGTCTGGTCAAATTTTAACGACCCATTCTATCCGAAAGTAAAAATGCTGCAAATTAAAATAAGTGGTTGATAGGTAGTACTGGTTTTATAGTAAATGGTCATATTACTCGCTTCATTGGTTGTACTAATGGGGAAACATGTTACCTTGGTAAAAGCATCACTCGTACTTGTCAAAAATAAAATGTTTTTTGACATACTCGTAGTTCGAATTTTCTGTTCTCGTTTTGTTCAGTTTACTAGTAAAAATATCTACTTGTATTTTCTAAACATTATTAATGGTTTTTCTATAGGTAACTCCAAAATAACTCTTCTGGGACGTAGACCTCGAGGCGATATCAGCTAAGAGAATAAATCACAAAAGAGGGTCAAAAGAGCAATAGAATAACTTACTAATAATGAGGTCAGGTGGCTGTAGTCTACGCCGAAGTGGGATGCTGTTGTGAGATCTATGATTAAGGATGCGATGCAACAGCTGGTATATGTATAAATCACCAGTTTAAGATAACGTGACTGACTCTCTTCTTTTATAACTAAAATAATAAAATTTATTGCACTTTATTCTCACATTCCCTTACAAAGTAAGGAAGAGTTTTCACTTTCTAGAAAATTTTAATAAGGTTAACAATATGTGTATGTACTGAAGTAATGTGACAAAATTGCAGTGGTCCGCCAGTACATGCGGAGAGAAGGCACATGGTGGGTTTATTTAGTGGCTAAGGGGACACTACCTTGTTCGTTGCCCCGAACGACGGGGTGTGCGGTTAGGTATATTTTTTTCCCGACTTAACAAAAAATAAGGGTTAACAATTTGTGTAGGTAATTATAAAAAAAAAGTGTGTGTGTACCTACTTACACACTACTACGTACACGCGTTAGAAGTTACACTTCATTGGCGTAACAAGATAAAAATCTTTTCAAAATTTTTATCTTTCGCCTTATTCTACGTTTGTAGAAAAAACGACACTAACAATAGAAAAAGTAAAATGTTGACTATAGCTAGTTAGCTGAAGTTTCAGGGTGTCGGTTTCTAGGGACGGTATGCGCGCGCATCGTAAAAATTTACTCTTATCATTTTTCCCTAACGCGCCAAAAGAAGTATAGCTTCGAAAACATGATTTTCGTTTGACGTAATTTCAAAGAGTAAAGTAATACTAAGGGAACGTAATTTATTAATTGAGTCACCTCGACAACGGTGGTGACTTTTGTATTCTTAGTCTGTCACTACATGGATGAAATTATTAATCGGTGCTACAATACCTAATTATTATTTTATAATACTAGCGATAATTATCGGGTCAAAGGGATAGTTACTTGTGAGTAGACCGATGGCTGCTACAAAACACAAAACGGAGATAATTATCGTGACAGTCATTAGTGTAAACACCGTTGATTCACTCGTCAGACTATCCACTTCAAGCCTTTCGTCACTGCATTTGCTACCTGTAAAACATTCTATGATAACCAATCTAAGCCAATAATAATCGCAAGCAATGTTGAATATTCACGATGCATGTAAAAAATGTAGGTACCTAATTTTGATACTTATATAATGCTATCCATTCATCAGCCTTTTGTTGTCCATTGCTGGACATAGGCCTCCCCAAGAGAGGTTCGAAATGAACGGTCTAATGCTGCATGCAGCCAAGCCCTGCCTTTAATATAGATTCAGACGGCCGTCCTGCATTGCGCCCTTCAATACGTGGTCGCCACTCTTTTCCAGCGGATGTGTGTTCGTCGAGTGACAGGGGCTTACTCATTACCACTTCAGTGTCCTGACCCAACGACTTTATCATTAGATCTTGTTTTACTACGAATACGGTACGGATTTCTGTTTTATTTGGATTCGGTCACTAAGTATTGCCCCTGAGAAATTAACTCAAAGATTTGTTTGTGATCAAACCTTATATCTTCAGCGTGATTAATATAGTGAGTCATTTTTGTACACAATTTAGTCATCTTTTATTAGTAATACCTATTACGAATAGTCGTGATCGAATGGATTGCTAATGGAAATGACGATGAATATACGATCAAAACATTTTTAACTTTTTATGTGTCTTACTAATAAATAATAATCATTCTCAACGTTGAGAAACAGTTCAACCGACGAACCTAGCTTGGTCGAGCAACTTTCTGGAAGCTAAGGATAATCTTATCGTGCAACATCCCACAGTGTCTGAAAACGAAGGTCTACGACTAATATGTGCTACATGTGTTGACACAGGGAAGAGAGACGTGGTGCTTGAATGTTGCCCTTGTATCAAGGATCAAAGTCACAGCGTACCATGGAGCGGACTATGCTTGGTATTTCACTACGTGGTCGAATTCATAATGCGGAGATCCGTAGAAAAACGGGAGTAACCGACTTAAGCCTGCCAGGTTGAAATGTTTAAGTGGCGGATGAGCGGGCCACATCACTCGACGAACCGACAACCGTCGGAGAAGAAAGATTCTCGAGTTGTGACTACGTATCGGACGGGAACGCGTATGATGGCCTCCTACCAGATGGGCCGTTAATCTGGTTTAAGCTCTTGGAGCCGTTGAATTCAATTGGCACAGGATTGATTGTTGAGGCGTTCTCTTCGGGAGGCCTATGTCATGCAGTGGATGTCAAAAGGCTGATGAATCTATGAATGTATTTGCGGGTGATTCCCTATACAAACTAGGTACATCTGATAAGACCGTCAAGTAACCTAAATATCGTAGTTTTAAGTAAAATTTTAAATGAATAATAGCATAGATAATAGATATCAATTGATAAGCATTCAAATTATCCACATACGTATCTATAGATACGTGGGCCGCACTAAAAGTTTCCGGAATTAATAAGAAAAAAATACCATGAATGATCAAAAATGAATTAATCTAGTTTCTCAAAATATTCTGCGTTACCGGAAATGCAACTTTTCGTATTAAGCAGTTTTGAAAATATTTATGGCCATTGTGCCCTAAAAATATTCAGACTCCTTCTCGTGATCAATATGACCATGTAACTTTTTTTTTAAATTTTGGGAATAAAAAAAGTTACTAGGTGCCAGGTCGGGACTCTATGCAGATGGGCTGATGACTAGACCTTATTAGTCCGTCTGGCTATGTCAGAACTCGCGATGCATTATTATGGTGCGAGATGTTACGGGGTTTACGGCTATCTGAGGCCGTTAATAACTTCCGGTAAAGAAAAGGTCGTGTATCTTTGGAACGATGATTCTCCCAAAGTAACAGCAGCCACAAACAGTTTTTTTTTAAAAAGAATCAAACTTCTTCCGTGCTCTTTGCTCGCTCGCCATTTTTATTATATCCGGCTCATCTTGAGAGACCTATATGCTCGATTGCTGCTTTGTTTTGGACCCGTATCAATAAATCCGTATTTCGTCACCTATTACTATGTCCCACTCCAAATTTGATGCCCCTTCGTGGAATCTGGCAAGCATGGCGTTTCACCAAGTAACGCGGCCCGTTTTCTAAGCCTCAATGAAATTGCCACAGCTTTTTCATATCCAAATGTTTGTGCAGGATTGATTGTGTTTGACTCATGCCTATGTCTGAAGATGCCAGAATCTTATCGGTCATACGATCATATGCCTGTTTCGAACTTACGGCGTGGTGGTGCATCGCATCGATGTTTTTATTGTTCACATTGGAATACGGGTGACCACCACAAAATTTGTCACTCAGATTGGCACAACCGCTTTTGATATCTGCAAACCAGCTATAAATAGTCTTCTCAAATTGTGATTCTTTGTTAAAAGCACTTTCTCTGCTGAGACTTCGATTACACTTTTTTTTCTACTTTTCTTTTTTTAATATATGGCAAAAGGTGCCGTGTCGGTGACGACAGTTCTGCCAATGACAAATATTTATTGGCGACACGTGTGTTTATTAAAATAACTTTGAAAAATTGATCACAATGATAAGACTCATAGTGAATCTCGTTTAGCAAGTTATGATGGAAGTTAATGATGAGATGCAGAAGATGAGACCTTGGATTGGCCAAGTCTCAGATTAAAATAGGAAGGAATTGGTTTTAATTCAGGAGGTAGGTATGCAATATGAGTCATGCTTCTTATGAAACACATTCCTTATATTCCACCGAAGGAACACCCGTTAAAGCGTCATTATACTTTAAAAGTAGGGAAACCAGTTTTTCGGCATTGTTGTATGATGGGGAATTTTAATGAGGGAGAAGTTGGTCCAGAGAAAATGCTAGACCGGCCCGGAGCGTCTCCAACCGCGCCCTCCAATTGGCCATAGTAGCTCGGCGGGCGTTGCCCTGCCACCTGGCCACCTCGCTGGGCCGCTCTGGACTGTAGAGGCGCTCCAGTCTGTGCTGGAGGAGTGGGCAGGGCGACAGCACGGAGTCCTTACCTTCCGACTGGTGCAGGTGCTGTCGGGGCACGGTTGCTTCAGCAGATATCTGCAGACTGCACATAGTCACAAGGAGGGAAGTGACTCCGGGCTATCACCATTGCGGCTGCGACGAGGATACGGCGCGGCAAACGCTCGAGTTGTGCTCGGCTTGGGCCGAGCAGCGCCGTGAACTCGTCGCGGCAATAGGGGGAGACCTGTCGCTGCTGAGCGTCGTCAGAGCGATGCTCGGCAGCGACAGGAATTGAGCCGCGGTCGCTGCCTTCTGCGAGGAGGTCATCTCGCGGAAGGAAGCGGCGGATAGGGCCAGGGAGGAGGATTCTTCCGCTGACCCAAACTGTCGCCAGCGACTGGGGCGGCGCAAGCGCGAGTACTTGCGCCTCATGCCGGCCTAGCTGAGGCTGCGCGTGGATGGACCGGGAAACGTCCGCCACCCGCAAGGCCTCCCGCAAAGGTGCGACGCTCCGCGTGCAGAAGCGTCGCTCAGTAGAGGGTACCCGAATGGGTAAGCCGCCGGCGGACCACTGAAGTAACCTAACACAGTACCAGTGGCCCGTCAACACAGGCGGAACGATGGCACACGGCGGGTTTCGCTAGTGGGTGAAGGCCCCACACTACCCTAATCCTGACCCCGAACAACGGGGTGTGTGATTAGTTAAACTTTTCCCCGCCTAAACAAAAAAAGGTAAGGTAGGAAGCAGGTTAATAGTTGGAGGAGCAATTGAATGATAGTTGGAGTACCAGAAGGTTGTAAATGAGGATTACACTTAAATGTTAAATACATGGTGATATAGACCATAGATATACACGTAGTATAACGTAGACACGCAATATCTAAAATGACGGCGTAATGTAACAAAAAAGTCAGATAAAATACACTGTAATAGGCACAGTCAAAGAGTTCCGTTTTCAAATTTTTTTACTACATTTACAAAGTATGGTTTATGTAGGTGGCAAGTTCCGGAAACATAGTGCGCCCTATCTAGGTATACCTACGTATATCCACTTATGTTACGTTGAATCAATACGCATTTAATTAATTTACGTTGAAAGGTAGGTAGTAATATAATATGAAAACATATTTACTCAGAATATAAACTCTGAAGACTGTCCTCCAAAAGTATTCTGCGCCAGTAACAGTTGCTGTTGAGCCAACAGTACATTTTGATCGGTATACGAAGTACACAATGCCCAGCAAAATATAAATTAATGACAGCCCCTGAAAATTATTTAGAATATTCAATTAGCACACGCTGAAAACTAGAAATTTCATTCGCACATGGAACCATATATTTTAACTTGTAGGTACCTAAGTTACGCATGTATTTCAATGACGTCATTTTATATTAGGTATAAAATTGTCGTGGTAGTAGCCTGATTCCAAAGGAATTACCGGTGTACCTTGAAATAGGTACCTACTCAGAGGTGTTGGTGTGAATTTTAGAGAAAATTCTAATCATAGGAGCATAAAGAAGCTTGTTGAGTGATTTTAAGTGGATATCTAGTTTAACAACACACAAATTATATTTAAATAAAAAGTTGAAATATCTGTAAATACATAGGTATGTTACAATTTTTTCTCCAAAACTTGTTATTTGGGCCTGTTATAGGAATAATGATAATATATGATAGATACATAAGTACGTAACCATAAAATCTTAAACAAAACATCAAGGAGATGTAAGCTGTAGCATCAGTAATATTTAGATAGACAAATAATGTAGGTACCCAGCATTGAGTTATATTTAAATCGATGATACCTAGTAAGTATTGAAAAGTACGCAAAGCTAGTAACTATGTGCAATGTATAACATAAGCTCTTATTACCTACCTAATTTGCGAATGTGACTAGTTGCAATAGCTTGGCTTTCAACATTGATGTTAAAACAAATTATAACACATAGGTACCTACCTATATTATTTTGAAATAAAAAACTAAGAGCATAAGTGAAATAACTTTGAAACAGCATATTACTGAAACAATATAGGTATTATACTTACTAAAGTTATCCCTCCTGATAAAATGGCAATCAACACGAGATGCGGTGGTAACTTTGTATTCGTTGGTCTATTCATTTTCCTAATAGCTGGTTTTATTTTATTTATAATGCACGCGTCATATCGTTTCAGTATTAGTTTATAAAGAAACTGAACAAGATATCAATGTTAATCGCGTCATGATAATTGTTATCGATAGTAAATTCTACTATCTATGTGGAAGTGCTTTATTAATTTTTTGCGATCACCTACGATAGGCGACGTACGCGAGCACGGCTGACGCTATTTATTGATTATAAAATAGATTTATTCCACAACACACAATATTCATTCAGACAGTTCCAAAACATAAACAATTCCATCCCTTGACAATGAGCATCAGTCCACAATCAAGTAAACAACATGGCATAATGAGTGCATTTATTTGTTCTCTGGGCTGGGCTTCACTCGTAAACGTGGTTTAAGCGAGTACTGTAATCATTCTGTAGGTATAACTTATAGGAGTACCTACGTAGTTTTTTTTGTACAATTATGCAATAATGGATTGCCGTATCTGCAAATAAAATGGTAGTTAATAGAGTTAGCATAGGCAATTTGGTTTTGCTCGGCTCTATCTTCTTATAAAAGCTCTACTGGTACCTACTTAACAGCAAATATGTATCTATAGCTAATTATTTTAGATAAGTTGTACGACGACTGGAATAACCACTACTTATTCTTTAAGGTGGGCAAAAATGTCCTACCGCACACTCCGCTGCCCAGGGAGATATCGGCGTAGTATGGGGCTCTCACCCACTAAAACCTACCGTGCGCCCACCCTTGCTACGGCGGATCACGGTTACCGCGTCGTATCGACTGCGATCCGCAGGCGGCACCCTCTCTCGTGCGCCGCCCCGCGCACTTGGGCGTCACACTTTCGCGGTAGCCTTCCGCAGACGGCAGGGCAATCCCCAACCACCAGTCTCGGCTAGGGCGGCATGAGGCGTAGGTAAACGCGAAACAACCATGCCCCGATAAAACCTGCACCAACTGGAAGGGGAGGACCCCATGCTGCCGCCTCCAATATCGGCCAGAGCGGCCTTACGGTCCAGAGACCAGCCAGATCTCCAGCCGAGACCTCCACCACAAAATAAATATCTATTATTCAAAATTAATATCTATTTATTTTGTGACTCCACTCTAGGACGATGGCGCGGTGGGCATCTTTACACCTCGCAGAAGTCGCAGAGCTTGTTAAGCTCCGCTTGGTACGGGCGTCCTGAGGGGGTCACGCTCGAGACCCTCCAGCATCTCCTGCCTTTTCGGGTCTTTGGCGCGACAGATCGCCAGGGTATAACCACTTCTGCTAAGTTTTCCAGGAAAATCTTTCTATCCGTGTTTCGACAAATATGTCAGCTTATCAGCTATAGCTGGAGAGTACAGAGACTGGTAGTATTATGTTATCTATCATGTTTACTTGTCAGCAAGGCATTACGCCTGTCTGTCCTCCTTAACTTCATTTGGCTTCGTATCTTGCAGTGGCGTAACTATACCATCTGAGGCCCGTGGCAAATTCATTGGATGGGGCCCACCCAGTAAATATCGTCACTTTGTAATTTAATTTTATTAAATTAATTTACTGAGCTACCCAACAGTATTACTAATATTATGTGCATTTTAGTTTTCAAAGCATAGGTATTACATAATTATAATGAAATAATAATTTAATATTTAAACAAAATATTATTTATTAACATAAATCTTTTCTCCGAGCTTCTGTTCCGCAAAAATATTAACTAACTAACTTATCATCATGCCATTTCCCTTGCGGGGTAGGCATAGAGAACAGAGTGCCGAGAGGCTCTATTCTTGCATGCATCTCTCTCTTCCTCAACATTCATTACTCTCTTCATACACGCTCGCCGGTTTTGGAGACTCCTGACTCCACCTTCCTTCAATACATGACCGATTTGGTCTAGGTAGGTGAGTCTCGGTCTCCCCCTGTACCTACATCCTTCCACTTTCGCATTGCATATCTTCTTAACCAGTCGCTCGCCCGGCATTCTTACCACATGTCCGAACCATCGGAGCATTCCCTTACGCATCTTTACACCAATACTCTCTTTCATACTTACTCGCTCTCTTACGCCGTTGTTACGAATGCGGTCAGTCAGCTTCACTCCACAGATTCTCCGCAGAGATCGCATTTCGACCGCATTAATTTTACTCTCATGCTCCTTCTTCTGCATACCCAACTCTCGCTTCCATATAATAACGTTGGGACAAGCACTGCGTTGGGTATTGCGACACGTGCCCTCTGGCTGAGGTGATGACTGCCGAGAAGTTGTCCCAATGCCGTTCACTCTATTTCCCGCATTCACTCTTCTCTCTACATCAGTGGTGTACCTTCCATCCCGACTGAACCCACATCCAAGATATACAAATTCCTCCACTTGTTCTAGCACACCATTTCCTATTGCTACTCTAACATCTGTTCTGGCTTCTTCTCTTTCAAAAACCATTATTTTGGTTTTGCTCACATTCACACGTAGGCCCCTTTTCTTACAATCTTCTGCCATTACGTCAACTAGGGTTTGCAGGTCAGTCGCGGACTGCGCAAAAATATTAATCATCAGTTTAAAGTTCCAGTCATAGAATTTTCAAAAGACCAAATAGCCAAGTTACATAGCCATTCTGGGCCCATATAGTTTTTAAATACTTCACTTATCATCACGCCATCCCTCCTGCGGGGTAGGCAGAGACAACATAGTGCCAAAAGGCTCCGTTCTTGCATACATCTCTCGCTTCCTCAGCATTTATAATTCTCTTCATACATGCTCGCCGGTTTCCTAACTCCACCGTTCTTCAATACATGACGGATTTGGTCTAGGTAGGTTAGTGTCGGTGTCGTCCTGTACTTAGATCCTTTCACTTTCGCATGTTCTCTATATATTCATGGTGTAACTTCCATTCTGACTCGATATATATATATTCATCCCCTTGTTCTAGCATGCCATTGCTTATTGTTACTCTAACATAATTTTCATTTTGCTCACATTCACAAGGCCCCTTTTCTTACAATCTTCTGTAATTACGGTGAGTAGGGTTTGCAAGTCAGTCACAGACTGCGCTAATAAGACCGCATCGTCTGCATATAGCAGAGAGTTAACTATTAAGTCTCCAATCTGAACTCGCACATTCATTTCATTCAACCTTTTAAGACATTTATTCAGATATATGATAAATAGTCTAGCTGATAGAACGCAGCCCTGTTTAACTCCTTCAACACCTGAAACGTCCTTGTGCCTTATCCATCAGACGCCATCCTCATTCTCCTTTTAGTAATCTTACCATACAATTTGCCCGTGGCATTTCGCCAGTCCTGCCACCCTATAGTTACGCCACTGACATCTTGACTTGTCTGTGGTGTTCAGGTAGTCTAAAGGTTATATCATTACCTGTCAATATAAAAGTCGTTCATTTTGTAATAAAAAAAGGAAACAATCGGATTAGAAACTGTCCTACGTTAGTTGAAACAAATCACATATTTTGAAAAAAAAAAATGAGTTAGTATCGGGTAATAGTTCTGGAGGGTAGGTATTTTCGGGGTTCATTGAAGACAAACTAAAACTATTTTTTTTTATACAAAGACTAGCGCATTACCCGTGGCTCGTTCGTGCCATAGTGATAGGTTTAGGTATAGGCTTAGAATTCATTTTGGATAGAACTTGCTGAAAATCTTTTCTCAGTGCTCACCTACAGCTTACAGTATCAAAGAAACCCATATAGTAAAATGTAAATTGTGTATGGTTTTAAGTCCTAACACCAGGAGTTGAGCTGTGTGCTGACATGTCAGTCAGTAATTCAGTTATTCTTTTATATATAAGTATAGACTAGCGCATCACCCGTGGTTTCACTCGTGTCATAGTGATAAATCCATTTTGGATAAGATTTTCGTAAAATCTTTTCTTACCTACAGTAACTAAACCCATATGTAAAATTTTATGGTCCTAGCCCCCAGGAGTTTGAATTGTGCGTTGATATGTCAGTCAGTCAGTGCTTTATTCTTTTATATACATACCTATATAAATAGATTAAATCCTTACTTATATTTGCTATATATATGTATGTTATTTAATGTCGATAGGTAAGTAAAACGAATAAAGCTTAGTATAAAATTTTATTAATTTTAATGTTATAAAATTTTGCAATAACTTAGGTACCTACTTATAAGAAAATGCTTAAAGTAAGTCATTGCTTAATTCACCTCAATTAAACTATTCTTGAGACGAGAAAGCTTTCTTATTGTAAATATTAGAATTATTAAAAAAATCTTATGGTTCTCAAAAAAGATTATTAATAACATTAATAGATGCTAGTCTCTTAAAATAAAAACACGGTCACAGAGATTGACCAATACCTATGTTTGTACCTATTAGTGCCTATATTACGACAGAAGTAGATACACTTTAATTTTGAGTATAATTTAAAATGATTCATAAAATTAAATAGCTGTTACCAACTGTTTACAAAGTTCGTGATTAATTAATAATTATCTAAGTAAATAAATTTTTATTTATTTATTTATCTTCCACAAAGGTACTGCATAAAAAACACGGCGTTGTGTGTTTTACAAACAAACCTCTGTGGGAGACTGGTATCTGAACTAGGTTGTCCTGTCATACAGATTACCAGCCCCCCCTCAATGATACAAATAAATCTACATGAATATTAAATACCTTTCTGTTTTATCATGAACAATTCCGAACGAAATTAGTCTCTCTTTCATACAAAATTTCCTTGGATAAAATTTTCTAACCGCGTTTTTAAATAACTAAAAATAATAATCTGAACTTTTACCAGAAAAGTTCAGTTATCAAAAATAATAATCTTAGCTCTAAAAAGTTGAGAACATTACAAAATTTTCATTCACTATCTTAAACCTCAGAGGTACATTTTTTTAAATAAGCGAAAATATAATTTTATTTTTTGATAAAACTTGTAAATAAGATTAAAGGCTAAACAACTAATTGCACATTGTGTTCATTTGTTAGGAAGTTTATACACACTTGAATTGTTAAGAAGCCTTTAAAAAAAATACAATTGGAGATAATGTCCGATAATTATTATATTATATGTACATATTTCCATATAGGTATACGAATCAGATAATATAGTAGGAATAATTATCGGTACCACTGAAAGTTCTAATTCTCCGCCAATACAGGCAGAGAGACGGCACACGGCGGGTTTATTTAGTGGGTGAGGGCCCGCACTACCCTGTTCACTGCCCCGAATGTCGGGGTGTGCGGTAAGGTACCTTTTTTCCGCCTTCACCAAAAAGGTATACTAATCGATATCGAATATATATATCAAACCACTGGCTATTTTACTTAGGTGCGCAGAAATCTTTCGGGACGTAGAGAATGGATCAGTCCTACTACTGACTCCGCGATGTCACTTATTCCTTCGTGCAATGTTTGTTTATACATTATTTATCCAATTTGCCCCAATCCAGTAACGATTTTCTTATTTTCTGCCTTGTTTTAATACAGAACATCAGACTGATTTAGTGGCGCTGAAAAAAAATAAAAATTTATAATGTTAAAATTTAAAAAAGCATATGTTTCTATCTATTTAGCTCAAAAAACTATCTTATATCTAATATCCGAGAAACAGATATGAACATATGATGATACATACCACTACTCTAAACCTATTTTTTTCCCCAGAATGTTACAAATCTTGTTTCTAAATGTCCGAGGTTCTCGCCTAGTAGCCATTTATCCCATTTATATGAATTTCTTGGTCAGATCTTAGAATTGATCACTTTATAATGTGGCTGATCATTTCATGATTCTACTACTAGCTACTGCTAAACGCACGGTAATAAATCTTAAAATAGTTACATTATCCATCTTTAAAGGCGCTGAAATCGTTTTATTTTTATGATGCATCGTGGTGGCAAACAACTATTCTGCTAAAAAGTCAATAAATAATAATGCGCCAATTTAAGATAAATGGGAAGTGAAATGTCGCTATAAAAATATAATTAGGTTCCGTCTTTATTTGGATTTTTATTAAACCTATCAATCAAAACAAACCGAATTACTTCATGACCAGTCACACGGGAGACTGGAGACGGTGATAAAGACCCACTAGAGAAGAAGTGAGTATTTGGTACCCAGCTCTACCACTAATAATACAATGGGTGATAATTGCTTACTTCTCTTAGTTGCCTCGTACGAACCCGCGGGCAAGAATGTGTGGTGATACTAAAATATTTAACGTAAATGTACTGATTGTATTGGTAGGTATAATAATTTCTATATTATTATCTTCTTTCTATTATTATTATTACAATGATAAGGACGTAGCGTCTCTAGCACTAATTTGGTTCAGTGCGTGTCAATAGTGTCATGTATTTATTATCAGGTGACCTAAATGACGCAGTCACTGACCACAAGCTTCCTTGGAATAGTTGGAATAGGTTTTAAACGTTCCAATTTCAAATACAGCGCTTTATAATACGATCTCATATCATAATTATGTCCGTGTTGTCACGGACTAAGAATACACGTGTCACCACCCCATCCTTTCCCACGGGTGTCGTACCAGGCGACAAAGTGAAATAAACAATTATCACCCATTGCATTACTGGTGGTAGGGCTGGGTATCAAGTACGAGTACTCACTTACTATCGGGCCCGAACGGGTCGGTACCACCGTCTTCTGTGTGACCGGTCATGAAGCACGTCAGTGTGTTTTGGTTGTAGCAGAAGATAGCCATCTATTCTTACATTTCATATCTCAGAAATGAAAGCAGCGGCTTGATACTCTCGGTATAGTTGAGTCCATGAGCGACGGTTACCACTTAACAACAGATGGGCCGTGGCTCGTCTGTCATCATAAACAAAAAAAAATATGCTGATAGTTTTTCTTGGGTAAGTGCTCTGTTTACTAGTATATGAGAGATAGGAAAGAAATTGTATTTACGTAGTGGACAACGCAGATATTGATGGGATCGTACTTGCCCAAGCTACTCTGGTTGTGGGGAATATAAAATCTTTGTAGAATTTTACTTTATTATTTTCAATGTTCGAATGCTGTTTTCACCACGGAGTACGGGAAAAGAGCGTTTTCACCATTGATATATTATCTTGTCAAAGCAACTATTACACAACGATTATTTTATTATAATAGCCTTTTCCTCTCTCAGTTTGTAGGTTCTTTCTCAGGTCCTCGATATAGTAGTAAAACGTAAATATACCCGTTTTTAAATCTAATCAAGAACTAAAACGCAGCTCTAGTCCATTGAAATGTTACATTAGATTTACATTTCTAAGAGGACGCAATTTTATTTTTGGGACATGTGTGGGTGTCAATAGAAGCTTAACCCCAAGTTTGTGGGATTGCCGCCCTTGTCCCCTGGCTGCCATCTTGGAAAACACCTTTTTCGAGATAGTTTCCGAGAGAAACTATGCGTCCTACAAAAAAATCGTAAAGACATAATTTGTAGCAAATCGCTTTGCCTACAAATATGTTCATATAATTTTTTACCCTACATTTAAAATTAAAAAAGTTATAAGCAAAAAAGCGAAAAAAAGTTATCTATAATTTTTTTAACATTTCATTGATTTAAAACGCTGTTACAACGCTCCAATTGCTCCAAAGTTTACCGGGTTCGTCAATGCTCATGAGAATACGGTCAAAACGAAATGTTTAACTTAGTTTTATGATCTTTTTTTATTGTAAATACATTCTTAAAAAAAATTTGTTAAATCCGTACAACTTTACTTACCTATTCATTCCTGTTTTCCTTACTATCAAACTTACCAAATTATTGTTTCCTGTAGTAATTTCTAAGAGAAAAAAAAATATAGAGAAAATTTTTCCTCAAAAGACCATCTACAAGATTGGTTTGAGGTAATATTTTTGTAAAATGCATAAAAAAAGTTATAGAGCAAAAATTTTTTACAGAAATTTTCTCACTTTTTTACTTATAACTTCTTTAATTTTAAATTTAGGATATAAGTTATATGAACATATTTGTAGATAAAGCGATTTGCTACAAATTATGTCTTGATGAATTTTTTGTAGGACGCATAGTTTCCGAGATATCGCGAAAAAGGTGTTTTCCAAGAGGGCGGCCGGGGTCAAGGTCAGCAACCCCTCAAACTTGGGGTTAAGCTTCTAATTAACCCCACACATGTCCCAAAATTAAAATTGCGTCCTCTAAAACAAGCAATATTAGGGCCTTAAATTGTAAGCTTTCAATGGACTTCATGTTACAGCTTTATAATAGTATAGATTAACTTAAAAAGCTAAAGGGTTGTGTGTTGTATATGGATTGGTAAAATATAATATTTACTAAGTACCTATGTAAAATACTACAATCCCATTCGGCGAACTCAAACACGCTATATAACTTGTATGAATCATGGACGTACAAAGATTTTTGTGCGTCCATGGTATGAATACAAAAGAGAACCTAAATGGTACCTTAAAGGCGTTATATGATTAGTTATAATATGTAAGTGTGGTGATATACACTTACCTTATATGATTGGACTGT
The DNA here is from genome assembly GCA_948253155.1 of Leucoma salicis. Classification (NCBI taxonomy): domain Eukaryota; kingdom Metazoa; phylum Arthropoda; class Insecta; order Lepidoptera; family Erebidae; genus Leucoma; species Leucoma salicis. Next base: position 16,486,187 of record OX411803.1, read on the forward strand.
TCTGATGATGATGAAACTAAATCTACTTGTATGTGTAATACTCACTACGCGCGGACCGGGATGTCGCTTGGTCTTTCTTTTGGCTTAGTGAACAGCTGGAAGCTGCTCTGTGGACGGCTGGAGAAATAAAATAAATTAGCATGTATTTACAAAAACAATGTAAGTATCTACATATATACGCAATGCACACTCACATGAACTGTGTCTATCATTAGTAGGTACATAACGTAAGCACACATAAAAGTGGATAAAATATTTAATTGAGTGTGTATTATATGCGGAATAGCAAACTTACATGCTTTTCTAACAGACTGGAGGGCTGTGTAGTCCGGTAACGGAACAGGGGGGAGATCTTCGTCCGGCGGGAGTTGATCCCGCATGCGGTGCGCGGGCGCTGGTATATACGCCCAAGGAAGCTGCCCCTGAAGCTCGGCCGTAGTTCCACGCCGTCTGATCATCAATTCATGATTAAGAGCGTTTATTACATTTCGTATTATACAGGTATAGGGAGGCCCAATGATCAAACCATAATAGTGTGTCAAAACAAAACTAACGCATCGTGATCCCAACACCGAATTAAAATATGTTATCGATTTGTATAATGTATGTATGGATTGTGACGTGGTTGAATTTTAAATAAAATAACTTTAAAAATGTTTACGTGAAATGTTATCATACAAGGCGGTTTACTCGGAAAGAGACCAATTTAAAAAAAAATGAAATACATAAGATGAACCCATACCATATAAAATTTCTTACCAAATAAGTCTCGGACCGAGACAGAAGGCTCATTTGGACTGAAACCATAACATTAATGGTAAGTACTTCTCTAGTTTGATCAATAATAATTATATGAATTTTGGTGACATTACAATGTATAATGTATAGTTCAAAGTGTTAAAGGATCGTAATAAAAGAAAAAAAAATATTTTTATGATTAACTAGAAACCACTACTATAATCTACTTATATTTAACTAGTTATGTACCCGCAACTTCGTCCGCGGGGATTTATGAAGTTACGAGCGTCGCCACGCTAACAACCGGTCTTACCCTCCCTCCGCATTAAATGTTTCACAACAAAAATATAGGTTCCAGATAAGTAATCACCAACATATTATATACTAAAACCTTCTCCGAAACACGCTGCCTTTTATAGTATAAGTATTATTCCGATCGGTTCAGTAGTTTTTGCAGTATAACCGAACAAAAACACCGGCTCTCCACTTATATTAGTAGGTATAAATTTCCTTGGAACAGGTTTCTAGAAAATCGTGATTTGGAATATCACTCGTGGTTTATGAATCTTTTCCTACTTCTTATATCTAAGCATTTGTCATTAACGTGGAGTTGTGTTTTACTTAACAACAATCAGAAGGTTTATTTAGTGCAGCAACGTCAGCATCCTAGCAATAATCAGTTTCATGTAAGTCAAGTTGGGAATTATATATATATATATTATTTTCAAAGTTTAAGCTAGCACTGCAAGTTTGACGCTAAATGAACAACTATACCAGAAATCGGAGTTACAGATACCAACATTAAATCTAACTTTTGGACTGAATTTACATATAAAATAATTTGTAACTGTCTAGTGTCAATAGGTTAATAATATTAAATACAGGTTCGATCCACGGGCTGGGAGCTAGTGTTATTGTTTTTTCTTTCACTTATGCAAACCCCCCATTCTGTTAGGCTCATTTAATACGCAAAACTGGTTACTTATGGAAGATATCGGAGTAACTATATAAAAGAGCACTACTTTCATATATTGCTTCAAAATTTTTAATAGATAACAGGTTAACGTTGTGGTCACATTAATTTTTTGTGTGATATTATTTTTAAAGTTAAATATACTTTAAGTATTTGAACCGGTGTAAACTTTCAAGGGAATAAATATTTGAGGTCTTTTATCAGTTCAATTTATGGGGTTTCTATGTATTGGTCCGAGATCGACCACCTAATTTTTTTAGTGATTAATAACAGGCTGAATATTTGTGAGTAGGTTCCGTTCGATGAGATATGCAAATTTTTCTCAGTGATAAATCTTGTAAGAGGTAGCTATTAAGTGTCAGTGAATTCGACAACTTCCAAGCGTGGGACAGAGAAACGTACCACTTTTGTAGGACTATATGGCCATTTCATTATACAAATATTTACAAAGCAGCATTCAAAAGATCAGATGGTTAATAATTTGAATGACCTCTTTATTTATATTTGTCTCTCTATGTTTGTAGTGGAGCACGCTCCAGTCAAATTGCCCATTTTGTAGGACAATTGTTATTCCTAGTTTATTATCCAATTATCTTAACATTTAAACTTACTGTTAGTCAGACAATTTCGACACCCCACCAAATCGAAATGTTTTATACCTGCGCTCTTTATTAGTACAATGAAATGGCCATATAGTCTTACAAATTTAGTGGTACGTTTTCTCTGTCCTAAGCTTGGAAGTTGTCGAATTCACGGACACTTAATAGCTACCTCTATCAAGATTTTTCACAGAGTAAAACTTGGGCGTCTCGTCGAAAGGAACCTACTCACAAAGATTGAACCTGTTATTAATCACTTAAAAAATAGGCGGCGGCTTCTGTATTATATTGTGTATTGTATTGTAATAAAATGTTTTCATTTTTTGGTCGTACCCTCGGCCTTCTGGCTGTGTGGAGGTAGTAGCGAGATGTGGCATTGACTGCGAAGCACGAGGCAGACTATTTCTTCCAGAGGTATCGATCACAGCTCGGTCTAGGCGCTTTTGCTGCTCTGCTATTATGTTCTCCAAACGTTGTGGCAGAGAAAGCAAGGTCTCCGGAAAATTTACTGTTCTTTTCTTGTTTAAGTCTTCGTGATGAGCTCGAGGTGATCTACAAACAAAATCTAAATTGAATAAATTTATAATGTATTTGTAATTTTTGTGTGTTGTAGGTACTTCGAGTTTGTGAAGTCATATTGAGGAAATAAGTGTTTGCCGTTGTGTTTGACTGTTCCACTGTACCAATACTTAGTCAACCTCTCTCTATCGTCTTTCTTCTACCACGCCCCAGCTTTCTCCAGGCTTCTTCTTTTTTATAAATTGTTATCATTTTTTATTTCGTTACCAACGCACGAATGATGCCTCTGGTATTGCTTAGAGTACCTACCTAGCAATGGTATATGATTATCGTGGCCTATACTTACGGCAATTACTTATCAGTACAGGATAGACGGATACTTTGTTAAAGATTGATTTCATTTTAGTTGACTCTTATTACATCATCTGTATAATCTGTAACCATCAGTTGATAGTACTGAAGAGGATTTTGATACAAGTAACGTATTAAAGTTACTAACAATTCAGGAGACGCTTCTGGAGACTCAGGACTGGATCGGCGCTGATGTATTTCTGGTGAAGATGACTTCCTGAACAAGAAGGATTTCATACGTCGGAATGATTTGCTGAGTCCAGCCCGAGGGATTCTCGTGGACAGTGGAATTTCGCTCGGAATACTTCCACCTTCATCGTCTCTATAACTAGCATCTTGGGTAGTGGTGGCAGGGGGAGGTGTGGGTATAGGCGATGATTGAATACCAGTAGATACTTGAATGGGTGCTTGAACTTGATGATTAGTTTGTTCTGGCGCCGGAGCTTCTACTTGCTGGAATAAATTAATATTTATGATATTGTAAAATTCGGGAAGATTTTATATTAACATAAGACATAAGTAGGTATTCCAATTAGTTATAGAAATACCGAATCTTAAGCAGATGTTGGATTAGGCTTTCTAGGCTACTTCTTCCTTTCTTCCTGTAGGCTATCTCCTCCTTTATTTATGAACCCGTGTTTTCCCAAATATCTACATATCTACATAGAGGTAGGTAATACATTTCGATGAGCATCTTCAACTTTTAAATTATTAAATAAATAGCATGAGACGCCAGTGATTGACTACTCCTCTTAGTCCCATTCATATTAAGTCGTATGCTCAACAGTAGAATATTACTATTTGACTTTACAGTCATACTTCATTAACACAAAGTGTGATAATGTGAAATTGAAAATAACTATCACGAGCAGGATTTGAACCTGCATTTCCTAGAATACCGTCCTTTTTTTTTTTGTTAAGGTGGGAAAAAATGTTCCTAACTGCACACTCCGTCGTTCGGGGCACCGAACAGGGTAGTGTGGGGCCCTCACCCACTAAAGAAACCCGCCGTGTGCCGTCTCTCCGCCTTTGTTGGCGGGCCACTGGAACTATGTTACATTCCTTCGGTGGTCTAGAATACCGTCCTAGATGCTTAGCCAATTCAGCCATTGTGACAATTGCTCGGTTTTGGATGACGACGAAATCCTGCTCATGACTGTTATTTTCAATTAGACATGTTCACACTTTGTGTTAATTTATATGGCTAAGCATGTCAAATGCTAAGAAAGATATATAAAAATAAAAATAGACGTCGCGGGACGTCTACGAGATGTGAAAACATCGCCATTATTTTGTAGAAATAATGAGTAGAAATAAAATGATCATAAGTTTTACAATGTGTGCTTCTATAAAATTGTGACATGTGTAAAATAACGGAAATGGACATAAATCATCATCATCAGGCGCTGAATATCATCTAGGAACGAAGTACTTGTCAAAACGATTCCAAAATTGATGGGATTGCGGGGTTTTATAGCATAGTGCCCATGGCCATCCGGCTCCATCATCAAACCCTGAATATCATCTAGGACTATGATACTATTCTATTTATTATTAGATGCAGGCGGCACAGGACCGTTCGCTGTGGCGTTCCCTTGGGGAGGCCTATGTCCAACAGTGGACGATGAAAGGCTGATGGATGGATGGATGGATGATACTATTCAAGACAATTCAAACTAGCTCTAAATCGATGGGTTGCGTTTAATTACCGAGTACCTAAGAACACCTTCCAGCTCCATCATCAGACCCTGGATACCATCTAGAGACAAAGTACTCGTCAAGACGAATCATACGAGCCCAAACTCGATGGAGTTATGTCGTTTTATAACGGAGTTCCTAAGGCCACCTTCTAGCTCCATCATCAGACCCTGGATACCATCTAAAGACAAAGTACTCGTCAAGATGAATCAAACAAGTCCAAACTCGATAGGGTTGCGTCGTTTCATTATAGAGTTGCTATGTCCACCTTCCAGCTCCATCTTCAAATCAGGTCCATATCATCATAATATTACATTGTCACACGATATACACATGCGTGTGAAATTTCAGCTAAATCGGAAATCGGGAAGTGTGTCAAAGGACATGTACCATTTACGGCCTGTGGCGGCCATAATGTTTTCAATATTTAAAATTAAACTAATAATTTATAAAATCCATCAGTGGTTTTCTTTTCTTTGTAGAACTTCAGAAAAAGATTATAGTTTAAAAAGCTATTATTTTGAATTTGTACTTTATCGTAATGGTTTTTGGTGAATTATTGTTATCTGTTGACAATCAAATAGGATATTGCCGCTACGCTGAATTGACAACATTAAAAACTTTGGTACTATTATTATATTACAAAATAATATTACGTAGTTTTTCTTAAATAATTTCGTGAGAACAGTAATATGACTATTTAAGAAAATATTTTTTATAAGTATTTGGTGAAAACTGATATTAATTCTAATCAAGAGTAGCAATTATGTATCAAAATATTGGCAAAACATTTTACATCTGTCATGTCATGTCATTCTAACTCATCTATTGTTGTTATCATGTATCGTGAATATTTTATTGTGATTTTATGAGTGTAAGTTATATGTTTAGTGATTTTAAGCCTCATTATTTGTTTATATATGTAGATATTATTTTATTTATTTATAATTATGGTGTTATTTTTGATCAAATATTCGATTTTGAGGTATTTCTTTTTCAAAATTATATCCATCTTAGATGTCTTTTATCTCATCATCCAAAAGTTTTAGTGTGAAAAGAAATACACAGGGCAATAGGGTAGTCATTTATCTTCAAAAAACATATTGTTTTATGTATATCCTTTCCAGGCCGAGAATGTATGGGCATTTGGTACATCTCCTTTAACTTGCAAGATTTGAACGGGACAAGTAAAATAAAAGCGTCGCCACGCTAACAGCCGATGTTACCCTCCCTCCGCATTAGATGTTTCACATCAAAAATATCAAATATCATACATACTTCATGCTATGTCTAAACAGATACCATTACTATTTTTTGTACAATAAGATTATCAACAAGTAAACTTACAGCTAAATCTAATTTATCCTCCGGTTTTATATTGAGGCTTACGATGACTAGAATGAGAAGCAATATATTGATTAAGAATAAGACGACGAAGCGTGAGTATACAAGGACCATGACCCACGCGGCCCACGATGTATCCAACTGAACGCTCGCTACACCACTTGCCACTGCGCCAATGAAGTCGGTTATATCGTCTAATGTCTGCAAGTATAATAAAAAAGTAGTTAGACAAAATATTACCTAACATTATATAACACTTTAAGATCCTAACACACCACGAAAACATACGTATCTTAATAAATAGCAGCTTAGTTGAAGCCTGCAAGTTAAAGCCAATCTTCAAGTATCTACATATCGCAAGATATTCAGTTAAGTAGATATACAGGTATTTACCCTAGTATGGAAGGAATCGTTGGCATATGTGACAGTGGCCACAAGGTCCAGCCCACACACTGCTACGGTAGTGACGATCCACGGCCAACGCATACTTTTTGATTGTTTGTTTCTCGCACCTCCCACTGAAATAAAATAGTACTTATTACGAGAAGAAAAAAGAACAATTTTTTTAAACTCACTTTTTTTAAACTCTCTATGGAACAGTCCTTGTATCGCGGGGGACTTTACAAACATACAATTTCACGGGCTCAAAGTACACCTCACCGTACTACACTCAGAACAACCATTTGTGAATCACACAAAGAGTTGTTCTGTGTGGGAATCAAACCCACATACTCCGCCATCTTCACTACAATGTGCTAAATAACCATAATAACATCGATATGGTGAAAGGTTAGCAAGCAAGAACCTGGCAATAATTCCTGATATTAAATTATCTAGTAAGCCTTGATTGTTCCGTAATGAATGCGCCGGCTCGATCGGATACCCCTTACACTTATCGTCTTTTATTCTTCCTATTCACCTCCCAACATTCTCCAAAGTAGACGACGCAGTGCCTCTGGTGTTGCTAGCGTCTCTCAGTCTTTGGGCTACCGCATATCATCAATTGGATCGTATACTTGTTGACCACCCGCGTAGTATATAAAAAAAAGATATAATACCATCGCTATTTTGTGAGTAGTTATGAATTCAGACACTATAATGGAGGTTATAGTAGGTACCTATGCCGTCTGGGGCTTAGGGTGGCCCTTCAAAAGTCGGAGGCCCTACTCTTCCATGGGCCCCGACGTGGCCCACCCGCCGGCGCCTCGATAACGGTCAACGGTGTGGGCTTTCCAATCCAGGCCCACATCAAATACCTGGGCCTGGTATTGGATGGACGGTGGCACTTTGACGAGCACTTCCGCCGTCTTGCGCCAAAGCTCGTCGGCACGGCGTCCGCCCTCGGGCGACTGATGCCGAATTTGGGCGGACCGAGTCTCGCGTGTCGACGACTCTACGCGGGGGTAGTACGGTCAATGGCACTGTACGGCGCGCCCGTGTGGGCGGAGTCCCTGGCCGCTCGCAATAGGGTCCTTCTGTGGCGTCCACAGAGGGTCGTAGCGGTCAGGGCAATACGCGGGTACCGCACGGTCTCGTGCGATGCAGCCTGCGCGTTGGCCGGAACCCCCCCGTGGGATCTGGAGGCGGAAGTGCTCGCCGACGTTTATCGGCGGGCGTCGACGGCGCGGGCTGGGGGCAGCCGCCCCTCTCCAAGCGCAATCTCAGCGTGGCGGGAAGATGCCCGCCGCGCCACCGTCCTAAAGTGGAGGTCTCGGCTGGAGACGCCCCGGGCTGGTCTCTGGACCGTGGGGGCGCTCCAGCCGATCTTGGAAGAATGGGCAGGGCGGCAGCACGGGATCCTCACCTTCCGGTTGGTGCAGGTTTTGTCGGGGCACGGTTGCTTTGGCAAATACCTGCACACGATCGCTAGGAGGGAGACGACCCCAGGCTGTCACCACTGCGACTGCGGCGAGGACTCGGCACAGCACACGCTCGAGTCGTGCCCGGCCTGGGATGTGCAGCGCCAGGAACTCGCTGCAGTCATAGGCGTGGACCTGTCGCTGCCGGCCGTTGCGCGAGCGATGGTTGGCAGTGACAGGGCCTGGACCGCGGTCGCCGCCTTCTGCGAGGCTGTCATCTCGCGGAAGGAGGCGGCGGAGAGGGCCCGGGAGGAATCCTCCTTTGCGGACCCGATTCGCCGCTGGCGCGCGGGGCGGCGTGCGCGCGCTTACTTGCGCCTGATGCCGCCCTAGCCGAGGCTGCGGACGGTGGAGTCGGGGAATACCCTGCCGTCCGCAGAAGCCTACCGCGAAGGTGTGACGCCCAAGTGCGCGGGGCGTGCACAAAAGAGGGTGCCCGAAGGGGCTGCCGCCTGCGGATCGCGGAGAAACGACGCGGTTCCCGTGATCCGCCGTAGCAAGGGCGGGTGAAGGCGCACGGTGGGTTTTTAGTGGGTGAGAGCCCCACACTACCCCGTTGTCTCCCCGGGCGGCGGGGTGTGCGGTAGGACATTTTTGCCCACCTAAAATAAAAAAAAAAGGTACCTATGCCGTAGTATGAAGTATTAGTTGATATAGTTGCCCCACGGGAACCATTCATTTTTTTGGGGTTAAAGTAACCTTGACGGGCCACGTGGCGTATTCGGTAGTGTATCGGACTTCCGTGCACGAGGTCGTGAGTTCGATTCCCACTCAGGGAAATTATTTGTGTGATGAACACTGATATATGTACTGCGTCTGGGTGATTTCTATCTATTATATGTATGTATTTAAAAAAGAAAAATAGTATATGTATTAGGTATATCCGTAATCTGGTACCCATAGCACAAGCGTTAAGCTTAGTTTGGGACCAGAGGACGTTGTGTGAAAATGTCCATGTTATTTATTTAACCTATGTTCTTTTTTGGTCTCCAGATTACATGTATGCATTTCATGATGATCGATTAGCAAGAGCGCGAAACTCACTTTCGTATTTAATAGATCCTTACATATCAAATTGGCGTTATGTACGGAAAAATTAAAATGATTTCTTTTTAAATGATTTTTTTAAAATTAATCAATCAAAGTATGTACCATTGTTATCTATGCACTTTCACCATTTTATCAGTAGCTCATTGATTCCTTTGCTGAAAAAATTATGGGAGCGAGAATCAATAGTCTCTGAAGGCGGTTTTGACAGAATCATCGGAATAGAATTTTTTTCCTTGCAAGAAATTGCCCAAATTCCGGAAAAAGTGGTAATCTGTTGGATCAAGGTCCGGGGGAGTACGCTCTAGTCCATATTGTGAACAGAACGATGTCGAAGAAAAATCAAATGGCGCGAAAACAAATGAAACACTAAATAGGAAACACAAATACACAAGCCTAAATGTGTAATAAATTTGAATTTGGAATTCCTAACCAAACGCCACATATTTGAGATCTAAGTGGCCAGTTTGACTAAATGCCAATTTTATATGTAAGGACCATGAAAGTAACATGTATACAACTGGAATGCGCACTGTTACCAAAAAGCGGTCATAGTGAGATAGTAGGTACGAGGTCAATTCATCTCACTCTATTCGGGTGACCATGTTTGAAAACCAATAGAAATTTTCATTTTTTGATGTGAAACATCTAATGCGGGTGGAGGGTAAAATCGGCTGTTAGAGTGGGAAATTTTACACGCATATGTATATCGCGTGACAATGCAATATTATGATGACATGGAGCTGATGAAACGTGTGGGGCCGGCTTTAGAATTGTCCCACCCCTCCACCCATGGGAGTCGTAAGAGCCGACTGAGGGAATAGCGGGGGAGTGGACAGCAGCACTCCGTCGAGTATTAACAACATGCACTGCGATCGCCAACCCGCCTGCCAAGCGTGGCGATTACGGCACTATCCCCCATTCTCGGGGAGGCCTATGTCCAGCAGGGGACGTTAAAAGGCTGATGGATGGATGAAGCTGATCTGATAATGGAGCTGGAAGGTGGACATAGGAACTCGTATAATGAAAATTCGCAATCCCACCGAGTTTGGGCTCGTATGATTCATCTTAACGAGTACTTTGCCTCTAGATGGTATCCAGGGGCTGATGATGAAGCTGGAGGGTGGCCACAGTAGCTCTATAATGAAACGACGCAACCCCATCGAGCTTGGACACGTTTGATTCGTTTTGTTAGTACTTTGTCAAGTTACGATCATTTTATTTCTACAAAACAATTACGATGTTTTCACATCTGGTAGACGTCCCGCAACGTCTAGTTTTTATTTTATTTTTCTTAGTATCGGTTAAACTAATTTTTGTTGGTTTTGCTCTCACGCTTCTTGTAGTGAACCAAGCTGAATAAAATTTAAATTAAAAAAAAGAAGTCAGAAATAAAAGCACAACCGAAAAGAAGAGTCACATGAAATTATTCTTGTAAAGTTATTCCCTGATTCTTATCTTAACTTGCGCATATACAATCATCACAATGTACCTATTTCGTGAGGATTTGACACGTTCAACTCATATCTGAGCATACAACCTCGTATATTATTATAACGTACGAAGCACAAATGAGCCACCAGATGGTATCATGATACATTGTCACACATCTCAAATGAGGTGGAACACCTCAATTCGTATATTGAGAAACTCATACAATTCCTGCCCTTCGCTATCTCAATAGTGGGACGCGACAGAACGCGACTAAGCGGCCCAAATTTTTTTTCGCAGTGCGATTAGAGATATACACTTTAATTCCACAAAACATTACCGCGAAACACAGATTTATTTTGAAATTATTCTTGCACAATTTTATTTCCGCAAGTGCGTGCAGCTTCATACAATTTCCATTGTCACAGAATTTTGTGGATAAATCACGTCAATAAAATTTGTAGTGTATGCTAAGCCTAAGAATTCGTGTGTCAAAGGAAAGGGACACCGTCACTCCGTACTAAAGGTCTCATCTGGCTCGCTGATCTTTTCATTTGAAATATAAACCTTCTCTATTGAGCTTAAAGTGTATTTTTGTATACACAGAAATACAAAGCGCACATTCCTGTTGTATTATAGATCCATGGTAAGGACCTAATATAATATTATCTGATAAAAAAAACCAAACGCATTACTAAACATACTTAGTAGGACGTTTGCTTAGTGATGGGTTTGAGATAAAAGTGCCTACTCAAAATGATAAAAAAATATCCATCAGTTTCCATCCACCCATTTTCCAAGAGAGCTTAATGAGCGGTCGTGTACCGTCTACATTCAACGGCTCTGTGGCTTACAAATAAGCCAAATCATCGGCCCACCTGATGTGAAGACATCCTACGCTCGTTACGTTGACGCTAATTAAGAATCTTTATTTAGATTTTATCATATAGATACAGAGGATCAATCTGTTATTAAAATATTTAAGAATCAGCAATCGGCATGCAGATCTTTTAAATAGAATAAAGTATTATAATTTGTACGTTGGTCTTCCACTTACTAGTAATTATAATACTGGTTATTATCCATATGACACTGAGTCCAAGACTGATGCAGTTTATAATAAACGTCCTAAAGGCAGAAAGCGGCACATCAGTAATCAGAACAAAGGCTTGATTAGCGATTCCATCTATAGACTGACCGATGTTGATCCGCGCACCGCAACTATCAGGATCTGTAAATAAACCAAACTAGAAACATGTAAGTCAGTCCAAATTTTTGAGATTTTTTAAGCCAGATATCTAGTACTTTTTACAGATATGGTAATGGGTATTATACTATACAGGGTCTGTCGTAAATAATGGATAACCTGTTAATCGGAGATAGCCCTGATGCCAGGCTATAAGAAAATCATTCAAAGAATTTTAGGATTGCCATTGGTGTGAATATGGTAGACAATTTTGTATTTTTTTTAATTTTCCTTTTTTGCTCATTCATTCGGTCACCATTTCATCAAAATAACTTATTTTATTGTACTTTTTTTTGTATCTGTCTCCTGGACACTTGTATTATTATATTAAATAACTAACTTATCATCACGCCGTTTCTCTTGCGGGGTTGGCAGAGAGAACAGAGTGCCAAGAGGCTCTATTCTTGCATACATCTCTCACTTCCTCAACATTCATAACTCTCTTCATACACGCTCGCCTGTTTCGGAGACTCCTGACTCCACCTTCCTTCAATACATGACCAATTTGGTCTAGTTAGGTAAGTCTCGGTCTCCCCCTGTACCTACATCCTTCCACTTTCGCATTGTATATCTTCTTAGCCAGTCGCTCGTCCGGCATTCTTTCCACATGTTCGAACCATTGGAGCATTCCCTTTCGCATCTTTACACCAATACTCTCTTTCATACCTACTCACTCTCTTACGTCATTGTTACGAATGCGGTCAGTCAGCCTCACTCCAAAGATTCTCCGCAGAGATCGCATTTCGACCGCATTGATTTTACTCTCATGCTACTTTTTACATACCCAGCTCTCGCTTCCATATAATAACGTTGGGACAAGCACTGCGCTGTGTATTGCGACACGTGCCTTCTGGCTGAGGTGGTGGCTGCCGAGAAGTTGTCCCAATGCTCCGTTCTCTCTATTTCCCGCATTTACTCTTCTTTCTACATCAGTGGTGTACCTTCCATCCCGACTGAATCCACATCCAAGATATACAAATTCATCCACTTGTTCTAGTATACCATTTCCTATTGCTACTCTAACATCTGTTCTGGCTTCTTCTCTTTCAAAAACCATTACTTTGGTTTTGCTCACATTCACACGTAGGCCCCTTTTCTTACAATCTTCTGCCATTACGTTGACTAGGGTTTGCAGGTCAGTCGCAGACTGCGCTAATAAGACCGTATCGTCTGCATATAGCAGCGAGTTAACCACTGAGTCGCCCATCTGAACTCCCACATTTATTTCATTCAACCTTTGTAGACATTTATCCAGATATATGATAAACAGCCTGGCTGATACAACGCAGCCCTGTTTAACGCCGATATTGACATCAAACCAGGGTGACATTCCATCATCCAGCCGCACACAAGCTCTGCAGTCCATGTAGTTGGACTGCACCGCTTGTAGCAGTCTACCGTTAATACCATACTCCGGCAAAATGTCCCAAAGTTCCTTTCGTACAACAGTGTCAAATGCTTTCTCCAAATCCACAAAACTGCAGAAAACGCTCCGGCCTACAGCCAGATGCTTCTCCACAATGTTGCGCAGAGAAAACACTTGATCCATGCATCCTCGTCCACACCTGAAGCCTCCTTGTGCCTCACACAAAAATTCATCAGACACCATCCTGATTCTCCTTTCAATAATCTTACCATACACTTTGGCTGCCAAACTGGTCAAGCTTATGGCTCTGTAGTTTGCACAGTTATAACGTGAACCCTTGTTTTTAAATACGGGCACGATGAATGCGCTTCTCCAGTCTTTGGGAACCATTCCTGAGCTCCAACATAAATTGAGAAGCATCAGGAAGGATTCCCAGACACATGAGCCTCCAAGCTTGACCATCTCAGCAGAAACCATATCAATACCCGCTGCCTTACCATTTTTCAAACTTCTAATCGCCCATTCAACTTCATCCATACTAAAGTCGTCAGAGGATGTCGGCACCAAATGCTGATCTGTTAGACCACATGTGGCAACAGCATCACCCTGAACATCCACATACATATCTCCAAAATATTCACTCTATCGGCTTAACACATCCTGTGTTTGCGTAAGAATGTCTCCACCTTTAGACCTTATTTTATTCATTCTGAAAGCTGACCAACTACTCCGAGATTTCTTCACCTCCCTCCAGAAAAAGGATTTACATTGCTTATTACTTTGATGTTGCTCTCGAAGTTTTTGGTCAGCCTTTCTTCTACAATCATATTTGCTCTATCACGCTTCTCTTTCCCTAAGGCTTTGGTGTCATTCTTACATTGCCGGTATATTTCTTTCTTCTGTTCTTTCATACTTGCACTCAAGTTCAAAGAAGATACATAGTCCAGCCACGCTTTCTTCTTTTGGTCTACGGAAGCTGCTACTTCCGTATCCCACCATGCATCACCTTTCACTTTCCTATGCTTCTTTGAGCATCCACATACTTCTTTCGCTGTATCTACCATACTATCTTTCAATACTCTCCAGTATTCTTCTATGTCAGATCCCGGCTGACTTGCCATAGTCAGCCGTTCACGGACACCCTCTACATACTTTGCTCTTTCACTCTCTTCTTGCAACTTTTCAATCTTTATTCTTTCAAGCCCTCCGAAGTGGACACACTCTTACCAGTGCCTCCACTTTCTGAACAGACCACTAAATCTCACAATTACGAGATAGTGGTCCGTGTCGACAGTGGGACCCCTGTAGGCTCTTGTATCCAGAAATTTACTTCGGAGGCGACTGTCTACCAGAATTAAATCTATCATACTTCTCTGTTCATTCTTTCTCCATGTATACATATGGATGTCCTTATGTTGAAAAAATGTGTTTGATACAATAAGGTTTCTCTCCATACATACATCCGCAATGAGCCTACCTGCATCATTCACACTCTTATCACCAAATGAACCAAGCACGTTCTCCGAGTCTGGACGCTTGGTCCCAACCCATCCATTCAAGTCTCCGCATACAATCACGCGTTCACTAGCTTCTGCCAAATCCAGAACTTCCCTAACATTATCCCAGAACTTCTCTAGATCCGATGCCACCGAAGAGCCTACGGGAGCATAAGCTGCGACAATAAAGACCCTGGTGACACCTAGTTTTATTCGGACCCATAGAAGTCTGGGATCAAACATTCCGTATTCTTTCACACCTGAGGCCAAGCGAGCGGACAGCAACACCCCCACTCCCATGCTGGCCCGATCGCTCTGCGGTACACCAGACCACAGAGCTAAGCCGCCACCAGGAAGATCACAGGCGTCGCTACCCTTTCGCTTGGTCTCTGTTACACAGAGCACATCAAGCCGTCTGTCCGACATGACGGTTACCAGCTCGTGTAACTTACCTTCTGTGGAAGGTGGTGTGCCACCTCTTACATTCCACGTGCCTACTCGACACTCTGCTCCCCTCGACTCGCCAAGCTGGGCAAGGCGTTATGAGTGGCGGCCCCCATCGCCGCATCTGCCGTTGTTCGTACCGACGGGGGCGGGTCGGTACGCGTCGCCTCTGGGGCACGCCCTAACCCGCACTACGGTACGCATTCGAGCCGGATTGCAGCCTGTGGATTACAGGCTGGCAGGGATCGCGACGAGCACGCTCCGGACTATGATCACCCAATTATATTAGATTATTAATCTAAAATACTGTCAAAGTTTTACATTTTAAGCACTTTGTAAGTAATTTTTTTTCTTCATGTCAAAATTTTATCATTAACTGTGAAAAAAAATATACTATGCTATAGCTGCCCATTATCTTAAAAATATGCCTAGTTTATCTAGATTCTAAAAAGGTATTATACATGTGTACTTTATAAGCCATATTAGTTACACAAGCGAAATAACTTAGCATGGTCAACATTTTGGTTAAAGAAATGTGTCAAATCACGATGATTTAGGCTCCTAATAGTTGCTTTATGAAACTAAAAAGTAACGAACACCGACAATATATTTATTTACTTACTTACTTATCATCACGCCATTTCCCTTGCGGGGAAGGTAGAGAGAACAGGGTGCCAAAAGGCTCTATTCTTGCATTTCTCGCTTCCTCAACATTTATAATTCTCGTCATACATCCTCGCCGATTTCGAAGACTCCTGACTCCATCTTGTAGGTCTCGATTTAGGTAGGCTGTACCTACTTACATCCTTCCACTTTGGCATTGTACTATCTTCTTAACCCAGTCGCTCATACGGCATTCTTTAAACATTTCCGAACCATCGGAGCATTCCCTTTCATCTTTACACCAGTACTCTCTTTCATGACTACTCGCTCTCTTACGTCGTTGTTACAAATGCGGTCAGTCAGTCAATCCAAAAATGTTACATAGAAATCGCATTTCAACCGCATTGATTTTACTTTTATGCTCCTTTTTGCATACCCAACTCTCGCTTCCATATAAGTCATAAGTAAGTAAGTGTTGGGACAAGCACTGCGTTGTGTATTGCAACACGTGTCTTCTGGGTGAAATGGTAGCTGCTGACAAGTTGTCCCAATGATCCTTTCACTCTCTCTATCTTGACTGAATGCGTATCTAAGATATACATATTCACCCACTCGTTCTAGCACACCATTGCCATCATCATCTCCTTTTTCAAAGAGCATTATTTTGGTTTTGCTTACATTCACACGTAGGCCCCCTTTCTTACAATCTTATGTCGTTACGTCAACTAGGGTTTGCAGTCAATATACAAATACTTGTTTATTTTAAGATTTAGTTACTTTAAAAACACTGATAGTGATCAATATTAGATACTATTTATCTAATACTACATTACACTTACACAATATATTATGTATTTGTATAGGTTACTTACTATGAAAGTAAAGGATTTTGATATAGAGAAGAAGTGGCAGCCCTCTTAAAAAATCAATGACGCAGAAGTACTGTGTTATGGCCCACGTTGACAGGATCAACTGTCCTCCTGCCTGCAGCTAAAATTAAATATTATTAAATTAGAAGATTTATTATTTCTATGGCCTTAAATCAAGTTAAAAAAAAAAAAAATTATAGATAGAAATCTCTTTATTTGTACACCAAAAAAAAAATAGAAAAAACTTATAACAAAAATAATAATAATAAATAATGGGCGGCCTTATCGCTATATGCAATCTCTTCCAGGCAACCCACAATGGAAATGTGGAAAGGAAATAGCAGGGTAGTTGAGTGGCGTAATAATATAATAACTTAAATCTATTGAATATTAATATACCTATACTTATTCATAATTGAGGTTTGAATTCAATTTTGGCCAACATCCTGGAGCTACCAACAATAGCAACTTGAGTTTTTAAAGAATTGACATTAAGACCATAATTACGGCTCCATTGACTTATTCTTTCCAAGTCATCGTTTATAGTTGCAATGGCCTGCGATAAAAACTGTGGAGGTGCCTGAGTATATATTTGCAAATCATCTGCATAAAGGTGGTAGGATGAATGTAAATATTGAGAGATTGAATTTATGAAAATTGCGAAGAGTAAAGGAGATAAAACGCCGCCCTGTGGTACACCAGAAGCCGTATTACTCCAAGCAGAGTACGTGTTGTCGACACATACACGCTGTCGGCGACCAAATAGGTACCTACGAAACCAATCAATTACCGTTGGAGATATGTTAATAGAGCGGAGAAAAACAAGAAGGATATGGAAATCTACGGTTGTAAAAGCATTACTAAAGTCCAATAAGGGGAGGACCGTCAGATTTCCTCCGTCCATGCCTAGTCGAATGTCGTCAGTAATTTGGATTAATGCTGAAACTGTACTGTGACCAGCGCGAAACCCTGATTGGAAACAATTGAGGAGATTATTTTCGTTAAGAGTTGTATATATACAAGTCGTTCTGGAACCTTGGATAGGAATGGAAGTATAGAAATAGGACGGACATCGGTGAAAGTTGAAGGATGAGATTTTTAGGAAGAGGAATAATTTGAGCTTCTTTCCAGGTAGAAGGAAAAGTGGCGTTAGAGATAGAGTGGTTATATATATTACATAGGATAGGTGCGATTTCATCAATAATAGGAAGAATCATGTTTCGGCTGATACAGTCTGTTCCCACAGAATTTGATGTAATCGAAATTATGCTCTTCTTAAAATCACAAGCGGAAAATTGGTTAAAAACAAATGTTGGATAGTTTGGAGTTGGTAGTGAAGAAAGAACATTCAGCGTATTAGTTTTAGTAGTACCATTAAAACTGGACACAGATGAGAAATGTTGATTAAGAGAATCAATGTTAATATCTTTGGGAATTCTATCACTTTATGACCTACCAACTCCTAATGATTTTAAAAACTTCCAGACTTTTGCTGGACTTGCGTCCTCAACAGAATAATGAATATGCCGTTGTGCGTTTCTACACACCTTATTGCAGTGGTTTCTGATAGCAATATTCCAGTTTCCAGGAGTAGGCCGACACTTGTGACGAGTTTTAGCAGCAGTTTTCTGAGATATTATTTGCTTAATGTCAGCTATTAGCTAAATGTTTTACTTTTAACAGTCGTATAGGAGAATGTTTATCGTAAAGTCGTTTAAGATTTTCATTAAACATGCAAACTTTGGTGTCAATGTCGTTAGGCTCCAATAAAGGTACCCAGTTGATGTTGCTGATCCCTACAAAGCTTTTCGTAATTCATATCACTGAAATTCCGTTGCAATATTATATTGCATTTCTCTTTAGGAGGGCGGATTTTATATGAAAGATACGCCAAAACGTGGTAAGAGAAAGAATTGGCTGAGCATTGACCAAGAAAGGAGGCATGTACAGGTGAAGAAACGAGAATTAAGTCAAGAAGAGAAGGAGTACAGTTGGGAAAATGGTGAGTTGCATAAAGTGGTAAAAAGCAAGTGAAATTCATAATGAAATTATGTGAAATAAGAAAGTGAAATTCATAATCATTAATATAGGATAACGTTGAATCTACAATAAAAAAGACAACAATCATCCATGACTCTCACTATTGAATTTTGAGTCCAAGAATACATGGCTAATTGGGTGAAACGATTTCTTGGCCTTATACCATTTTGGATTAGTTATACTATCTACTGGTACAGCTAAAGAACAGGGTTATCCATTTGGGTTGCTCAGGTCTTCACGTCACTGACACTTGGATAAAGCTGGATAAACTGGAAGCAGATTCCAATGCCACTGGGAATAATAAATCCAGGAAGATGATGATCATCTTCATAACTATACAGATATGATTGATAATAAAGAATATATAATATTAGGTATACTGGTATATCGGATCAAAACTGGACTGTCATCGAAAATTGGACTCAACGGATGGACCATCTGCGACGTAGCAACGGCCAACATTTGATAGACATAGTCTTCAAAAAATAAATGCCAAAGAATGTTCTTTTAAATGATAATAAACATTCTCCATTAAATTTGAATTTTCTGTTTTTTTCTTTAAAAAAGTAGGGAACCTCGAAATGGATCACCTATATATATAATCTGAATCTCGGAAACGGCTCCAACGATTTTCATGAAATTTTGTATGCAAAGGGTTTCGGGGGCGATAAATCGTACCAAAAAAAAAACCGTCATCCAGGTACTATATTATATTTGTAAAAAGAAAAACACGTTCGCGTCATTTACTCAGTACATATTGATGCCATCATTCGTTCCTAAAATATTAATGAACGACTTTTTTGGCTTTAACACAAATTTAATGTACCTATTTCGTTCTGCATTTACTGACTTTTGTTTTTGCCCGCCTAAGCTTGTTATAAAAATACTTGCATTATTACACTTAATTACTAGTTGCCCGCGACTCCGCCCACGTGAAATTTGACGTTGCTATAATTTTAGTTTTTATTTTGTGAAAACCCATTGTCCTACCATGAATGCCGTATAAAAATACGGTTAGTAATTTCAAAGAAGTGTCTCTAGCAAATAGACGGACACGAAAAAAATCAAAACCTATCTCTAATCTCTCTCCTCTTCATTTCTCATACATGGATACCTCCAATGTAAAGACAAGATAGAAGACGGGTTCTACTGTTTCATTATATATGTACATGGTGTGGCGTAAATGGTGGTCCACTGTTAAAGATTTGATATACCAGATATTTAACTATAACATATTAACTGCTTCTGTGGTGCAGCAGTAGTGTTAGCGACTGCTAATCATAACGTCTCGGGTTCGATCCCCGGGTCGGGCAGTGTTATTGAGATTTGTAAAAAAAAAAGAAAAAATTCTCGGTACAGCCCGGAGTTTGGAAATGTGCCCGGTAGACGTCAATAGGCTCGCCCCCTATTACGTGGGACTTAAAGATAGCTGGCGAATCGTGGGTGTTTAATACACCTCTGCCTACTAATACAGGCGGGATGCTGTTATTTTTTATTAACCACTTTTACCCAAGGGTAAATCATCTTCCCTATCTCCCTAGCCTTATCTCAAGTTTGTTCGGGTCGGCTTCCGATCTGTTCAGTATTGATAATCCACCAGTGCTTACAAGAAGCGACCGCCTATCTGACACAACTAAGGGGACAACTGGCGAACTTAGAACAAGGCTGGAGTTACGTAGTAACAATTTAGTAATCTGTGGCTGGAGTGAGATTTTTTATTCAGGACTCTGAAAACCTATAACGACTGTTAGGGTGTTATTAAAAAGCCGAAACCTACTGCTTAAAGTGCCTTCCGAAACACGGAGAAGGTAAAGATTCACCAACTGATCGCTTCTCTTATATTCTAAAAAATAATGAAAACAAACACCAATAAGTATGGTAGGTTAAGGTTAATAAAAAAAGAATCTGGAAAACGGTTGACCCTAAAGGCTATCCCTGCAACTTCCCGGTAATTTGATATATAAGCACTTAAAATTGCACTCATTACGTTTTTGAGCTCTTCGAGCTCAAAAGTCTGATAGAGATTTAATAAAATACTATTCGTTGAATTTTCAAATCGCAGTAATTTTTGAATTAATGAACCGATTTTCGCGTAGTTTACGGCATTCAACGCAGCATTCTTTGAAGAATCTTAAACTGGTCAGACTGAACATTTTATAGAAATACTGAAAAAATGTATTTTTTTATTTTTTTTCGACAACGATATCTCACGAACGCATCAACCAATTATGACCGGACTGGCGGTGATCGACGTGTTTTTTTGATGTTAAGAGCTGATTAGTTTTTGGAATCGATCGGTAAATCTGTTTAAAAGTTATTGCAAAAAAACATTTGAAAAAATCTTTTTGTAGTTTTTTTGAGATTTCTCTAGATACTACCAGTTCGAATCGGTCCAATTTGTATACAAATTTAAGTTTGGTCAAGTCCTTTCGAATGACGCCAACTACGATGAAATCGGTCAAGCCGTTCAAAAGTTATGAGAGGTTTACATACGGCCACTCTCACACACCGACCCACACACACACACACACACACACACACACACACACACACACACAAACACACAAACATTCGGGTAAGCTTCCTACGACTTCAAAACGTTAACATCCGTTGAAAACTCGATTTTCGAAAAACGGGGTATAACCAACTTCCCAACTTTGAAAATTTTCAATTTTCTTAGCGGTAAGTTTAAAAAAAAACAATATTATGATTATCTTTATTAAGGGTGGACCCGGGTTTCCTCTCGAAGTAAGAGGGATTTATGACGTGGACTACCATACTGGCCCGGCGTGGGTAGCAGACTTCACGAAACCTCTCTCAGACATTGAAGTTTTCTCTATGGTTTTGTTCACTAAGCAGTAATAATAAAATATCAAACACTAAGCTTAACGCTTGTGCTATGGATACCAGATTACGGATATAATAAATATATTACTTTTTTTTGAAAATACATACTTATATTAGATAGAAAACACCCAGACGCAGTACAAATATGTATACAGTCGTGGTCAACTAATTAGGGACAATCTCTAGTTGAGCCAAATTGTGAATTATTTTTTTATTTTCCAAGGAGTCTTAACAATATTCCATATCTTTTACATGTAAGTATAATTAGTCATTGATGTGCCCGATTATACAAACAATAACAACTTCTTAAACATTAAACCTCTTTACAGTATAGCTGATAGATTGTCATAGTGCTATTTGTTCAACGAATGCTGGCTGGCCATTTAATTAGGGACACTGAGGTATTGCGTTCTAATTTCAGAATTTGAATCTTAATACTTTTTTATTTCTTCTCTTATTGTTTTGTGATAGTTTTGGCGGCAATCCAGATTTTTAAATTTAAGTTTTGAGAATTAGTATTTAGAAGAAAAATGGCCAAAAATAAAAGTTGCGATCCACACTACAAAAAATTATTATGAAGTTTGTCGAGCGTGGTTGGTCATACCGAAGGATTGCTATCCAACATTTAAATTGTTCAAAAACAGTATGTATGTAACAGTATAAATGCAGTGCAACATTTCAGGCTATAACACAGCTTTAAATGTGTCCAGAACAAAAAGATCGAGAAAAACAACTCCGCAAGAAGATAGAATGATAACCAGGTTAGCTAAGAAAGATCCGTTTCTAGGCTCTATTTTAATAAAACACGAAGTGTTTGGGGCAGACGAAAGAGCCGGTGTATCAGCGAGGACCGTTCGACGACGTCTGGTAGAAGCAGGGTTGTTCGGAAGAGTGGCTCGCAAAGTACCGTTGTTGAAGAAAGAACATAGAAATGCTCGTTTGGCGTTTGCACGTAAATATGGACATTGGACTACATATTCTCTGACGAGACCAAGGTTAATTTGATTTCTTCAGATGGAATATGTACTGCGTCCTGTAAAAGCGGAAATGAATCCAATATTCACAAAAAAAAAAAACAGGTGAAACATGGCGGTGGTAACATTAAAATGTGGGGTTCATTTTCTGGACGTGGAGTGTGAGGCAAGTTCAGGGTAACTTAGACCAACATCAATACAAGGCAATATTGGATGAAACTATGCTTCCCTATGCTGAGGAGCATCTCCCTATTATTTGGATGTTTCAGCAGGATAATGACCCGAAACATACCGCCCGTTCAGTCAAGTCGTTTCTTACCAGTCAGTCAGTATCGGTACTAGATTGACCAGCAAATAGTCCGGACCTTAACCCAATTGGGCACCTTTGGCACGAAATCAAGAAAAAAGTTGCCACTTATCGTACTACAACTTTAGATGAACTTATTGAAGCTTTTTGTGAGGCATAGGTAAACATTCCTGTCGAAACATGTCAGAAATTGATAATGTCTATGCCACATCGGTGTCAAGCGGTAATTACTAACAACGGTTTTGCTACTGGGTATTGATTTTACATGTAATAAAATGGAGCTGTTAAAGATATTATAATACTGCAGATTATTAGTTTTGTTTAACTCTATTTTTCATTATACTTTGCTGTCCTTAATTAAGCTACAGAATTGTACCTTAAAATTTAATACATGTTTAACCTTTGATATTAAATACTTTTATCTATTTATTTAATCTTTTATTTACAGCCATTTATAGCATAATAATCGGACCAATTTATGCAAATAATAGGTGCTGAGAAATCAATACCTAGGGTTTTATATTTATATGTACATAACCGGTTATAGCTCTTCACTATCTTGAATGTCCTTGATTAGTTGACCACGACTGTATATGTGTTCATCACACAAATAATTGTCCTGAGTGGGAATCGAACCCACGACCTCGTGCACCGAAGTCGGTTACACTACCGACTACGCCACGAGGCTCGTCAAATTATCACTATTAAGTTTTTTGTTGTTGCTTGTAGTGGCGGACAATCTACGGCCCCCTGATGGTAAATGGTTTCACCAATATTAAATGAAAGAATTAACGGCTATCTACTGCTACAGCCAAAATGCAACGATGTGCTTCATGGCCGGTCACACTGGAGATGGTGGTACCAACTCTTTCGGGCCCGATACCAAGCGAGTACTGCCACTCGGTACCCAGCCCTACCACCAGTCATGCAATGGATGATAATTGCTTACTTCCCTTAGTCGCCTCATACGACACCCGTGGGAAAGAATGGGGTGGTGACACTTGTATTCTTAGTCCGTCACCACACGGAAAAAAGTAGTTTAGTTTACTGTTAAGCTACAATGAATATTGGGTATTATGTGATATTTACTTTATTTCCAGTAAGTTCAACGGAGTATTGGCTTAAATATACCTAGGGTAAAATGAGTTGTAGTCGAATAACTTTATTCTCTGTAAGAAATTGAGTTGTAGTTTATAGCTAGCAATAATGGAATCAATAGTGCGTCCTGAGATGATAGTAATACTTATCGGTTTTATCAGTAGAGTCTTTCTGTCGCTGATAACGATGTAGCATCAAATACTTTGGACAACTGACGCTATGGGAAAAGATATGACTGTTACTTAATGTTATCATAACGACATTTTTTAAACTAAGCAAATATTAAAACAATGCAAAGGGTATTTCATTGACTTCTCAATATTTTTTTTTAGTTAAAGCAAGAAAAAATATTCCTAACCGCACACCCTGTCGTTCGGGGCAGCGAACAGGATAGTGTAGGGTGGGGATCCACTAAATAAAGCCACCGTGTGCTATCTCTCCGCATGTATTGGCAGACCACTAAAACTGTGTTACATTACTTACAGGCAAAAAGATAAAACTACAGGTGTGTAAAGTACAGGGTACACCCTCTTTAATCTTTTGTAAGTTTTAAACTATGTATTAAATAACCTAATTGAAATTATAATAATTTAAGTACTTTTAGATGATTACAAGTATAATACGTACAAATATATTATTTGCAAATGGTTGTAACCTTAAATATATTTTATATACGCAATTTCATCTTCTCTTCTAATAAATAAAACCTTAACTCGAAAAAAGTGGGCAGATAAATAATGTACCCAATGTATGTGCCAGAGGCTGCAAGGCACATATAAGCTAGTTTTAAGGTTAACTATATCGCAGGTTTCAGATATAGTAGCAGTATAAAATGTATTCTAGTTTGTAAGTCTAATCAAGAGCTATCAAAGTTTCATCAAAACTCGTTCATTAGTTTTTGCGTGAAAAATTGTTCTGAATTCAGAGCCTAATACATTTTTCTTTTCAAATATCTTAAATGTACAGAAATAGCTCTGTCACAGCTTTGTAATAGTAGGTATAGATATACTTAGATAAATTACATTCGCGCATAAATTGATTATAAATAATATAATAAAAGAACACAATGTGTATTTTGTTAGAATAATTGAATATCGCTAGCTAATAAAGTTCTGCATTAACTGCGTAATGTGACTACCAACATAGACTTACCAGAGTCGTGACGCCAGCTGTAACCATAATTTTGTTTAAAGTCATGGTTTCGAGGCATCCGGTTGCTGAAGAACACTATTTGGTACGTGGCAGAACGACGTACAGCGTGTAACGTATGTCATAAAACTCGTGCCCTACCGCAGTCCACCATCATACTGATAGTGGACTCAAAACGAATCTCTCTCAACGATAATATCTATCAAATACAGTGAGATATTTCATATTTTGGTTCGAATCTAGGACGTCACCGTATCTCGAGTTTGGTAATCGTATTATCTTAAACCACTTAAAGCTGAAATAACTAAAAAGTTGAGATATTTTAAAGCGGAATGAGGTGAATTTTTTAATGTACTTAATTCAAATAGAGTGCAATATCTTGTATTAAAGCTTTACGCAGTTTTCTACTCTTCTGAGCCTTCTTATAAGTACACATGCAACTATATGTATATTGTTCTCATAACAGCTACAGGTGGGCAAATTATTAGGTACACTATTCAAATTTCCATATTTTAAATTTTAGGCCAACTATTTGAACGAATCACATCAAGAATCGTAAGACTAGTTTTACGGAATCTATCGCGTTTACTTGATTTTACTACGATCCCGACGTTTCGAATACTTTACAGCATTCATGATCACGGGTGGACTTAGATGATAGACGTCCAAGGCTGATATGTCATTGACTTGACATTGCTGTAAAGTATTCGAAACGTCGGGATAGTAGTAAATCAAGTAAACGCGATAGATTCCGTAAAACTAGGTTTATTTCAAAATGTGTAACATTCGCGTAAATATCAGAAAGTATTATAAGAATCGTAAGCTTTTTCTATTTTTATAGCCCCTGTTAACACTTTTAAATAATGATGTGCAAGTAGGTACCTGCATATTGACGTCACATAAGTACCTACGCATTTAAGTAAATAACAAAACCTTATAATAAATCTGATTGACACAAAGTGCGAATATGTATATGAAATCGAAAATAACAGTCACGAGCAGTATTGGAATCTGCATCTCCTGGAATAGCGTCCCAGATGCTTTGCCAATTCAGCTGCAGTAAAGGCTTAAAATATATATAAAAATATCAAAATATTTATAGTCATTAAATTTAAATAAATCATCGATATATAAATAGCTAAAAGTAAGTGACACATGATATCAATACTTTCTAATACTTTCTAACTAAATATACACAAAAATTTTAAAACTTATGGAGAAGTATTATACTTTTTATTATAGGTACTAGCTTAAAATCTCATACATAGTAAGCATAAAACTTAAAGTAGATATTTTTAATTGTGTTTCTAAGCGAATATTATGTGGGTTGAAATAAATAAACCAAAAATTTGTAAAATCATATTACTGTGGGTAGATGAAACCGTTGAAACAACATATCAGCTTTGGACGCCTACCATCTAAGTCCACCCGCGATCATGAATGCTGTAAAGTATTCGAAACGTCGGGATAGTATAAAAATCAAGTAAACGCGATAGATTCCGTAAACGTAGTTTTATTTCAAAACATGATATGAATTTGTTTAAACTTGTTAACAAATGAAGGAGTAGTTTTATCTCAGTTCAGTCTGTTAATTTTAAAAGAATAAGTAAACCTCATTTAATCCTTTTTTTGTTAAGGCGGGAAAAAGTCCTAACTGCACACCCCGTCGTTTGGGGCAACGAACAGGGTAGTGCGGGGCCATCACCCATTAAATAAACCCGCCGTGTGCTGTCTCTCCGCCTTTATTGGCGGGCCACTGGAACTATGTTACATTCCTTCGGTGGTCCGCCGGCGGCTTACCCTTTCGGGTACCCTCTACTGAGCGACGTATCCGCACACGGAGCGTCGCGCCTTCACTGGAGGCCTTGCGGGTGGCGGATGTTCCCCGGTCCATCCACCCGCAGCCTCAGCTAGGGCGGCATGAGAAGTAAGTACTCGCGCCTGCGCCGCCCCAGTCGCTGGCGGCGGTTTGGGTCAGCGGAAGAATCCTCCTCCCTGGCCCTCTCCGCCGCTTCCTTCCGCGAGATGACCTCCTCGCAGAAGGTAGCGACCGCGGCCCAAACAGCAAACCTTTTTTAATCCTAACCATTATAA
Organism: Leucoma salicis; assembly: GCA_948253155.1. Classification (NCBI taxonomy): domain Eukaryota; kingdom Metazoa; phylum Arthropoda; class Insecta; order Lepidoptera; family Erebidae; genus Leucoma; species Leucoma salicis. The sequence goes on from OX411803.1 coordinate 16,513,279, forward strand.
AACTGTAAGATAACATTTAAGATATTTGAGAAAAAAATACTGTATTAGGCTATAACGTGTCTAAACAAAAAAAAATTTAAGTTTTTTGTCTGTTTGTCTTTTTATCTGTTTGTTCATTCGCGCATAACGCAAAAACCACTGAACAGAATTTGATGCATCTTTTTTTATTTGATAGGTTTTGATTAGACTTAAAAACTGGTATACATGTTATCCCACTGCTACATCAAAACATTGAACATTACAACTACTTTATGTTTTATGGGTTAGTGGTACGTGATGTATAATTAGACATTGAAAATTACACATAATGTTAAACATAAGTGATAATCATTTGAGTCCCTTGGTATTGCAAATAAGTTCTAATACCAGATAATTATCATAACTTAGAATTTATTTAACGTGCAATAACTAATTGCTCTATGTAAGTATATAAAAGATTTTAGCCCTGGAAAAAATGATACCATTCCACTAAGACAACAGTATGGAAAAACTAGTCAGTTATTATTTAATAATACGCGGGTAGTAAACAAGGGTATGGCCCAACCTGATGGCAAGCGGTTACCATAGCCTATAGACGACAGCAACAACCACGCATCGCCAAGTTCAAGAAAAGGGATATGAGGTGAAAAGGAAGGATAATAAGAAAAGTATAAGGTGAGTTAGGGCCCCCGGCGCCCTAACTCACCTTAGAAGACAGATTTGTAGGAGTACCTATAGAAACAAGCAAGACTCTACTACTAATATTATATTTCTAACTAACACTAAGTCTGCACTTTTATTATTTAAAAATAAATCTTTTATTTTGCATTCTAAATCAAAATAGAAAGAATCAAATCATATCTTTTATTGACATGACTTAATAAATGTAGACACACTAGCAAAGCATAATTTTCCTAAATTATATAAATATTTTTGCAGTCTTCACTAAAATAAAGCTGTAACTGAGCTGTCTATGTGGCATTTAATATATTGCATAAAAATAACTATATTAGACTATTATAAGCGTCTCTGAACACAAAACAATATTTTTTAGAATCTTTGTTTGTTTGTTCGAACATCGCACATATATTACTAAACTTTTTTATTTGACAGCTCGTGATTATTTTATCGGGAACCTGAGATATAACCTAATAACAAATTTTTGTCTAAAGCGTAGTCGTCGACTAAGGCTAGTTTAATATAAAAATATGCCTGTGAATTCTACCGTATTTAAAGTACAAATTATTTGTGAATAAAGAAAAAGAGATTTTTAGTAGGAGCGGGAATCGAACCCGCATCTTTTCATCTACCCACAGTATATGATTTTACAAAATTTTTGGTTTATTTATTTTAACCCACCTAATATTCGTTTAGAAACACAGTGAAAATATCTACTTCAAATGGTAATGTTTCTAAACGAATATTGGGTGGGTTAAAATAAATAAACCAAAAATTTTGTAAAATCATATACTGTGGGTAGATGAAACCGTTGAAATAACATATCAGCCTTGGACGTCTATCATCTAAGTCCACCCGTGATCATGAATGCTGTAAAGTATTCGAAACATCGGGATAGTAGTAAAATCAAGTAAACGCGATAGATTCAGTAAACGTAGTTTTATTTCAAAATTTTAGAACTATTTCTTTTAGAAATAGACATGCTCACATGCTCCGCTACTTTTTAAAGTACAAATTATTTGTGAATAAAGAAAAAGAGATTTTTAGTAGGAGCGGGAATTTCTTAATCGTAAGACAAATGTGATTAAGAAATTGAGATGATCGAAAGATCAGTAGGATAGCTTAGTGACTTAGAATACTTCCCTGGATTGGAAAAGATGCGGGTTCGATTCCCGCTCCTACTAAAAATCTCTTTTTCTTTATTCACAATTAATTTGTACTTTAAAAAGTAGCGGAGCATGTCAATTGCTAAAAGAAATCGATCTAAAATGTTCTACCGTATTAACAAATAATATCTAGAGTTTTGGTTTTAGCTGTGTTTATGCACTACATCATTATATCTAATCATATAGTATCGTCAATTTATACTTGTACAAGACAAACTTATGATATATATAATTATTGAATTCTTCGTATTTTCACTAACCTTGCTTATAATCCATATTTCATATAAATTTAAAAAGATTTTATTTCAGAAGTTATCCAAATTTTCCAGGTATTGACATTATTCCTGTTACCGGCAAAATCTTTAGTTGTTAGTTCTGAGACGTACAATGACTCACAGCTAATGGGAAACTTCTCTGAACCAAAGAAAGATATGTAAGTATATGTAATTAATACCTACACATAATTATAGTTTGGCTTAACTTTTTATCTCTATTCTAAGATACCTTTCACAAACGACACAAAGAAGTACACTTAGACTCAAATTACTATAACACACCCCGTCGTTCAGGGCAACGAACAGAGTAGTGTGGGGCCGTCACCCACTAAATAAATTCGCTGTGTACCGTCTTTCCGCCTGTATTGGCGGGTCACTTGAACCATGTTACATTACTTCAGTGGTCCGCCGGCGGCTTACCCTTTCGGGTACCCTCTACTGAGCGACGCATCCGCACAAGGAGCCTCGCACCTTCGAGGGAGGCCTTGCAGGTGGCGGACGTTTCCCAGTCCATCAACCCGCAGCCTCAGCTAGGGTGGTATCAGGCGCAGGTACCCGCGCCTGCACCGCCACAGTCGCTGGCAGCGGTTCGGGTCAGCGGAAGGATCGGCCCTCTCCGTCGCTTCCTTCCGCGAGATGACCTCCTCGCAGAAGGCAGCGACCGTGACCCAATTTCTGTCGCTGCCAAGCATCGCTTTGACGACGCTCGGTAGTGAGAGGTCTCTCCCTGTTGCCGCGTCGAGATCACGGCCCTGCTTGGCCCAAGCCGGGTACGACTCGATTCGCGCTGTGTCTCCGTCGCAACCGCAGTAAAGGCGACTGCCCTAGCAATGTATAAACATTGTACCTAGTAATATTTAGCTAAGGCTGAATATTAGTATTTCGTATGAAAAACGGTTTCAGGCAATTTTCATATCGTTACAACTTTGAAAATAAAATCGTAGAAACTCCTGGGTCAATACATCTACGAACTTGGAAAATAACAGAATTTTGCTATGAACTTTAGCTAGGCGTTTGCTTATAAATTTCAACATAGAAACTAAATCACAAGATGCAAAAAAATACCAGTGGCACTACAACTACAGCAAAAACTTGTTATAAATTTTCAAAATGCTGTTCAATTTGTTAATATAAAAAAAAAAACATAGCATCACGCTTGTACTCCCCGAAGGGGTAGGCTGAGGTGTATTACACACCCACGATTCGCCAGCTATGTTTAGGTCCCACGTTATTATCGCCTACGTGAGCGGGGGCGAGCCTATTGGCGTCCACCGGGCACATTTCCAAACTCCGGGCTGCTTCTGAGAATTTTTCTTTTTACGAAAAAGGTCAATAACATTGCCCGGGAATTGAACCCGAGACCTCATGATTAGCAATCGTTAATATAAATGAAGATTATTGAAAACTCCACAGTCATCTCGTGTTTTAGATGTAAAAAAACAGTACCAGGTAGGTAAGTGTGATAGGTACCATCCATTACAATTATTTTCGAATTAATTGTTATAATTAATATTTATAGTTAGGTAATAATAATACATTGTATATCTAATTAGTAAACAATAAACATTGTTGTAGGTATATTATACACGCCATCGTTTATCAAGTGGGGATCGTCACTAACGGAACAGACAACGATACGGCTAGCATAACGTATGTATACCTTCAGATGCATTCTAACATGTTATTGCGTGGCAAACTTGATATTCCACGTAATCTGATTCACTAATACATAATTGCCAATCCAGATTTTATACTAATTATAAAAATATTACTTAATAGGTACTAGATTTTGATATTCTGTATCCGGTACAATACTAACTACTAAAAAAATTCCTCAGCGGAAATCAGGAGGCCCTAACACTGTACCACAACAACGGTTCTCAAGTGGACTTAAGTCACATACCAGCTCCTCTGCTCACCAATGTAACAGCGCAAAGCCTCGTCGCTGTTGCACCAGTACCAAGTCCCCAGAATAATATTTCCAACGAGTTTGTGTGGAATGCATTAGATGAATTGACGAACGTCGCATCTCAGTTAAACCCCGAACAAGGTAATTGATCTTAATTACCTATAGGTATATAATCAATTTTGTGAAAACAGTCCATTTTGTACTGATACGTTATTAGTACCAAATGCACCTTAGTTTGTGATTTCTAATCTTCGTTTTCGTACAATTTTCCCGGTACAATAGTTTTGTAAGGTCGTAGTAAGAGAAAAATAAAAAAAACAGGATTTTGGTTCTCTATCTGTTATAAAAACAGCTGAGATAGTATCTAAACTAAAAAAAGGCATAGATTGCTTAGGATTGACTTGTACACGTGTTCTACGGTTTGCATAGTGCGGATATCCTGATCAAAACCGCAGGCAGCCGTCGGGTGCAGTCGGCACAAGACCTCTCGTTGTAGTTCTCTCGGGGAGGCCTATTATCCAGCAGTGTACTGTAAAAGGCTGATGATTGCATCACTAGTAAGCATTGACGTTAAACTGGCTCGTTATTGTCATGTTGATAAAAACTGATAACTACCTTTTTCAGAATCTCCTACCTTGCCAGCTTCAATCAAGCCTGTTAGAGAAACACACTCAGAGTCAGGCACTCTAGATATCCCAGTAGTAGTGCAAAATGGATCCTCAGTATTGCCTCCAACGGCTGGCATTCAGTCTATTGCTATACCACCTCTTATCACACTTAACAACAATATGTCTAAAATACCTGTGCCCATACCAAATACTTCTGTAGTACATTATGCCAAAATTAAAACACTCATGTCTAAATTGTAATGATAACTATTGTTTATAACTAACGTTACCGTTATTTAGTTTATATTTTAGGAAACGCAGTTGTTATATTTCTCGATTAATTAATTTCAAAACCTTTCAAAGTGCTAAACTTTATATTTTACTAGCTCACCCGGCGAACTTCGTAGCGCCATATTCTTTTTCGTAAATATTTTAAAATTTTAAAAGTACTAATATCGCTATTAAAAAATAGAGGTTGGCAATAGAAGAGTGAAAATTTAGGGTTGTATGTATTTTTTAATGCCTAATCATAAAAATATAAAATAAAAAAATTGTCCACAAAATAAAAAAGAAATTGAGGTGGACCACCCTTATCACTTATGGGTATGAAAAATAGTTTACATCCTATTCTCAGACCTACTGAATGTACACACAAAATTTCATAAGAATCGGTCAAGCCGTTTCGGAAGAGAATGGCGACAAACACTATGACACGAAAATTTTATATATTAGAATTTAAATAATTTTGTTTCGTTAATTCACATACCTACTTAATTAGCGAACTGTGATTAAAAATATATATATTATATTATAAATAAATATATATATTATATTTTTATCGTTCTACTATTGGGTACGGTCGATTTAGGCTACAGTCCACCACGCTTGTCCAGTGAAAGTTGACAGACTACACAAGCTGTCGAGAAAATATTTCCGATATGCAGGTTTTATTGTCAGGATGCTTATTCAGCGCTGAGCGCAATATCTACTGTAATAAAATAATGACTCTTATGAAAGTCAATACTATCTTGAAAAATAGAACAAATCTGTTTAATTTATCCATATTTATGCTGTGTAGAGCCGTTCTAACACGCACGCGCCAAATCCACGCGTGCGCTCTGGCACCCTTAATGATTTGACACACCTCAAAGTGTCCGTGAGCGTGCTAAACAAAAGAACTATTAGAAATAACACTAATTTAATGACCATGTAAACAAAACTATATTTAAAAGAAAGCAACCCTCGTGTGATGCGAGTGGTTTAAAATGAGTTCACCTAAATTAAACGATAGATGTCCTAGTAACCTGAGCAACGGCAAGAAACTACTCAGCAATGACTCTAAGGAGGATTCTGTAGACAATTCCGTAAGTATAGATTGAGTGATATAAATTCTATATTTTTTTTATTATATATGGTGGCAGATGAGCCTTGGCCCACCTGATGGTAAATGGTAACCGTCGCTCATGAACCCAACTATACCGAGAGTATTGTCAAGCCGTTGCTCACCATTTCATTTCACAGATATGAAATAAAATAATTGATGGCTATCTCCTGCTACAACCAAAACACACCAATGTGCTTCATAGCCGTTCACACGGGTGATGGTGGTAACAGCCCGCTCGGACCCGATAGCAAGTGAGTAGGTACTCCCACTTGGCACCAAGCTCGACCACCACTAATGCAATGGGCGATAATTGCTTGCCCTTAGTCGCCTCGTACGAAACCCGTAGGAAAGGGGGTGGTGACACTTGTATTCATTCTTAGTCTGTCACCACACGGACAACTTATTTTAAATTTTGATAACATAATGACGTATATATATTATAAATGTATAGAAAAATCTTCCATAAACAATGATAATACAAATTATTATAATATCATTTTTTTTTTAAATAAGTGATCTAAAACTTGTATGTTATTAACTTCAAAATAACCCTGTATGTACCTACGTAAAATAATAATTACAATCTGTGTTTAAATATAAATATAGACATTATTAAGAAAATTACAATTACCTTACTTGTATTTGTAAAATACTTAACTATATGAAAAAATATTTCCATTAAAAAAAAACTTACAGATTCGAGCATCCGTAAAATCAGAAAGACAGGGTGGGAAAAACGAAGAGGATTGGCGAAGACGGACTATAATCGTTGAGAAAAAAAATGGGAGTTACGGTTTCACACTTCAGAGCTATGGCATACATTACAAAAAGGTAATCGGCAATTGTTGAACGTTGAGCGATCAGAATTTAAGATAACTGAGCGATCAGAATTTAAGATAACTGCCAGATCTAAATTGCGAATAATAAATATTATGATAGTATGATTGATGTCTAGGAGTGTCTGTTATAAAATTAAAAAATTCCATATTAACACAATATTAGTATTCCTTGTATATGATTAGTGGTTTATTGCAGGAACAAGAGATTGAAGTCATCACATACGTTGACCACGTGGAGAGCGAGGGTGCTGCATCTGTGGCAGGCATGCGGGAAGGGGACGTTATCCTATCTATCAACGGCACAGACGTGGAGCGCGCCGATCACGCTGCTATTGTAGATGCTATCAACCATTGCGATTCCAGAATGCGTATGGTAGTCATTTTTGAGGACTGCGTCCGTAAAGTAGAACTGCATTTAAAGTATATAAATCTCCAACGAACTTTACAGTCTAAAATGAAGGATCTCGAACACCTTACCCTTCGTGAGAGGCAATTGTATGATTCCAACTGGAAAACACATAGCTTGCCGTCCCAAAAAAAGAAAACGTCCCCATCAGATGTAATTTCTGACAACGAAGAAAATAATGTTAGTGAAAATATGACAAACACTTATTGCCGTCCGACACTCTCGAGCGAGAACGTAACAGCAACGAAGCCACCACCGGCCAATGTCTTCATGTATCAGTACCTAGATCCACGCTATGGAGCTTGTCTTATACAACCAAATGTACGCACGGGGAGTTTTATTATAACCGTCGGATCACCAAGAAACAGGAGAGATTGTCACCATTACGTGGTTAAAACACCTAATGAATGCAATAGAGCTTCTGAGAATTATAAAACTACTAGCGTAAAACATAGCAAAGTACACCGAAATAGCCACAGCCATGGATGCGCTCCTTGCATGCCAATGTATAACAATCCAGACGCTGTAAGCCTGGAAGCCTACGATCTCGCTAGTCCCTGTTGTGACCCACATTGCGTTCCTAACACCAGAAAAAAAGTTCGAAGAAAAAGAGAGTGTTCAAAGGAACATAAAAAAAAAGATAAATGCCAGCAAGTCGACAAAGCGACACAAAAACCTGATAGCGGTCCTCATAATAATATACGAACTAAAAAAGTATGTCAATCAGGACACTGCTCCAATCGCTACCGGTATTTAACCACAGAGTCTACTCAGACAAGCCAGTGTAGTCTTCAATCTTATGCAACAAGTAACGCAACTGTGCAATGTGATAACTCAGCATCTAGTTATAGTACCTCATTGAGTAGTGATACACTCTTTTGGGATAATGATCGTTCTGAAACTAAGGCATCCCCAAAAATACAATATCAAAGTAGTCATCAGCACGTGAAACCCAAGTCCTGGGATAATTTAACTACTAAAGCTTTTGGCGGTTATGGCTTTGGATATGGTTACTTGGATACAACTACAAAACAGGCTAGCAGATCAAAGAGCCACGGACGAAATCATAGCAGTCGCAGTACTCAAAGTCACCACGAATACCAACAATACTCTCAGGAGAAACATACTCATAGACAGAGTGTTCCTCATCATTATGCTGTATATGCGAGAAGTCACAGCCACTGCGCACCGACTAAGTCAACGGAGAGCCTCATCATGTTGCCCAAATATCAATCAGAAACTAGTGGCTCAGAGAGCAGACTGGCTTGTGACTGTGTAGAATCTATGGACTACTACCGCAGAGTTAGTAACAAAAGTCCAGGAGACACACATTCTGCTGCCTACTATACACAACATTTTCATTATCCTACACATACATACAAAAAGAAAGATTCCGTAGTCAGCTCCGAAATTACAAGACTTTAAGGGTGAGTTAGCAAAGATGCTTACCAGCTCTGCTCAATAATAGGCCTAAAACGTTTTTACTATCTAGAGTGCAATTGTTTTGATGTAAAGTTATACGAATGTAATGCTTCTAAGTCACATTTATCGCTTTTTACTAATGAGTCATAGTTGTTGTAATAAATAAATAAATAAATAAACTTGTATTTTATTGCTCGTCACTAGTTATCACCATAATTATTTAAGTTTTTGTGTCAAACTATCAAGCATCTTATTTAGCAGTGATAACTTCGTAAAGACTGAAAGGCTAAGCCACACACAAGTATTGGGTTTGTACGCAAGGGACAGTATTATGACAAGTAAGACAATATTATGGATTATCCAAAAGAAACCTGCTTATTGAAATATTCGTAAAGATTGCAGGCGAACTCCAAGTTGTAATCCATGTAATCTTAAATGTTATATCAATATTAAAGTATTGAGTTTTAATCAGACTTTCTCTTATTGAAATATTCGTAAAGATTACAGGCGAACTCCAAGTTGTAATCCATGTAATCTTAAATGTTATATCAATATTAAAGTATTGAGTTTTAATCAGACTTTCTCCAAGAGATGAATATTATATCTATTCATTACTTAGATTATAGGCATAAAATAAAATCTCATTAAGATAACTACACGCTTGTATTTATAATAAGCCATTTGACATACATTATTACTTGAATCAGAAAGATCAGCAGAGTGATCTACATTGCGTCATTTTGATAACCTATATTCATAACTAATTTTTGTGAGATCTCGATTTGGACAGATACATGCCTACTATGCTGACTTTGTTTCTGTTGGAGATAAAACAAACAGATAAATGATCAACCGTCATCAAAACCATTTATAAGGCCTAAATACATAATATATTATGTAATAAATATAGTAAAATTGAAATTAAGATATTTAGACATACTATATTATTCTTAAATAATTAGAGAAGTAAAAAGAGATATGTACCTATGAAATCTCTTGATGTATTGACAATTCAAGTTCTTAAACGCTATTCAATAGATATTTTTCTGTAACCTATATCTAGTTAGAACTTATTTTAGTGTCTTGCTACAGCAACTAGGCAGCATAAGATATCTTAAGCAAAATATTTGTATCACTTCCTTAAACGAAGACAAAATTGTGGCAAATTTGTTGGCTATCGCCGAAATTAAGTGGGTGAACTTATATCTAGCGCGGGTTGTTAGGGCAAGGGTCAGGTGGCGGCCAGTGCGCCTGTGACGGCACCCAGTGGCAGAGAGTCGGCGCGCACCACCGCATCGGCATGCGTCTAGTCGCTCTGCTCAACCCGCCGCCCATCGCGGCTGCATCTACAGCAACTATCACTTTCCTTGTCTTATCATTCTTCAAATTGACGATTTCATTGCATCCGCAAGTAAGAATCATTGTGAATTTAATACTTATTTGTGCTTAATCTTGAAATTTTGTGCGAAGAAATTAAAGAAAGAAAAATTTAAATATCACGAAGTGTAATCATAATATTATTTTCAGCAATATGTCGTATGCAAAGATTTGAATTCTCACCGGTGTTTTATATGGCCAGTTCACACTGATGATGCTGTTTTTAAAAAGTCTGAAATATACGGAAATATAGACCAAAAACGTTATATGTGCTTCATTACGAATTTGCGACCGTCAGCTGATCACGAGTTTGTAAGGGTAAATTTTGTTGTATTTAATTTAATTTTTCATGGATGCTGTGCGGATCACATCTCATAAACTTACTAACATACCTACTCGTTCTGTAATTAGAACGCTATGCGACACGACTACTGTCAGCCAACTCCTTTATTTTGAGAGGAGTTTTCGTTTTAGATATTATGTTGAGGCTGTATAGGTACATTAACGAGTTAATTATGACCTAGTTAATATTAAAGAGATTCTTAAAAGGAAGTTTTTAGTACCTATAGCTATTTGTTAAATACAAAACAGTGCGTACTTAGTACTGATTATTATGATACCTAAATATGCGAACTACTTACTCACTCTTTTATCACAAGATCTCTAAAACTATACGCCCGATTGAATTGAAAGTTTTTGTTTTTGAACGTATATTGAGCAAATCGTATCCAAAACCTATTTTGTCCCCTGGAATATGAAATAGTGTCCTAATTATAGTATTATTTAATTATTATTATCAACGCTGAATTTCAGCGGCACTAAGAGTTATCAACCAGGGCTGAAATAAGACGGCTTTTTAGTGCCTTAGGGCGGGCGGCACCAACAACCGAAGGAATGTTACATAGTTCCAGTGGCCCGCCAATAAAGGCGGAGAAACGGCACACGGCGGGTTTCTTTAGTGGGTGAGGGCCCCACACTACACTGTTCGTTGCCCCGAACGACGGGGTGTGCGGTTGGGTACATTTTTTCCCGCCTAAACAAAAAAAAAGGGGCGGGCGGCACCAAGAAATATCTCGCTCTGCTTACTTCTTCGCTCATCATTCCCTCTCCAGTTTTCATACATATCTTTTATAATTATTTAAAGACACAATGGGTTTTATTGATCTGTTATATACTAGCCTAGCCCGTGGCTCCGCTGCAGATAAAAGTTAGTTCTTAGGTTAGGTTAGTTATATCTCCAGTTCCCGATGTAGGTAATAGTGATATTTGTCTCCCAGTTTTAAATTCTCATTAAGACATACAAACAGAACAGACAAAAATTAAAAAAATGTGTTCCATGTCGCCTAAATAACCTAATTTTTTCTCAAATATCTGAAATGTACGTAACACAGCTCTGTTACAGCTTTATAATAACATAGTTCTAAATATTGGTGTAAGAATTTTTTAAATCGGTAATTACATTACCTCTGACATCCAAACATACAAACATTGCCTCAGTACAGATGTAGGTATATAGATTAACTTTTGCCCGCGTCTCCGCTGCGAACTGGTTTATGATTATAGTATAGTATAAAATATAGACATACCATTTTTTAAGTCTAATCTGAAGTTATTATAAAATAAGTTTCCTTAACATGAATTAGGCTTTTTTGGTGCGCGAACAAAGAGATAAATAGAAAATAATTCTATAGAAATCTTTTGGGCTTAGAGACACTTAAATAATCTAATAGAGGCATATTTCTCTAATATATATGTCATGTATAGGCACAGCTCTGAAACAGTTTGTTCTAGTTTAGATAGAGCAAAATAGATATATATATACATACTTACCTGTATGTAAAATAACGTAACTTACGTATAACAAAACATTACGTGAAACAAATTAATACCTACTTGGTTCCTTATGATTGAATAATAAATTTGTCGTTCATATAATTTAATAATTAATTGTGTATACGTATGTACCTATGTTTTTTTGATAGATCAAGATATGGGTATGTTCATTTTATTTTACTGAGATAAAAGAAAGAAAACTTAAAATGTAGTGGTAGTCAAATATTAGGTTTAACGAAAATAAACTCAATAATTTTGCTTAACCAAATGAGAAACTTGTTTGGGCTAAGTGCAGGACACTGCATAAATTCTAATAATTTAAAATAATTATTCGCGTCTACTTTATGAATATTACGTAGTACTTTATCACTATTGGAAGATAAATATTTTTTTGACAAGGTTGGCCGAGTTTCCTTGGCCTGTGTTTCCCAATCAACTATCATAAATGGAACAAAGGAAATAAATGTGTCAAGGAATGTAATGATTAATGCTTAACTTATGTTTTATTCAAATTCTATTTCAAAACAGGTTAAACTGTGGAGTAACGCTTCAAAGAGTGGAACATTTTGTAAATCTGCATATGTTGTAAGACCGGGCGAACTCGGATTTCCGTTCCTTCAAGAACCACAAGGTCTTAGCAGGCTACGCCGTTCGGCTGGCTTTTCGCCACGAGGCCGTTATAGAGGACAAACCCAATCACAATATTTAGCAATAAATAGAGGCAACAAGAAGGATGAAGGTAAAGCTGAAGCACATTCTGCTGCAGATACGTCTAGGGCGACCGTTAGTGAGTATATTAATACTATATGTAAACAACATTGGAGTGTCTGTTCGTAATGTCTAAATAACAGCTTTTTACTAAATGCTTATGAAAGTATATGCCGTTACTTATAACAAAATAGCACTTTTTAAAGTTTTGTCTGTCTGTGTCTCTGTTTGTCCTGGCATAACAAGGCACACAAAGTGCGAAAAAGTGATCCAAAATAGATGCATGTTCAAATCCTGCTCGTGATTGTTATTTTCGATTCCACATTTTCGCACTTTGTGTTAATATGACTACGTTTGTTAAATGCTTAATAAAATACCTATATAAAAATATTTATAGGTTTGCGTCATTATTTGGTATGAATTTTGCTCACCTGGTCGGAATAATGTATGCAAATATTGAATTTGCCATTTGTCGAATGTATTTAAAATACAAGGCGCAGGCGTCACCCAAGACTGCTATCGAAATGTTATTGAAATTTGTAGTCCTGAGCAATAGTCACGATAGCAACAACTTGGACAGTATTACAGGAGATGCAGGTTCAAATCCTGCTCGTGACAGACTCGTTACAGCACTGGTAGTTACTAATGTCGCTGAATTAATTTTGATTCATCTATAAATAGCCACTGTTCTCACATTTTATAAAATTAAGTGCAGATACTATATCTTTACCTACTAATATTATAATTTAGCGCCCATGACTTCGTTCTTTGCAGATGCACAGGCATTTAAAACAGGAAATAAAACTTATATTTTGCCTCAAGCCATCTATGGCTTATTCTGTCTACCTTTGATAATCAAATTACGATCCGCGAATTATTTCAGAGATGTGCTTTAACAAACAGCCAGACAAAACAATGAAATTCCGCATACATTCTAAATATCAGCGTTTTACTGAATGCAATATAAAAGTGTATACGTTACATATATCAAAATTATTTATTTTTAAGTTTTCCGTCCACGTGTCCGGCTATAATCCGAAACGGCTGGACCGATTTGGACAGAACTTTCACTAGCAAATAGCTGATGTTATGAGGAGTAACTTAATATTTCGGAATGTTTATTAAGGTTCCAAACAAAAAAGAAAATAATTAAATTCTACCAAGTCATAACGTGGGTGTGTAAATACACCTCTGCCTACCCCTTCGGGGAGTATTCCGCGTGATGCTGTTTTTTTAAGTCATAACATGGGATAACAGACAGTAGCAGTTTTTTGTATTTTTTTTGTCACCACATACATAATATAGTGATAATAATTTTGAAGGTGGTAACAGTGGCATGGGACAAGCTCAGAGTCAATCAATGTACGACCCTAGTTGCGACGACTGTTTGGGACGAACTGATATAGAAGCAGAAAACTTAAAGCGAGATTCGGCAGGACCGTGCGTATATAAATTAGAGTTAATTAATAAGGATAAATATTAGCAGGAATAAAGTCTGTATAAGTAACATAAGCATGTATATTACAGAATACCAGAAAATTCGGGAAATGGACCACTTCAAGGTTGGAGAAACCAGGCCAATACGCCAAGCCAATCAAGTTTTGTTACTAACCCTGCATTGAACGAAAACGGTGCTGGCGGTGAGCGCCCTGGAGACTATGGTGGGAAATATGACCCTTCCGGAAATAATGGGCAATATGGTCCTGATAATGCGGGAGTTCAAGGACCAGGTGGGCATTACGGGCCCAGTAGCATAAATGGAAAAGCTCCTGGTGCACCTTATGTGGCAAGTGGTACAAGTGGGCGAGCGCCTGGCGGTCGGTACGAAACTAGTGAACAAGGACCTGCTAGTCAGTCTGGACCCAGTAGAACCAGTGGTCAAGGTCCCGGTGGTCAATACGGACCTGGTGGGCAATATGCACCTGAACAATATGGGCCTACTGGACAGTATGGATCTGGTGGTTCCAGTGGAACACCAGGTCAAGGACCAAGCTTACAATATGGGCCTAGTGGAACAAACATGCAAGGGCCTAATGGACCAGGTGAGGCAGGCGGACAAGGGCCTGGTGGGCAGTATAAGCCAAGTGGATCAGGAGGACAATACAGCCCTGGTGGCTTAGGTGACCATTACGGACCAAGTGGGGTGAATGGGCAAGGGCCAGGCTTACAATATGGCCCCAGTGGAACAATCTTACAAGGGCCTAATGGACCGAGTGGGGCAGGTGGACAATACGGACCTGGTGGATCAGGTGGACAATACGGACCTGGTGGATCAGGTGGACAATACGGGCCTGGTGGATCAGGTGGACAATACGGGCCTGGTGGATCAGGTGGACAATACCGGCCTGGTGGATCAGGTGGACAATACGGGCCTGGTGGATCAGGTGGACAATACAGACCTGGTGGACAATACGGACCTGGTGGATCAGGTGGACAATACGGACCCAATGGGTCCAGTGGACAATACGGACCCCGTGGGACTAGTGCACAAGGACCTGGTGGGAATTACGGACCCAGTGCAACAAGTGGACAAGGTTCTATTGTACAATATGGTCCCAGTGCGACCAGCGGAGAAGGTCCTGGTGGAAAATACGGACCTAGTGGAGTAACGTCTGATGGTACAAGTGCTCAAGCACCTGGTAGTTCCATCAGTTCAAGGCCTGGTAATGTAGGAGTACAGTATAATCCCAGTGGAACAGTAGGACAAATACCTGGTGGACTGTATGGTCCAGGTGGAACGATTGCGTCGCACCCCCAAGGACACTATAGCCCAAGCGGAATAGGAGACAGAGTACCAAGTGGCCAATACGGACCTAGCAATACTGGAGTTAATACCCAATACAGTCCAGATGGACAATACAGCGCCATAGGATCTCCAGGAACTAGCGGATCATTTGGACCTAGTGGCACAGGAACACACGAAATTGGTGGACAGTATGGTCCTGGTAGTACAGGGCCTCATGGACTCAGTAATACTGTCATACATCCTGGTACACAATACATTCCTGGAGGTCAGACAGGGCTTCAAGGTGGTAAGGATATGTATCCTTTACAATATAATCATCCGGAATCTGGAAACTATCCTTTAGGAACGAAATGGCCATCCGCGTCAGGTACATTTCTAGGACCTGACGGAATAAACTATATATGCTGTGTGGCCAACCCAAACAACGATGCTACATTACCTGGTTCCGGTATTATAGGTGGCCAAGATATTAGAGGACAATATGGCCCAAGCGGAAGAGGAGGTCAATATGGACCTAGTGATTTAAGCGGAACAGGTGCAGGCGGATATATTCCTGTAACATTAGGTGGTCCAGGCAGTGTTTATTATGGACCTGGAGGATTAGGGAGAACAGAAGATCAGAAGCCGGTTGGACATTATGGTCCAACAGGAACTAGCGTACCCGGCGGGGTTATCTCAGATGGATTATACGGTCAAAAACCAATAGGTGCTGATACTATGCCGAGTGCAAAATATGGCCCTAGCGCTCCAGGTGGCCCAGGAGTAAATGGGCATTATGGGCCGGGTGTAGTAGGTGGTGAAAATGGACCAAACGGACAATATAGCCCTGGTATAACAATTCCAGGTTCTGGACCGAGTGATCAACAGGCACCGTTATTAACAGGTGGTTTAAGGGGGCAATATGGTCCTGGTATGCACACAAGCAGCCCAGACTTAGGTGGTCAATATGGCCCTGGTGGACAACAAGGCCCGGGCACTACTGCAGGATCCGGCTTAGGTGGTCAATATGGCCCTGGTGGACAACAAGGCCCAGGTACAATTGCCGGCGCCAGCTTAGGTGGTCAATATGGCCCTGGTGGACAACAAGGCCCAGGTACAACTGCAGGAGCCGGCTTAGGTGGTCAATATGGCCCTGGTGGACAACAAGGCCCTGGTACAACTGCAGGAGCAGGCTTAGGTGGTCAATATGGCCCTGGTGGACAACAAGGCCCAGGTACACCTGTAGGAGCCGGTTTAGGTGGTCAATATAGCCCTGGCGGACAACAAGGGCCGGGGACAACTGCAGGAACTGGCTTAGGTGGTCGATATGGTCCTGGAGCAACTGCAGGATCAGGCTTAGGCGGTCAATATGGCCCTGGTGGACAACAAGGCCCGGGCACAACTGCAGGAGCTGGTTTAGGTGGTCAATATGGCCCTGGTGGACAACAAGGACCGGGTGCAACTGCAGGATCCGGCTTAGGGGGGCAATATAGCCCCGATGGACAACAAGGCCCGGGTGCAACTGCAGGATCCGACGTAGGTAGTCAATATGGCCCTGGTGGTCAACAAGGCCCGGGTGCAACTGCAGGAACTAGCTTAGGTGGTCAATATGGCCCCAGTGGACAACAAGGCCCGGGTGCAACTACAGGATCCGACTTAGGCGGTCAATACGGCCGTGGTGGACAACGAGGCCCGGGTACAACTGCAGGTGCCGGCTTAGGTGGCCAATACGGCCCTGGTGGACAACAAAGCCCGGGTACAAATGCAGGAGCTGGTTTTGGTGGTCAATATGGCCCTGGTGGACAACAAGGGCCAGGGACAACTGCAGGAGCTGGCTTAGGTGGTCAATATAGCCCTGGTGGACAACAAGGCCCGGGTGCAACTACAGGATCCAGCTTAGGCGGTCAATACGGCCCTGGTGGACAACGAGGCCCGGATACAAATGCTGGACCCGGCTTAGGTGGTCAATATGGCTCTGGTGGACAACAAAGCCCGGGAACAACTGCAGGAGTCGGCTTAGGGGGCCAATATGGCCCTGGAGGACAAGGCCCAGGCATAAGTCAGGAAGCTGGCTTAGGTGGCCAATATGGGCCTGGTGGACAATACAGGCCTGGTATACCAGGAAGCGCTGGATCTGGTGGCCAATATGGCCCTGCTACAACGGGTAGTAGAGGAGGGCAATATGATCCAGGCACTGCAGGGGTTATCGGACCAAATGGCCAGTACGGTCCTGAAGGGTCAACAGGAGGCCAATACGGCCCAGGTACGTCAGGTATCGGAGGAAAGTATGGCGATGGCAACCATTATGGCCCTGGTACAATAAATGGATTAGGAGGGCAGTATGGTCCGTCAGGTGGACAACATGGCTCTATAGGTACAGGTGGTCCGAGCACATTAGGAGGCCCAGGGTCAAGAGAACAGTATGGGCCAGGATCAACGGGTATTAATGGACAATATGGTCCCGGTGGCGCAGGGAGCCCCTACGGAACATATGGACCTAATCAAATGGTATGTTAAATTTCTGATTTTTTTAGTTAATACAGAAAGATGATATATTATGTACGTTTATAGTGCTGTACTGTAACGATTCATAGCACTACCTCTACCTATCATTGATCTAGTACTACGACTTGTCCACCTAAAAACTATCATAAATATATTAATTATGTTTTTCTAGGCAGGGTTTTGTAGTGATGCGTATAATTCCTTCGTTAATATATCTATCTATATAAATATAAAATAATTGCCGAAATGTATGTACGCGCATAACTTCCAAACGACTGCACTAAATTGGATTATTCTTTTTTTTTGTGTTCGTTATTGTCAGCACAGTTTGTTTAAACAAAAATTTTAAGAAAATATTGAAAAGATTTTTTTTGAAATCTGACAATATTTAAAAGTGAGTGTATGAGAGAGAAGACTGTGAGTTACTTTCGATTCATCAAACGTGTCTTGAATTATTGATAACGACTGATTAGAAATTACTGTAAGTGTTACATTTCTTTAGTCCGCGACTGTACAATACCCGTGTGAAGCCGAGGCGGCGCATAAATAGTAAAACACGTCTTTCAGGACTTTAGAAATTATTCACGTAAACAATAATGGCGGTACGAAGTTCGCCAGTCAGCTAGTTTTGCAATAAAAAAGGGAAATAATCGATATATAATCTTTTAAGTTACACAGTGTGCATTCAAAAATAATTAATTATAGATATATCTAGACATTTTTTAGTTTGTATGTGATGATATGGTATTAATTAATATTTCTTGGTTTACAGGGTGGAGACAACAGCCAGGGTAAGTTGCAAATGATTATTTATACCAATAAAGATCACTCATTATTTCACCGAAACTCCGCCCTCACAATCACATAATCGATGGAAATGATCAGACTGAAGGCGAACAAGGTTTTATAACTAAAATTTACAACGAATTTTCCGGAGTGCCAGAAGATACACCTCTTTGCAAACACCTTAAAGAAAGGGCTTAGAAGTAAGACAGACCACAGGTGTAAATACACAACATTATATTATTAAGTTCCTGCACACAAGTGCAGGTTGATAAATGTGAGATGTAAAACACAGATAAACCTGCCAAACCAATTGTTGTTATAGTTTTGTATAAGTTCTTTTATGTAGGCCCACATAAAAGAACTTTGTTTCATATCTTGTTTTGGGGGTACGCACCAATACACCAGAGAAATTTTAATTTACCTTTATTTTGTCCATAACAGTGTTGTTGTTTTTTTGGTAGTTCGAAAACAAGTGTTATTGGAGTTTTATTTCATAACTGGCTTAGGCTCGCGGCTTCTTCAGCATTGAATTCCAAATTGGGTCAACCTAACCTGCATATTATTAAGTAATTATTTTGTGATCTTTTTATTACTACGAGTTTGTAAAACAAGCATACCGCCCGCTTGATGGAAAGTGGTTACTGTAGATAGGACGCTCTCAACACAAGTGGACAATGCCAACTCCTATTTAGGAGCAGAGGAAGGATGATAGAGAGATCATGGTATCTACTAATTTTGAATCACATGGTGAAATAATTTATGCATTTTTCAGTTCCACCACAAAATGTGATAGATCCAAAATCAGTTGCGGACGGCGACGACTCAGAAGCTGAAGCTATTGTGGCCCAAGAAGTGAACGGCACTGTTGCCTCTGCTTCTTCTAAGGGTGGAAACGACAAAGGACGAGCTCACACTCATGTTACTGGCACATATACAGGCAGTGGGTCTTTTTCAGCTCAAGCTGAAATAATGGGAGAAAACAAAGCTGCGAATAGTCAAGTTAGTGGGGATAAAAAAGGTGCTTCCAGTACGGCTCAAGGTAGTGGGCGAAATAACAAATCCCAAGCTAATGTAAAACTTGGATCCGAAACTGGTTCTGTACTAACCGGTTCACAGAGTGAAGGTGTATTACACTCATCTAACTCTCAAGTCCAAGGTAGTGTCAAAGGAGGCATGGCTGATGCCCAAGCACGAGGTCCAGGTAGCACTTCTTCGCAAGCTCAAATTGGGTTTACTCCATATAAAGACGGAGAGCAAAGCCATGATAAACAAAAAATTCCATTTGTTGGAGGTGGGGTAGCCTCTGCTCAATCAAACGGCCGCACTGGTATGTCACAATCTCAGCTACATGGTACGTTCAAATATGGTATTACGTATAACGGTGCAGCACAATCTGGTGCAAGTTTGGATAAAGATACAGTATTCCCTAACAGATTATCATTTGAAAAAATCAATGTATTTGACGAAGAAAATAAAAATATTAATTTAGATGGAATAAATGTAGAGAGCACAGATGATGTTACATCTCCGCCAGAAGTTGCGACCTCAACTGAAGGCCCACTTGATACTGATATTGTGACGGATCTTAACAAAGCAGAAAATAATGAGGATTCTGAAGACACATATGGTCTTCATGGTCATTCTGATCATCACACACCAACTGATCCATCTTTGTCCACTACTCGTTTACCACCTATTGAGAGCAGGCGTTCGTTTAAACCAACGTACAGCGCCAACAGTGGTGATTACGAGTATTCTACTGATAAAGATGATAATTTACCAGATGATTACGATGTAGAAGAAAGTTACGGACCTGATGGAAATGATCAAACTGAAGGCGAACAAGGTTTTATAACTACAAGTTACAACGAATTTTCCAGAGAGCCAGAAGCAACACATCAATCTTTGCAAACACCTAAAAGGAAGGGCTTAGAAGTAAAACAGACCACAGGTGGAAATACACAACATATATTACTAAATTCCTTGACGGATCAGGATGCTGAAATTACTCAGAGACATTCTGAAAGGCCAGATGAAAGTAAGACTTATCAACCTGGAGAGCGTGTACCTGGAACTGGTGGTTATGTCATACCCATCGGATTTACAGGCAGCGTAAAATCAGTTGCATCAAAGGATCAAACATATGTTGTCGGATCAAAAGAGTCTCCGTCCCAAGCGCAAACCGTTTCACTTACTCCAGGAAATGGTAAAATAAAGTATAAACACTCTCCTTACGGCAGAAACATTAATCCAAAAAATTTGAGATCTCTGTACAATCCAAGCTCAGATGACAATAACAGGTATGTGTCTGTGTCAAAATCTGTGACGCGTGATCTTGATAGTGAAAATAATATTCGCAAACAATACTCACATACTTATTACACAAAATCATCATCGTGCGGTTATTTTACTTTCACTTGTACTATGGTAAGTAGTGCTGAAGGCAAAAAACGGGTGTGCAAACCAAAAATTCCACAAAACCCAGATGGGTCTCCAATAAGGTGTTGATATTTTGTGATATTCGATATAAAGAGAACAGTTGAACAGTTAAAATTAATTATATGGTCTGTAGACAAAATTATTGATGGAAACGAGTATTGAACGGTGGTAGTTTTGTATTCTAATAATATTCTGTATAGACTACCTATTTGTGAATAATTATGTAATCAATAAGAAATAAATAGTTATAGTGAACTACTGTTTTTTTTACTTACAATAGATAATAAATGATTCTAACGTAAAAAAAAATTATTAACGTTGGTATGCCTTCAGCAAAATGAAACGGTATTTCATCAGAATTTTTATAACGTTGAAATGTAGATATGTGTTTTACTTATTAACAACAAGACAGCTCAGCAATAGGAAGAAAGACGATCTTATCTCATTAAGGGGAGCTGCGAAACCTCCTTCCCTTAGGAAGCTGTTATTCTTGCCATCGTGGCGAGATAGCAAATAATAGTTTCCAAAGGGAAATTGATCCAGCTGAACGCACACAGGTCACTGACTAATAGCATTCAAGCTCTCGGGAAATACGGATGGATAGCGTCCAGAGCTCTACGGTACGATCAAACCTCTAGACTAGGAAGGAAATAGTGCAGTGAACTTATTATCTCCGTGTTCACTGGCTAGCTAGTACCTATCTTCTTTTTTGTTAAGGCAGGAAAAAATGTTCCTAACCGCACACCTCGTCGTTCGGGGCAACGAACAGGGTAGTGTGGGGCCTTCACCTACTAAAGAAACCCGCTGTGTGCCGTCTCTCCGCCTTTATTGGCGGGCCACTGGAACTATGCATCACATTCCTTCGGTGGTAGCTTGTACCTACCTACGGCAAGAAATAAAGCAGCCACTATCCCGAATTTTTCAAGACTGTCCCGTAATGCGACATATAACTCCGTTACAATAATCTAGTAATATAGTCAGTCCTATAAAAGGTTGGCTGGATTTATAGCCTATCACTTTGTACATCAAAGGCCGCGTTCCCACTATGCCGTGACGGTCTCGAAAGACTTTTGTCACAACAAAAATAAGTGGACGGCACTTTCGTGCCGTCCTATTCATTTAACTATACAAGTCTTACTTTTTAAACGCTGAACTATTGCAGTTAACCATGTCAGTGAACTAATTATGATTTTAAAAATAAATGTTAGCCAATAAATTGCTTGTTGTTTATGTAATTTATACAGGTACCAATTAACAATCCCTACTAATATTATAAATGCGAAAATGAGTTTGTTACGCTTTTACTGCTGAACCGATCATTGCATATACCGATTGATAGTCTGGAGGGCAGAAAAGGACATAGGCTGTACTTTTCATCCCGGAAAAATGTATGCAAAGAGCATATAACTAGAGAAATGTATGGTTCCTGTGGGATAAGTATTTGTATGTAGTTAGAGATAATTAGTGTGCTTTAGTGTAATGTATTTCAATTTCTTTTCCTTTTTTTCACCCTGCACTAAGGAATACTCCTGTATCGCGGGGGACTTTACAAACATACAATTGCACGGAGACAAATTACACCTAGACTCAGAACAACCATTTGTGGATCACACAAAGAGATGTCCTATGTGGGAATCGAACCCACAACACTCGAATGGGACGGTATCTAAGCCACTCCAGCCCTGTCTGTAAGTATGTATTATAAATACATAGGCGGACGGAGTCACGAACATAATCTAGTATTTCATATTTCGGCATTAGAAACATGACTATGCGTCTCTAATTCGTTGCATAAAAATCAAACACTTGGCCGCCTTAGACAAAACTGAAAATCCTAAGCTGAGATCCGCAGTCCGCGGTGATTTGCAGAGCTGGAGTATAGCAAGCCACCGCAAAAGAAGATCGTATTCTTGTTGAGTAACAGAAGTTGGGATGAGCTGATTTTCACAACAAAAAAAAAGATATTGATAAAAACACGAAGTTACTTTATTATACTCATGACAATTTTATTATTTATTATTATTATCATAATTAAATTTATAGTTTTAAAATTTTTGACATTTATGGCTTGCTACACAATCATCAAATAAGGTTTAAGGTAATAATATAATTTTACATGGCTTTTTCATTATTTACGAAAAGCCACGCTATACACATGAACCCTTATTTGATATTATGAAACAGGCTTTATAATTATAATAATCATTTTTGATAAAAGGTAACAAGTACATTTTAAAACAGATAATTTGAAAACTACACATTTCACTTATATAATAATATTTGCACACCAATGCAAGTTTGTTTTTAATGAGATTATAACTATGCGAGTCATAGATATGAAGGAATGTAAAAGAGGACCATATATCACACATACACACAACAGTTAATTTATATCATTCGTTTCACTCGAAGTACATGTATTTCGTAAATTTGGAATCACGTGGGGTATTTCGCAAACTGGGGTAATGTTAATACCATTTTAAGTTACTTATGGAAAATAAGCCCAAAACTAAGATGCAAAATAATACATGTGTAATACCGATGTCAAGTAGGTAAGATTTCAGATGTTTTTTTTTAGTTAAAGACATTGGGCAACAATCTGTTGTATTGTTAACAGTCTCTATTGTTGACATTTAACTTATAACAGTCTGTAGAAGGAGAACGGTGAGGTCGTACGAGGAGGGATTAAAAAGTAGTGAGAACGACATACTCCTTGGTAAGAAAAAAAAAAATACTGGCAGGCATAGCTCAGATACATATTAATGTAATATTATAAAAAAAAATCTTCGATTATCTTTTGTTTTTTTCTGAATGTAGTTATTTACCAGATCTGGCGCCTAGCGATTTTTATGTGTTCCCCAAATTGAAAGAATACTTAAGGGGAAACAGGTACGAAAACGATAACAAGGTGATGGATGCCATGGAGAGCTTTTTGCAGGACCAAGACAAAACTTTTTGTTTGAAAGGGGTTTGAATCCTTGCTGGACTCGGTGTGTAGACAGACTCGGAGACTATGTAGAAAAATAAATTATTAAGTTATCAGTAGTCATTATATTCTATCTCATTCTCACTACTTTTTGATCCCTCCTCGTATATTATCCTATTGTTTTTAGGCACCCTAAATAAGTAACACTTTTTATAACGATGTTGGAAGCTACCGACAATGTATACATACTGGGTATACGAAAATTTTAATAAAGGTATCCCATAAAATGTAAATTTAAAAATAACTTTTTTTATAATTGTTCGTATGACACGGATATGTAGGGCTAAAATTGCTTCAAGATACATAAATAGAACACAATCATTCTACCATCAAAATGCGGGGCGACGCTGACCGACAAAACTCAATGCGCATTTGAATCCAGATGAATGTACTGAAAAGGAGCTTGTATAAAATAATGGTATAAAGGTTGGAGCAACTGAAGATCACTTAGGTTCGCTAAGAATAGGAAACTATTTTGTTTACCGAATTTCCTCATCACATTTGTCACGACCAACGCCAACCAATTCGGTATTTCTAGAAATAGGACGGTAGCTCAGTGGATTAGAGCACTTCCCCGGAAAGGAAGGGACGCAGGTTCGATTCCCGCTCGTACTAAAATACTCTTTTTTATTATTCACAAATTATAATTTGTACTTTATAGGAAACTACTTACAAAGGTAGGACTGCTTATACGAGGTTTATGCATTTTTTAGATTACCTACAAAATCTATTCATGTAATGTACATATCTTTCACATATCTTCAACTAAGTATTACACATTGCCGGTAACATAGTTAAATACACGCACTTTGAATTACAAATTCAGGAAGGTGACAAGATGGAAGTAGAGTAACGTACTGTTAATGCTGGTACCCTACATCCGGTATCCACCTGGGATAATTATCACAAAATCACAAAATGGAATGTTAAAAGGTAACGACGATATTAATCTATATATGAGTACAATGTATAGACATGTTTTTTATCTAACTTGTTCTTATAGAAATTTGATCAGGTGAAGTTACATTATAATAATAATATGCATATATTATGCACTTTAACATATTGTTTTAATTCCTGATTGTTCGTATTTTCTATAGATATATTTATATCTAGCTGTATATTATTTCAAAGAAACACTGACTCCTAAGAAAAAGAGGAACATACTGAGTATACGATTAAAGAACCTCCTTTTCGGAATTTGGTTGAAAATTATAACAAATTATTAAACACAAAGTGAAATTAAGGGAATCAATATTACTGTTTGTTAAACTATAGCCTCTCTTGTAAACCATATTATAACTGGTTAGATATCTAATATTACGGATATATAAGTACCATTAAATCATGTTTTTTTAGAAACTGTGTATACATAAATCGGTGGGTAGAAGCAAAAAAATAAAACAATATTATCTTAACTAGATATTTTAACCGCATTTAGAACACTTACGATTATTATTTATGCTCTCTGTAAATGCTGACTCGTAAAATGTAAGCGCCCGCACATATTTTGAGACATTAAAAACATTTATTTAGCCATAATTTTTTTTCTTGACAATTATCTATTTAGTTTGATGTGATTAAGGTCTTTTTTTTAGTATATTTGTCTTTCTGTCTTTTTAGATAATTGCATAAAGGTTGTCCCATGGTAAGTTGATATACAGACTGCATTGGGAGATTCTACTGCTATTGGGACTGTCGCGTAATGAGCAGTCTCCTAGGTTTCGACCTGGCCCAAATATATAATGCATCCGACGCAACGTTTCCATGACGTATAGACATTTCAAACACGGCCTTAGTAGCGCTATTAAATCATACTTAAACGATATAGTTGCAAGATACAAGACGCTAAGACTAACATGGCAACTTATATTTGTACATAATTGCATAAAACCCTCTTAGAGCTCGTTCAGTGTCATTTTCAAATTATGTTTTGTGTCTTCTGACGAAAACCACATGCTACTAATTAGGTGCTGAGGTAAAATATAATACATAATTCTAAGAATCAAAACTCCCTATGCCTAGCGAATATTATTTTATTGATACCATCATCAAATCCATTGACTTATATGACGACCCATACAGTATCCTCTAATTGTTGAAGTTGGCTGATGAATTAACCTATTTTCTCATGAAGAGCCTTACTACGGAACCCGGCCACTTGTGACAATTGCAATCGCGACATTGCGGATGCACTTGCATCAAGTGCTCGTATTAGTTATGTGTAACTTTGAGGAGTTTAAGTGCTATATAATAAGCCTATGAAATAAAGATATTTTTGAAATGAATTTGATGTTTTTGGAAATTAATTAAAGTGAGCTAATGTTACCTTGTCGGCAAAAAAATATAATATCAGTTATCGTAAGCCATTTAACAACAACCAGTCCAATTGAAGATTATTTAAAAAAAATATACTAATCTATTTATTACAATGGAATAAATTCTAAGACTTTTTTATCGTAAATAAATAAAACAAAACATTAGGTATATGTACCGTACGTAGTGGCATTACTACGAAATTAATAAATAGTATTTCTAGATACCTTCATAAAACCATGGTTTAAAACTCCCACATGAAAGAGCAAAATACTTTTGCTTTGTGAAGTATTTCTACTTCAATTCAGTACGGGCAAGTATACGTTTAAAGATTGGTTTACATGATCATTATAATTTCTTAATATTCATTAAAGTGACTTATAAGTAAATGTAAGTGTAATAATATCATTAAGTACAAGTATTTCAGAGAATGTATAAAGAAATCACGGGTATTTAGAAGTTAAATTCAATTAACGCAAATATTAAAATGTGCACAATAATGCATAATAATATCTTATAATTTATCTGTTACCCGTCACACATACACACATTACACGTTAAATATTTAAACACAACACACACAGAATATAAATTCCATCAAAAATGAGATCAATTTTCAGAATGAAATTATAATAGAATAAATATTAAGTACTTAAAGTTACGAGATTCATCATAATGGCGAGATTTCATCTGAATACTGATGCGTAAGGAACTAATATTTAATAGCCAATATAATATATTAACACCACACATAGTTGGTATAAATGTAAAAATATTTTTATAAATTAGAACATTTGTACTGCCTTTTATTGTACACGTAAATACTTTCGTATTTTAATATTACTCAAATGCTCATATGGATATTACAAAATACACATATATACCCTCTGAACGCAACAAAAAGCAAAGATATTCAATACATTGAGCAGTTTGTTGATATGATAATTGTTGGTCAGCAATTTAATAGAAGCGCTAACCTAATAATATGCACAATTATCACAATTGAAAAAAAAATGCGATTAAAAAAGAGCAGCCGTTTTATTTTTTGTTTACTTTGAAAATACAGGGTTTCTTGACCTCAGGTAGCCTAGCATGCGTGCCAAGGGTCAGATATGAAATTATTGTCTTTAAATTGTAGAGATTATAAGTCATTACTTCCATAATGAAGTTATTGTCTTAATTTACTACGCGTCATTTATCCAAAAACGTAGTTAGGAACCTATCACTTGCTCATTGGAAGGGTTATTTTTCAAATAACATAGCATCACGCCTGTATTCCCCGAAGGGGCAGGCAGAGGTGTGTTACACACCCACGATTCGCCAGCTATGTTTAAGTCCCACGTAATAGGGGGCGAGTATATTGTCGTATTACTGGGTACATTTCCAAACTCCGGGCTGCTACTGAGAATTTTTCTTTTTAGGAAAAAGCTCAATATAATTGCCCGACCCGGGGATCGAACCCGAAACCATCATTTTTAAAACGATTTTAAAAGGTTAAGAAACCCTGTTTTTTTACTAGTTAAGTACTATATTATTAAAAAAAAACAACAATAAGTACTATTATCATCATTTTCTTAAATATATGTCTTAACATAATTTAGAACATATTATTTTGTATTGCTTTTAATATTAATAATTCGTTTTTATAACCCCAATAGAGTTTGGAAATTTAACTATTGTGAGGTAATCGTATTTCTCGATTGAGAAAACTTTGTATATAGTTAGCCTTTGCTAGATGCCTCCATGTTTGTCTTGTTTATACTGCTCAATTCATTTACAAAGCATAGCAAAAAATATGACTATTTGGAGTAATATTTTCACCGTATGTGTAATATTATTTCCACAAATATTAGGGATTTAGACTCCTGCTAGCCCTTATAACATTTCGCGTAGTTTCCCTTCGAAAAAATAAAATAATGTTCCAAATTACTTATGCACACTCACGAATTACAGGAACAATAAAATAATAGTTTATCCATAACTGTTAAAATGATGTATGGAAATTTTAAATTTGGAACACATATTGGCGCCAATAATGGTGGTGCCCGTTTGAGAATATAATTTATACTGGGATACAAATTTTCTATCATTTCGCTTTTTAGCTTGCTCCGCGCAAACGTTTTAAACGTTCTTTTTCCTGGTGATCAACGGGTGGTTCACGTTCAAAAGATATTATTTCCAACGCTGAAAAAAAATAAAATAGATTACTAATAAGTATTATAAAATTACATATCAAAAATAAAATTATCATGTAAAGTACAAATTATAATTTGTGAATAAATAAGTAAAAAGAGTATTTTAGTACAGGCGGGAAACGAACCTGCGTCCCTTCCTATCCGGGGAAGTGCTCTAATCCACTGAGCTACAGTACTATCTTTTAGACATACCTAATCTCCTTATCACATTTGTCTTAAATACTCTTTTTCCTTATTCATAAATTATAATTTATACTTTAAGAGTAGCTGAGCATGTCAAGTGCTAAAATATAGATCAAAATGTTTAAAAAAATTATCATGTAGTTACATTTTTGCTAAGCTTCTTTATAAAAGTGTGTGCTTTTATAGACAAATGAATAAAATTGCATTGTCTGTTTGTAATGTCAAAGTAATAGCTTTTTACTAAATGCATTTGAAGTATACACGTTACCTATAACAAATACGAGCTCCGATGCAAAATAGTTCGTCTAGTATGGAAAGTAGTGCAAAGCCTAAAATATAGAAAGCAAATATTGGTAAAATAATTAAGAACGTTTAATAAAAAGTAAACCACAATTTGAGGAACAATTTTAAAGTTTATTTTAACATAACTGAAATTCTTTCATGACTTTACATAACATAAAAAAATTAAAAAAATATTCTAAAAAATATAACGCAAAAGTATTCGTCTACCCTTGTCACTCACGCAAAATAGTTCGTCTACCACTAAGTTGTGTCGCCTTTGCTCTCAATCTTTAATGCGAGGCATGGTTGCAACCAACGCTGCACACTCCTCAGGCGTAATTGACTCCCAGACAGCCAAGAGTTTAGCCTTTAAGTCACTCTTCGATCTTGATGGATTTTTACGGAGAACTTTTTTCATTTTCCACCATAGGATTTCGATCGGCGACAAGTCCGGGCTGTTAGATGGACATTCGATTGTAGGGATGCTTTTCACCAGTAGCCATGTCTTTGTTGTCCTTTCAGTATGGCAGGAAGCACCATCCTGTTGAAAAATGAAGGAATCTTGATGCTTAAGTGACGGAATAGAGGGCAGTAAATTCTCTTCCAAAAGGTTTTGATACCTTGCAGCATTGATAGAACCATCTACAAACTGCATACCACCAACACCTTGTGCAGACATGCAGCCCCATATCATAAGAGACGCCGGAAACTTCACTTTGCGTTTAAGACAATCAGTATGAAATGCCTCATTTTATTCCGAATCACTTTTTTCCTTTCATCGCCGACTGTCACTTCAAATTTGGACACGTCACTCCAAATGATACTACGCCACTGATCGGAAGTCCAATTTAAATGATCACGAGCAAACTTCAACCTCTTTTTCTTTTGTACAGCAGTCAACTGTGGTTTCTCGTTAGCGGTGTAAAATCCGTAACCCATTCTTTTTAGGACTCTTGCAAGTATCAACTGAGACGTCTTTGTGAATCATGTTCTTCCATTGCACCGTGAGTCCTTCAGCTCGAGCACGACGATTATTTTTGATAATTTTCTTCAGGATTCTGTTTTCCACTACACTTGTGATGCGTGGTCGACCAGTTTTTTCAAACAAGAAGTCGTTCTATTCTTTTTATAGTGCTGAATGATAGATTGGACTGTAGACCTGGGAAGTATCAAGTCTTTAGATATTTGGTAACTTGATTTGCCAGCATCGACCCCACAAACTATTCGCTTTCGAAGCTCTTCACACACGGGTTTGCCACAACCCATTGTTATTTGAAAAGTAATGAAAATAAACTGAAATTTTCAAGAATTTATACTCTCTCACTTGACAAATGACACAGAATTACTTTTACAAATTAAAATTATGCAACATAATTGTACAAAGAAGGAATAATCTTAATTAATTCACCGATAGACGAACTCTTTTGCATCGATTAACAATTAGACGAACTATTTTGCTTATAACTTCTTCGAATTTAAAACAGGATATGTATAAAATTAAAAAGCTAAAATAGTTTATTGGTTCATAATTAAAAAATGGCATAAGTAACGCGACATGTGATAGTAGAACAGCTTAATATTTTATATAGACATACAAAAATAATGAAGTTAGAAAAAATCTCACAGAGAAAATTTAACACTAGACGAACTATTTTGCATCGGGGCTCGTAGTACATTGTTACCCTAGGGATGAAAGCAACTTATTTAGTCCCGAGACGGGGTTCGGCCAATCGGTCCAATAGTTCAAGGGACTAAATAAGTCTTTATCCCGAGGTAAACACTGTGCTTTTCATTACGAATACGAAGAAACTAAAAATAAAAATCATGAATTAGCTAAAGAAAAAATAGGAGACTTTAAAAAATTGAATTTGGAATCGCCGTTTTCCCGCTGGTTTTGATTTTTTTTCTGTGGCCTGTCAGCTATTCAGCCAAATAAAAATATAAATCTTCGTTATTTTAAAGATATAGTTGCAACTATATTAAAATAAAGTCATATAAAAAACAAATTATTTAATAAATACTTAACTTTATGTTATTTCAATTTTACATCGCGCTGTAATTGACTGACTGTACACAAAATAGAACTGTTTTTTTTAATAATTACTCAGCTGTCAGTTGAAAGTAATTCTAACAACAGGCAACTTCAGGCCTACTTTCAGAGTATGAGTAATGAAAATACATTTTTTTAAGTTTTAGTCTGTCTGTTCCGACTAACACTGCACAATTAAAGAATATTACTAAATTTCACGCAGACGAAATAACAGCCAATCATAAATATGTAAATAGGTTACTAGAGATGAATACTTTCAATATAAATGATCTGTAAGGTCAGTTATTTGGTATATTTACGGTCCCCATCGTTTTACTGACGGAAATGTAGCTACAAAATATTGTCCTCGTGGTGGGTCTATAACCTATATCTATACTATTATAAAGCTGTAACAGACTGTCTGTACATATAAGATATTTGAAAAAAAAACTGTATTTAGGCTATATAGGCGTGTTTAAACACAAAACGCTTTTTTTAGATTTTTTGTCTGTTTATCTGTTTGTTTGTTCGCGCATCACTCAAAAACTACTGAACCGATTTTGATGCAACTTTTTTATTTTATAGCTCTTTATTAGACTTAAAAACTGGTATACATTTTATCCCGCTACTGTATCGGGAACCTGAGATATTACCTAAAAACTAGCCTTTGGTTGCGGCGAAGCCGCGCGC
Source organism: Leucoma salicis (assembly GCA_948253155.1). Classification (NCBI taxonomy): domain Eukaryota; kingdom Metazoa; phylum Arthropoda; class Insecta; order Lepidoptera; family Erebidae; genus Leucoma; species Leucoma salicis. Next base: position 16,544,999 of record OX411803.1, read on the forward strand.
ATAGGCTAGTTTGAGTTATATAACTACAGCATGCTGAAGAAGTGCGGGTGTAAGTGCGCAGATTTAAATATTATTTTTGTTCGGGAACCACTTACCTGTTAGAACCATAATATCTAATACTTATTTAAATATAGATTAGGCATTACATAAAACATAAATATATATGTTACCGATTTCTGTAAGTGTTGGCCTGTCATTTAGAAACCGCCAGACGGATACATGCGGCGTTTGATGTGAAGAGGAAGTACTCTCCTCGCTGATCAGACGTCGGCTCGCCAACTGTGTGCTAACGTATCGGCTGAGCAGTGTGCATTTTTCAAAATTCACACGATTTCCCGGTAACCTAGGATGAGAAAGCTTTTAAGCTAGGTCCACAATAAGTTTTTATCACATGATAGATTCCGCCAGCGTCTCCATCCACGTGGATGTCAATATAAATAGTATATCACTATGCGATACATTAACTATTTCTATGCAAATCTCACAGGAACTATGTCCTTTGTGGATAGTTATTTTAGCATAAAGATACCTAATGTATCGCAGAGTGACCTATTTATATTTGGAAGTGTACGAGGACGAAGTGACGAGCCGAAGTTACAAATAATAATAATTAGTAATAACATTCTATTATTGATGTATAAAAAAAAGAAGACCCAAATTTAGGCACTAAGTGTCTATTATAAATGAGTGCAGATTACGCTTTCCTGCACACATTTAGTTTAGTGTTTCGACGCGCGACAGCCACATCGCCCGCAACGTGTTAACATACCTAATAATTACTAAAACCTCTTTTGAATAACTCATTCACTGCCTCTTTCCCTCTCGTTCTTTCTGAATAGTGTCATTACACTCACGCATGCAGTTAAAATTTGTTAGTATTTTATAAAATTATTGCGAAATAAATGCTATATGTTTAAGTAAGATTATACATAGGTATATATACTACGTTTGCCACGATTTCTATACACAATTGTGTATCCTTAAATTATAGATCAATGTATTCTATACATTACTTCAATGACGAGTATATATTCCAAAATCTTGAAAAAAATATTGGATATGCCATTATTTGCCATAACGTGTTCAAGGACAGCCAGCAAACAGTCGTATAACTATTTTGACGAAATAAGAGTCGGGCCATTTTCGTTTAAAAATATGCCTCGTGTGTTTCATTCTTATGGTGTCAGCTTGAAAGAAGATAGTAGACCTATTTACCTCCACTGATCGCGTTTATCAAATTGTTTAAAATGATTTTATTTCAAGCCAAAAATACCTACGGTCCCACTATTATGTACAGAATGACATGTACGAGCCAGAGTCAGCATATTAATGAAATATTTATCTATTTAATGTGCATTTAGCAATTTTAAAATAAATTTAGACTGGTCCATGCATCTACTTACTTTGATGGAGAGCCTTGATTAGCAAAATGTAGATCTCTGCAGGTGACAGACAACAGCGGCACTGCCGTTTCAGTCGGAGCCGCTGCCAACGCTGCGCGATACCTAACGAAAGTTGCAACTAATAAATATACAGTGAATAATCTTTGAAACTTCTCAAAAAAAACGTCATTTTGAACAAAAACAAAATTTACTAGCTTTGCCCAAATCAGTCACACATATTACCTCCATCAGCCTTTCAACGTCCACTGCTGGACATAGGCCTCTCCAAGAGAACGCCACAACGAGCGGTCCCGTCATGGGGGATAATGCCGTAATCGCCACGCTTGGCAGGCGGGTTGGCAATCGCAGTGGATGTTGTTAATACACGAGGGAGTGCTGCTGTCCACTCCCCCGGTATTCCCTCAGTCGGCTCTTACGACTCCCGTAGGTAGAGAGGGGTGGAACAATTCTAAAGCCGGCCCCACACGGCTAACATATTACCTACCTCTTTAAAATATAATAGTACCTATAGAGTCTTACGCTTCTTAGATCTGTTTTTAGAATAACATACATACTACTGGGGACTAAGAACCTTAAAAAATTACTTACATCATTATACAATATCATGTCGCACGAAACTATACGATTTAGTGAGATACGTTCTACGGGCCCAGGTTGTAGTTTCTCAATTTCTGTGATACTGTTATAACATGAGATCCTTTACCTTGCGTGATTGCCGCCAGGTTCCACACACAGTTCTAACTGTCGCAGTTGTTGACCACACACCGCTGATGTTCGGTTCCACTAAAATACAATACACAAAATATATAGGTATCCCGTACATAATAAAATAAATTATTAAATTCCAATTAATCTTTATATACAGTTGTGGTCAACTAAGTAGGGACAATCTCTAGTTGAGCCAAATTGTGAATTAATTTTTTATTTTCCAACAAGGCTTAACAATATTCCATATCTTTTACATGTAAGTTTAATTAGTCATTGATGTGCCCGATTATACAAACAATAACAACTTCTTAAACATTAAACCTCTTTACAGTATAGCTGATAGATGATCATAGTGCTATTTGTTCAACGAATGCTGGCTGGTCATTAAATTAGGGACACTGAGGTATTGCGTTCTAATTTCAGAATTTGAATCTTAATACTTTTTTATTTCTTCTCTTATTGTTTTGTGATAGTTTTGGCGGCAATCCAGATTTTTAATTTTAAGTTTTGAGAATTATTTAGAAGAAAAATGGGCAAAAATAAAAGTTACGATAAAACAATACGAAAAATTATCATGAAGTTTGTCGAGCGTGGTTGGTCATAACGAAGGATAGCACAACATTTAAATTGTTCAAAAACTATGGTATGCAATGCAGTGCAACATTTCAGGCTATAACACAGCTTTAAATGTGTCCAGAACAAAAAGATCGAGAAAAACAACTCCGCAAGAAGATAGAATGATAACCAGGTTAGCTAAGAAAGATCCGTTTCTAGGCCCTATTTTAATAAAACACGAAGTGTTTGGGGCAGACGAAAGAGCCGGTGTATCAGCGAGGACCGTTCGACGACGTCTGGTAGAAGCAGGGTTGTTTGGAAGAGTGGCTCGCAAAGTACCGTTGTTGAAGAAAGAACATAGAAATGCTCGTTTGGCGTTTGCACGTAAATATGGACATTGGACCTACGCCCAATGGCAACATGTACTATTCACTGACGAGACCAAGGTTAATTTGATTTCTTCAGATGGAATATGTACGGCGTCCTGTAAAAGCGGAAATGAATCCAATATTCACAAAAAAAGCAGGTGAAACATGGCGGTGGAATCATTAAAATGTGGGGTTCATTTTCTGGACGTGGAGTGGGGCCTGTGAGTAAAGTTCAGGGTAACTTAGTCCAACATCAATACAAGGCAATATTGGAAGAAACTATGCTTCCCTACGCTGAGGAGCATCTCCCTATTATATGAACGTTTCAGCAGGATAACGACCCGAAACATACCACCCGTTCAGTCAAGTCGTTTCTTACCAGTCAGTCAGTATCGGTGCTAGATTGGCCAGCAAATAGCCCGGACCTCAACCCAATTGAGCACCTTTAGCACGAAATCAAGAAAAAAGTTGATGAACTTAATGTTAATGTGTTTAATTTATAGTGCTAAGCATGTGAAATGCTAAAAATATATATAAAAATATCTAAATATTTATAGTCATTATTAGGTAAAATCTTAATTGTAAAATTAAGTTTACCTGGTCGATATAATTTATGAAAATACTTCCGACAAATGGCGCAGGCGTCACCCAAAGACGTCAAGTATGAATGTGTTATCGAAATTAGCAGTCAGGAGCAATAGTCACGATGGCTGAATTGGCAAAGCATCTGGACGGTATCCAGGAGATGCAGGTTAAAATCCTGCTCGTGACTGTTATTTTCGATTTCACATTTTGCACTTTTAATGTATAGTGCTAAACATGTCAAATGCTAAAAATATATATAAAAATATCTAAATACTGTAACCATTTACAACTAGACGATAAATTATCAGTAACATGTAGGTACTAAAAACCTTGGCCGGGTCACGTTTTCAATATTACAATATAATGTTATTTGTACTCTATCGATACTCACAGTCTTCTTTAATCTCGTTACTGGAGACATATTCAGCGCACTAATAATAGCCATGAGTGAATTAAAATTGCCCAAATTAAAACATTCTCTTGCTGTCATTACCCATTGTTCTATAACACGCGCACGATATTTACTTTTTAGAGCCTGCAAACAATTGGTGCAAAATAATTATGCTATACATGTCATCATGTAGATTCAATCATTTTAAGACAGAACCCACATCGCGCATTTTTAATGTAATTGATTATATTGAAAATGTTTAGAGCTACACAACAGCGTCGCCCTTCCAATATTTGTTAATTGCCTTGATAGTCCAGCAGTAGTTTATGCGACTGCAGATCACGACGTTTCAGAGTCAGAAGCAAAAAAGTAGCAGTAATGTAATGGATGATAATTGCTTACTTCCCTTAGTCGCCTCGTACAACACTCGTGGGAATGAATGGGGTGGTGACACTTGTATTATTGGTCCGTCACCACACGGACAAAGAGTAAAGTGAGAGGAATTCAGGCTTGTAATATACCAAGCTCGCACTGGGCCAGTGCGAGTTGGCAGACTTCACAAGCCGTCGAGAAAATCTCGCAGGCATGCAGGGTTCCTCCCGATGTTTCCTTCACCGAGCTTATACTCTAAAAAAATCTCGAAAAGTCAGAAGTGTGTGCCGTGACTGGTTTCCGAAAAGGCTATAGTACCATAGACCACATCCATAAGCTAAGCCAGATTATACAGAAAACTGAGGAATATAATCGGCCTCTGTGCCTGGCGTTTGTGGACTATGAGAAAGCCTTCGATTCATCACTCACCTTCGATATGCCGACGACATCGTAGTCATGGCAGAATCGCTGGAGGACCTTGGCACCATGCTCAATGATCTCAGCAGGGTTTCCCGACTAGTGGGTCTCAGAATGAACATGGACAAGACGAAAGTCATGTCTAATGTCCATGTCATTTCAACACCGGTCCTAGTCGGGAGTGCGCTTCTCGAAGTTGTCGACCATTATGTCTACCTGGGACAAACAGTCCAGTTAGGTGGGCACAACTTCGAGAAAGAGGTCAATCGACGAATCCGACTCGGCTGGGCAGCGTTCGGGAAGCTAATGAAGATCTTCTCGTCCAATATTCCGCAGTGTCTGAAAACGAACGTCTACGACCAGTGTGTGTTACCAGTGATGACATACGGAACATAGACGTGGTCTCTGAATGATGGCCTCGTTTCAAGGCTCAAAGTCGCTCAGCGGGCCATGGAGCGGGCTATGCTTGGTATTTCCCTACGTGATCGAATCCGTAATACGGAGATCCGTAGGAGAACGAGAGTGACCGACATAGCCCGCTGGGTTGCCATGCTGAAGTGGCAATGGGCAGGCCACATCACTCGACGAACCGACAACCGTTGGGGAAGAAAGGTTCTCGAGTGGCGACCACGTATCGGACGGCGCAGCGTAGGACGGCCCCCCACCAGGTGGACCGACGATCTGGTCAAAGCCGCGGGGAGCCGTTGGATGCGGTCAGCACAGGACCGCTCGTTGTGGCGTTCTCTTGGGGAGGCCTATGTCCAGCAGTGGACGTTGAAAGGCTGATGGATGGATGGATGGTTGGATGGTGTGCCGTGAGTTTGGCCTGGGGATCAAACTCGATACTATTGTCTTTGCAGTTCTCGGATCACCACCCTTTTATCACTATAGGATTTCACTATGTTGCTAAGTTATAATTATTACATTGTAAATAGGAATTCTATATTTTACGGAAATTAATTAGCACCATTTATGAAAAAATTGCCAGAATATATTCAGGACTACTATTTTATCTGTCACGCCCAATATCTTTTTTTTTTATTTCTCAAAATTTAAAAACTTAATACAGTCCTGAACACCATTCAACCTCGCAGAGGTTTATCTTGGTGTTTCGTTTTTCTGAAGTCCTAAATATAAAAATAAAAATATCATAAGTACTAAAGTATCAAAGACTTATTTACCTTTAGTATATCAGTTGCAACTAAATAACTGAGCCTATTGAACCAATCAGCGTATGCTTCCAAATTTCTCGTGCATTTTGTCTCTATGTGATGTAAGTTAATCGAGCCTTTGCCACAAGAGGACGTCGGCTGAGGCGGCTGCGTCGGCGCGAAAGCCTGCACGAATTCTTCAGGACCAACAAAGGATAGTTTATGCAACTCTAAAATAGTCAATTGATTTGCTAATTCCACTGGGGTAAGGCCCAGCGTTAGTATATCTCCCTGAAATAAAATTTTCCGTTCAAATTACGCTAATAATAAAATTTTGTATCATTAGTAATTTATTAAATTAGAAATAAGTTAAGTCTTAGTTTTAGGCCTTTTTCAAATTGTGCCTAGTTAACCTTAAATTATTTCAGTGGATGAAAAATAGCATTAGAATTCTGGATATAAACATTATTATATGGTTTTTGTGTAGTTATTTTTGTGTTTTCTTTTATGACAAACAAGCATATGGCCCACCTGATGGTAAGCGGTTACAGTAGCCTATAGACGCTAGAAACACTAGAGGCATCACTCGCGCGTCACCATCTCCAAGGAATATAGATAGGAAGTATATTAAAGAAAGGATAGGTGGGATGCTAAGGAGGATAGTAAGGATAATAAGAAGAGGATAGGGAGCGAATTTGGGCCTCCGATGCTCTCACTCACCATACGAAACACGACGGTAGGAGTCCCTACCATTATTTGAAGCTGATCTTTTGTGAGAGGGTGGTAATTCTCCGATCCAGCCGGCCCATTCATGCCTGGATATGCAAGGATCTACTACTAGAAAAAATGTACTTATATTATGTGTACACTAAAATATATATGGGCACTATACAGAGACATTTCAATGCCTGGCTGTAACATGCTTTGATTTATCCTGCCACAATCTATTTACATCCAAACATCACCTAGTTCTTTACCTGTGCCAGCTGGTCAACAGAAGTCACTTGGGGCAATGTTAATAATGTTGCTTCATATTGCTCCAGGGCTGTCAGTTTCTCCAAAAGCTTTTCTAAAGTAGTTGACATTTCAGATCTTACAGAAGACATGTGATCTGTTGCACACCTGTGCATGTAAGCAGATTTTAAATATGTATAAATTCTGGTCACACATACCTAATTATAAACGTACTAATTTTGGTTTAAATCTATCTATAGTCAGTTCCATATCAATATGGAATAAAGTGCATTGACCCCAAAAATCAACAAAGAGAGTCAGTAACTTAAAAATTATTATGTCACATAACTCTAAAATGATAACCAAACCCTTTATACAGAAAATTAATTCCTGAATATACGAGTAGTAAGTAGACTCACTGTTTGATTTTAATCGGATTGAGAAACATAATCTAAAAGTAGAACTATGTTTGTATTTATAATAGCGATAGCACGAAATACATTTTACAATCGGGTTAACCGCATTTCGGTGGCTTCAACGGAATTTCGGCATTCGCTCGAAATTCGGTTTAAATACCGAACATTCAGTTTATTGTTGGAGTTGTGACTGCATTCAAAATAATCGAAGTGAACAGTTCACCTCTTATGCTGTTAGTGTCAATACTGTCAATCGCGACGTCACTTGACACAGTTGTGTCCACGGGGGTTAGGCAGAATCTCATATCTCACATGTCGATCGTATCGTGATCACTGTGATTAGTTGAGAGATCACCATTATTGGCCAACGGATTATTGCTACATCGCGCGTCGGTTTCTCAAACAATCACAGTGATCACGATACGATCGACATGTCAGATATGAGATTCTTCCTAACCCCCCAGGATCGAAAGCGTGTCATCCTATACAAATTTAATTAAGGCTTTTACCTCTGCGTTATACTACGGACCAGAGCCATGACTCTATCATCGCGGAAATCGTAAGGAAACATACTCGTCCAATGACTTAGCACTCTCACTAGCGAGATCATGTCATTAAGTTCTTTTTCTAACAGGTCTTTCACTTCTGATCTTCCCTAAAACAAAAATTGACATACATTTTAGATTATAAACAGTCTGCTTTAGATACATTTATAAAATATTCTACCATGTACTTACAACTTTCTCATAATTCTTAAAATAACGTTTGCAGAGTTTGTTGAGGAGTTCGTGTGGTTTCAAAAACAACCGTGAACATAATAAGAATGTGAATGTAAATGCTTTACTGGCACTGGGCTTCAGCATGTCAACTAATGCTTCTAACGTGGCACTGACAATTTGTCCATCCCTATATTCTATATCTGGTTTATCAGGACAGTTTCCATAAGGTGTTGCTATTGTTTTGACTCCCGGTGGCAACACTGCTGATAGCTGTAATATGTAATATTCTGTACAATCTGTACATGGCTGGCAGTGGTAAAGTTAAATAAGTACAAATTTGTAATGTCAAATTTAACACAAAGTTTCTAAAACACAAAATTACTCAAACAATTAAACAATAACAATAATATTAGGTAACCACATAGTATGTTAATGTGCCATTGTTACCTGTTTTTCATCTACTTTCTGCGTAGCAACAAAATTGATCCCACCATTCATTACAATGTGCTTGCATGCACTTTCAGACATGAATTTATTTCCCCTTACCATTGAGTAATAGTCATCATTCTGAAACAATTCAGTTCATTTTGTTTTAACATTACAATATAAAGCTCTATTGTGTAATATACTCAGAAATTTTATAAAGACTATACTTTGTTTGGTTAGTATAAAAGAAACAAAAACAAAGAGGTTTATGTTGACCTCAAGAGAGCATAAATATAAACATAGAAATTTCCATCATCACACAATCTCCCTTGTAGGGTAGGCAGAGAGAACAGAGTGCCAAAAGACTCTATGCTTGCTTACATCTCTTAAAAATTCATAATTCTCATCATACACGCTCGCCGTTTTCGGAGACTCCTGACTCCACCTTCCTTCAATACATGACCAATTTGATCTATGTAGGTGAGTCTCGGACTCCCTGTACCTCCACTCCTTCCACTTTCGCATTGTATATCTTCTTAAGCTCGTCTGGCATTCTTTCCAACCCATCGGAGCATTCCCTTTCGCATCTTTACACCAATACTCTTTCATACCTACTCGCTCTCTTACGTCGGCGTTACGAATGTGGTCAGTCAGCCTAACTCCACAGATTTTCCGCAGAGATCGCATTTCGACTGCACTGATTTTACTGTCGCCCAATTCTCGCTTCCATACGTTGGGACAAGCACTGCATTATGTAGTACGGCTCGTGCCTTCTGGCTAAGATGGTGACTGCCGAAAAGTTGTCCCAATGCTCCATTCACTCTATTTCCTGCATCAGCTGTGTACTTTCTATCCCAACGGACTTTTTCTTTACTGTAACATCTGTTCTGACTTCTCCTCTTTCAAAGACCATTATTTGGGTTTTGCTAACTTTCACTCTCAAGCCCCTTTTCTTGCAGTCTTTGGTCATTACGCCCTATAGGGTTTGCAGATAGATCAGTCTCAGTTTGCAGGTTAGTCGTTTGAACTCCCACATTCATTTCATTCAAGCTTTGGAGACAAACAGTCTAGCTGATAGAACTCAGCCCTGTTTAACGCCGATATTTACATCAAACCAGGGCGCCATTCCATCATCCAGCCGCACACAAGCTCTGCAGTCCATGTAAATGGACGGCACCGCAATGCAGCAGCCTACCGTTAATTCCATACTTTGGAAAATGTCCCAAAGATCCTTTCATACATGCAGAAAACCCTCTGGCTTAGAGCCACATGCTTCTCCACAATGTTGCGCAGAGAAAACACTTGATCCATGCATCCCCTTCCACACCTGAAACCTCCTTGTGCCTCACACAGTAATCCATTATACATCATCAACATCATCCTCATTCTCCTTTCAATAATATACACTTTGGCTGCCTAACTGGTCAAGCTTATGGCTCTGTAGTTTGCACAGTCATAATGTGACCCCTTCTATTTAAACAAGGGCACGATGACTGTGTGTCTCCAAACTTTGGAAACCATTCCTTAGCTCGTAACATAAATTGAGAAGCACCAAGACAGATTCCCAGACACAGGAGCCCCCAAACTTGATTATCTCAGCAGACACCATATCAATACTACCTTACCATTTTTCAAAATTCTAATCGCCCTTCAACTTCATCCATACTAATGTCAACAGAGGATGTCGTGTTTGTGTAAGAATGTCTCCACCTTTAGACCTTATTTTATTCATTTTGAAGGCCTCCAGAAAAGTTTGGTGTTGTCCTCAAAGTTTTTCATCTGCCTTTCTTCTTTTTTCACAACATATTAGCAACTTAACTCTACCAACAAAAAAGCACAAATATTTTTGTTTCTAAAGAGTAAACTACTTACGTCATAATAAGATAGCCCTGTACCATGTAGGAGAGCAGGGTCTGGAGGTAGTGGGGCCAGATCTGTTGGCGCTGGTGGTATGGGTGCAGGATCTGTTGGTGCAGGTGGTACCTTGATTTTACAGCCACTACATGAGGCTTCATTCAATTTACTTGCATAATAATACATAGCCATTCAATTCCTTAATGATGACTAACTCTAAACACTTCAAATGAAGCTATTTGGTAGGTTTTATTTAAAGAAGCCCATTGAATAATCTGGAAATAAATGGAAGAATTACTTTCCAGTACACAGTAGCAGGGTACCAAAAATCATGTCTATTTGAAGCAATAATTTTGATGCCTGATCCTTATGAAATAAAATACTTTTTGATGAATGAATTTATTATGCTTTACCATAAATGCCGTCAAAGCATCAGATACGTGAAAAAACATGTAAATGCGATAGCTTCCATAAGAGTACTTTTATTTCTTAATGATATTACTATTAAGAAATAAAAGTACTCTTAAGGAATATTATCTATTACTTGATAACTTTGTGAGGACCATAAAAAAAAATGCCTTTTCTTTATTTGATCTTGCATTTTAGTGTATATATTTTCTTTAGATTTAAAATAAACTAGCATTTACAATTACTTTGTCACTGAATATGGATTAAATAAGTTCTCAGTTTTTGAATTGATAACATATTTGTAATATGTTTTTATATAAAAATAAATTTGAGCAATAGGCTCAGATCGTACCCATCTATAAAACATTGTTTGTTCTACTGTCACAGTAATATACTTAACAAATGCTAGGTAGATAAAATATTTAGGATGTAAAACCAACCCATAGCTATTTTTGTTTTATAAAATCAATTAATAATAATAATTTATGTGACAATATCCTAATAGTGTTTCTCGATAGATTCCTTATGTCGATACTCGATAGAATTGTCCGTAGCGAAAGGTGAATTAAGTGAAAGTTGTATGGTACGAAATAAAATGTTCGGTACATACCTTATTTTTCAGAATACCAATAAAGATGCGTATTATAATATAGCAAATATAACGAAATATACCGATAACACAAATTTTGTCCAGTTTAGTTATTATTCTACAAATAAACACAAAATAGCGCCAATCACACAGTCACAATCAAAATCATAGACAAACTAACCATTATTTTTATTATTAGCATGATGGCCTCCATAGATTACTTTATTAGAATCATTTTTTTATTTATCTAAGGCTTTGGCAGAACCATCAGCCTAACAGAAACAACCTTTTAACATCTTAGACAAAGAATATTAAAGACAAGCTATCAGCGTATGCTGTGTCGAGATATATTATATCTATGGTCGAGATAGCAGTAGTTTTTATAATATTATATGATAACCGGATAATTTTAAAAGATACCTATGATTATAACTTTGTGTACTAAAAATGTACTACCTGTTTTAGCCCGATACAAGATTGACAGGACAAAATAAATTGCAGTTATGCTTAAAATGTATTATAACATGTAACATTAGCGTATATAACGTGGTGTAATGAATGTTTTTTTTACGTCAATACAAAAATAAGCTTACATACCAATGATGGGGACCGCTGGCCACCTTAGTTGGTACCCAGTTGATTGGGTCCAAATACAAATAAGGCATACGCGAAAAGGATTAAATACTTATACATGTGTCTCTCTTACTCTTGCTAAAACCTAATATGTTCATCCTTTTCTTCATCCTTAGTGTCAAAATAGTAGTGAGTCTATAATATTCTTTGTCGAAGTTTATCCTTATTCTTGATCCCAGCTCAGACTAAGAACTACTAGACGGAGCCACGGCGTGGCCGCACTTGAAACAGCAATATTTTTTTTAAATGTTGCCAGGTTGACAAATATTTAACCATATTTGGGCAAAATAAACGATAGTCAGAATGAGGTCTGTAACATAATCGTAAATAAGAAACTCTTCGTAACAAATATTTAATTGAAAATCATAGCGTTTATCAAAATAATTATTTAAAAGTAAATCTACCACCCCTTCTATTCATCCAACCATCAGTCTTTAAACGTCTACTGCTGGACATCGGCCTCCCTAAGAGAGCACCAGAACTAGAGGGCTTGTGCTGACTGCATCCAACGGCTCCCTGCAGCTTTGACCATATATTTGGTCCATCTGGTGGAGGCCATATTACGCTGCGCTGTCCGATACGTGGTCGCAACTCGAAAACCTTTTTCCCCAACGGTTGTCAGCTCGTCGAGCGATATGGCCTGCCCATTGCCACTTCAGCATGCAAACCTGGCAAGCTATGTGGGATATTCACGTTCTACGTATCTCCGTAATAAGAATTCGATCACGTAGAGAAACACCAAGACTTTGAGCCTTGATGCAAGATAAGTATTGCTTCTTCATATATTGCCGTTCTGTTCGATATCTCATCTGGTACATAATAATGTTATATTTAATAAAATAATAGTACACAAGAATATAATAAAATTATATTCTCTTTCTTTTCTGGGTCAAATAAGAAAATAATTATCTTCCTTCCAGCGCTGATTTAACTAATTGAATAAGAACTTAGAGCAAATCAGTTTCTCTGAATTCTAGATTATGACTACAGCGGTAGTCATAACAGTCATACACCTTCGGGGAATACAGGCGTGGTGCTATGTTTTTTGAAGTTACAAAGGCTTTAAAAGCTATACTTACATGAACATATTCACTGGCAATGATTTTGCTCCCAACGTTACTATTTTTTTATTATGTATAATGAAACATCAACAAAATAATTTGAAGCATATTTTGGGTATTTCGCGGGTTGCCTCGTTTTTCCGTAGCATCCACCCATTTCGATCTCGCATCTGGATTAGTGGAAAACCTAAAATGGTAATTTTTTATCATCATCTCATAAATGACATATAAATTTATTAGTAAAGTTAAAACGGGGCAAATTAAATTCGTAATAAGGCAACACCGAAACAACTCAAGGTAATAGAAATTTAGCTAGAAAACGTGTTTTGCGAGTGTATCTTAGTAGCAATTATTAATTTCGAGTGAAAAAAGCCCATTTTATATCACTTTATAGCATTCAATCATTAAATTATTTCATTTTCGACTACATATGAATGAAATGTTATACCTGTATTTTTTCGCTCGCTGCAGCTTTTTTAGCATAGTACACTATTGTACAAGCACTATTATCACGTAGTCTTTTTCTCAAAACACTCATTAACACAAATTAACATTAAATTTTAATTAAAACCCGATTTTTTATGCAAAGTGTTCGATTATGTCAGTTGGATCGTGACAGACAAAGCATTTTGACATCGTGACAATACCGAAAACTGGCCACGGCGACAAAGACAAAAATCTATGGCTTTGTCTGTTTTTTGCACCAGTAAATTGTATCTTGTGTTCTCGCTCATACATGTCAAAGAATTTTCTTCGCTCTGTCTAGGACGTATTTAGTCTGAGGATAACAGGCATTTTGAAGCGCCATCTGGATCAGTCTGATGAAACTTAGAACAGGACCCGTTTGTATGGAGTTTGCGTGTCTAATAATGGCGGTTATTGCTATTGCATTCCCTCGGTGCGCTTTCTCTTTCTGACTGCTGTCAAGTGTCAACACAACATGTCTGATTTTTTTATTGCATAAAGTGGCATAGGCGTCAAGAATAAATATCGATGTATCGATATATTTTATATTAGATGCTTTTTGTCCAATAAATTGATATTTTATTATTTAGATTTATCGGTGTATCGATATAAAATTTTGAGTATCGAAAACGCACAAATTATAATTTGTGAATAAGGAAAAAGAGTATTTTAGTACAGGCGGGAATCGAAGCTGCGTCCCTTCCTATCCAGGGAAGTGCTCGAATCCACTGAGCTACAGTACTATCTTTTAGACATACCCGAACTCCTTATCACAATTGTCTTAACGACCAACGCCCTCTATCGGAACGCATTTACATGCATTAATCCAATATAGTAAGTTTAATTTTGCAATTAAAATTCATACTATTTGATGGTGTGATTTTTTAAACATTTTGTTTTTTTTGCACTTGACATGCTCAGCTACTCTTAAAGTACAAATTATAATCGGTGAATAAGGAAAAAGAGTATTTTAGTACGAGCGGGAAACAACATATCAGCCTTGGACGTCTACCATCTAAGTCCACCCATGATCATGAACGTGCAGCGTTCGAAACCTACTGTTCGCTGCGAACTAACTAGCCCGAGCACGAAATACTTGCAAAAAAGTATTCGTATCGTAATCGAAAACAATCAAATTTGTATGAGAATTGTGCAGAGCCCCTATCGTGCGTAAAATGAACTTATTTTGCTACGAAATGATTTCGTATCGTGAACTTTGATTTGACGTACGGTAATCTAAATTTCGAAGGCTGGCTATCGAGCACTGTCGAAACTTTTTTCACTTAGAAATTGTCGGTGAGAAAAGATTCGAAACATATATATATATATATATATAGTATATATATATATATATATAAAAATATGTCATTCGTACCTACCTAGTAATAGCAATGTTCACATAACAAAACGGGCTATTTTGGAAGTAGCTTATTGATGGATAATATAGATGTAAAAATTGTAAAACCTACGAATAATATACACTTTAGTGTTCATAAAGGTGTAACTAAATAATTAAAATAGATGATTTGTCAACTAATAAAAATAATTAGTCAATATAAAAATGTTATAATGAGCCACCATATACATTTTGTTCTCATTTTAACTATAATACAATAAAATGCATTAAAATTAAAATACGGCATAAGAATACCTAACTGTCACTGTCACTCGGAAAACATAAACAAAAAAGCTTGCCTTCGACAGTGTCATGTATAGTTGTTCGAAAACCATACAATATTTGTTATATTATCGTGGATTCGATACGTTTACGATACGAATTCGATAGTCTTTCGTGCTTGGGCCTTTCAGTTATTCGAAACGTCGGGATAGTAGAAAATCAAGTAAACACGATAGATTCCGTAAACGTAGTTTTATTTCAAAATCTTTTTTTTTTTTAAATATTGACTGAAATAAAACTTTGAAATATTAATTATATTTTTAAATATTGATATACATCGATACTTTCTGTTTCTTTTCAAAATCCTCAGATAAAGTTTAAAATACAAGTCTTTAAATAAATATTACGTTTAAATACCTAGTTTATATACTGACTAACGTAGACAGAGTATATAACTGAGTAAATTCGATGGGGATGTTTACTGCCATGATTTCACAACAGATGGCGTATTGTCGACATAGTCATTGAAAACTGTGGTTTCCATACAATTTGTAACATGTAATTTGGTAAATTTTAATTTTCTCGCAATCAATTCTCAGGCAAACAAAACAACACTTTACAATTTGACAGAGGCCATCTAGCTGATAGCGCCATCTGCGCTAAGCTTCCCATGGATCCCTATTTCAGCATTGTAAAACAGGCCCTAATACATTGCTCTTGTATTAAGCTTATTTTTTATACAGAATTAACGTAAACTAAAATATTTTCAAAAAGTTGGTTTTATTTTGTTTAAGTCCGCATCTAAGATGGTCCTAATACAATGTTATATTGTATTAGGAACATCTCCAATAAACAACGTTATGTAATGTGGAGGGAAGGATGACCTAGTGGTCATCCTTCCTTTGAAGGTTTAAAATAATATTTTCTGGGTCGCTAAAAAAGTGGGTATTAGCTCTGTTAAGTTGGCATTTGTAACGTAATTACATCATTATTATGTTCCTTGCTAATGTTGGTAATAGAATGCCACGCAATTTAATAAAAATATATTGTTCGGAGTCCCGACTCTTAAAGTAGTGTCTTACATTCTCTTTGATCTGGATTTCCGCTCCGCAATTCGCGCTTGTAGCGAATGTATCTAATAAATAGATATAATATATAGGTAATTAGATTCTAATTATCTATATCTATATACTACATACATATTGTAATTGAATGCATAGACTTCTTATAATTTTAATTTAATTATTTCATATTTATCCGTAAAGCCGACAAAAAGGCAAAATCGACTCAATCGACTTGAATCGACATCGCTAATTTCACATGGGAGGAAATTTAATCACGGTAATGTTGTGGCTGTATCTATAATCGAAATCGCTAATAGTAATTTCTCATAGGAGGAAATTTAATCACGGTTTTTTTTTGTGTGTGACGTTGGTTGTTAGCCTCAGATGGCTATGACAACCTTACCCGGACAATTGGTGAGCGCAGAGGGCTCTTAACCCGAAATTTAATCACGGTAATGTTGTGGCTGTATCTATAAACAGCAACTGCGAATAATGATAGCGGCTTTTAAGGTGGCGCTTTTGTAGGGAACTTGCCTGTAATAAAAGGAACTGTACTGTACCCCCCGTGGAGGGCCCCATCCAAAGAAATTTGCCACGGGCCTCGGATTGTATAGTTACACCACTGTTTTTATTAGAAACTTTTGTAAATAATTCATACGACAAATTATTAAATAAGAATTTCTTAAAAACTAGTATTTCTACACTATTAATATTATAAAGAGGAAAACTTTGTTTGTTTGGTTGTAATGATTAGGCTCAAAAACTACTGGACCGTTTTTAAAAATTCTTTTACCATTCGAAAGCTACATTATCCACAAGTAACATAGAATAAATTTTATTTTGGAAAAAAAATAGGGTTCCGTAAGATATTTGGGTTTTATCGGACACAAGGTGTAAAAAATCAACCATAAAACATACTTATTTTGCGTATAAAAGATAGAACCATATAATATTCTAATTAATTGTAGATCTTATAAATATCTACAAAGAAGTCCGCGGCACACTATCTATGTCGAGTGAGGCCCAAATTGGACATTTGGTTTTGAAGTTATGGCGAAATTAAAATATTACGATTTCTGCTGCACGGCCCATTGCGAAGTGAGCGTCACCCAAGGCGAGGGTGCGCATGCGGGAGGGGAGTTTAGATCTATGAGTAAGGCGCGGCTCAGACGCGAGGTCGGCTCCAAGTATAGTTATTTATCTATGGTCGGCTCCCTACGCAGCGGTTGTGTGCGAAGTCTAATAATTTTCGTGTGATTTTTTTAGATTTCTTTCTTAAAACTACACCTACGCAAAAGTTCTTCTCAGAGCTAAACAACAGTTCTTCTCAGAGCTAATCAACAGTTCTTTTCAGGGCTAACCAACAGTTCTTTTCAGGGCTAAACGACAGTTCTTTTCAGGGCTAAACAACAGTTCTTTTCAGAGCTAGAATATTACACGCTATTAGCATTTTCTTAAACATTTGAAAATGCCTAAGAGAGCCAGGTCTCAACTATCTAAACATAGTTTTCATGCACGGGCAGCAAGAATACGTCGTATGGGAGAATCTTCACCTGAACGTTCACAACGCCTTGCTGAACAAAATCAGAGAAACTCTCAGGTACGCGCACGAGAGTCGAGTGTCGAACGTTCGCAACACCTTGCACAACAAAATCTGAGAACCTCTGAGTTACGTGCACGAGAGTCGAGGCTGGAGCGTTCCTAACGTCTTCATGAACAAAATATAAGGACCTCTCAGTTGCGCGAAAGAGAGTCGAGTGTCGAGCGTTTGCAGCGACTTAGAGCTTAGGCAGAGAGACAGCAGTTGTCCACAAATAGAGTTCGCAATCGAATTTTAGCTAGCAGCAACAGACTGGCTTTCAGATATGATCCGCAGGTTGATTATGCACAACAAGCGTCCGTCCAAATCGGAGTCATGAATAAGATCTGCTCTAACTGCTCTGCCAAGAAATGGGCGGACGAACCTAATGGTATGTGCTGTGCTTCAGGTAAAGTTTGTCTTCCTAACCTTCAGAAGCCGCCACAACCAATAAAAAATCTTTTAACTAATAACCATTCATTATCTGGTAATTTTTTAACAAATATACGTAAATACAATAGTCTTTTTCAAATGACTTCTTTTGGCGCAAAAGAAATCAGGGAAGGTAATTTTATACCCACTTTTAAAATTGAAGCACAGGTGTATCATCTCATTGGTAGCCTTTTACCACCATCAGGAGAAAACCCACAGTTCTTGCAAATATATTTTATTTCGGATGCAGACCAGTTATCGTAGCGATCAAGCATCACACCAATCTTAAAAAAGGATTTAATTCGCGAATTACAGACCGCTCTGAATAATCATAACGTGTATATACGAAGTTTTAAACAAAACTTAGAACTCAACTCCTCAGATAATTTAAAGTTAATTATTCATTCAGATCCCACTCCACAGACAGCACACAGAGGCAGATATAATGCTCCTACTGTAAACGAGGTAGCCGTTCTCTTGGTCGATGAAAACAAAGGTCCCAGGGATATAGTCTTACACGGTAGAGACGGACAGCTCAAAGAGTTTCTGAGCTACATCGGTCCTATGATCCACTACAGTATAATGTTTCGTGACAGGAGAAAACGGTTATTATTTGACTATCCCTCAGCAGGGTTCTGCGCGTAATAAAACTGTTTCGTGTATGCAATTTTATGCATTTAGATTAATGTTTAGAACTAACTCTTTTAATCCGTTACATTATTACAGAGACTTATTTAGTCAATATTGTGTTGACATGATGGCGAAAATGATATCGGAAAGATTAAATTATATTTCTCGGAATCAACAAAGACTGAGGGCTGATGATGCCTTAAATCATGACGCAAATGTTGATCCATCAAATATCGGTCAATATGTCATATTGCCATCGTCATTTACGGGTTCTCCGCGTTTCATGCACGAGAAAACGCAGGACGCGATGACGTACGTCCGAAATTATGGTAGACCTGACTTATTTGTCACTTTTACATGTAACCCCGAATGGCCTGAAATTAAGGCGGAGCTGCCACCAGGACAACGGTCTTTCGACCGTCATGACATAATTTCACGTGTATTTCATTTAAAGATGAAGAAATTCATCAAATTATTTGTCAAAGAACAGATATTCGGTAAAGTAAAATGTTATATGACAAGTGTGGAGTGGCAAAAGCGCGGTTTACCTCATTGTCATTTGCTGTTCTGGCTAGAAACTAAAATACAACCAGATGAGATCGACAGTGTCATAGTTGCAGAGCTACCCGATCAAGAAATTGATCCGGTACTACACGACATTATAACTAAAAATATGGTACATGGACCCTGCGGAGAACATAATTTAGCTGCACCATGCATGAAGGACGGTGTCTGCACAAAAAAATACCCTCGCCGTTTCATGAACGATACCCTGACCGGAGAGGATGGGCATCCAGTTTATCGTAGGCGCGATACAGGAAATGGCGGTCGGAGCACTACGCTACTAATCAGGGGCAACATGGTGACGATAGATAATAGGTGGATTGTTCCATACTCCCCGCTACTATGTAAGACTTTTAACACTCATATAAACGTGGAGTATTGCCACTCTGTCCAAGCCTTTAAATGTATGTGTAAGTATATAAATAAAGGTTCAGATCAGGCAACTTTTAGCCTTAGAAACCCACACGATGAGGTCGAAAACTATTTAAATGGCAAGTACATAAGCACATCTGAAGCTGTCTGGCGCTTATTTGAATTTCCCATTCACGACCGGCATCCTACTGTAGTGCATTTGGCCGTTCATCTAGAGAACGGTCAAAGGGTGTATTTTACACCAGGGACAGCTCATCAAGTTGTCCAAAACCCACGCAATACCTCATTACTGGCATTTTTTGCTCTCTGTAATGAAGATGAATTCGCGAAAACTCTTCTGTATCATGAATTCCCGCAATACTATACATGGGCAAATAATAAATTCACTAGAAGGAGGTGTGGTGAAGATGTAGTTGGACATCCGGAGATAAAAAAAGATGCCGCTTTAGGGAGAGTCTACGGGATACATCCATCACAATCAGAGTGTTTTTATCTTAGGATTCTACTGCACCACGTACGCGGTCTGACCTCATTTGCATACCTTAAAACTGTAAACGGTATTGTCAAAGAGACGTATCAAGCAGCTTGCCGTGACCGAGGTTTACTTGAACGATGACCATTGGGGTAACACTTTAAGCGAAGCTTCGTTATCACATTGTCCAAAAAAACTAAGGGAGTTGTCATACTTTTATTTTGTCAACCATCGGAACCATTGAAGTTATGGGATTCTTTCAAAGATCAGTTCTATGAAGATATTAGACATCGTATCAGACAACAAAATCAGGATAACACTTTACCCTTCACTGAAGTCATTTATAATGAAGGATTAATTGAAATAGAAAACAAACTACTAGAATTAAACGACAAAAAATTAAGTGATTTTGGATTACCTTCTCCCGTTCGTACCCAGAATAATGCTATTGACACAATGGTACAACAGTATAACAGAAATGATTTAACAGCGTTTGTAAATGACAATGTGCCAAAATTTGTACCAGATCAAAGACATGCTTATGAAACTATTGTGGATAGCGTGAACAATAACATGGGGAGATAATTTTTTTCGGACGCACCAGGAGGCACCGGAAAGACTTTTCTCGCAAATTTGATACTTGCTAAGATACGGGAATCAGGGAAGATAGCGATTGCAGTTGCTTCGTCAGGAATTGCTGCAACTCTCTTGAACGAAGGAAAAACTGCTCACTCTACGTTTAAACTCCCGTTATCCGTATCTTTAGATCACGGTCTACGTGCTCTATTCGGAAAAATGGGCCTCTTGGTAAGTTACTGCAAGACGCGTCGTTGGTAATATGGGATGAATGCACCATGAGTTATAGAGCTCATGTGGAGGCCGTAGACCGTACTTTAAAAGACCTCCGAAGCTCTGCTAATGTCATGGGTGGTATCACTTTTGTATTTGCTGGAGATTTCCTACAAACGCTTCCAGTCATCAATATAGGTACTCGAGCAGATATTATGAAGGCATGTTTAAAATCGTCTCAACTTTGGACATTTGTTCAACATTTGAATTTGCGCACCAATATGAGAGCTCCACTAAATGGAAATACGCATAGCAATTTTCCACAATAGCTGCTGAAACTTCTTTAAATTTGGGCACCGATTATGCAGTTACTATGGATGAGTCTCTAGGCCAAATAGTCCATTATTTAGATAGTCTGATAGATGCTATATATCCTGACATCGAAAAATAACATCAAAATGATTTTCGTTGGCTGTGTTGTGGAGCAATAGTTTCTCCCAGGAATGAAACAGTAACCGAAATAAACAATTTAATTATGCAGAAAGTACCGGGTGAAGTAAACCACCACCCACACCGACATCGGGACTCATGGAAAAGTAGGGCCTCCGACTTATCCAGGGCCACTAGAAGTCCCAGCGGCCCCATCCTCCTTACCACTTCCGAGGTCCCTAAGGTGGCCACCTTAGGAACGCCGCTTCCTCGAAGTTTCCGCCCGGGGCCGGGACTAGCGTGTCATCTGCATAGAAGACGACCGCCAGCCCAGGGGGGAGCCGACAGTTGAAAAATGGTACGTATATGATGAAAAATGTATATGATTGTGGATTTGGAAAAAGCAATTGACACGGTGATACAAAAGGATCTTTGGAGCATTTTGCCAGTGTGGTATTAACGGTAGACTGCTGCGAGCGGTGCAGTCCAATTACATGGACTGCAAAACTTGTGTGCGTGTGGATGATGGAATGTCGCCCTGGTTTAATCTAAATATCGGCGTTCAATAGGAGTGCGTTCTACCAGCTAGACTGTTTATCATATCTGGATAAATATCTCCAAAGGTTGAATGAAATTAATGTGGGAGTTCAGATGGGCGACTGAATTAATTGCTATATGTAGACCATGCGGTCGATGTGATGATGCAGCATAGGACGGCCCCCCACCAGATGGACCGACGATCTGGTCAAAGCTGCGGGGAGCCGTTGGATGCGGTCGGCACAGGACCGTTCATTGTGGCGTTCTCTTGGGGAGGCCTATGTCCAGCAGTGTACATTGAAAGGCTGATGGATGGATGGATGGATGGAGTCAGGAGTCTCCGAAACCGGTGAGCATGTATAAAGAGAGTTATGAATTCTGAGGAAGGGAGAGATGTATGCAAGAAAAGAGCATTTTTGCATTGTGTTGTCTCTGCTTACCTCGCAGAAGAGATATCGTGATGATAAGTAAAGTATTTAGAAACAATATGGGCCCAGACAGGCTATGTAACTTGGCTATTTCACTAAAGATAATAATTATGTTGTTAATATTAAATTATTATTTAATTTAAATTATGTACCGAGTATGTATGTACCTATGTTTTTTTAAAAAATAAAATTTTTGATGGATTTAACTAAAATGCATATAATATTAGCAGGTAATACTGTTGGGTAAGTAATCAAGTGATTTATTAAAATTAAATTACAAAGTGACTATGTTTACGGGGAGGGCCCCATCCAATGCAAGCGCAAGCTATTTTTTTTGTGTGATTATGCCATATATGTCAGTAACAGGCAAATATGGGTATTTATTTAAATATAACTATGCCTATTTATAAGAATGTGTCCATTTACAAGAAAATGGAAATAATAATTTTACAGTGCTTGTTAGTGTCAAGTAAAGTCCAGGACATTGCTGAAAATCAGCGTTGGAATGCCATCCAGCATTGCAACATTTGCTGAGCAATGGGCCTTTTTCTGCCTCACAAGACGAAAACACAAGATGTGTTAAGCCAATGGAGTGAATATTTTGGAGATATGTATGCGGATGTTCAGGGTGATACTGGTGCCACATGTGGTCTAACAGATCAGCATTCGGTACCGGCATCCTCTGATGACATTAGTATGGATGAAGTTGAATGGGCGATTAGAAGTTTGAAAAATGGTAAGGCAGCGGGTATTGATATGGTGTCGGCTGAGATGATCAAGCTTGGAGGCTCATGTGTCTAGGAATCCTTCCTGATGCTTCTCAATTTATGTTGGAGCTCAGGAATGGTTCTGTTCAAGGACTGGAGAAGCGCAGTCATCGTGCCCTTGTTTAAAAACAAGGGTTCACGTTATGACTGTTCAAACTACAGGCCATAAGCTTGACCAGTTTGGCAGCCAAAGTGTATGGTAAGATTATTAAAAGGAGAATGAGGATGGTGTCTGATGAATTTTTGTGTGAGGTACAAGGTGGTTTCAGGTGTGGACGAGGATGCATGGATCAAGTGTTTTCTCTGCGCAACATTGTGGAGAAGCATCTGGCTGTAGGCCAGAGGGTTTTATGCAGTTTTATGGATTTGGAGAAAGCATTTGACACTGTTGTACGAAAGGAACTTTGGGACATTTTGCCGGAGTATGGTATTAACGGTAGACTGCTACTAGCGGTGCAGTCCAACTACATGGACTGCAGAGCTAGTGTGCGGCTGGATGATGGAATGTCACCCTGGTTTGACGTCAATATCGGCGTTAAACAGGGCTGCGTTCTATCAACCAGACTGTTTATCATATATCTGGATAAATGTCTACAAAGGTTGAATGAAATGAATGTGGGAGTTCAGATGGGCGACTCAGTGGTTAACTGTCTGCTATATGCAGACGATGCAGTCCTATTAGCGCAGTCTGCAACTGACCTGCAAACTCTAGTCGACGTAATGGCAGAAGCTTGTAAGAAAAGGGGCCTACGTGTGAATGTGAGCAAAACCAAAATAATGGTTTTTGAAAGAGAAGAAGCCAGAATAGATGTTAGAGTAGCAATAGGAAATGGTGTGCTAGAACAAGTGGATGAATTTGTATATCTTGGATGTGGATTCAGTCGGGATGGAAGGTACACCACTGATGTAGAAAGAAGAGTGAATGCGGGAAATAGAGTGAACGGAGCATTGGGACAACTTCTCGGCAGCCACCACCTCAGCCAGAAGGCATGTGTCGCAATACACAACGCAGTGCTTGTCCCAACGTTATTATATGGAAGCGAGAGTTGGGTATGTAAAAAGGAGCATAAGAGTAAAATCAATGCGGTCGAAATGCGATCTCTGCGGAGAATCTGTGGAGTGAGGCTGACTGACCGCCTTCGTAACAATGACGTAAGAGAGCGAGTAGGTATGAAAGAGAGTATTGGTGTAAAGATGCGAAAGGGAATGCTCCGATGGTTCGGACATGTGTAAAGAATGCCGGACGAGCGACTGGCTAAGAAGATATACAATGCGAAAGTGGAAGGATGTAGGTACAGGGGGAGACCGAGACTTTCCTACCTAGACCAAATTGGTCATGTATTGAAGGAAGGTGGAGTCAGGAGTCTCCGAAACCGGTGAGCGTGTATGAAGAGAGTTATGAATGTTGAGGAAGCAAGATATGTATGCAAGAATAGAGCCTCTTGGCACTCTGTTCTCTCTGCCTACCCCGCAAGGGAAATGGCGTGATGATAAGTTAGTTAGTTAGTTACAAGACGAAATACAAATCCTGTAAAATTCCGTTTCTACTTTTTGCTATAGTTATTAGGTATCAATTTTATTTTTGTTATAAATATGTAAGCTTAAGTCTTTTGTGGCAAGAAATAAATATTTTCTTTCTTTCTTTCTTTCAATGAATTTGCCACGGGCCCCAGATGGTATAGTTACGCCACTGCTTAGAACGTTTAAATGATACGGCTTAACAATCAACACAGGTAAATGCGAATTCGGTAAATCAGAACTAAACTTTCTCGGTTATCACATCAGCTCAGAGTTACGTAACGCAGCACAAGACTTACAAAGATTTGTAAATAATGCATTAAAAAATCTAGATTTCGCATTTGCATATATAGATGATATTATTTTAGCCTCAGAATCAAAGGAAAAGCACATAAACCACTTAAAAATCGTCTTAGAGCGTTTAAATGATTACGGCTTAACAATCAACACAGATAAAATGCGAATTCTTGACGAGTACTTTGCCTCTAGATGGTATCCAGGGGCTGATGATGAAGCTGGAAGGTGGCCACAGTAACTCTATAATGAAACGACGCAACCCCATCGAGTTTGGACACGTTTGATTCGTCTTGATGAGTGCTTTGCCTTTAGATGGTATCCAGGTTCTGATGATGAAGCTGGAAGGTGGCCATGCGAAACTGTAATTAAATGGTGCAACTCCATCGAGTTAGGGCACGTTTGAAATGTCTTAACTAGTACTTTAGTCCTAAATGATATCTAGGGCCTGATGATGGAGCTGGAAGGTGGCCACAGTAACTCTGTAATGAAAAAACGTAACCCCATCGAGTTTGGAATCGTTTGATTTGTCTTGATGAGTACTTTGTCTTTAGATGGTATCCAGAGTCTGATGATGGAGCTAGAAGGTGGCCGTCGGAACTCCGTTATAAAACGACATAACTCCATCGAGTTTGGGCTCGTATGATTTGTTTTGACGAGTACTTTGTCTCTAGATGGTATCCAGGGTCTGATGATGGAGCTGGAAGGTGGTCACAGTAACTCTGTAATGAAACGATGCAACCCTATCGAGTTTATACTCGTTTGATTCGTCTTGAGGAGTGCTTTGTCAAGTTTTGATAATTTTATTTCTACAAAATAATTTCGATGTTTTCACATCTGGAAGACGTCCCGCGACGTTTAGTTTTTTTTTCTGTTTAGTCTCAAAACAGTATCAACAGTACTTTTATGTAAAATAAATAAATCCTACCAAGCTGTGATAATTTTCCTATAAACTTCGTCATAAATAGGTACTACTACAACCGAGTAGTACAACTAGAAGCTGGCTCAATTGACCACAGAGTACTTTTTATTATAGGTAACAATTGACTAATAACAAAAATTAGCGATTTTATGCCGGATTCCTTATTCAAAATATTGTTACCACAAACCCACAATATTTTTGAAAGATCTAGGCCAATGACACCCCACACTATGGAATAGACGAGAAAAAAAACATCCCTACTTTACCTACGTGTTGAGGGGGTAGCCAATTCTTTTTTTAAGATTTTATTTTATCCCTTTTTCGGTGTGACTAATATGTATATTCATGCCAACTTACAGCTTTCCATTAGGTACTAAATCTCTGATCTAAGTTGTAAATAGCGGAAGGACGATATTACGATATTACGGGTTGATAAGTTGATAAATTGATAATTTAATGTAAACAATTAAAAAATTTCATAAATCATGATATCCGTAAATCGCAAACAATAATTACATTTGTTTATTAATACTAAATTATAATAAATTTAAGTTTTATCTACAATCTCATGCCTAGGCAATAAAGAATTGAATTGAATTGATGGACATGGCAAAACTCAAAGGGTTCCTTATTGGCTACGGAACCCTAAAAACGGATATACTCAAATTACTGCATTGCCATCTGTCCTTGATAAGTGTGCAAAGTTTCAAATCCATCTGACGTGTTGAAGGGGGTGAAAATCACGTTAGAAGATTCCGTTACATAGGGTATCTATGTACTTAGATAATATAAGCGTGACATTGACATCCCGGCCACACAAGGAAGGTGGAGTCAGGGGTCTCTGAAACCGGCGAGCGTGTATGAAGAGAACTATGAATATTGAGGAAGCGGAATATGCAAGAATAGAGCCTTTAGGCACTCTTTTCTGCCTACCCTGTAACGGAGATGGCATGATGATAAGTAAGTACATCACACCTTCGCGGTAGGTTCTACGCGGGTGGACGACAATCCCCAGCCCAACCACCTGCAGTGTCGGCTAGGGCGGTATTACGTCGAATAGTACCAGAGGAGCCTCCCTAGCCCTTTCCACCACCTCCTTCCGCAAGATGACAGCCTCGCAGTAGAGAGCAACCACGGTCTAATTCCTGTTGTCGCCGACCATGCCTCGAATGACACCCAACATCATCAGGTACTCTCTGATGACTGCAGCGAGATCCCGACGTTGATCAGTCCAGGCCGGGCACGACTCAAACATGTGCTGCGGCGGTCCTTGCCAGTGGTGGCAGAAGGGAGTCTCGTCCCTCCTAGCGACGGGGTACAGGTACTTGCCGAAGCAGCTGTGCCCCAACAGCACCTGCACCAGTCGGAAGGTGAGGACTCCATGCTGCCGCCCTGCCCATTCCTCAGGTATCGGCTAGATCTACGGTCAGAAGACGTCGTCTCGATACTTCGGACCAATTCCGCGATACCCTAGGTGGCCATTAGCGCCGCCTCTTCAAAGGTGTGACGACGATATCGTCGGCGTAACCGATGTTTCACAGGAGTGGCCCTAGGACAGACCGCTGTGGGACAGGATATGGGCCTCCACACAGCGTCCCCTTCCCGGTTTACGAAGTGGGCGCTGCGGTCCTGCAGGTAGCCTACTGCCACTAGTCGCTTAAAATTTCATGACACCCTGTACAATTTTATGAAACCTAGCCTAATTTAACCGAACCATTTCATTAAATGGTCGCCCGCAACATGTATTGATAAATTTTAAGATGTGGTCATACGACATGATACATTTATTTATTTCTAACAAAACTTCTGTATAAAGTAGGTATTTAATACCTATTTTTCACTTGTTAATAGTTTAATATTACCTATGTTACTAGAGTCTACGTACAGACGGACTAGGACTTAGGTAAGTACCACTGTTTTGTAAAACTGTGATATTATTTTATTATTTATCGTCAATGATGATGTCACTCAAATTCAACTTAAATATAAGTTCTTTCAATGTTAAAACGTAGGTGCTCAGGTAATCAGATTGAATTGAATAGTTAAATTTTAAATGTAACTACATTATTTCATTTACATTAATTTAACAACCTACTTGCTGCCAAACAGATTATTGTCGTTGACTGGTATCCATGCAATTCTAATTTGTTTACACGACCTATTGATTGTAGAAAAGTGAGAAGCATCGTCTTTTTATTAACTCTCTCATAAACTTTATGAAGTATTAACATTTTTACTTTAAAGTTATGTCTTTTTATGGGTTTTTGGATGGTAATGTAAATAAACGCAGGGCGTCGACTACATTACCGGCTTTGAATACTGTGCAAAGAAATGTTAAGGAAGTTCCGACGTACTATACCAGGTAGTAACATTTATATTTATTGCAATTATCATTCAGGACGTAAGCCTTCTAATATATAAACATAATCTCTACATTAGAATATACAGCAGCGGTAAGGCGGCAATTGCTACTCGTACAACATACGACTACGATGATGGGGAATTTTTATTGTTATTGGGAAAATATAAATTTATCTTCCATCTGCTTGTACATAAGTGCAAATTATTAATGAAGGCGCGTACATTTGGATTTAGAGTTTAATTAACATTGTGAATGATCTGTTAATCTCAACTACTTGAACCATTGCCATCCATTTTGGGAATACATTATAACCATTATATTTATTATTGTCATCAGACATTTGTGTACCACTGCCGGGCAAATGCCCTCCGCTATTACCTTCATACATTAAGATTTTAAGCTATTTCTCGCCAGTTGGCTAAAATTTGTCTAATTCGTCCCGTAACTTCGTTCGCGTCTATTGCGGAGCCTTTTCACTCGGCGAAAATCTTCACCCACCAAAACATATAGATACATTTTCTGAGGACTATCGGCCGTAAGATAAAGGACCGATTGAGGTATATATAATAAATGTTAGTGGAGACATCATGTACAGTTTTACCTTAAATCTCCTGTATAACTTTAGCCCTGATATAATAAGGAGAGAGCCTAGAACTGTTCGTCATTGTTGACGATTAAACCTCTGAGGGCCCCAGGGAGGACCAAAACGAATATATTTTTGTTACAATTTTCAGGAAGCCAAGAGAGGTTCCTTTTCATTGGCCGCACAAAAAGTTGTTGGAAAAAATTGAGTATGTGAAGAAGGAACCCGAACCTTTGGTAACCTTAATGTACCTTTATTTACACTGCACTGCCTATTGATGAATATAAAACGCGAAGGTTTAAAAAGTACTAAGTCTGTGTATGTTACCAATTTTATCGATCTAAAATGCAATCAATACCTAACTATTGATTCTGACGTTTCATAAGTTGACCATACAGAAACCAAAAGAATTGGGACTAACCTAAACAAGTCCTATTTATACTTACCTACCATAAAAACCCCCACCAAAAATCAATAATCTGTTTACTTTTAAATAAAATAGTCAAAACAAAAAGTATGTGTAACACAGTACAAAGTTCAAGTTGCATGGAATATAGGTAGGTACCTACTTAGCGATAGTAACATAGCATAAACATAGCATCACGCCTGTATTACGCCCGAAGGGGTAGGCAGAGGTGTATTACAACACCCACGATTCGCCAGCTATGTTTAAGTCCCACGTAATAGGAGTCAAGCCTATTGCCGTCTACCGGCCACATTTATAAGCTCCGGGCTGCTACTGAGAATTTTTCTTTTTACGAAAAAGCTCAATTAAACTTGCCCGACCCGGGGATTGAACCCGAGACCTCGTCATCAGTAGTCGCACACGCTATAGCACAGAGGCAGTTAGTTAGTCAGGGTTGATAAACACAATATTGTAAATATTCACCCCCATGCGTTATTGCCGTTGAACACGATGATGTACAACTGCGTGTATGTTCGAGGTAGTGTAAGAATCACCAGCATGAAACAGGTATCAATGATGATTGTGATCATGTGCTTTATTACCATTTTAGACTGGATTTGCGGAGGCTCAAGAAAATCGAGTCCGAAATGAAAAGAAACCAGGCCATTTAGAACCATTACGAGATTTAAGCAGTACAAGTATAGGTTCTCATGGTTTAGGTTAGTATCGCATTTCAGTCATTAAAAACTAAAAAAATGTCATATGAGTTCATTTTAACTTCTCACTTATTATAGGTAGGTACTACTATATAAATTTGTTAGCCCTCAGTGATTCCTTTTTGTTTTATAATTTTTTGTAAACAGTCTTTATACCAGCAGTCTTTATACTACGCGAATGGTAAATAGGCATATGGCCCAACTAATGGTAAACAACTACCATACCCTAAAGACACCAATAACACCAGAGGCATCACTCACGCACTCTAAGGAAAGGGATAGGAAGTGGATAGGAAGAAAAGGTAGTAAGCAGCGGATTAGAAGGATAATAAGGGTAGGATACGAAGGATAATAAGGAGAGGAAAGGGAGGGGGTTTTAGCCTCCAGCGCTCTCACTCACTATGACAGCCGTTACCTATCCACTGTAAGACGACGATAGGAATATTATCTGTCGTTGTTTCACACCCATCTTCTATAAGAGGGTGATCTTCTCCCCAATTGAGCCGGCCCAATCATGCTGGAACCGATAATTAGTGGAAGCGTAATTAGTCACATGATATAGGTATATATATCTTAAACTTCTCTTATACTATCATAAACCAATAGTGTGGAGCCGGCGTTACAATTGTTTCACCTCATCTATCTGCGGGTGTCGTACGACTCGACTGAGGGAAATGTCGGGGAATTGGCAGCAACCTTCCCTTGAGTACCAATGTATGTAGTATACACAACAGAATCTGGAGATACCTTAATCCTAAATTATTTACGACTTTATAGTTTAAAATCTTTTTAGTTTCCATAAAAAGTTTATATACAGATTGAAACCTCTTTATTCTAGTTTCAGAATTTATTAATGTAAATAAAAAAAACAGAAAATACAAAATACGGCGGCAAAATTGTTACTAATTCGTTACGACAAGCAAAATTAAAATTGTTTTATTGTAATTAATTAATGAAAAGGGATTAGATTCATAATATTTATTCACGAACATTTCACACACGTCCTCTGGTCCCAAACTAAGCTTAACGCTTGTGGTATGGGTACTAGATTACGGATATAATACATATATTACTTTTTTTTGTAAATACATGCATATAATAGATAGGAAACACCCCGACGCAGTACAAATATCTGTGTTAATCCCACAAATAATTGTCATGAGTGGGAATCGAACCCACGACCTCGTGCACGGAAGTCAGTTACACTACCGACTACGCCACGAGGCCCGTGAAATATTGTTTTTATAATTTAACGTGCCGTTTGAGCTTTAAGAGTCATGTAACGTTGTCATTTGAGTAGAGATGAAATGTTACAAGCCGAGCGAGCATGTTAAAAAATGGTACTATTCAACGCGTCGTTGTTAAAGCCCTACACACCAGCCAAAACGTCTTGTCAAGGTTTTGGTCACGTTATCGCAGTACTGGGGATGTGGCTGAATGGCATATCGGTAGATATCGTGTTACTAGGCAGAGACAGGATCGATTTTTCCAAATGACCGCCCGAAGACAACCCAACATCACAACGATGCAACTAGTACAAAGGCTCCAAGAAGACCACCAGGTGCTGGTAAG
The DNA here is from genome assembly GCA_948253155.1 of Leucoma salicis. Lineage (NCBI taxonomy): Eukaryota > Metazoa > Arthropoda > Insecta > Lepidoptera > Erebidae > Leucoma > Leucoma salicis. The sequence continues at coordinate 16,576,528 of OX411803.1, forward strand.
CGACCAAACCGTGCGAAGAAGGTTGCATGAGGTTGTTCGAAGACAGCTATATGTTCCAGCATTGAGACGTGGCGATCGCGGTCGGTGGTTTTTGTGGGCTTGTGAGCATTTACCATGGAGTGACGAACAATGGTCTTTAGTGCTGTTAACCGATGAGTCCCGGTTTGGGTTTCATCCGGATTCACGAAGAACATGCATTTGGAGAACTCCAGGAAGAGATAGCCGTCTATGGCAGCCTCAGGAGGTTCACTCACACCAAGGCGGGACAATCATGGTGTGGGCAGGACTTCTTCGACTTCTTCTTTCTTCTTCGTCTTAGCGGATGAACCCAGCTTGTTTGGGTCTAAGGCAGCATGACTGCACAAAAATACCACGAGGAGGTAGTATAGCCTGTTATTGTACCACACAGAATTCAAATGGGCCGGGAATTTGTACTCGTGCACTATAATGCTCTTTCCCATACGGCGCGGTTGGTGTCGGCTGCTCTCCGAGAGCACGTAATTTAGGTAAGTTTTGCATTGGCCCAGTCGCCTGACTTAAATACTATCGAGCGTGCCTGGGGACATGTTACTACGAATAGCTTTGAAAGATTTCCCGCCACATTTGACAACGGAACAACATCTTTACGAACACTTGCAAAAAACATGAGAACTTATACCGTAGCAAGACATTGACAATTTAATTTCAATTAAAATTAATAGTTTTATAACATGAAGTTTTTTTATCATACTAATTTTCTACGACTATTCAAAAAAATTACTCGTTTATTTATAATAAAAAAAATCATCATGAACTGTTTTAATTTTTTATTAAAATCCTTAAAATAATCTATTATTCTTTCAATTACTATGTAAGACAATTCTTCATCGATTTGTAGATATTTGATGTATTTATCCCTAGATTCTGTTGATGTGTGTACACAGCGATGCCAACCCGTCTGCCAAGCGTGGCGACTACGGTACAAATCGAAAAGAATTAGTACACCATAAGAATCGGCCCCTAGTAACGGCGGCTCCGCTATTCCATGCCCTCACAGTAATGGGCCTGGTAATAGCGGAACAGGGTTGCTAAGATCCCCAGTCACGATCCAGCTGCTGAAAACAACGACCTCTGGTCATGCTAACGCACAAAGTTCGGACACCTTTTATTAAGGCGGGAAATTTTCCTAACCTCACACCCCGTCGTTCGGGGCAACGAACAGGGTAGTGTGGGGCCTTCACCCACTAAAGAAACCCACCGTGTGCCGTCTCTCCACCTTTATTGGCGGGCCACTGGAACTATGTTACATTCCTTCGGTGGTGAAAAAGTTCGGACACCTAAGACCGGCGTACGACTATTTGAACTGGAAGAAGAATTGAGCAAGATCGCATAGGACATTGTAGGGCTATCAAGTGTGAAGACAGGGTGAGGGGGTAATAATCCTCCACTCGAATATTTATTATTAAATTATTTGTGCTATCCTTGCACCTATATAGGATAGATACCCATACGTATTTATTTAATATTTCACGTTTAGCCATTACATAAATCTATAAAACTTTATTTAATATTTATATTATACTTAGGACAAACCAAAAAAAAGAAAAAGCTTCATATCAAGGAAAGCAAAGTCACTGAAGAAGTAAGTCATGTGGAATATGGAACGTCTGACCCTTTAAAAATAAAACCAATAGTAGCATCTCAAACAGAGGTCATTGACTACATTAGAAAAACCCCATCCCGGGGTTTTCTTTACATGATATACGCTGTCCATCCGCAGAATGTTTATTTCACCCCCTACTACCTCAAGTAAGTAATAATGCTGGCCATTTTTATTTCCTTTAATCGATCTTTAACCATGCATCATCATCCTGCGAAGGAATCGAACCCACAACATTAGAAGGAAATTTATAATTAAAGAGGTGCTACGAAACAGTTGTACAACGAACCCTTGACTAGTTCTATTTTTATGACATAATTCTGTTTCTGAGGCAGCTTTCAATTTTGTTAGATACAGAATATTTTTCTGTAATGTATATGAATAGTGTATAATATACTTGTATATTGAGCAGCGATATACTAATAGCGAGATCAATATTAGCAACTACGAAAGCATGCCCTTATAATATCTAAGTATCAGTAGAAGAAATTATAATGTTAGTTGTCGTCTTTTACAGGGTGGTGCCCTATGAAGAAATAGACAAAAGGAATTATTTTACAATAAGTCCATGTGGAGTAACGCATTATTCTAAAGAGATGGTATTCACAAAACTTGGTGCCTGGGAACAAGAATACACCATATTTGTTAAATTAACTGATGTGAGGCAATAACTCTATATCAAAGTATTAACTACATTTTTAATAACACCATTTCAGTATATCAAAGCTATATCAATGTTTCAGATTAAATTTTTCAAAGTATACCGCTACTGGAAGGCATTTTACTTTTGGAGAAAATCAATTTTATTTCGTAAATATACCAAGATAAGAACCAAAATAGCAAAGCATCTTTTTATTTTAACTCCAGTTTTAGGCAAAGCCCTGCTTAATGTTCAGGCAATGTCTTGTGAAATGTACATGAAAACATTTGCAGACTTGAGCAGAGATATGGACACGGCATTCTTTTATTTTTACGAAACACAGGTAATATATATATGCCTTAATGTTATCTAATAACTAAATCACTATTCTAATACCTAATATTAATCCTGACTATCATAAAGCTGTAACAGATCTATGTCTTACATGTAAGATATTTGAAAAATAAAACTGTATTAGGCTATATAGGCGTGTCTATATACACAAAACAATTTTTTTTTGATTTTTTGGATTTTTATCCGTTTGTCTCTATGTTCGTTCGTGCATCACACAAAAACTACTGAATGGATTTTGATGCAACTTTTTTTATTCGATAGCTCTTGATTAGACTTAAAAACTGGTATATATTATTTTTTACCGCTACTATATCGGTAACCCGAGATATAGCCTGAAAACTAGCTTTCGGCTGTGGCGGAGTCATGGGCAAAGGCTAGTAAAGCATATTATGGTATTGTCCATCTTCCTAACTTTATCCTAAACTTATTGGGGTCAGCTTCTGATCTGATCCACCAGTGTTTACATGATTAGGATTTTTCTTGTGTTAAATTGTAAGGCCTAGCAATTGGCAATGCAAATAATCAACATATAGCGAGAGTATTGCTTAGCGTTATATTCTACAATTAGAAGTTGATACCTACGCAAAGCTAATGCTTTTAACCAACTAAATAATTTTTAACTTAATATTTTAAGTCAGGGTGTTTACTGTGTGATGCCCAATGTGAAGTCCTACTTCCGTGTGCGAGGACTTTACAAAATATTTTTTTGATATATACTTACTAATGTATTTTTTTAGATTATAATAATTCGTTCGCTTAATATTGGGTATAAGCTCATAGAGTAAAATATATGTTTGTGGATCAAGACGAGTAAAGATACACCTGTGTTTACAAATTTACAGATGAAACGAATTGAATACATAAGGGAAAAGTTAGCTGAATATCGCACAGTGGTTCTTGATATCATCACTCAGGCATGTCACGCTGCGCTTTACCTGCAAGGCTTTGTGCACGATGATAGAAACATACCACCATTTCAAATCATTAGAGGGAAACCAACAGGTGGCATGTCTTACACAGAAAAGGCTAATAAAAGAAAATACTGCGAAAGACTAGCTTGGTATTACAACATAAATATCTAATACTCTCTTTTAATAAAATATAGTTCTTCTGTAAGTGTGTATGTAACTGAACTCTTCTATTGGGTTAGATCGATTTCTATGAAATTTTCTGTGTATTTGACTGGAGGCCTGGATGATTTAAATCCACAATTGGGTCCGGTAGCAATACGATCATTCTCCAGAATGCTTATTTTTTGACGAAAATTCATTTTGTATTGGTTTTTTGCATATGAAAACATTGTTACAAAATTGCGTATCAAAACATTCTAGTTACGTTTTTGGTTTTATTGATAGGTAATGTTGTTGTAATTATGTTATTTCATAACCATACAGCAGTTATTTAAGTATAAATATAAATAGAACAGACATCAATAGTGCATAGAAACATTGTTTGATCTATAAAGTTCTAAACTCCCCCTCATCGATGAACCTGTTTTTCTAATGTTACCTATACCTAATAAATAAATGTATAGATTTATAAATTATTTTTGCAGTTTCGTAAAATTAACAGACTACATGACTATTTATATGTTATATCGATTAACTAAAAAATCGAATACTATGATGTCGAATATGCTCCGTGTGCATATAAATTTCACACCTAGTCAGGAATTATTGGCTGGAAAAGAGATTGATGAAGTAGTTGAATCATACCCTCGAGTAACGGAAACCTGCAAGGTCTGTAAAAATGCTTTTTTATTTTTTTTATATATGATATAATATGATTCGCCTCCACATCCTTCCTTCTTGGTCCTCTCCTCCTTGGTTTTTTTTCTCCTGGTCCTTACATATGAAATTGACATTTGGTCAAACTCGCCACTTTGATCTCAAATATCTGTTAGACCTCCAAATTCAAATTTATTTCAAATTTAGGCTTGCGTTTTTGTGTTCCAAATTTAAGGATTAATTTGTTTTTGCGCCGTTTGATTTTTCTCTGGCAACGTTTTGTTCACAACATGGAAAACTTAAAATTTCAGAGTACCTAGCCAAGTTACAAACGTTTCATAGCTATTCTATTTCCATAACCGCCTCGTAAGTATATAATATGTATTCTTTGAATATGTTGAAAACGATATGAAAAAGGTTTCATTTATTGAATGCTCAAAGGGTGAATGTGACTATATACCTACTATGTGACATGTTTCAAGCATACAATAGTATATTTTGATGAACTCCTGTAACTTGGCTAGGCTGACTCTACGTTTTCATTTTTAAGCGTTTTCTACCGGCCCTTCGCGTTTGCTTCAATATTGTTAAAATACTTTGACAACATTTTGTTAACGCTTGGCAAATCTGCAACATGGCTACAATTTCTATGGGAATAGCAATCAATATTGTTGAATCAACAACGTTCCACTCTATTTGTTTCAACGAAAAGCTAACTTGTAAACTTGTCAACGATTTATCGTTTCCTTTATTCTAACCACGTGACTTAACGATAAAGATATGTAATTTCCATACATTTTAATAGTTTTCTATAGCGTTAGCGATCATAGATTTGCAACTTGGCTAGACCCACAGGTTATTTACGAATACCAGGTCACCGTGGCGCTAGCGCGTTGTAAACAGCTCGAAGGATTAATGAACTGTATGGGGAAGCTACCGTAAAAGAAAACACGGTATGTTTTTGGTTCCAACGTTTTCGTTCTGCAAATGTTGACCTACAGAACAAACGCCGTAGACGGCCGGAGACTCTAGTTGACAATGAAGAATTAAAAGTGATTGTGGAAGCCCATCTATTGCAAACCACGTGGTGTGAGTGATAAAACAATTTTAATTCACTTGAAACAAAAAAAAGCCTCAATAAATGGGTACCGCATGAAACGAGTGAAGCAAACCAACAAACACGAGTCGAGTGCTGCGTTACATTACTCAACCATCACAATAACAAGGGGATTTTGTATCGAATCATTACTTGTGATAAAAATGGATTCTATATGATAATCGGAAACGCTCATTACAATGGTTGAACCCAGGAGAACCGCCCAAATCCTGCCCCAAACGAAAGTTGACTAAGAAAAAGGTACTGATAAGTGTGTAGTGGACCAGGGCTGGTGTTATCCACTACAACTGCCTAAGGTCTGGCCAGACGATGACGGCAGATATGTATTATCAACAATTTTATACCATGATAGAAAAAAGCTAGCCGTTAAACAACCGAGTACTGGTCAATTCTAAATTGAATTGATAACAGTGGTACATTCCCTGATTAATTAAATTATAAAATTTCATTTTAAAAAAGTCGTTTTGATTTTTCCATACATAACGTCAATTTCATATATAAGGACCTATTATATACACCCCGTGTGTGAAAACCTTAAGCAATAACAAATAATGCTTTAACTAATTGAAGATAGATAATAACAGGAGTATTCCCACTCAGTATCAACCCCTTCTTTTTGTTAAGGCGGGAAAGAATGTACCTAACCGTACACTCCGTCGGTCAAGGTAACAGGTAGTGTGGGGCCCTCACCAAGTAACTTCAGATGTCCGCCGTCAGTACCATACTCTACCAACAGTATTGCAATGGGTGATAATGGCTTTCGCTTTAAAGTTCCCTTAGATGTCTTATACGACACTCACAGAAAATTATACAACACTTGTATTCTCTGTCACTATAGTGGGCTAAAATCTATTTTTAGTTTAATAATGCAAATTATTATTTATATGAGTGTAAAAAAAATTGTAAATTAGTGTTACTTACAATTTTTTAAAACTTTGTACATTGCTCAGTACCCAATACGATAAAGAATTGCCTATGTGCGATACAAAATATTACTCTATATCTCATGAAATATGACTTTACCATACTATTTTTGTAGTGGCCGTTGTTTCAAGTAGATGCATATATTAAACCTAGTGGAGAAGTTGAATTAATTCCAAGTGAGAAAGTAATTTCAAGTTACATGGAGAAAATAACCAGTTACTGGGATGAATATGTGCGTAAATTCCACAATTACCTTAATGACGAGTCTTTGCAAATATTTATACAGCCTACAATAATGGGTAAACCTGTAGAGTGGTCGGCAGGATCATCCCCAAATCTGTATTTCTTGATGAACCAAGACACCCAAATGTTAGATGATATAGCCTTTATACCTCATTCAGTAAAATACGCGTATGAATGTTTGTGGCTCTTCATGAAACGGATGCAAGACTTTATGGATAATTATCGTGATGCTTGCTCAATGGATATCGGATTAATTAAAGCTGAACGAAATACTAATGAGATAAAAAGAATGTGCGAACATTTCATGAAGCAAATGGAATTTATAGAAGAAATAGTAACCTATCAACCACTAGGTTTGCTGTTTCTATGTCTGCTTCCATTCCAAGAACTATTTAGACCACAACCGAGAAAATTATTCGAAGTTATTGCTACCGTTACACCCGAGTAAGTCAGTCATCAATTAAATTTGCATATTAGTAGTAACGTGCTTATAAGCTAAGAATATTTTGGTATATATTCACTGTTTTACTGGTTTAGCCTCAACAACAAGTAATGTAAGAGAGTTTTGAAATTATTTGATCATCTGGACATGTGCCGCGTTTTTACATTAATTACATTTTTACATTATTCATTTACTTTTATTATTAATCAAGTGCATGTGAAGATGTACGTTTAGGTACTTCATGCTAATAATTTTTATCCTACCTTTCTAGTATAGGTCATAATTGCATTGCTGAAATAGTTGAGGGTATAGAAAACATTAATGAAGATATAACTAAAGAGCCCGCGGCTGCAGCTGAATTAGTTGAGTTTAATTTTATGTTGGATGGTCTCGAAGCCCGCGTGGTATTGCTCGAAGAGAAGCTGGAGTATCTCCGAGAGCTTTATGATGTTATGGGCGAGTTTAACATAGCGATTCCACCCGATGATATGTCTGATTATTTAGGTAAGATTATGCATTAAAAATGTATGAACTCGTAAGTTATTTGAATACGGTTTGGGATTTTGGATAAACCTATTAACCTAATATGTTATTATTAATAATGATTAGTCCACCGTGAACCATTTAAGGCATACCCAGTTCAATATCTAGGTCTGAGTTTCTTACACTAATATATAAGCTTTTGCCTGCGCCGAAGCTGCGGTTGAGGGTCTAGTTCATAATGAGTAGATGTTATAATAGTTGATGGACAGCATGCAGTTTAAATAAATCACATAACATACAAGTACCGTACACTGCTAACTGCATTTTATTAAGCACCTGTATATTCTCCACTATTGGCTCTTAGTGAGAGGAATTTAAACCATAGTCAACCACCTTAGCTAAGTGCAGATTAACTTCACAAGGCGTCTAGAAAACCTCTCAGGCATGCAAATTTCCGCACGATATTTTCCTTCGACGCTTAAGATGCGGCGCAGACGACGTACTATCCGTGGCGCACTTTTTAGTCTGTAAAAATAGAACCTATGTAATTATATGCAGTAACTCATACGACGCACAAAAAGTCCGGCGGATAAAAAATCCGCGTAATTCTTGCAGAACGCGCTGCGCCGCGCGTCTCAAAATGTGCGCGATAAAAATAGAACGTTTGCTTCAACGAGCGTTAACGCAGACGGCGTACACTTTAATCTGCAATCTGCACTCGTTAAGTGGGATGTGTAAAGTATGGCGCCAGAGATCGATGTATCGATGTTAATACAAGAAGTACAAAACAGCCCAGCAATTTATTTATGATAAATACTTCTAAGCCAGAATACCATGATGGACATTTATAGAGAAAATTGTGGGAAGAAGTGTGCTGTAATATTTATTCCGCTCCTGTTTGGACTTATACTATATGGGTGCCATCAATATGTCGTCAAGTTCCCACGTCTCGAATGCCTGCTCTGGAGAAATGATACACGATACCTTGCTCAGTGATTATAATGTTTTGTAACAACCAAACAATAAGAGTATACAATTAGGCTGATGGTACGATTATATATAAAATCACAACAAAATTTTTCAAAAATGCCTCCTTATGTAAACACTATCATATACATATATCTATGTGAGGAGGTTGAATGGAAAATACTATTATCCCCACAACTTCAAGTATAAAATAATACATCGCGACCTCTGCATTTCCACAGCGTGCATCGTGTGCTTTAAGTCTGTGAAAAACCCGCGATGGACTTTTGCGCGCCATGCTGACTTTTTGTGCGCCGCAGACTCGATCGCACAAAAAGTGTGAATATAATCATACTCACCATGTCATTATAATAAGTAAATATACTTTAATAGAACTTGTTAACCTAAACCCATCTAATTTGCAGGATTGAGTGTAGCTTTAGGCACTTTAAGAACTAATGTTGATCAAAAGCTGGAAACACGAAGTAAACTCGCGGGAATGTTTGCCAGTCAGATCGGCAACGACATTATGACACTAATGATGGATGTCAACAAATTAAGGGATGAAGTGGCTGTATGTAAATATTTTTTATAATATTTAGATATTTTTATATATATTTTTAGCACTTGACATGCTTAGCACTATACATTAAATACAAAGTGATCCTGCTCGTGACTGTTATTTTCGATTTTTCATTTTTCACTTTGTGTTTAACATTTTTTATAATTTCACCTATTAATCTTAATCCGTCGTTCGGGCGGAGATGGCACACCGCGGTGACGGCCCCACACTATTCTGTTCGTTGCCCCGAACGACGGGGTGTGCGGTTAGGAACATTTTTTCTCGCCTTAACAAAAAAAAGAAATAAAAGGCCATTAGCAGCCAAATAAATTGTAGTAGCCAAATATCCGCAAGTTTGGTCTTTATTATTGATCTGGGTAGTTATGGGAATAATTGAAATACTTGCTTGCACATACATAATTTAAAAGTATTATATAACCTTTAGTAAAAAAAAAATAATATTCTGTGAAACATAAATCAAAACAATAAGCAATTTAAGAAAACTGAGAAATGTAATTAATTAATAAAATTTAAACCTGATGCTTGGAAATCGGCTATCGGCCTAGGTTAGCCGGTATGCTTTACACTCTACATACAAATTTTCATTACGATCGTTTCACCCGTTCTTGATTTATGAATGGACACATAGACATACAAACAAAAAATGATAAAATGGTAGAAGGTTGGAATCAGTAAGTCATAAAATGAACGCGCATCACGCAAAAACTACTGAACGGATTTTGATGCAACTTTTTTTATTTAAGAGCTCCCAATTAGACTTAGAAACTGGTAATACTGGTATACATTTTATTCCGCTACTATATCGGGAACCTGAGATATAACCTAAAACCCCACCTACAATATACACATTTTTTTAATTTAATCTTTTAAAAATAGAACTTGGAAGTGTCATCTACGTGTTGTGATATGTCAATTCTATAATACTTTAGTATGTACAAATAAATATTTCTTATTCTCAATGCCCAATCCTACTACCTAATCCATTATTAGCTAAATACACATTATAATTAATACGCTAGTTTATTTCATTATCTATTTCGTATTTTTAGAAACCATGGCTATACGACGACACGTCAGATATTGAGAAAGTACTCGAAACTTTATTGGATTTACAAGAAAAACTTAAGGTTTGTTCAGCTAGAGAAAAGCAAATAAAGGATTGGCAAAAGATATTCAAGGTTAGTGGGAGTGGGAGTATCAATATGATATCTCTAATTAGTGTTTGTATCTACGGTCTATGAATCATGAAGTTACTTTCAAAATAATGATTAGTACTTAGCACGCGGTTAGAGCAGTCGATCAGAATAGTCACAAGGCAATAGTAATAAGATGATAGAAAATAAGGAATACACCCTATATAATAGGGCTTAGATTAGTTTATTATTGACTCCGCGGTATTACACTAGAACTTAATATCGCTATTTTTATCAGATAATTCAGTTTTACGTTTGAAATAAGTAAAAATTTTGAATAGAACATCTTGATCAATATGTTATGTATGACGTGGCTCGTGGCTATGTCATGAAATGGCCAACAAGTTTTAGCTGGCCATATTATGAAATGATCAGCCAGATCATAAAGTGAACAATTCTATGATATGGCTACGACATCTATTAATATATATTTCTTGTGTCCGTGTGTTAGTCATTGAAATCCTCCTAAACGCCTGGACCGAACTTGATGAAATTTTTTGTGTATGTTTGTGTAAGTTCTGGGATGGTTTAAATTTACATTTGGACCCGTTAGGTGGCGCCACGATAGGTTTTCAGGACCTACCTAACAACAACATTTTCCACGCCAACAATTCAATTTTTTTTGAAAATAATACTTAGTAGCTAAAATAAATGCTCCATCTAAACGAAACGTCAGTGTTCGGACAGGACAACGTCTGTTGGGTCCACTAGTAGGTATATACATATATATTCGTACATAAATAAAAATATTCCGAGGTACCTTATTCCGATATAATAAAAATCGTTATTCCTATGCATTTAGTTCCTAGTTCCTAGTGTAGAAAATACATAGGAAAATAGAAAGAATGCTACCTGGTGTTCGAAAATCCTAAAATCCTTTCGTCTTATTGGATGGTTAGGTACATTATAAATTGAACCTCCAAATTTCTAGATACCTATATTTAGTAATTTTGAAATTTTAATATTGTAACTGGTTTTGACTGTGCGTTGATAGTCAGTCAGGATAAGTAAGATCGATAGGTATTATAATATAATATTCAATACCTAATGTTATTTAAAAAAATGCAATAAACATAAAACTAAATTTTGGGTAAGCGTTTGGCTACTTGTAAACTTTTAGAACTAGCCACACTGTATTTAATGTTTAAAATACAGCCTTAACATAAATATTGATTTATCTAATAAATTAGTAATCTAATAGATACACATCTCTTTCGGATTGATATCGTTATACGTAAATTAAAATGAGTTTATAAATATTAATTTTATTATTATTAAAGTACTTAAATGGAATAGATTCCGTAAAAGTAGTTTTATTTCATTTAAGTATAATATATTACATTGGTTTATATGGTAAACCTATTCACGTAAATATCAGTAAGTATCACAATAGTTTAAGTACTGCTTTAGTTTTTGTAAGGTTAGGACCTACATTTTTTATTAGTGCGAGCGAAGCGAGCCCTATTACTATCCCACAATCTATATACTTTTGTGGTACACTTTATTTAGAAACTATCACACTTTCAGATTTGGGCTTTGACATAGTAATTTCAATTTATTTCTTGTTGAGATTTGGGCTTTGTGTTATCTATATACTATTATAAAGCTGTAACAGAGATGTGCCTGCACATTTAAGATATTTGAGTAAAAATTACTGTAATAGTCTATATAGGCTTGTTTAAACACAAAACATTTTTTTTAAATTTTTGTCTGTCTGTTTGTTTGTCCGTTTGCTCACGCGCATCACACAAAAATTACTGAACGGATTTTGATGCAACTTCTTTTATTTGAAAGACCTTGATTAGACTTAAAAACTGGTATACATTTTATCCCGCTACTATATCGGGAACCTGAGATATAACCTAAAAGCTAGTTTTTGAGTGCGACGGAGCCGCGGGCAAAGGCTAGTCTATCATAAAAATATTATTTTATACACATAAAATATATAACAATCTTTATTGCTTAGAATTATTGTATTCTTAACCGTTCGAAAAGTAAAGAACTAATATCAAAAACATGTAAACATTGGATTATATAATTATAAATATTGGAGTATATCTACATAGAAGAAATACGTATGAAGAATTTTGTTTGGATATAATAAAAAATTAATGAATATAATATAAAACAGAAAACATAGCATCACACCTGTATTTCCTGAAGGGGTAGGCAGAGGTGTATTACACACCCACGACTCGCCAGCTATGTTTAAGTCCCACGTAATAGGGGGCGAGCCTATTGACGTCTACCGGGCACATTTCCAAACTCCGGGCTGCTACTGAGAATTTTTCTTTTTAGGAAAAAGCTCAATAGCATTGCCCGACCCGGGGATCGGGCAATACTATTGAGCAGCAGCTCATGATTAGCAGTCGCATACACTACCGCTACACCACCGAGACAGTTATATACAATATAATATAATTATATAATAATTTGTTGTATGAATTATTTACCAAAGCCCATTCATTAAAAGATATATTTTTATTAGAAACTATCTTACAAATGATTACTAAGAAGAAAACTTCGCGAGCCCTCCTAAAGCACAGTTTTTTGTTAGTTTAAAGCTAAAGCACACACTGGTTAACAAGAATTAATAATCTTGATTTACCTGACACTTTTCTCTTTGAATTTTAGATGCCACCCATACGATTAGACCAGCTTGATGAAACTATAAACGATGTCAAACTCAGACAACTGCTTTGGAATTCCTCGCAAGAATGGAATGACTTGTACAAGACCTGGTAATCGTTGTTCTACACAATTTTCAAACGCAACCAATTAACAAATTCATGGTGACAACACAGCAAATGTGTTCATGGTGACATTCCTCTAAACTATAGTTGTAGTTATGACTTTAGATTAATGTCAACGAAACATTTTTTTTTTAATTTTTCAGCAAAACTATGTAGCTAACCTGCTGTTCGCCATTTCATATCTCAAATGAGAAATAAATGAATAAACAACTATTTGTCCATTGTGTTTTTTGAAGACGGATCGACCCACCTAGGCCGTATAACATGTATCAACTCTCACTCGGTATCAAACCCTACCTTAGCTTACCCTGGTAGATTTTTTTTGTTTTTGTAAATTCTGCCTTATTTTCATGTTCACTCGGGTGCGAAAGGTAGGCAGTGGCAGGTCATTTTTTGAGCTTCAGGAAACTGGTGTGATTCTTAATACATTTTTGTGCTAATATTAGGTATTATTATGTCAACACAGGTTTGAAGCACCGTTTAATAGTTTGGACGTCGATGATATTCAAACAAATACAAATAACTTCGCAAAAGTATTCAATCAATTGGAAAAAGGTCTGCCTCTGAACAAGATAGTGCCAAAATGTAAAGCTACCATAGACATAATGAAAGATAAGGTAAGCAATAAAATATGGTCAAGGATAGTTTTTTACAGACAGTGTTCAAAATATAAATACTTCACTTTACCGCACACTTATGATAGCAAAGAAAAAATGCTATGCTACATCGTAGTACTAAATTATTTCTTTTTCAACCCTATTAGGTACTGTTCTACTATTGGGCACGGGTCTCCTATCATAGTGAGAAGTATTTTAGACCTTAGACCACCACGCTACCTACGTACGGGTTGGCAGATTTCACAAGCCATCGAGAGAAACTCTCAGTCAAACTGATTCTTACAGGATGTTTTTCATCACCAAGCAGTGATCATTTGTAAATAAATACTTACATAATTTTGAAGAATTTCGAAAAGTCAGAGGTCTGTGCCGTTCTTTAGGTCAGGACGGGAGATCTTAGCTCGGTACCAATGTCTTAGCAGTCCAGAGTAGAGATGTGTAACTCAGGAGTGATTGATACAAAAATGTATAATCTTTCAAAATGCGTAATCACTCTTTAAATCTTTTGTTTCGAAAATACATCTTTAACTCACTACGTCAGGATTGATTTTAGTCAGATGGAATGGAATGATGGAAACTAACAAAACACAAACGTAGATGTAGAATGAGACAATAGATAAAGGATATTGTGAATTGAAATGAGATAACATAGGTTGTAGGCACGCTCAAACGCACTCTTTTGAAATACAATGACGATAGGTTCATAGAAACTTAGACTCTGTCGTTATTGTAAAAAGCTCAAAATCTGTTGCGACTAAAGGGAATGAGAGAATAACTACATGAATCAATAGATATTTGCATCACTTATGATCAACTGAATGAATAATGTAATTCGTAACCAAAGATTTAAAAGAGTGATTTAAATCTTTCGAAGAAAAATATTTATAAATCACTGATCTCATTGGTGATTTAGTTTGCGCATCTCTGGTCTAGAGGTTTCCTGCTGGCGCTGGACTATCAATGATATATATATTGTAAATCTGAACTATAAATATGATTAATTCCATGATGATCGTTTGAGTTGAAAGCGTAGGTAAAAGGTAACTATGAATTAATTTAATGACAATTGATGTAATGCAAAAACCTCGTCCATTTTTATCGAGGACTATCGCTAACGCTGGGTTTAAAAGTCAGAACCTAAATACCGTTTGCTGTTTCTCTTTGTACAAAAATAGTCATTCCACAGGGATCCTCCATTTTTCTGGGATAAAAATTAGCAGAGTCCGCGGTTCTTTTCTATACTCCTTGGACTATAAATATACCAAATTTCATGATGATCGGTTAAATACAAACAAATTCACTCTCACATTTATACTTGTAATACTAATAAAAACTTTTAACGATACCCAAGTTTCTAGTTAATGTGCAGTCAAATTAATAGAATTAGTATAAAATTTTAGTAACCGTGTGGGGGCTTTAGAATTGTCCCACCCCTCTCTACACACGGGAGTCATAAGAGCCGACTGAGGGAATACCGAGGGAGTAGGCAGCAGCACTCCCTCGAGTATTTACAACATCCACTGCGATCGCCAACCCGCCTGCCAAGCGTGGCGATTACGGAATTATCCCCCATTTCCTAGGGAGGTCTATGTCCAGCAGTGGATGTTAAAAGGCTGATGGATGGATGGATGTACAAAATTTAGAATAAAGTTGGTATTGCAGATAAATTTCAGGAATGTTAGTAACAAAATATATCACGATTTTATTATTTACTATAAAGTAATAGGGTCAAAATGGGTAAACATGTAAACAGAGTTAAATGGAAACGCATTCATTTATTTCGTCATTTTAATTCCTAGAAAAATATGCGGCTAACGAAACAACGACGTCTACGGTGGCTAATTTGAATTATCAGTGTCGCATATTTTTCTAGGAATTAAAACGACACGAAATAATTGAATGCGTTTCAATTTACCTCTGTTTACATTTACCCACTTTGACTATAATTGTACATTTTCTGATATATATTTTAGCACTTGACTGCTCAGCTACTCTTAAAGTACAAATTATAATTTGTGAATAAGGAAAAAGAGTATTTTAGTACGAGCGGGAATTGAACCTGCGTCCCTTCCTATCCGGGGAAGTGCTCTAATCCGCTGAGCTACCGTACTATTTGTTAGAAATACCCAATCTCCTTACACAATAAAAAAAAAATTGATCAAAAATGTTTAAAAAACACTTTATCAAACAGTATGAATTTTAATTGCTAAATTAAACTTGGATTAATGCATGTAAATGCTTCCGTGTAAATGTAGGTGGCGTTGGTCATTAAGACAAATGTTGTAAGGAGATTGGGTATTTCTAATAAATAGTACGGTAGCTCAGCGGATTAGAGCACTTCCCCGGATAGGAAGGGACACAGGTTCGATTCCCGCTCATACTAAAATACTCTTTTTCCTTATTCACAAATTATTATTTGTACTTTATAATTGTACAGTTTTAATCATTTTACATTCTACTGCACTAATAAGTGGTTTATGGTAACTGAAGTAGGATACATAATACGTTCGCGTTCGCGCGCAAAAATGATTATCTATATTTATAAAAGGATATTTAAACGTTAAAATTATAAATATATTTTCTCAAAATTTATGGCAATCTGAATCGATTGAAAGAGTTTTAGTCTCCTAGGTGATCGGGAAGTGCCTCAGAAATCACTGCAACAAGATGTCGGTTTTTGTTGTAATTTTTCGTTGTTACACTTTTTTCGGTCAGCCAGAGCGATAACGTGCGATAAGGAACTTCATTCCAATAAGAAATTGTATAAACTTTAAATTAACAATTCTGTTTACAGTTGCCGGTATTAACATATCTCCGCAACCCAGCTTTAAAACCACGGCATTGGGTAAAAATTGAAGATATTCTTCATACTCGTTTCACACCAGATGTACCGTTGACTTTGCGGGTATTTGAGGATTTACATGCTTTTCAACATGCTGAGGAGCTTATGGAAGTGGCCGGGCAAGCCAGTTCTGAGGCTGGTCTAGAAGCATTACTTAAAAAGGTAACTTATATTAAGCTGATATGTTCTTTACATAAAGCAGAGATAACGGTGCCTATAAATAATTGTAGGCGTACCGTAATTGGGCTTCATCCTTAAGAGTGCTGTTATATAGTGTCATTGTAGTAAAATCGATACTAAGTAAGATTGTTGTAAGACACCATTAAAAACCTATATGATTAATTTATTTTATTTAACTTAGCATATTATCAATATGTCTATAAACTCTTTACGCGGTAAAGACTTTGCCGATTTATATTACTCCTAGTGGACCTGACAGGCGTTGTCCTATCCGAACATTGACGTTTCGTTTGGATAGAGTAATTTATTTTAGCAACTAAGGTTATTTTAACAAAAGGTTATTTTCTTAAAAAAAGGTGTTGTTTGTGTGGGAAATTTTGTTGTTAGGTAGGCACATATTATATACTTTTTACATTAGAATAAATTGAAGAAAAAATCCTGAAATCCTATAGTGGCGCCACCTACCGGGTCCAAATGTGAATATGAACCATACCGGTATTTAACCAAACATACAAAAAAGAATTCATCAAAATCGGTCCAACCGTTTAGGAGGAGTTCAATGACCAACAAACGGACACAAAAAATATATAATAATATAGTAGATAGGAACGATAATATAAATATTATAGTTAAAAACTAAAAAATAAACACGCTTTAGTAGCTAGTTAGTCGAAAAAGTATGAGAAGCTTGACATCATTGATGTTACAAAATAAATATATATAATAGGGTGATAAAACAATTACTGAATTGTCAGCGATCCTTAATAAGTGTGCAAAGTCTCAATTTAATCTGACTGACGTTTTGCAATGGGTGGAAATTCAGAGATTCCTTTACATAGCTGTACAGGTGAAGCGAATATAAAGCGTTTTAAAAATAGATGATACGAGTATTTTAAAATTGTATGCAATATTATGTGATCTGTCCGTAGCAGTAGCCTCTACGGCGTAGACCTCCCGTGAGTAGTTCGTCTTGCTTCACTCATCTCTCGGTATAATTATAATATCTAATAGTACTCCAGTTTTACATGATCCAGTCAAGTTCACAAATATCTATGATTAATTAGAATTTATCATTAGCTGTTCCTTTTTTTTGTTGAGGCGGGAATAAATTTACCTAACTACACACCCCGTCGTTCGGGTCAACGAACAGGGTAGTGTGGGGCCCTCACCAACTAAATAAATTCGCCGTGTGCCGTCTCGCCGCTTGTATTGGCGGACCACTGGAACTATGTTACATTACTTCAGTAGTCCGCAGGCGGCTTACCCTTTCGGGTACCCTCCACTGAGCGATACATCGACACACGAAGCGTCGCACCTTCGCGGAGGCCTTGCAGGTGGCGGACGTTCCCCGGTCCATCTGTGGTGGCCAAGTGTAGCCACGCATAGAATATCAGAAGGGTAGATTGAAGTGGTAACAATGTATTGTAATAATGAAAGTTTTATTAATTTTTCTTATATCACAATTACAACTTGTCTCTATTGATTCGTTGCTAAGCACCATTTTATTCTGTCTTCATCGATGTCACACTCTCCACTCTACTGACCATCTCCATAAAAGGTTTTAATATACAAAATATTCAAAAAAGTATATACTAAATAAATGTATCAAATGTATCACCACATCACCCCCCTCCAGAGACCGTCAAGGGCGATAGAAATTAGGAAATCTGACTTGACGACCAGCATGCGCCCGATAATATGGATTATTATCGGAGGCATGTTCGTTAGTATTAATATTATCAGCTAACATATAGGCAGGTTTTAACCGATCTATTGACACGGTTTTTTCTTTACCTTTAATTAAAAGCTTAAAAACTTTATCCCCTCTATCTTATACCTTATACGGACCTGTGTAGGCCTATTGTAAGGCTCCGCGTACCGAATCATCCCTTAAAAATACTTGTTCGGATATAGAAAAATCCTTGAACATAAATATTTTATTGGTACTATGACGAGAGGCTGGTGCTGGTTGTAATTTTTGAGCAAAGGTACGAATTGGTGTAGTAAATTCGGTAATTTCAGTTGTGTGAGTATCGCTCGAACTAAAGAATTCACCTGATAATCTAAGAGGTTCACCGTATAACAGTTCGGCGGAGGATGCTTGGAGATTTTCTTTAAACGCACTTCTTATTCCTAGTAGGACCCAAGGTAAGCATTCCGTCCACTTTTCATTGGTGTGGCATATAATGGAAGCTTTAAGTTGCCTATGAAAACGTTCTACGAGACCGTTACATGCCAGATGGTAAGCTGTTGTCCGTTCATGTTGAAAACCAGTAATTTTAGACAACCGTTCAAATAGACTAGACTCAAATTGAGGTCCTCTGTCCGTAATGATGTAGTGCGGACAGCCAAATCGAGCTATCCACCCGGAGACTAAAGCTTTGGCTACAGTCTCAGCTGTTATGTCTACGATTGGCATAACTTCAGGCCACCTCGTAAATCGATCGACAGCTGCCAAACAATATTTGTAGCCTTGAAATAATGGCCACGGCCCTACGATATGTATACAATAAAAACGTGCGCTAGGTAATTTAAATGATCCTAGTGGTGACGACACATGGCGGCTAACTTTTGCCCGCTGGTATAAAAGACAACATCGAGCCCTTTCTCGACAGTCTTTTTTGATACCAGGCCAGACGAAGCGTTCTGCTACTAATTTAGTAGTGGCCGCTACCCCTGGGTGGCTAAGAGAGTGTAAACTGTTAAAAACTAGTTTTCTCAGTGTTCAAGTAACAAATGGTCTGGGAGTCGTCGTACTGACGTCACAGTACAAACTAATATGGCTTCCAGGCACGGCCATTTTCTCTAATTTAAGTGAGGAGCCTACCTCTAAAAGGTTTTTTAATTCATCATCACTGGTCTGCGATTCGGCCAACTGTTTAAAATTAACAGGAGTTTCAAGTTCATCTACACGAGATAAGGTATCAGCCACTATATTATCCTTGCCAGATATATGCCTTATATCGGTGGTAAATTGAGCAATGAAGTCTAAATGTCGGAATTGTCTAGGCGAACAGTTTCTTTTGTTGTTATTAAATGCGAAAGTGCCGGTCACTTTCTTTTGATCAGTATAAATAACAAAGTGCCTCGCCTCTAACATATGACGAAAATATTTTATAGCCTCATAAACAGCTAATAATTCGCGGTCATACGGAGAATACTTTATTTGCGTAGGATTAAGTTTATGTGAGAAAAAAGCTAAAGGTTGCCAATCATCATCACTGAAATGTTGCAATACTGCACCGATTGACATGTCAGAAGCGTCAGTGACCAAAGCAAGCTTTTTATTGCAATCAGGATGAGCTAATAGAGCAGCTTTGGACAAGCTTTCCTTGCAATCATGGAATGCTTGCAATGCATCCTGGTTTAAATTGATGGGGTGGGAACCTTTAACATTACCGACTAAAAATTTATGAAGTGGCGCTTGTATTTCAGCAGCCTTTGGTAAAAAGCGACGGTAAAAATTTATCATACCCAAAAAACGTCTTAATTGACGAACGTCTTTGGGTGGTGGAAAATTTTTAATAGCTTCCACTTTAGAATCTAGTCGTTTAGTGCCTTCGGCTGAAATACTATAACCTAGGAAAGTTACTTTTGAAATACGGAATACACATTTATCTGTATTAATTACTATGCCAGTCTTTCATTCTACTAAAAATTATACGTAGATGCTGCTCATGATCCTCAACATCCTTAGAAAACACAAGAAAATCATCTAGAAAACAGTAACAAAAATCGAAACCTCTAGTCATTTCGTCTACGAAACGTTGAAAAGTTTGACTTGCGTTACGTAAGCCGAAACTCATATAAGGAAACTCGTATAAACCAAATGGTGTAGTGATTGCCGTTTTCGGTATATCCTCGGCATTAACAGGAATATGATTAAAGGAAAATTTACCATATCAATTGTGCTGAATACCTTACAACCTGAAATGCTGTGTGCGAAGTCGTATATGCCTTATCGGATACCTGTCGGGTATAGTTCTCGAATTGAGCATCCGATAGTCACCACACGGGCGCCAACCGGCGTCCTTTTTTGGAGCTAAGTGAAGGGGTGACGCCCATGGACTTTCTGATGGTCTAGCAGTTCCATTCACCATCATTAACTGAAATTCCTGCTTAGCAAATTTTAATTTATCTGGCGCTAAACGTCTAGGGGGAACAAAAAACTGGAGGGCCTTGTGTTGTGCTTATATGATGTACAGTATTATGTGGTATGAAGCGTTGTTTGCCTGCAGGTTTAGTAATTTCTGGAAAATTGAAAATCACCAGTTGATACCTTCACGGATGATATTGAACAATCTGAACGATTTGAAGCAAAAGTAGATATATTCGTATTACTATCTATCAATCGTTGATTACGACAATCAACTATCAAAGAATAATATGATAGAAAATCTACACCAATGATAGGTTTGTTTACATCCGCCACTACAAAACGCCACTTAGTCTCTACGCAAACCTAAATCAAGACTTAAGTCCATATATCCATAAGTTTGTATAGAAGTACCGTTAGCTCCACATAGTTGGTAGTTAGATGGCGATCATGTATCAGGTGACGGGGAAAGACGCAGAGGTCACTTCCAGTATCGACCAGATATTGAGTCTTCGATGATTTGTCTGAAACAAATAGGCGACCAGCACTTGGGCAATCATGAGTCGCCATTACAGACAGCCCCTGGCGTTTTCCGTCTTATAATCGCATGGTTTCACGCAGCGATGAGCGTTGTCACCGTACTTATGGTGGTAAAAGCACACGGGGAATTTACGGTAACTAGATTGAGAACATTGTGACGATCGGTTACCTTGCCTGGCTTTATTATTTTGACGTCTGCAATGCTGACGCTGTGTTGATCGGCTAACAGTGAGTCGCGCAGTGAGGTCCTTCATGACCCTTTTCAATTCCGCAATCTCACCTGCCAGCTCATTCACAGTTGGTCCTAGCACTGTAGTAGATGCTACGTTTCTGGAAGGTGTAGCGATATCTTGAATGCGGTCGGCCAGTTCAGCTAAAGCTTCTAAGTTGGTTTGCGGTTGTGATGCGAACAATGGCTGAATGAAGGTTGGTAGTCAGCTGCTCCAAATAGTGCGCAGGAAATCGTCAGGTACATTAGGTCCCGCAAGTCCTTGGAGATGGCGTAAAAATTGTTAAGGCTTTCTGTCTCCTAACTCCTCATGCATTAATAATTGTTTAACTTTTCGATCTTGAGAAGCTGACAATCGTTTAATAAGTTCGGCCTTCAGCTTATCGTAACGTTGGTGGGAAGGAGGAAACATATTAATATCTTTTACCTCTTTGGAAATGTGTTGATCCAAATATCCCACCACGTAGTTAAACTTCGTTAAATCAGCTACAATGGAAGCATTTGCAAACTGCGCTTCGATTTGGGCGAACCATAGGTCGGGTTCCTCACGCCAAAATGGAGGTAACTTAATCGATATTCGGCAAATGTCACGTGAATTGATGATGTGTCTTACCCGTTCAACATCCTGCTCTTCCCGCAGTGAAGTCGCGGTGTGACCTGACTCGCTGTCACTCATATTTTATAATAGATCCTTCCATTTCAGACCTTGTGAACTATAGGGTCACCAGTGTGGTGGCCCTATAGTTCACAAGGTCTGAAATGGAATATAATATCAGAAGGGTAGATTGAAGTGGTAACAATGTATTGTAATAATGAAAGTTTTATTAATTTTTCTTATATCACAATTACAACTTGTCTCTATTGATTCGTTGCTAAGCACAATTTTATTCTGTCTTCATCGATGTCACACTCTCCACTCTACTGCCGATGGGCAGTATATTAAAACCTTTTATGGAGATGTCCATAAAAGGTTTTAATATACAAAATATTCAAAAAAGTATATACTGAATAAATGTATCAAATGTATCACCACACATCCACCCACAGCCTCAGCTAGGGTGGCATGAGGCGCAAGTACGCCTGCGCCGCCCCAGTCGCTGGCGGCGGTTCGGCTCAGCGGAAGGACCTGCCTGGCCCTCCGTCGCTTTCCTCCTTGTTCCTATTATTTAGTTAGAAGTACAAAGCGCACTATATGTTTCCGGAACTGGCCACTTACATAAACAATATTTAAAAAATAATTAAAACGTTAGAAAATGGAATTCTTTGGCTTTAGAATACAATTTGTTTGGTCTGACATTACTAGATTTTACATTGTGGCGTCATTTTAGAAATTGCGTGTGTATAATAGATTTAACCCATGAAAACTTTCGTAGCATGATTTTTTACGTCTTTAAATATAATTTGACAGCTCAGCGGAGCTTCGTTCGGCTTCAACGTCATAGATACCTATACATATGTGTGACGTGGCTTTTTTTAAATACCTAGGTACTTTATATTTTTCATTTCTCTCTGGACACGGTTTTAATTCCATGGAGACAAAGCAACGGGCAGAAGCTAGTTATAGAATAAGAAAGCTACCTATCGTTTTGTTTGCATGAGAACATGTTGAATTTCTTCCTAGTTGTTATTTAACTATGGTTTTTATACCTAGTTATTTTATATTAAAATTGATAAAATTATTTATTATTAGATTTTTTAAAAAATATTCAAAATTTCGCGTACCATGGTAAATATACAAAACCATTAAGAGATTTACTGTTTTATTTTTGAATTTTATTGAAAGGATTATTAATTACATTTTTGAGGTGGAAGAAATATGGGCAACATTGGAATTTCCTGTTTTATTACATAAAGACGCAAAGGATGTGTACGTGTTGGGTGGCTTGGATGAAATACAAGCCTTTGTCGACGAGAGCAATATTCATGTCAGCACCATCCTGAGCTCGAGAAACTGTGGTCCGATAAAGAGCAGAGTAGAGGAATGGGCTAAAAACTTGGATCTTTTCTCCAAAACATTGGTAACTAAATTATAATTATTATACATTTAATTTTAATTATACTGATTACAACTTCTCTAAGACGCATAAATATAACTCTCATTACTACAATATTGTATGATGACATCTTACTTCAAACAAATACCAGGCACATGCTATGAGTCTCAACTAGATGGACCAACGACCTGGTCAAAGCCCCAGGGAGCCGTTGGATGCAGTCACCACAGGATCGCTTGTTCTGCCACTCTCTTAAGGCCTATATTCATCAGTGGACGACAAGATGATGGATGCACTAGTGAATACGATGTTTAAGCGGGATCGTAAATAATACGCTAAGTTATGACAATGCAAATTGTATGTAAAAATTCCACTCCCCATTAAGAACATTATACCATCTTGACAATTCTAACCACAGGTTTTGCTGGTTTATATATGAACTATTCTACAACAATTCTTTTGGGCATATAAAGATAACAAGTTTTAAGTTTACTAATAAATAAAAACAAACGTTTAATTCAAGTGGCAAATATAACTAACAAAATATTAATTGATATAATTTCTCTAATACATATTAATACGAAATCACACATTGTATATTTCGTGGAAAAGGAACTTTTATGGTAGTGATTATCTCATATTAATAAGAGGAATTATCAGTTATTAAATATGTTAGAAATTCGATGTGTTTGAACGGGTGTCTTAGTCAAAGACACAGATGGTGTTTCATCTCTACTAGTACCTGAGGCCGAAATTCCAATCTTATGCCACCAGATCAATAAGTAATCCAGATCTACTGAAGATATATACAAATTTAGAATTGTATTTACAGATATTTCAAGTCTTAAGTATTTATTTGCTTGCGTCTGTTTTTTGTCTCCAAATAAAATTAAAATCATATGTTGATCGTAACATAGCGTTTTTACCATTGTTACCATTCTATATCTTGCTATTCTTTACCTTTATTTTGTCACACGATTATTTATAATATATAATAAAAACGTTTATTTCTATAATCATTTCAATATTTTACTATGAAGTATAAAGCTCTCCATTAATTAAAAAAAGGAGTTAATGTAAATATATCTTTACACAGGAAGAGTGGTTTGCTTGTCAACAAACTTGGATGTATTTAGAAGTGATTTTTAGCGCCCCCGATATTCAAAGGCAACTTCCAAATGAAACTAGGCTATTCACTATTGTTGATAAATCTTGGAAGGACATTATGCGTAAATTAGCTAAGGTAAATATAAAACAAAAAATTAAATTTAGTAAATGAAATATGACTTGATTTTTTAAATAACCTGGGATTTATTTCCCCACTAGGTTCCATTGGCAATGCCAGCTGCAACTCAACCTAAGTTATATGAAGAATTTGTGAGGAACAATGAAATGCTTGACCAAATTATGAAATGTCTCGAAGCTTATTTAGAAACTAAACGTGTAGCATTTCCGAGATTCTTTTTCTTATCAAATGATGAGCTTTTAGAGATATTGGCTCAGGTATACCATTATATTTCGTATTATATTAAAAAAACCTTAAATGCTTCTCGTTGTTTAATTAAAAGTAGACAAGTTATTTTAAAATGTTCTTCTTATATAGACTAGAAATCCTCACGCTGTTCAACCACATCTACGAAAATGTTTCGACGCTATTGCAAAGTTAGAATTTGGAGTCAAACTTCCTGAAAGTGAAATGGAAATCACCGAAGAAGGCAACTTAATTGAGAGAGAAATGTCCTTTCAAACAAGAGACATGCTTCAAGCTAAACTTGCCAAGACTGCTAAGCCTGAGGATCTGACGACAGATATCATAGCAATGTTGTCTCCTGAAGGAGAGAGAATTAATTTAGGAAAGGTACAACTATAACTAAACGGTTCTATTACTACTAAATTTATATTACTACAAAATTTTATCATCACGAATTTTGCAGTCATTTCTGCGCCCATAACGAAAGGGTTATGTTGAGTAGACGCCAGGCTCACCAAATATATAAAATATTATGATAAACTTGGCGCCGGCCTATGATTTTTAAACAAATCAGTTAATCCTACATTCGCCCAAAATAGGAAACAAAATGCTACTGCAAGAAAACCTGAGCCGTGCCTGGTATGGCTTTGCATGTGTCAACGACATCTTGAAATCCAGCTAAATATAATTTCTTAACTTAATACTATGATTATCCTAAAATTCTGTAGTTTAAAATTATATTAAAATAACAGGGTCTAAAGGCACGTGGGAACGTTGAAGATTGGTTAGGAAAAGTTGAAGAGGCAATGTTTGCATCTGTGAAGAGATGTATGAAATTCGCACTAAAAGATTTTATGGCATGGCCTAGAGTAGAGTGGGTTAAACTGCATCCAAATCAGGTAGATATTATTATATGACGTATTATTATAATATATATGTTTTTAGTTGATTGACACTTAATTATGTTGTGTATTTAACAGGTCATTCTAACAGTTTCTCAAGTGATGTGGGCGAAAGGAGTTCATGAAATATTTGACCTAGGTATACCTCTTCGTATTGACACTGGGCTAATGGAATATGAGAAGAAATGTATATCCGACTTAAATGATCTGGCCGCTCTTACAAGACAAGATCTTAGTAGTTTGTTCAGAAAAGTCCTATGTGCACTGATAACTATTGATGTCCACGCAAGAGACACCATTACTTCTATGGTCGAAAAGCATGTACAAAAAGCGTTAGTGTTTAAACCCTTATTTATTTTTTGCGAAAGCGTCCTATTATACAGTTGAAATTTATGTTCGTTGTTCTTGGTATAATGAAGCCCTTCCTTAGAAGCAATCATAAATTTATTTTTAAGGCGGAAATAAATGTACCTAAGAGCCAGGGTAGTATGCGGCACCACTGAAGTAATGCAACATAGTTCCAGTGGTCTGACAAAACAGGCGGAGAGACGGCACAGGGTGGGTTACTAAATATAGTGGGTGGGGGCCCCTGGAACTGGGTGACATTACTTCAGTGTCCGCCGGCGGCTTACCCTTTCGGGTAATTGAGCCACGCTTCCGCAAATTATAGCGTCGCACCTTCGCTGGAGGCCTTGCGTGGACCTATCCACCCGCTGCATCAGCTAGGGTGGTTCAGGTACTCGCCTCGTACAGCGAAAGGTCATCACCTATTGCCATGACGAGGTCACGGCGCTGCTCAGCCCAAGCCGGGCACGACTCGAGCGTGGGCCGCGCCGTCTCTTAGTCGCAGCCGTAATGGTGACAACACGGAGTCGCCTTCTCCTTGCTACTATGTGCAGATATCTGCTGAAGCAACCGTGCCCCGACAACACCTGCAGCAGTCGTAAGGGACTCCGTGCCGGCGGCGTGCCGTAAACATTTTAAACACCACATTTATTATACATTTTTATCCTGTTATTATCATAATGGGGGAAAGGACAGAGAAAATCTAATTCACGACTAGTATAGGTGATGTTTTGTATAAAAAAAGGAACTTATTAATTACCTACATACATATATTTATAATTTTAGTTAGGTATGCATATTTACAAATTCAATTTCGATTTGAGTTTACCTTTATATTGTAGGATGTCAAAAGAATTTTGTAAATTAAACTAAACGTTTTTTAAATAGTGACTTTATATTCCTAGCTTTATTTCAGACAAGATTTTGAATGGTTGAAAATGATTCGTTACTATTGGGAAGAAGATATAGACAACTGTGTGGCAAGAATGTCCATTTCATTGTACGTTTACGGCCATGAATACTTGGGTGCAGGAGGTAAGTTATTTTGCACCTGGTTAATATTATTAGTAGTTCTTATTACATTGTATTACATTAATTATGGTCTATTTCATAGGTGTTCTGGTGATAACTCCGCTAACAGATCGCTGTTACTTGTGTCTCATGGGAGCTCTGATGCTGGATTTAGGCGGTGCGCCAGCTGGGCCAGCTGGTACAGGCAAAACAGAAACTACAAAAGATTTAGCAAAAGCGCTGGCTATTCAATGTGTCGTATTTAATTGTTCTGAAGGTATTGTACAGTTATAAACTTAATAACTGGAAGGTTTAAGATATAATTAAGCTAATACTTCGACTGGGTATTTTTAATTCCGTTTTCATTAAAACCAAATCAGTCTACATACTCGTACATGATATATAGTAAGTCGCTATTGATGAATGTATGTTTGTCCGGTTTCTTCTTCTAAGCCTCGCAACGATTTTGAAATTATTTTCACTGGCTTTATATAATTTTCTAAAGTTTTATATGTATCAAGCACCATGACTACTTTTTTAAAGAATATGAAATAAATACTTTTTTATCAAGATTTACCCTATATGCTGTAGCCATCGTATTATGATATACTTTAAAACACTTCAATAGAAAGCTGTAGTTCTACAAAAATTCTATAGATCTTAAAAAGTGCGTCCGAGCAAAGCAAGGGCGTGTCAATAGTAAATCATATTAATAATATTTCAGGTCTAGATTACAAGATGATGGGACGCTTTTTCTCTGGACTGGCAACTTCTGGTGCCTGGTGTTGCTTCGATGAGTTCAATCGTATCGACATAGAGGTGTTGTCTGTAATAGCACAACAACTCATTACGATAAGAAATGCAAAAGTAGCAAGACAAAGCAGGTTTAAAAAAATATGTGCTAATAATATTATTAATATTAATATCACTGTTAAATATGTTTTATGTTCATTATTATAATAGTCAAAGTGAAGCATACATTTAAAAACCTCCTTTCTATTTCTGATACAATGTAATTAGTCTCAGATTTACCAGAAACTCTAGGGATCTCCTGGGCAAATTTGTTTTTATCCTACTATTATAAAGCTAAACAGAGCTGTGTCTATATATTTAAGATATTTGAAAAAAAATGTCTGTATTAGGCCATATAGCCGTGTCTGAACACAAAACAACTTTTTTTTTTATTTTTGGTCTATTTGTCGGTTTATCTGCTTTTTCGTTTACGCATCACGCAATAACGGATTTTGATGCAATTTTTTAGACTTAAATACTTACTTAGCTCTTGATCATCAGTCTACTGAAAACGTGGTTATACATCCAGTCCATGTGGTAACGGACTAGGAATACAGGTGTCACCACCCCATTCTTTCCTGACTAAGGGAAATAAGCCATTATCACCCATTGCATTACTGGTGGTAGGACTGGGCACCAAGTGGGAGTACTCACTTGCTATCGAGCCCGAGCGGGTTGGTACCACCATCTCCCGTGTGACCGGCCATGAAGCACATCGTTGTGTTTTGGTTGTAGCAGAAGATAGCCATTAATTCTTTTAATTCATATCTGTGAAATTAAATAGCGAGCAGCGGCTTGACAATACTCTTGGATATAGTTGAGTCCTGAGCGACGGTTACCATTTACCATTAGGTGGACCATGGCTTGTTTGCCTCCAAAAGCAATAAAATAAATACATTTTATCCCATTACTATATCGGGAACGGGAGATATAACCTAAGAAACAGCATTAGGCTGTGGCGGAGCCGCTCGCAAGGCTAGTAAGCTATACATACATACTTTGTATTATTAACAGTAAGCAAGTACACTATAATGCCTGATTGAAAAATTAATAGCATCAGATTTTTGTTGGAAGCTTTTAGTTGAGTGTCTGCCCTAAGCCCGTCATAACCTCTGAGCTTATGCGGGGAGATGGAGGGTAGTAGTCTCCCGATGACACTTTTGCCACTTCTTTTCTATACAATACCTTTTCGTAAAAGAGGACGGTGGTGTGCCGTCTGCCCTCGCCATAAGCCATGTCCAGCAGCCTCCCAAAGCGGCATTTTCGGATTGGGAAATATAACATTGATTAAAATTTGACTAAAAATTCTTTCTGAAGTCATCATTTGTTCTATTAGTTAGGACCTGGAGCTCAGTTTTGAAGTCATTCCGTATAAATAATTACTGGTGATTAGCTAAAATCAAACAGCCCCCCTAGACAAGTGGCGTAAATATTAGATGAATAGAATAATCAGTCTATGCGAACATGTAATGTCGATATCGTAACCTAATGTCAATCTCTATTTTGGGCTTGTTTGTCTTTTACAATAGGAGGTGAATTCGCCTGCTAATATTAAAGTAGAGTGGCATATCAGCTTAGGGCTTGATTACTGTTTCTTCTTTAGCGCTAGTATTATAAGATTTTTTAAATTTTAGATTTAAATTTTCCATTCACATTGTGTATAAAAACCATCAGCCTGGGTATTTGTATGCGCTTGATTATATATCTGACACTTTCAACAGATTCATGTTCGAGGGCCGCGAAATTAAGCTTGTAAGATCTTGTGCGGCGTTTATCACAATGAATCCTGGTTACGCTGGGCGCACTGAGCTACCCGATAATCTAAAAGCATTGTTCCGTCCTATATCTATGATGGTGCCGGATTATGGTTGGTACAAGTAGAATAGATGACATATGACATATTGACGAACAATTACAGTCTATATTAAGAGGAGAGCCCTAGTTACGGTGTAATTAACTTAAGCCTATGTATTAGTATAATACAATAATATATATAATAATGTGTATTAATATAATTTATTACGTGATTTTGTGATGCTGATTCCGGCACATATAAGCCGGCTAGAGTGAGGAAGTACTATTCTCTCAATTAATATCGAAGTAAAGTAACGGTACGTATTCGTAAATCTTTGTATCAATCACATGCGGCAGTCATGCTTACGACGTTTATGCGCACCAAAAGAATAAAAGCGGCGCCAGCCATTTCTGGTAGGATAAGCTTCTAAAAAAGCGCTGCAGCTGCATGCAGCAAACATCTCCTCACTTGAATCTCAAATCAGATATAGACGCTTCACGTGCACGGGCAGCTTTTCTTCTTCATTGATCTTTCATTATTATTTACAAAGAATACAAAGTAGAAATACTTATATTTGATCATGTGGAAATTTGTTATTCCAAAGCAAATCTTGAACAGCATCAAGAATACAATAGGTACTTTATTTTCCTTTATTCGGATATGTTATTATACTGCACGAGAAAAATTAAATTAATTACGTAATAATATAATGCATGCTGTATTCACCTATAATTAGTTATAAAATTAACGTAAAACGTGTAAGTAATATTTTTTATCATGAAATATTTTGTACATAACTGTTGGTGAATCTAATAAATAAATAAATAAAACACGACAAAACTGTGTCATCTGCGCGCCTGCGCTTTATCGACTTCATGCTGTGTCCCTTTAAACCGGCTGAAAGTGCACCAGGCATAACATTGATACAAGGCTTTTTAGGTCAAGAGCGCAAGAGACATATAAATGCCTCCGTATTCCCTCCTTTACTTCTTTTTTTTCACTCCTTTTCACTACCCATCTTGACAAAGCGCAAATGATGTATTGCCGCCAATAGCTATTATGGCTACTCCTTATCATCAGCGGAGCTGCATGTTTGATGTCCTGTATCAGATAAAAAATAAATATTTTGTAAAGGTCTTCTTTCAGTTTGAAGATTAGATACTAATTTGAAATAATATTTTATTACTACAAAAGAACGTATAGGGGGCCAAGATAAATCTTAATTATTAATATATTTATTCGTTACTGGTTATTAATTATAATACTTTAATATTAAGTTATGGTAACAAAATTACTTGTAGCTTGACTCATTTAAATTTTTTTAAAGCACTTATTGCGGAAGTGATTCTGTATTCTGAAGGATTTGAATCTTCAAAAGGATTAGCGAAGAAAATGGTGCAAATGTATAAATTATCTAGTGAGCAGTTGTCCAAACAAGACCACTACGATTTTGGCATGAGGGCTGTGAAGAGTGTGCTAGTAAGACTCTCCTATAATTTCTTTTTTGTTGCTTTAAGAATTGTCTAATCATATTAACGTTTGATCGTATATTCCGTCCATCTGGAATTGAAAGTATTTTTCTGGTTCAAGATAATTTTAAATGCTATGAAACTGTATTGTATCTACCTTTATATAATGGCAAGTAGAGAGAGAGCCTATCGACTACTGTCGATAGGCTCTTTAGAGGTAAAGCTGAATAGTTTCGCCAAAAGATTTCTTGCTTGGGCTATAACAGATCATAATAATATAAAATACACATTATATAGGTAATGGCCGGTGCACTCAAAAGAGCCAGTCCAGATCAGCACGAAGAAATGACTTTACTCTGTGCCCTCAATGACAGTAACTTACCTAAATTTTTGGCTGCCGACGCAATTCTCTTTGCTGGAATTTTATCAGATTTGTTCCCTGGAGTCAGTTTGCCTGTACGCGACTATGGCATCATGGAAGAGGTTATTAGTAAGTATACTTTAACTATTATAGAGCTGTAACAGAGTCATGTCTGTAGATTACATATTTCAGAAAAATTAACGTAGTTAATTTAGGCGTTTCTTAACATAACTCAGAAAGATTTTCTTTTTTGCATGAGTAAACTTTACTCATGCAAAAAAGCACGCAAAAACTATTGAATGCATTTTATTAAACTTTGATAGCTACTGATTAGACTTAAAAACTGGTATAAGTACATTTTATCCCGCTACTATAACGGGAGCCTGAGATATAACCCAAAAACTAGCTTTTGGCTGCGATAAAAGATTTAATCTGAGTTAAATTTTATACTATAACTGCCTCGGTGGTGCAGCCGTAGTGTATATCGGGATCAGTGTTATTAAGCTTTTTCGTAAAAAGATAAATTCTCAGTAGCAGCCCACAGGTTGGAAATGTGCCCGGTAGACGGTAATAGGCTCGCCCCCGTCTTACGTGGGACTTAAACATAGCTGGCGTGGGTGTGTAATACACCTCTGCCTATCAATTCGGGGATACGGACGTGGCGCTGTTTTTTTGAAGTGAAAACTTCTCTTAGCACGGTACGCATGTTTTTGGATGAGATAAAATCTCTGGACTCACTACACCTTATAGTGTGTGCATTGGAAATTAAATTTAACACACTTCCCAGTTTCCGATTGAGCGAAATTTTACACCCAAATGTATATCGCGTAACAATGCAATATTATGATGACATGGAGCTGATCTGATGATGGAGCTGGAAGGTGGACCTTGGAACTCTATAATGAAACGGCGCAACCCCATCAAGTTTGGGCTCGTTTGATTCGTCTTGATGAGTATTTTGTCTTTAGATGGTATCCAGGGTCTGATGATGGAGCTGGAAGGTGGCCATGCTTAACTGTAATTAAATGGCGCAACTCCATCGAGTTAGGGCTCGTTTGAAATGTTTTGACTAGTACTCCAGTCCTAGATGATATCCAGGGTCTGATGATGGAGCAGGAAGGTGGCCACAGTAAGTCTGTAATGAAATGGCGTAACCCCATAGAGTTTGGAATCGTTTGATTTGTCTTGACGAGTACTTTGTCTTTAGATGGTATCCAGGGTCTGATGATTGAGCTAGAAGGTGGCCATAGGAACTCCGTTATAAAACGACATAACACCATCAAGTTTGGGCTTGTATGATTCGTCTTGACGAGTACTTTGTCTCTAGATGGTATCCAGGGTCTAGTATGGAGCTGGAAGGAGGCCACAGTAACTATGTAATGAAACGACCCAAACCCGTCAAGTTTATATTCGTTTAATTCGTCATAAGGAGTACTTTGTCAAGTTATGATCATTTTTTTTAATGCCTAAATGAATCATATTGATTTACAAGTTTTAATTTAAGATCGAACAATTAATTTGGATATCTAAAAATAACAACTGTTTGTTTATAGTTTTAAGTTTTCACTTCTGTAGGCAGTCCTTAGACTGCTTTGTTTTTTTTTAATTTCCTTTGATTTATTTGCCTGCTAATACTGATATTTCTCCAGAGGAAATTATTCTTGAGAAGAAACTCCAAATTGAAGTTTGTCAAATCCGTAAAGTAATACAGCTGCATGAAACTATGATTGTGCGTTGGGGTGTGATGTTAGTTGGACCTACTGGCGGTGGCAAAACGTCGGTGTTACATGTGCGTATTTATAAAGCAATATTTCATATTTGTATTATACTCTGTACTTACTCGTTTGATGTAATTAAATATACACATTATCTCCTTTTTATAGTGTTAGATTGCCATACCAGCAGATTAATAGAGGAAATAGAAAATGTATCTGTGTTAGTGTGTGATGATAAAATTATTTTATATTATCAGGTATTAGGAGGCACATACGTGCGATTATATGAAAAAGGGATACCAGGTCCACAAAATGAAATGGTACATATGTACATAATGAACCCTAAAAGTCTCTCTATTGGTGAATTGTACGGCGAAGTCAATCTACAGACTTTAGAATGGCATGATGGAATTTTACCTCTTAGCTTACGTACTGCAGTTCAGGTAATTGGTCTGGATCCTTCTTCCACTTCCATATAAATAATTTAATTTTCAAGCTGAGCTCACCCTTGTGTGAGTGAATGTGTTAGTTGTCTGGGTGGAGGGAGGTACATAGGTTTATATGGGTAGAATGAACAACGAAGCTATACAAGTACTATTACAGAAGTTGAGCTGTAACAATAGTTAATTATTTGGAAAACGAATTAATTTATATCGCTAACTTCTATAGATGTACCTAAATTAGCAATAAAAATAAACACTTTTTCGCAAACAGCAGATATTAGATTAACTATTAGGAGTTACTTTAAATACGTATATGTATTATATACATTGTACATTACCTTACTAATTATAGAGTGCCTTTCCAAAACATTAAGAAGTAAGTCTCTTTGAAACTGAACAGAAAGATATTTTGCAAACGATGTAGTGAGAGAAGAAATATAGTATTGTATAAGAAGATATTAAAGTCACAAAGATTGAGAAAGGAATGTTTGGGCGTGGAGAAAAAATGGATGAAAGAAGGATGACAATATATATATATATCTATTACGAGTTTAAATAATACAGTTGGGAGGGGAAGGCCTCGTCGAACTTTCTCTAAGCAAAATGGAAACTTTCTAGTCAGAGACTAGAGTAGGTCAGAAATACCTTTAACAACCGTGCATTTAATGGCGTATAAAGAGTACAATGAGAATGAAAGAAGCAAAAGAGATGAGCAAGGAAGAAATGAGGAAGGAGCTAGAGGAAACCCTTTGTCTCTGCCTACTGCTCTAGGAAACAGGCGTGAGTACTATGTCTGTACAGTCTCAATAACAAAATAAATTGCTCTGTCTGCAGTGTGTAACTTCTGATCATCAATGGTTGATCTGCGATGGTCCCGTCGACGCCGTGTGGATAGAAAATATGAACACAGTACTCGATGACAACAAAATGTTGTGTCTCTCAAATTCCGAGAGAATCAAACTTACACCATATGTACATATGTTGTTTGAGGTACCTGAACAGTTCAATTATCTCGTATACCTACCCAGAACAGTGACACAACATTTATTTTATAATAGTTGAAATCAACCTTTCTCAAGATAAAATAACTACATACTAATAAAGACTAAACACAACACGGATAGGTACACAATTTAATGATTTAAGTATAGTTATGGATGGGTTATTTATTTTTAAAGGACACCCTTTTTTTTGTTAAGCCGGGAAAAATGTTCCTAACCGCATACCCCGTCGTTTGGGGCAATAAATAGGGTAGCGTGGGGCCCTCACCCACTAAATAAACCTACCGTGTACCGTCTCTCCGCCTTTATTGGCGGGCCAACGGAACCATATTACATTCCTTCAGTGGTAAAAGACATCACTAAGGAATAATCCTTATATTGCGGGGATATATAAATAAAATATTTATATACAATCTTACGAGTATACTATATTATTTTAAATTGGGCAATTTTATTTGATTGGGGATAAATATGATATACATACGAGTACTCTTAACCATCTGGTTCGCAGTACGTACATAGCTTTGCCGTTGTCAGGTGTCCTACGACTTCTTACGCTAGAGAAAGGAAAAAAAAGGCTAAATAAAGTATGGGCGATTGCTCTAGCAATGAATAAACATTGTACCTAGTATTATGTAATGCTGAATAGCTGAATATTAGTATTTCGTATGTAAAAACTTAAAGAAACTTTTCATATTGTTACAATCATAGATTTACCCCCGGTTTCTGAAAGGCTGATCAAATTCTCATTCAACTAACATCACTGACAATTTAACAGTACCTTCAAATGATCTTGAGTTTCTGAAACATTGATTACAGAACAATTTACTATCCATCCATCCATCCTACTACGCTTATTACTTTCATGTGACATTCAGATAGTTATGTCATATTATTACGTCCATGGTCATAATATTTTTAAAGCGTCTGTCATTGCTGTAAAAAATGCTTTTAATTAATAATGTGAGATAGAAAAAGATCCCACGCCTTCTGAATACCTTTCAAATGCCCTGCCAACTGAGCTATCGACACATATATTCACCTGAGGCATAGCCGTCTCTATCTAATGGTTTTATATTATTTTATTAATTATAAATTTTACAAAAAATAACAATAAAATGTTGATATTTTCATATATTTATTAAGCTTTTGTCGTCATGCATCATCGTTATAATTGCTTGGGACTGCTGAAATAAATGGACGGTATTCCTGGAGTTGCAGGTTCAAATCCTGCTCTGATTGTTATTTTCGATTTTTGCACTTTGTGTTAAAGTAGGATCATTAGAAAATCAAATGTGAGCATTTTTTAGAAATTGAATTTTTCGAAAATTAGTACCTAAACAAATTCCCTGTAGCCTGTAAAAACTTCTTAAACTACGTTGAATTTCATACATGTGATTCGCCAGCGTTGACCAGTCATAAATAGGTACTTACTAACAAAATTGATAAATTAATCGTAACTTATTTAAATATAAGATTGTCGCATCTAGCCTACCTAGCTGGTGGTAGAAACCTAACACATATAGGTAATGACCATGCGGTCGCTTTACGGGTGTAGATTGAGAAGAAAACTACAACAGAACAATATTACTATCAGCGTATATTATAGGAACCACTAGTAATTAACATATACAATAAAATCTCAAGGGTGTAGGTTCTAGGCACAAAGTAAGGTGAGTAGCCTAAATTGATGTACAGGGTTACTCAACTTAGTGACAGCGTCCGTGCGTGGAATGAGAGGCCTGCTGCGCGCACGCCGCTGTATATATGTGGCCGCACGGAGTGAGGCTTGAAGTCCGGGCGGTATATGCGAGGAAGGGCTTCGCTGGCGCGACGTATGACGTCACAAGATTAAAATATGAAGCAAAATTACAAAATACTTCTAAAGAATCAAACTACTTTTATTTTAGTTTCATTCCTTCGAATATTAAATTTATTATTCACTTTGGACCTGGTGGCGGCACACACACGATAAAGTCGTTTTAGTGATGCCTCAGCACTATTTAAAGTGCACACATGCACAATACGCGCACACTGGTACATGTAATTCTTGGTCTCGTCATAATATAGATTAATGATAATCTAGCCGATCTATCTATATATTATATTTATGGCTACAATTCTAAAAATAAAATCGTAGAAACTCCTACGTCAATGTAAAAAAAGCATTATTATTATTAAATTATACGTGGATGAAATCACGGGGCACAGCTAGTATTGAAACATATATTATATAATTGCGGCAAGTGCCGTTTCTATCCAGATTCCGCCTATCATTTCTAGAAATCCGTTAAAAAAAATCAACGTTATAAGACGTATTATATTCTGCTACAGCCAAAACACACTGACGTGTTTCATGACCGATCGCACACGAGATGGTGATACCGACCCGTTCGGGCCCGATAGCAAGTGAGTACTCTCGTAATGCAATGGGTGATAATTGCTTACTTCCCTTAGTCGCCTTGTACGACACCCATAGGAAAGTATGGGGTGGTGACACTTGTATTCCTAGTCCGTAACCACACGGACATAACAATGTAATAATTAACACTGACAATTTCAGCTTACGCAAATATCTTTAAAATTAACGTGAACGAACGCCATATTGTCTTATGTTCTCCTTGTCAAACAAAACACTTTTATTTGATTTTCACAAAAGTTCTAGGAAAATAATAAAACCATAATAATTTATTAAAATGAATATTTAAATTTGACAAGCTAGTGAGAAATTTCTTTACATGCTTAGGGCAGTCGTTTAACCACTGAATTGATGTCTGTAACATAGTTCCAATGGCCCACCAATAAAGACGGAGAGACGGCACACGGCGGGTTTATGTAGTGGCTGAGGGCCCCACACTAACCTGTTCGTTGCCTCGAACGACGGGGTGTGCGGCTAGGTAAATTTTTTCCCGCCTTAACAAAAATAGGGCAGTCAGCAGTTTGCCATGTCCTTTTCTCAGATGCTTATCCATGATCGAGTAACATACATGATTTTATTAGCAGGAAAACGTCAGTTCACATGTAAGTAACACAAGTACGTACACATCTGCTATATATATATATATATATATATTTGAGACAAATAATTATTTAAAAATATCTTTCAGGTGGCAGATCTGGCTCAGGCTTCACCGGCCACTGTCTCACGCTGCGGTATGGTGTACATTGACCCCGATGAAATGGGATATTTACCATTCGTAAGGTCCTGGCTAGATGAAGGATTAGAAAAAAACCTATTTAATCAAGAAAACTCAGAATTTCTTTATGAACTGTTTCACATGCTGGAAAGTGGACTAACTTTTGTTAACACTAAGTGCAGAGTTGGCATTAATCAGGTACATACAATTTATAGTTATAAATCTAACTAGCTTGATTCTATTTTTGTGTCAATAAATAATCACAAATTACTTTGATGCCTAAGACGTTCTAACATTCTGATCTAGGGTACAGTTAATTTTACTGTCCTAGGTCTGTTTCAACCGAGGAAGCCACTTTCTCTAAAACAACAGCAGTGACTGAGATGATAATAATTAGAGCTCTGGAACCTTAAGCCCCTGTCTCAGCCCCTATCTATAATTTTCACCCTCTGCCCTTTATACTTTTCAATAACGTTGATAACGTGCGAAAGATACATAAACAGTGGTGTAACTATAGGTGTATATGGTGGCAGGATTGGCAAAATGCCACGTGCCCCCGACCGATGAGGGCCCACAAACTGAGAGGCAAGCTCAAAACAAATTTTAACACCTAACTCTTCCGGCAGAAGGTGAAAAAATTTTCGAGTTGTTGGTCAGCAGTCGGAATGAATAAAATAAGGTCTAAAGGTGACATTCTTGCTCAAACACAAGATGTGTTGAATGCAGTTGAATGAATGTTTTGGAGATATGTATGCGGAGTTCGTGGTGATGTCGGTTTCACATGTGGTCTAATAGATCAGCACTCGGTACGGCATCCTCTGTTGACATCGGTATGGACAAAGTTGAATGGGCGAAAGAAGTTTGAAAAATGGTTAGCCAGCGGGTATTGATATGGTGTCTGCCGACATGATCAAGCTTGGCGGCTCATGTATCTGGGAATCTTTCCTGGTACTTTTCAATTGATGTTAAAGCTTGGGAATTGTTCCCAAGGACTGGAAAAGCGCAGTGATCGTGACTTTGTTTAAAAACAAGGGTTCACGTAATTACCGTGCCAACTAAGGAGCCATAGGTTTGACCAGTTTGGCAGCCAAAGTGTATAATAAAATTATTGAACGAGGATGGTGTCTGATGGATTATTGTGTGAAGCACAAAGAGGGGATACGGGGATATATGTTTTCTCTGTTCAACATTGTGCAGAAGTATCTGCCTCTAGGCAAGAGGGTTTTCTGCAGTTTTGTGGATTTGGAGAAAGCGTTTGGCACGTTTGTACAAAAGGAACTTTGGGGCACTTTATTTTGGCAGAGTATGGTATTAACGGTATAATGCTGCGAGCGGTGCAGTCCAATTTCATGAACTGCAGAACTTGTTTGCAAGTGGATAATAGAATGTCCCTGGTTTAATGTAAATATCGGCGTTAAATAGGGCAGGATTCTACCAGCCAGACTTTATCATATATCTGGATAAATGTCTCCAAAGGTTGAATGAAATGAATGTGCGAGTTCAGTTCAGTGGCTAATTCGTTGCTGTATGCAGATGATATGTTCCTAATTACACAATCAGAGACTGACCTGCAAACCCTAGTCGACGTAATGATGTAATGATGCCTGAACATATATAAAACAAATATATAAACATCCGAATGGACAACGTCCTCATTTTTAATGTCAGTTAAAAATTAAATTACAAAGAGACGATTTTTACTGGGAGGATTTTTACTTTATTTTTACTTTTTTATTTTTACTGATCCAATGAATTTGCCACGGGCCTCGGATGGCATAGTTACGCCACTGTACATAAGCATACGGCCAGCTGGCATTAGGCCGGGTAACGTATGGCCATATCCTTATTAGCCTTTTCCATAGTACCCATATCAAAAATGTAATTATAATGTATCAGCAAATTTAATTTTCCTTAAAAGATATGTCTAATCTGTGAAATTTTCACCCTAAGACCTGTATGTATGTGTTCGTGACGCACGTCTTTAAAACTGTAGCTTTAGAGAAAATGTTTGTTATAAATTTTACTTCTATGGTATTTATTTCACGAATTAGGTGGACATAAGCAAAGTGTCAGCAGTTTGCTATCTTCTTAGTGCATTACTCTCCGAGCCCGGTGAGAGATTCCCTGAAAAAGCTGCGATAAAAGTCTACATTGCGCATTGCTTCATTTTCTGCTATATATGGTGCATTGGTGGCAACATTCTAGAAATGTACAGAAAACCCTACGAAGAACTCATTAAAAGACAATTTGAGGTTTTCGAAGAGGCTGAGTAGTTAGTTTTTGTTTATAAAATGATTATTATAGAAATAAACATCTATCTAGAAATCTTATCGAATAAGTTCAGTAAAGTTTAATAATAATCTCCAGCTTGTAATTTCGGTTACGATGGCCTATGTCAGTAGACACTACCACGTACGCAGGAGTCAATATAGTGCACGAGTGTGTGCTGACACAAGTGCACACCTTGTTCCCTCACTCTCATAGTCGATGGAACGGCATTCTACCACGACTGGAGAGAGATCAGCCGCAAGACTAAAACTAGGCTTTACCGGTGATCCGAGGCACAAGGGTGAAACACCAACAAATTTCTAACTCCGGGCTGCTAGTAAGAATTTCTTGACGGAATAACCCAATCAATGCTTGTTGGCCCAATCCATGATCTGCAGTCGCATACACTGCCGCTAGACTAACTGAGGCACGAAGTAAAATTTATTATGTTATTAAATCCATTCTCAAAATACGTAAAATATCTTCAATATGTTTAACAGCTTTCCTCAAGGCTTCAATTTC
Organism: Leucoma salicis; assembly: GCA_948253155.1. Lineage (NCBI taxonomy): Eukaryota > Metazoa > Arthropoda > Insecta > Lepidoptera > Erebidae > Leucoma > Leucoma salicis. Next base: position 16,617,322 of record OX411803.1, read on the forward strand.
TTCGATATGTTTATGGATACAAAGCAGCGAAGACTGAAAGTGTGGGCTGAAATATTACCGCAATTTAGCTATGATCCTGACAGACCATTCTTTGAGACCTTAGTACCCACTATTGATACTGTGCGCTATGGCTATCTGTTTCAAAAGTTACTGGGCGCGGGAAAACCCGTGATGTTTACTGGAGATACTGGTAAATTTAAAATCTTTTAACGTTTTTATTTTACTTTCTTGTTTATTATGTTTATCAATTTAACTAGTGCACCTGACAGACGTTGTCCTGCCCGAACATTGGCGTTTCGTTTGAATGGAGTCACATATTTAACCTGCTAAGGATATTATTTCATTAAAAAAAAACGTGTGATTGTTTGTGTGTTAAATGTACCTAACAACAGTATATGTTTATATATTAGAATAAATTGAATAAAAAATCCTAAAATCCTATCGCGGCGCCACCTACCGGCACCAATTGCGAATCTAAACTATCATTGAATCCACTTGAACATACAAAAAAATTGTCATCGAAAGAGCTCTAATCGTTTAGGAGGAGTTCAATTACATAGACACGGATAGAATATTTATATAGGTATAAAGATATATTAAAGCACCACAAACAACCTCACACCTTTACTATTTTGTAGCAACGTACTATGAAATCAAGTATCACCACCCCATTCTTTGCAGCGGGTGTCGTACGAGTCTACTGAGGAAAGTAATCAATTATCAGCATTGCATTATTGGTGGTAGGGTTGGGACGTTGGGTATCAAATGGAAGTACTCACTTGTTGCCGGCCCCGAATCAGACGGTACTACCGTCTACCATATGACCGACTCTGAAGAACCTCAATATGTTTTGGCGGGAAATACCCGTTTATTCTTTCATTTTACATGTGCGAAATGAAATGGTAAGCAACAGCTAAAGAGCTATAGCTGAGTCCATATGAGGCTACCACTTACCACCAGGTGTGTCACCGTTAGCAATAAAAAATATCGTTGTTAGTGTTTAAATGTTTTAGGTTACAAGGCTTTATGTTCATCACATATTATATAAATAATGTGGGTCACCACCATGCCTATTTGTCTTTCCTAGGTGTTGGTAAAACTGTGATAGCAATGGGAGTATTAAACAAGTTGGCTGCTAGTGGTTATTATATACCATTTATTTTAAACTTTTCCGCTCAAACAAGCAGCGGCCGCACACAGGTAAGTTATATTTTCAAAAGGTATTTTTAAACAATATCAATCTTCTCTTTCATACTGACTTTTCAATGACAAAAAACTTATTCATTACATTATTTACATCCTATTTGACATAAACGTTTAGATATTTGTTATTAGGTTAGGAGGTAAGGCTCTTCGTATGCTCTACCACTTTTTAACACTAGCTAATACCCGCGACTTTGTCTGCGTTTCTTATTATATGCTTATAAAAATCATTGTTTCTTAAACTCTAATATCTTTATATTAATGAAGATATCGCAATAAATTTTAGATAAACTCCATATTTCTAAGACACAAAAAACCTCATCATTTTATTTATAAAGGTTACAACACAAATAGAGCACTATATACATTACTTAATCTTGATTGATTGACTTGATAGAGAATTTAAATGTTGTATTTTTTTTAGGAAGTGATAGAATCTCGGTTGGACAAAAGACCACGAAAGGCTTTAGGTGCACCTTTAGGAAAAAAAATGATAATATTCATAGATGATGTAAATATGCCGCGCTTGGACGTTTATGGAGCACAGCCTACCATTGAATTGCTTAGGTAACATATTAACCCCACTATAATTAGTAGGTACATTTAGCTACTACAAAATATAGACTCGACATCAGAGGGAAAGAATATATAAAAAATACCGAAGTGGAAATTTTTCTATCGATATTTTAGTAGACGAGAGTGACCGACATAGCCCGTCGGGTTGCCATGCTGAAGTGGCAATGGGCAGGCCACATCGTTTGACGAACCGATAGCCGTTGGGGACGAAAGGTTCTCGAGTGGCGACCACGTATCGGACGGCGCAGCGTAGGACGGCCTCCCACCAGATGGACCGATGATCTGGTCACAGCTGCTGGGAGCCGTTGGATGCGGTCGGCACAAGACCGTTGTGGCGTTCTTTTGGGGAGGCCTATGTCCAGCAGTGGACTTTGAAAGGCTGGTGGATGGATGGGTGGATTTTAGTAGATATGTTAAGTCAAGTCTCATAAATTATCTCATCAGCAAGATATTTTTAATTGTCATTGTGATTGTTCGTATTACAATAAAATATTCCTACTACTAAACTTATTAAGAAGATGTTTGTGTTACCCAGATAAATATGATTTGTTGAATTAACTTTTAATTATTTTAGTTACCCTTTAATAATACCTTAGAATCATATTTTATCCATATGCTAAAGAAAATATATAAGGAATACTTTTAATTATCTTTATCCGGCAGGACTCCCGTATGAGTGTAAATAAATTTCATCCAATGGGCTATAAATATACAAAAACGAAAACTTTTCAAAGTTATTTTGATTAATCATTTACTTTGTAGACAACTCCTAGACTTCGGTGGGTTGTATGATCGCGACAAGCTGTATTGGAAGGATATATTAGACGTATTATTATCATGTGCATGTGCTCCACCTGGTGGCGGACGTAATCCACTGACAGGGCGGTTTGTGCGACACTTCGCAATGTTCTTCATAGCTTCTCCTGGTCCTGATGCTATGAAGGTTATATTCAGAGTAAGTTTATTATATAAGAACCTAAATATAGAAAAGAGAGACGAAATTGAACTCAGTTATGGCAAAATATACCAACAAATTGTCCTAAAATAAGTTACAGACACCAAATTATGTTTTACCTGTCTTTCCGCAAAAACTACTCAAGATCTATTCACATTTCATATTTTGTATTAACCAACTCACATGATATGTAGTATGTATAGACAACTCAGATATGAACGTAATTTTCTTAAAATCTGTTTTATGCAGTAGGTACATTTTGGAATAACTATCTGGTAATACTATTCACATCTCCTCTAAACTTGGACGAAAATGTTACGGCATTCTATTATAGGAGACTATGACTTAGAATGTTGATAACGCTAACACATCTTATAAGCCTTGAAGATCTTTGAAGGTGTTTGCTCTTCATTCCCTGAACCGAATTTTGAACTGCCTACCTTTAAAACCGCTTTTATTTTAAGCTTTTATTTTCAATCTATAAAATCGTTTACCCATTTTTTGTTAAGACGGGAAAACGGTTTTGAGGCAACAAACAGGGTATAAGATGGCCCCCGTCCACTAAACAAACCCACTGTATGCTATTTCTCCACCTATAGTAACGGTCGCACTGGAACTATGTGGCATTCTAGTATTACTTCAATGGTTCGCCGGCGGTTTAGGTTAATTACCCTCTCTGAACGACTCTTCGGCATACAGGAGCGCTGCACCTTCATGGCAGACGTTTTGGGTGGCAAACGTTACCCAGATCCAGTCAGTCTACCCGCGGCCTCGACTAAAGCGGGTTCAGGCGTAGGTATTGGCGCCTCCAACGTCAACGCTTACCATATATCGTGGGTTCGATTCCCACTCAGGACAATATTTGTGTGATAAACACAGATATTCGTACTGCGTCTGGGTGTTTTCTATCTATTATATGTATCTTTTTACAAAAAAAAAGTAATATATGTATTATATCCGTAATCTGGTATCCATAGCACAAGCGTTAAGCTTAGTTTAGGACCAGAGAACGTTGTGTGAAATCTCCGTGAATATTTATTTTTTATTATATATAAACAAATAGACATATCTTTTATATACCTACTTATAAATTTGTGTACATTTTGAGTTAGTGTCTTGTAAATATATATATAGCCTTATAATAATATTTTAGGCTATTTTGGGAGGTCATATGGAAGACTTCGTGGCGGAGGTGTCAGTATTGAGTGATCCTATAGTTAATGCTGCAGTGGAATTATACATCAAAATATGTGCTGAACTACTTCCGACGCCTGCAAAATCCCACTATGTATTCAATTTACGTGACTTGTCCAAATGTATGCAAGGAGTATTGCAAGCGGATGCCGCATATATGAAAGCGCCACAAGCAATGCTCAGGTTAATGTATACATCGATATAACCTTATATCTATACTGGAAACAGGCAGTAAGAAAGTGTCCTTACTAATATTATATAGATAAATTATGGCCGCCTGAATAAACACAGAGTACTTTTACCCTGACAAGGGCACACTGTAGTTTACAGAACGCTCAGTAGTTACTGAACCAATCATTAGCATACATATTTCCAACCAAGGATAGGATATAGGCTACTTATCCTGAAAATGAACTGTTACTGTGTGATAGCTGATTTTGCATAGAGAGAATTATGGTGCTGTAGAAATATGTCACTATTTATATTTTAATGAATTTGAAATCTGAAGTCGTCGTATACGAAAATGCGATAATACAGCCGAGGGTTTTCTTTTTTGTGCTTGTTTATCTCTGGTACTATCAAAAGGATTTGATAATATATAACTCTCGGGACAACCAACCTTTGGACTGGCAATAATTTGCTTCAGACGAATTAAGAAAAAAATAGCGTTTAGCGGCAGAAGACATTGTGATTAGTTAATAAAATGATGTCGTTTAGTACAGCTACCTTGCTACCGTGCCGTAATATTGACAAATCTAAATCTTGATTAGACTCAAAAACTGGTAATACGTTAGATATATCCCGCTACTATATCGGGGACCTGAGATACAATCTAAGAACTAGCTTTTGTCTGCGGCAGAGCCGCTGGTAACGGCTAGTCCTAACTATTATAAAACTGTAACAGAGCTGAATTAATTTGTATATCTTGGATGTGGATTCAGTCGGGATGGAAGGTACACCACTGATATAGAGAGAAGAGTAAATGCTGGAAACAGAGTGAATGGAGCATTGGGACAACTTCTCGGCAGTCATCACCTCAGTCAGGAAGCACGTGTCGCAATACACAATGCTTGTCCCAACATTATTATATGGAAGCGAGAGTCGGGTATGCAAGGGAGGGCACGAAAGTAAAATCAATGTGGTAAAATGCGTTCTCTGCGTAGAATCTGTGGAGTAAGGATGACTGACTGCATTCGTAACGACGACGTAAGAAAGCGATCATACCTACTGAAAGAGAGTATTGGTGTAAAGATGCGAAAGGGAATGCTCCGATGGTTCTGACATGTGGAAAGAATGCTTGACGTGCGACTGGTTAAGAAGATGTGGAATGCGAAAGTGGAAGGATGTAGGTACAGGGGGAGACCGAGATCTCACCTACCTAGACCAAATCGGTCATGTATACAAGGAAGGTGGAGTCAGGAGACTTCGAAACCGGCGAGCGTGTATGAAGAGAATTATGAATGTTGAGGAAGCGAGCGATGTATGCAAGAATAGAGCCTTTTGGCACTCTCGTCTCTCTGCCTACCTCGCAAGGGAAATGCCGTGATGATAGGTATATCTGTAAATTCAAGATATTTGAGGAAATAAAATATACAGTATGGGCTTTAAAGGCGTGTCTGAACCCAAAACAATTATTTTTATAATTTGTGTCTTATTTGTCTTTTGTCTGCAAAAACTACTAAACCGATGATAGCGTAAGCAATCTGAAAATTAGCAACGGGAGATACTTGGTGTTACCCGTTGTCCTAGGTGAGCGATGCGACACGACGCGACGCGATGCGACGTATTGCGACTAATACTTTATCCTCTTGGCTTTGCATTCATATTAGGCGACAATGTAGGCCATAAGTACATACAACCTCTATTTGATATTTTCGTGTCGCGTCGCGTCGTATTAACGCGTTTGTCGTTCACCTAGGATAACGGGTAAGACTATACACGCTCCGATGTTAGTCTTAAATGCCGCGCCGTCTGTTCTTGTCGTTTCTTTGGCAGTTTTAGGCACAAAAATAATCCGCACCTTTTGAAGTTACAACTGGATATGGATCCAACGCAATGCTATGTACCTCTATATGTATATCTATGGGTCATGTTTAAATTATTGAAATCAGAACCATTTGAGTGTTATTTTCAGGCTATTTTACCACGAATGTCTTAGAGTATTTCACGACCGTCTTATTAACATTGAAGACAAGAGCTATTTCTATCACCTGATGAAGAGTGTCTGTGAACGATTTTTCCAATCACCAATATTAGACATACCTGATGACCCAATTATAGAGCACCCGCCTCTCTTATTATGGGGAGACTTTATCAATTCGGCGGTACCCAAAGAAAACAGAAATTATGCTGAGATACCTGAATTAAACAAGCTGCTTATAGTTTTGAAGGTAAGTAGGTGATTAATGAGTTACATTTAAGAGTTTATTAAAATCAATATGATATAGATGTTTATTATGGTTAAATACTTATTTATAAAGAGCATGGGCATATTTTAAAATGTTTATTCGCACTATGATATTGCTTGAAAGCCTACCCATACTTGCTTAATTCTAAGATAAATCGCCGTCGTCGTCGGTTTTCAAGTAAACTAGACATGGTTAACTATAAAAATTAGAAATTTAGCCACTTACGTACTAAGTGTTTTTCTAATTAGATCTTTTTTTTAGATTTAGAATACATTCAATAAATCATACCCAATATCAGCTGTAATTCCAAATTAGATACACTACGAGGAGTGATTAAAAGTAGTGGGAACGACATACTCCTTGGTAAGAAAAAAAAAATACTGGCAGGCATAGCTCAGATACATATTTGTAATAATAATAAAGAAAAAAATCTTCGATTCTCTTTTGTTTTTTTCTGAATGTAGTCATTTGTTTGCTACGTGTCGGAACGCTTCTAGAAAATGAAGAAAAACGAAGTACGAGCCGTTATTAAATACCTCTGTTTAAAAAAGTTAACGACGCAAGAGATTCATTGCGATTTGGAGGCAACATTAGGAAAGTCTGCTCCGCCGTATTCCACTGTTGCAAGGTGGGCTTCTCAATTTCGAGTAGGGAGACAGAGCACGGAAGACGAACATCGTTCATCGACGTCAGTCACCCAAGAAAATGTTGCGAAAGTCGAGAAAATTGTATTGAGCGATCGAAGAGTTACCATCCGATACTTAATTCAAGAAACGGGCATTTCATATGGAAGTATTCAATCCATATTGAAACAATATTTGAATATGAGAAAAGTCTCCGCAAGATGGGTGCCGAAAATGTTAACCGACAGTCAGACACAAAATAGACTTGACATTTCAAAGATATTGTTGGACAAGTTTCAAGAACATTCTGAAAACTTTTTGTCTCGTTTCGTAACAATGGACGAAACATGGCTCCATCATTTTGATCCCGAGACAAAACAGCAATCTTCGTATGGAAACGTCCTTCATCACCGACCCCGAAGAAGTTTCGTGCCGTGGCATCGGCTGGCAAGGTTATGGCCTCAATATTTTGGGACTCAGAAGGGATATTGTTGATTGATTACCTAGAGCGTGGAACCACTATTACAGGCCAATATTATACAGCTTTAGTTCCCAAGTTGAGGAATGCCATCAAAGGAGAGGGAAACTTCGAAGGGGCGTGCTGTTTCATCACGACAACGCACCCGCTCACAGGTCGGCAGTTTCGATGGCTGCCATTCAGCAAGCTGGCTTCGAATTGGTTGACCACCCCCCTTGTTCACCAGATCTGGCGCCTAGCAATTTTTATCTGTTCCCCAAATTGAAAGAATACTTAAGGGGAAACAGGTACGAAGGCGATAACGAGGTGATGGATGCCGTGGAAAGCTTTTTGCAGGACCAAGACAAAACTTTTTTTTTGAAAGGGATTGAAGCCTTGGAAAATCGCTGGAGTCGGTGTGTAGAGAGACTCGGAGACAATGTAGAAAAATAAATTATTAAGTTATCAATAGTCATTATATTCTATCTCATTCTCACTACTTTTTGACCCCTCCTCGTAATATCAATTGGCACGCCGTTAATATCTTCTAGTTTCTATGCTTAATAATTCAGCGGTGGTGACCAAAATCGTTACCTGACATTCAGGAAACTTAATTCGCGATCTACGTTACGTCCTACCACTAATCTATAATCTATATATTTAATATTACATACTAATATGTAATATAGCAGTAGAACCCGTACGTCCGCATATTGAATGTATTTATAAGAATGGAAAGAGGACTATGAGAAATACTGATTGGATTTTAATGCAAACATTATGAATAAATGAACTAGGAGCAAAATATTATTGCATCATTTAAATTAAATGTCAGGAAAAATTTTGTTACAGTAAAACTAAAAACCACGCAGACGAAGTGGCGGGCGTTAGCTAGTACCTATCTAATATAATATCTAGTATGTATCTATGACTAAAAAATAATTAAAAGCACTTAATATTTATATAATGTTCTGATATGTATGTTTACAGGAATACTTAGAAGAGTATAACTCCACGGCTCGCGCGGAGATGCACTTGGTTTTGTTCCAAGATGCAGTAGAGCATGTTGTGCGGCTAGCTCGAGTGCTGCGAGCCGAGCGCGGTCACTGTCTGCTTGTTGGACCTGGGGGATCGGGCCGTAGAAGTGTCGCCACTCTTGCTGGACATGTTAACGAGTGCAAGTAGGCAGATATTTTAATCTAGACTGCATTCCCCATAAATAACTCAACCTTCATTCAAGTCGTAACAGAACAAACAAACCTGCGTTAGTTTTTCCTGAACGGATGCGAACCATCAAGAAAAATATGCATCAGATTGTTTCGCTTAGCTGCCCTGCCAGTACTGGCTTTTCTCTGTACTGTTTCTGATTTTCGTATTTAGTTCTAGAGGCTGCTCATTCATTTTCACTAAAATGCCCATACTCTTGTCTTTCTTTGCAATAATTTGTTTAATTATAGTAACCCTTATGATCACGCAGACTGTTTCCGTTACTTGCATAACTCGGATTCGAGTCACCTGATATCATCCGAGAAATTAACACTAACAATGCTCGTACATGCCTCTAATTTTATAGATATGTCATTCCAGTTCAAGCTTTCTATTATGAAATACATTGCCTATATATTCGCACTTGCACTTCGAACGATCGGCAAGGTTAAGCAACTATCGCTCGGCTGGATGAACAAAAAGTGACACCTATTCGTTTACACCTGATCGCCTACTTGCCTTGAAAGGCACACTAAGTAGTGGATCCTGGCTGTAAAATAAAATCTTGGCAGTCGTTACAGGTTGTCAGAGTCCTTTTTTTTGTTACGGCGAGAAAAAATTTACCTAACCGCATACCCCGTCATTCGGGGCAACGAACAAGATAGTGTGGGGCCCTCACCCACCGTGTGCATGTGCCGTCTCTCTGCCTATATTGGCGCGCCTCTGGAACTATGTTACATTACTTCAGTGGTAGGTTGAATAGAATAGAAATCATATAGGCAGACGCTCAGTGTAAATACTGCTGGATCAGATAAATTGAACAGGTCGAAAGAAAATTTTTCATAAGGCGAGGGAGATGATATATGTTTGTAGTTATAAGTTAGTTTAAGTATAAAAATAATGATCTCAAATTTCCTTCACGGAGCAGCTAGTATCAACAGATACTAGCTGTGCTGTGTGCTGTGCTGTGTGTCTGCAGCACAGCTAGTATCAACAGATACTAGCTGTGCTTCAGAATATATTTAAAGTGCGCTGGTGTGTACGCAAAGTGCCTTGTGCTATAGAACCGCTAATACAGAACTTATTATTATTAATGGGCTATGAATCCATAGTTGTAAAATCAATCAATATTATTACGAGAGAAGACACATCGGAAAACAAAACTGTATGCCCAACTCTTAGGCAGGGCGAGAGTCTAGGTCCATTTCAGTCCCTAGAGAAGGTTGTACAATATTTCTTTCAGCGTTTAGAGCAAAATGGCAACGCAAGAACGCTTCAGATCTACTTATGCAGAAGTGTATCTACATACAAATTCACAATGCCCATATGAACGTAGGTTGTATGTTTAAAGCGTGTAAAGTGTCTATAACGGAATTTTGAGATTGAGTATAACAGAAGGATAAAGTGAGAGAGAGAATGAATATAAATTTTGAAATTTTGGCAATGATCCTAACAATCTACGTATATTGAATAATATGGATTGTATGGTAGAAATTTGATAAAACTCTTTATTTTACCTAATTACTTACATTTAATTACGCAAGTACTAACAAAATCACTTGTAAGGTGCATGGGAATGGAATTGAGGAGAAACTACGATACACCAGAATTTCACGATGACTTACGCAAAATGTATATGCGAGCAGGAGTCAACTTTGAAGACACCGTGTTCCTCTTTACTGACACTCAAATCACTAAGGAGGAATTCCTCGAGGACATCAATAACATGCTGAACTCAGGTAGATTATCTATTTTACGTATATTCCTTTAGTATTAAATTACGGGGAAATATAAATGTATATGTTTAGCACTAAGAAAATATATTAAACACATCCTATGTGTCAAAACGGATTTATTACCATGATGCGACCGAAGCAGCGGCTGATGCGCTAGTTCAGTATTCTCTATAAAGGCACCCTATTCTGAGCGGTTCTAAAATTGGTAGCAGATTCCAAGATATATTTATAAAACTGTGCCTATTCACAAATGACTTATATATATATTTTATACTGAAAGATTTCTTATTAATATTGGTAGTATATCATTTTATAGTTATATGACCAATGTGTAGCTTTTAGATACCCACCTTTAAGTTTTACATTAGCAGCTAGTCCATTCTCGACTATAATTAATTTGAAATAAGTTATTTTATCACTATGGGTATATTGTGTGTCAATTAGACACTTGGCTTGAAATATTGCAAGGATTATATTTTGTTTAATAGAGACTCTTTTAACTTTTGTGTATTATTGTGAATAAATGAAGATCTTTGAAAATATCGCGGTATTAGGCGTCTATGCCGTAGCGTATTTGAAACATTGTTTTCGTTTCAGGTGAAGTTCCCAACTTATTCGAGGCTGATACATATGAAAATGTACAAAGTGGTTGCCGCAATGAAGCTGCTAAATTTGGAATTAATCCTGCTGATCGTGACTCTGTTTATTATTTCTTTATAAATCGAGTACGTGGAAAACTCCATCTTTGTTTCTGTATGAGTCCTGTCGGAGAAGCTTTCAGGTGATAAAATCCTTTTTTTCTATATAACATCGTTAAATACTTGCAACCGATATTAATAAGTTATCTTTATTGTAGACGACGCTGTAGAATGTTCCCATCTTTGGTAAACTGCTGTACAATTGATTGGTTTACGAAGTGGCCGCCCGAGGCATTACTTTCTGTCGCTAATCAGTGCCTACAGCCACTCGGAGATGCTGAAATTATTTCTAAAATCTCCAAAATATGCGTCATGATGCATCAGGTAATCAGACCACATATACATTAAATAACTATGTATAACCATTTACACAATGATTTCAATATTCTACTAACTCTCAAAATATCGTTAGTAAATAGATAACTTCAATTATATTGTTTCTATTGGTTTCTCTACAAGGTCATTGTTTATTTAATAATCTATACGTTAGTTACATTTACCATGTGATCACCATAGATAAGTAGGTAGAGAATAACTAATGGTTAGGGAGCTGGGTGCCAAAATTTCTATATGATTTTTTCGTGTGGCAGACATGATTAATATCGATTATTCTACCATAAAAAACATTAAGGACCGCGTCTGCCACCATAACAGGCCCGCGTTATCTACAGACAGCACCTTAAAAATTAAAATAAAACGGTATGCTAAATCATTTGTTCGTGTCCTCTTGGACTAACGGTCAGAAACATCTTCAAAACGAGGACCATTGAAGAGGCAGACGTCCAGCCCTCTGACTTTTTAAGTAACTAAGATTTAAAAATTTGTATATAAAATGTTAATTTGGCAGATCATAGTCCGGAGCGTGCTCGTCGCGATCCCTGCCAGCCTGTAACCTACAGGCTGCAATCCGGCTCGAATGCGTACCGCAGTGCGGGTTAGGGCGTGCCCCAGGGCGACGCGTACCGAACCGCCCCCGTCGGTACGAACAACGGCAGATGCGGTGATGGGGGTCGCCACCCATCACGCTTTGCCCAGTTTAGCGAGTCGAGGGGAGCAGTGTCGAGTAGGCACGTGGAATGTAAGAGGTGGTGTGGAAGGTAAGTTACACGAGCTGGTAACCGTCAGACAGACAGCTTGATGTATTCTGTGTAACAGAGACCAAGCGAAAGGGTAGCGACGCCTGTGATCTTCCTTGTGGCGGGTTAGCTCTGTGGTCTGGTGTACCGCAGAGCGATCGGGCCAGCATGGGAGTGGGGTTGTTGCTGTCCGCTCGTTTGGCCTCAGGTGTGAAAGACTACGGAATGTTCGATCCCAGACTTCTATGGGTCCGAATAAAACTAGGTGTCACCAGGGTCTTCATGGTCGAAGCTTATGCTCCCGTAGGCTCTTCGGTGGCATCGGATCTAGAGAAGTTCTGGGATAGTGTTAGGGAAGTTCTGGATTTGGCAGAAGCTAGTGAACGCGTGATCATATGCGGAGACTTGAATGGATGGGTTGGGACCAAGCTTTCAGATTTTGAGAACGTGCTTGGTTCATTTGGTGATAAGAAAGTGAATGATACAGGTAGGCTCATTGCGGATGTATGTATGGAGAAACCTTATTGTGTTAAACACATTTTTTCAACATAATTACATCCATATGCATACATGGAGAAGGAATGAACAGAGAAGTATGATAGATCTAATTCTGGTAGACAGTCGCCTCCGAAGTAAAATTCAGCTCTGGATACAAGAACCTACAGGGGTCCCACTGTCGACACCGACCACTATCACGTTATTGCGAGATTTAGTGGTCTGTTCAGAAAATGGAGACACTGGCGAGAGCGTGTCCACTTCGGAGGGCTTGAAAGAATAAAGATTGAAAAGTTGCAAGAAGAGAGTGTAAGAGCAAAGTATGCAGAGGGTGTCCGTGAACGGCTGACAATGGCAAGTCAGCCGGGATCTGACATAGAAGAATGCTGAAGAGTGGGATACGGAAGTAGCAGCTTCCGTAGACCAAAAGAAGAAAGCGTGGCTGGACTATGTATTTTCTTTGAACCTGAGAGAAAGTATAAAAGAACAGAAGAAAGAAATATACCGGCAACGTAAGAATGACACCAAAGCCTTAGTGAAAGAGAAGCGTGATAGAGCAAATATGATTGCAGAAGAAAGGCTGACCAAAAACTTCGAGAGCAATACCAAACTTTTCTTGAGAGAGGTGAAGAAATCTCGAAGTGCTTGGTCAGCTTTCAGAATGAATAAAATAAGGTCTAAAGGTGGAGAATATTTTGGAGATATGTATGTGGATGTTCAGGGTGATGCTGGTGCCACATGTGGTCTAACAGATCAGCATTCGGTACCGGCATCCTCTGATGACATTAGTATGGATGAAGTTGAATGGGCGATTAGAAGTTTGAAAAATGGTAAGGCAGCGGGTATTGATTTGGTGTCTGCTGAGATGATCAAGCTTGGAGGCTCATGTGTTTGGGAATTCTTCCTGATGCTTCTCAATTTATGTTGGAGCTCAGGAATGGTTTCCAAGGACTGGAGAAGTGCAGTCATCGTGCCCTTGTTTAAAAACAAGGGTTCACGTTATGACTGTGCAAACTATAGAGCCATAAGCTTGACCAGTTTGGCAGCAAAAGTGTATGGTAAGATTATTGAAAGGAGAATCAGGATGGTGTCTGATGAATTTTTGTGAGAGGCACAAGGAGGCTTCAGGTGTGAACGAGGAAGTGTTTTCTCTGCGCAACATTGTGGAGAAACATCTGGCTGTAGGCCAGAGGGTTTTCTGCAGTTTTGTGGATTTGGAGAAAGCATTTGACACTGTTGTACGAAAGGAATTTTGGGACATTTTTCCGGAGTATGGTATTAACGGTAGACTGCTACTAGCGGTGCAGTCCAACTACATGGACTGCAGAGCTTGTGTGCGGCTGGATGATGGAATGTCACCCTGGTTTGATGTCAATATCGGCATTAAACAGGGCTGCGTTCTATCAGCCAGACTGTTTATCACATATCTGGATAAATGTCTACAAAGGTTGAATGAAATGAATGTGGGAGTTCAGATGGGCGACTCAGTGGTTAACTCTCTGTGATATGCAGACAATGCGGTCCTGTTAGTGCAGACTGCGACTGACCTGCAAACCCTAGTCGACGTAATGGCAAAGATTGTAAAAAAGGGGCCTACGTGTGAATGTGAGCAAAACCAAAGTAATGGTCTTTGAAAGAGAAGAAGCCAGAACAGATGTTAGAGTAGCAATAGGAAATGGTGTGCTAGAACAAGTGGATGAATTTGTATATCTTGGATGTGGATTCAGTCGGGATGGAAGGTACACCACTGATGTAGAGAGAAGAGTGAATGCGGGAAATAGAGTGAACGGAGTATTGGGACGACTTCTTGGCAGCCACCACCTCAGTCAGAAGGCACGTGTCGCAATACACAACGCAGTACTTGTCCCAACGTTATTATATGGAAGCGAGAGTTGGGTATGTCAAAAGGAGCATGTGAGTAAAATCAATGCAGCCGAAATGCGATCTCTGCGGAGAATCTGTGGAGTGAGGCTGACTGACTGCATTCGTAACAATGACGTAAGAGAGCGAGTAGGTATGAAAGAGAGTATTGGTGTAAAGATGCGAAAGGGAATGCTCCAATGGTTCGGACATGTGGAAAGAATGCCGGACGAGTGACTGGCTAAGACGATATACAATGCGAAAGTGGTAGGATGTAAGTACAGGGGGAGACCGAGACTTACCTACGAAGCGAGAGATGTATGCAAGAATAGAGCCTCTTGGCACTCTGTTCTCTCTGCTTACCCCGCAAGGGAAATGGCGTGATGATAAGTAAGTATGTAAGTATTTTGGCAGACCCGAATCATTCGATTAACTAACTTATCATCACGCCATTTCTCTTGCAGGGTAGGCAGAGAGAACATTATTGTTCGATTAATGACGATATAAAGAACAACATAGCATCACGCCTGTACTCCCCGAAGGAAGGCCTACCGGCAGAGGTGTATTACACACCCACGACTCGCCAGCTATGTTTAAGTCCCACGTAATAGGGGGCGAGCCTATTGACGTCTACCGGGCACATTTCCAAACGCCAAACTGAGAATTTTTCTTTTTGGGAAAAAGCTCAATAACGTTGGCCGATCCGGGGATCGAACACGAGACTTCATGATTAGCAGTCGCATACACTACCGCTACACCACCGAGGCAGTTAAATATAAAGAACCACAGAAAAATAGTCTGCCACTGTGGTAGCGCTGCGTTTTCAATCGACAGCGCTTCGAAATTTTATTTAAAAATTGTCTGCTTAATCATTTGCTAGTATCTGCCTTTTGGACTAATGGTCAAAATCATCCTTAAAACGATAAACATCGAAGAGGCAGACGTCCAAATCTCTGATTTTCCAGGGACATACCATTTTTATACAATCTTTATTTCGTAAGTTTCTGTTTCTTTCTTAGAGAGAAGAGAGTGACAATGGTATAATTCCCCAGGTAGTTGGGGTTTACCTATAGGGCATTCCACGTCAAATCACGCGGTCATATGAATTGTGCATCGATTTACGTTTTTTTTTATTAATAATTAAATAAACATTTTTAGTTATCAGCTTGGTTCTTGGGTCCAGATCCAAGCTAACTCGGCACTATGCCTAAGATATCCCGGACGTCAGCCTGCTCTCAAACAGCTAAAGGACGGAAAAGCACTGAATGACATCGCTGGAGGACCTTGGCACCATGCTCAATGATCTCAGCAGGGTTTCCCGGCTAGTGGGTCTCAAAATGAACATGGACAAGACGAAAGTCATGTCTAATGTCTATGTCATTTCAGCACCGATCCTAGTCGGGAATGCCCTTCTCGAAGTTGTCGACCACTATGTCTACCTGGGATAAACAGTCCAGTTAAGTGGGCACAACTTCGAGAAAAAGGTCAATCGACGAATCCAGCTCGGCTGGGCAGCGCTCGGTTATCTGAGGAAGATCTTTTTGTCCAAAATTCCACAGTTTCTAAAGACGAAGGTCTACGACCAGTGTGTGTCCGGTGATGACTTACGGAACAGAGGCGTGGTCTCGGAATGTTAGCCTTATATCAAGGCTCAAAGTCGCTCAGCGTGCCATGGAGCGGCTGATGCATGAGCGCTGTAACTCAAACGCAGGGACATACGACTTTTATTTACGGGACCAAATCGATTTGTATTGGCATAAACTTTCATCCTATTTATATGAAAGACGAACACGGAAACGGACGGAACATGTTCACAAATAGGTGTCATATTTGTCCACCCACCTTGTGCTGGCCAGGTGAAAGTTACTTAATCTGCATCGTTGGAGCAGCAAGTGCACAACTAATCAACGACTCTGTATTTATATAAAATAAAATCTCTTTCAATGTATTTATATAAAAAGTTTTCAATTTAAAGTTGATAAATCGTCGTTGTAGGACGTGGATGTGATGACCGACCGCTTGTACCAAGAAGTGAGGCGATACTTTTACACAACGCCCAGCAGTTACTTGGATCTACTGAAGCTGTATATGATGCTACTTGACAAAAAACAACAGCAAATCATAAGGGGCAGAGATAGAATATCTTGCGGTTTGCAGGTGATTTTTATTTTTATTTATTTATTGAATTGATATTTAGTGACGCCTTTCCGATTTTTGTCCAAAAGCATTTTAACATCAGATAAGAAACATATAAAATAAAATCAAATGTTTTATTTGTTTACAGTCATTGTAATTTTGCTTTAACTGCTAGTTTAGGCATCACATTTCTTGTTAAATTAAGAGAAAATTGAGTCCTATTATAGACATTGCACTGGCTTTAGAGTTTTTTCGGTTTTATAATAATAATAATATAATAGAAATTCCTTGCCTTTAGGAATGTCAATCTAGACACTCTGCTACGTGCTATCGTATGAGCTATTGTAGCAGTTGTTTGCTGCTACCAATCTCTATACGGCATTCTTTCTTACGCCAACTATACTTATTCTTTAGAAATTGTACGAAACCTATGAAGTAGTTGGTGCTATGGAACAACAAGTACGTGATATGGAGCCCATACTGGCCAAGAAGGCCGAGGAAGGGCACGCATTAGTAAACAGATTAAAAGTGGAACAAAACGCTGCTGATGATGTGAAAAGAGTCGTTATGAAGGATGAAGCTGAAGCTAAGGTATGACAAACGAAACAATCTTTAAGTATTACTTTGTTAATTTTAAAGTGGAAATAAACTAAGGTGGGGTTTAGATACCCATTTCTCGCGGCCAGCATTGTGGGTTTAATTTCCACACAGTACAATTCGTTGCGTGATCCGCAAATGGTTGTTTTAAGTTTGGGTGTAATTTATGTCCATTAAATTGTTAGTAAAATCCTCCGCCACACATACAGTATTCCCTAGTGCAAGAAAAGTTAAAAAAGAATAAAGCATAATCTGAATGACAAACAAATATAATTTATTACCTTTACCAGATTTTATCATTAATTATTGGTTCCAGATAAAAGCAGAAGAAGTTAAAGCAATAGCGGAGGAAGCGAAAGCAGACTTGGCCTTGGCAATGCCAGCAATGGAAGCTGCACAAACAGCACTCAAATCTCTAAACAAAGCGGATATCAACGAATTAAAAGCCTTTCAAAAACCACCAACACTTGTGAGATTTGTTATGGAACCTGTTTGCATATTACTCGGTGTGAAGTAAGTAATCATAAAGCTTTTAATAAAATAATTATTGTCAAAATATCCATTTCTATGTGCTGCTCAGTAAAGTATAGAATATTTCTTCGCGAGCAGAAAAAGTAATATAAAATTCATATTCACAGACCTGACTGGGATTCTACCAAAAAAATACTGGCAGACGTCAACTTTATCGGTAAACTACAGGACTTTGACAAAGATCATATTTCTGATGCTACACTCAAGAAAATTAAGGCGTACCTCACTCATAAAGACTTCAACCCCGACACAGTTGTAAAAGTCTCTAGGGTAAGCTTACCAGATAGTAATTACTTCTCAATCTCAACTCTATTTCATATTTTCACCTAAAGTAATCTGTGGAGATTTTATTATTTTTAATACATATGCAGAACCCTATGTTAAAATATATATATATATACACCCTATGTTTCCGTAATCTGGTACCCATAGCACAAGCATTAAGCTTAGTTTGGGACCAGAGTACGTTGTGTGGAAATGTCTGTGAATATTTATTTTTTTATTTATTTATTTTATGTTTATTATATTAAGTCGGAGATTTTACACAAGACCTGTTGAAGTTTAATTCGCTTTATTTTGCTGCATTTATGTAAATACCTACATAAAAGAACTAGAATATTTATACTGAAACGTAAGAGAAAAAATAAGTGTCGATTAGTAAAGTATTTCGGTCGTTATTGTGTTAACATACATTATCCGAACATACCTACAGACACACGGACGTCCAAGGCAGAACTTTTTTAACTAGTTTAAATAACAAAAATGGCATCAAAAATATCATGAGTGTTAAAAATAGTATTTTTTCTTGATATGTGTGTGTATATATTATTTTACAAGTTCAATATATGATAAATAGAGACATTTTAAGTTTGAAAAATTAGTTGTTCTGCGTGAAACATCAGTAGTACCCACCTCAACGCTTCGCTTATGAGACGCGCAATAATGAAAGGCTATCTCCCGCTATAACCAAAACACTATGTGCTGATTCATAGCCACACGGAGTGTAGTACCGACCCGCTCGAGCCCGATAAATCGAGTATTCCCAGTTGGTACTCAGTCCTACCACTAGTAATTCAACGTGTGATGGTTGCTTACTTCCTTTAGTCAGCGCGTACGACACCTGCATGAAAGAATAGTCTGTTGTGACACCCGTAAAATTTAAAATAATGCTTGTGTGATAGCGAAATATTAAACTTTGAAAGGTAAAATGGTATATATTTTATAATATACATATTTGGTAGGCATGTTCAATGTTTTTTATGTTATGCATAAAAGAAGTATTAATGAATCCCGTATGAATCAGCTCAGACATATTGTTATAAAATAGAAAATAAAATATTCTTGCAGTGTTTTCGTGTTGCCCGGTTACCTATACAGGGTATTTTTTTACCAGTGCACAATTTTTTTTGGTGGTTCTATATCAGTAATAGGTCACATTTCCATTAGTATTATTTATTTTTTTATTCGACTTGAAATCAGTAAAATATGGACACCAATCTTACGAACAGCTTTATTTTCTGCATTTTGATGGTCCTAAGACCATGAAAGTATGAAGGAAAAATTGGAACTACTCTTACAAATAACTTCAGGTCACGACCTTAACTTAAAAAGTTTAGTTCAAACCTAATAAAATTTGCGGTCAGTAACCCGCATAGATACCTAAGCGTTGTTGGTGAATTGAACGAGCGCCGATGTAGGTATTTACAGAAGCGGGCGGGTCATGTGACCATAAAATCTGTGTCAAAAGTAAGCACCTTTCGCTAGCGATAACTTTATTTTTTAGTACTAAGACATATCAAAATAAAGTATATGTGTTTATTAAAATTTGCTTAAGTTTATTTTCTCAAAATTTGCGCACTGGTTAAAAAATTACCCTGTATTGTAGCCACATAAGGCAGATAAATTAATGCCTGTTAATACATTAACTGTTGAATGTGATTTAGCATATTATTACCCTATTGATTATAAGATTATTTAAACATTAAAGGTATGCCGGTCAATGGTATTATGGGTCCAAGCAATAGATATGTATGCAAAAGTCTTCAGAGTTGTCGAACCCAAAATCCTTAAGTAAGTATAAACGGTTTTTTAAATGAAATACCTATACGTATTTATGTACAATAGCTTCTAAACTAAACACTACCTCTAGTACCACCTCCATGGCAGCCAGCTGGTACCCACCTCTCATTGATGATGCACTGCCAGGCTGGCCAACTCACTTCCGGGAGCTCAAGAGGGTTCTTGGAAATTCAACCAACGGACGCTTATTTGGCCGACTTTCAAACATAAAACTATATTACGATAAAATATGTACTGTACGTTAATAAATACAATTCCTACTTATACATATAGTATTGTCACAACGGATCTGTGTCTCTGAAGAAGAAAAAGTGGGACAACACAGAGCAAGAAGTGGGAATTGTGCCGGAATCATAGGATTAGTGCCGACCAAATCAAATATTATTACTTAATTAACAAAACAATGGAATGAGATCATTATGTTTTCATATCTAATTGTTAGGTCCTATTTATTATTTTTATATTCAATAAAAAGTATACGAGCGATTTTAGTGAATAAGCTTTAATCTAGATTAAGAAGAGTCCACATCTTTTAGTACGATCACAAAAATAGCTACTGCGCAGCGTCTTGCAGCCAACTTCAGAGACACAAAGATCCGGGTCACCCTTTGTCACATTTAGGTGACCAAATGAATCAAGCCAAGATAAAAATATAGACACGAACACTGAATTTAAATAAAACTTAACTGCAATAAAATTAATTATGAATGTAAAGTGTTATCATGGGGGTAAAGCTGCGATGAAGAGTAATTTGCGACACAGTGGTGAGCAAAACATCGCTTAGACTTTTCTAATAATTGTGTCTTATTTGACAGACACAAAGAAGCTGCTGTTATTCTGAAAAGTGTGATGGCAGTATTGAGAGCGAAGCAGAAGGAGGTAGAAGCCATAGAAGCACAATTAGCCAAAATGATGGATGAACTCAGAGTACGTTATGTATTCACCACTTAACAACCTAACGTAACCTATATGTGTAATAAACTTCGTCTTCTTCTTCTTATTAATGGCGGTCCGGGTGATTTCGCCGATGACCAGTATAATAAACTTAAAATAATTCACAACTAGATACTATTCCAACACACTGACAGGAAAATATGAAGGTAACATATTTTTGTGGGATGGAGAATGCAAAATACTTTGGAAAATCTAAAAGTGCACGCCTCATAATCTTCATTATCACAATAAAATTGATTATTTGATAAGTAACTAATAATGTATTGGTCTTACTAAGTCTTACAAAAAAATCACATAGATAGCGTTAATTTTAAGAAGTACTAATGTGGTTCTCATGTCTTATACGCCATCTAGCGCTAATTTTAAGAAGTATTACTATATTGGTCTATAGAAGTAGTTCTCACGAAATAAGGTAAGAAAAAAATTACTGAATTATTTTTTATTTCACTGTGATGATCACGGCGTGCAAGTCTTATCCATGTCTTGCGCACTTTATGATTTGTTGGAATAGTTCTAAACAGTTTTTCCGGTGCCTTAAATGTGGTATTTATGAACTCTGGCACAGCATACCGTTTATAACTTATTTTAAACAGTAAATTACTGTTAACAACTAAATTTAATTGCTAAATATAGTCACAACGGACGAGGAATACAAACGTGTGACATCACTCGACTGACGCGACGCCATGTTGCCGGTTTCCAGAAACTAGTCAAATAGACTATTATACTGAGAATATTTATTTTTTTATTTATTTATTTTATGTTTATTATATTAAGTCGGAGATTTTACACAAGACCTGTTGAAGTTTAATTCGCTTTATTTTGCTGCATTTATGTAAATACCTACATAAAAGAACTAGAATATTTATACTGAAACGTAAGAGAAAAAAAAAGCTCGATTAGTAAAGTATTTCGGTCGTTATTGTGTTAACATACATTACCTACAACACATGGACGTCCAAGACAGAACTTTTTTAAACAGTTTTTTAACTAGTTTGTTATGACAGAACATTTTTAACAGTTTTTTTTAAATAATGTTAGATTATGCATGTGTACACATAACATAACCTACCTATAATTTATTTTGTTCATACCTATATAGTTTAAATTCACTGTACTAGTCCAAAAGGTACATTTGAACATAATCAGTTTGTTAATTTATATATAAGTACTATTTAATATTATTGTTGTAGGAATCGTCTCATTTTTTCTTTTTCCATTTTTTGCATTTTTGAATGTCAAACGTCAAGAGAGGACATTGCTGAAAATCAGCGTTGCTATAGTACATATAGGTACGTATAGCAACACCAGCTGAGCAATTCGTCCCATTTCTGCACGTTAAAATTGTACTGAACATATATTAAATTCCTAGTAGGTACCTATTTCCTTTTTTTGTTTTTTGTGTATAGATATAAATCTTTTCTTTCTTTCTTTCTTTCTTTACTCTTCACTATGCTCCGAATAAGCTTCAGACTCTAGCTCTAACTTATCACGGAGACGAGCTATCGGCCAGCCATTCCAATAAGAGCAGGCTATCCACGACTTTCCACTGAACTAATGTAACATAGTTCCAGTCACCCGCCAATAAAGGCGGAAAGACGGCACACGGCGGGTTTATTTAGTGGGTGAGGGTTTTGACAATGCACTTTACTACAGCTGAGTACCTACTTATTTCATTTAATAGGAACGCGACACTGATTTCTTGGTAGGTACTTATAATAATACGCATTTTCACGGCATACTTATAATTTTTTTTAAGATCGATCGGTTATGTTTGAGTAAACAGGCCTCCAGGCCTACCATGAACTCTTAGCTAGCGATTCAATTCGGACGCAATTCCAAAATAGGTGTGTTGTTGTATTTCGTACCATGATGTCTAATTGAGCGATCTTGTTTAGGTTGTCATGGTACGAATTTCAAAACAAAGATGCCATGTTTGCGATTCAGATTATGTGCTGATTCGGCAAAAAATATAAGATTGCGTCTTTGACACGTCCTAACGCGCCTGTACCGTCTCTCATACAGTACCGGCAGGGTTCCTACTTCGTGGATGCTAGCCCATGTTCACCCAATTCCCAAAA
This sequence comes from Leucoma salicis, assembly GCA_948253155.1. Lineage (NCBI taxonomy): Eukaryota > Metazoa > Arthropoda > Insecta > Lepidoptera > Erebidae > Leucoma > Leucoma salicis. Next base: position 16,640,187 of record OX411803.1, read on the forward strand.
GGGGTGATAGGTCGGACCCGTCGAATTAAAGGCCAATCGCGATGATATCTCTGCTCTCCAAGGTTCTTGAGAAAGTCATAAACCGCTGACTTTTGCAGTACCTAGAGGATCACCAGCTGATCAATGATCGCCAATACGGCTTTCGTCACGGTCGGTCAGCTGGTGATCTTCTCGTATATCTTACCCACCGTTGAGCGGAGAGCCCTTGAGGCCTTGGAGGGTGGAGGTGAAGCTTATGCATTCAGCCTGGATATAGCGAAGGCGTTCGACAGGGTCTGGCATAGGGCCCTTCTATCGAAGTTACCATCTTATGGAATCCCCGAGGGACTCTGCAAATGGATCGCCAGCTTCCTAGATGGTCGGAGCATCAAATTCGTTGTAGACGGCTGCTGCTCCGATACCATGGGGGCTAATGCTGGCGTACCACAAGGCTCGGTGCTGTCCCCAACACTGTTCATCTTGCATATCAATGACTTGCTCTCAATAGAGAATATACATTGCTATGCGGATGACAGTACGGGTGATGCGCGATATACCAGCCGTCAGAAAGTCCCTCGGAACATGCTGGAGGAGAGACGGACTGAACTTGTGTCTGAAGTCGAGCGCTCTCTTGGGCGGGCCTCGGAATGGGGTGAAAAGAACATAGTTCAATTCAATCCCACGAAGACACAGGTTTGCGTGTTCACAGCAAAGAAGGACGCATTTGTCGTGGCACCCCAGTTCCAAGGGGTAACTCTCCTGGTCTCCAAGAGTATTGGGATCCTCCGCATCGACATCTCTAGCAAAGTCCAGTTCGGGAGTCATTTGGAGGACAAAGCCAAATTAGCGAGTAAAAAACTAGGCGTCCTGAACAGAAACAAGCGGTACTTCACGCCGAGGCAACGACTTGTGCTATATAAAGCACAGGTCCGCCCTCATATGGAGTACTCCTCACATCTCCGGGCAGGTGCGCCTAAGTACCAACTCGACCCACTTGACTCCCTGCAAAGGCGTGCTATTCGAATTGCACAATCCAATAACACAATCCATTACGTGCGAGGATTGCCTTAAGCTTTGCTAGCGTCTTTAAGCTACGGCACCGCTCAGGGTGTGGCAAACTTATCGTCTTGAAGAACATATAAGTAATGTAGCCAATAAAGTCCGAAAATTAACTTACGTTTAAGCATCTTAGACATGTGGCTAGTTCCAAGGTCATGACAAGAGTTTATCTAGCGCTATGTCATTCTATTGTATCTGCTCCTGGACTAGTGCCTGGAGTAGTACCTATTGTATCTGCTCCTGGACTAGTGCCTGGAGAAGTACCTATTGTATCTGCTCCTGGAGTAGTGCAGCAAAGAGCCATTTAATAGAGTTAGAAAGAGCTCAAAGACTTATCTTAAAAATAAACCTCTCATACCCAGACTTTTTCCCACATTCGAAATGTATAAAGTAGCAAAATATAGCATTTAACCGTGCGTCAATTTTACATTTTAGCTGTTATTTATAAACAACATTCACTGCTACCTTTTAACTAGAACAATCCAACTCTAAAGTGTCGTCGACGTCATAACAACATCAACATTATCAACACCAATTTGTGAATCAACATCAATCAGAACAGTTCAGTGAATATTTTTTCTATTCCCTAGGTTAGACGGCTGTTACGGCTTTATAACAATGCCAAAAATGACTTACACTTTTTCCAGATACGAATTACGAAAGTAAGCGCAAAGTTTTTACTTGGCTATAGTCTCTTAACTATGAATATACCGAAACTATTTTAAAAAGCTTAAAATAAATTGAAAAATAAGTATCTACCATAGTAAAACATACGCACGTGCACACACACACACACTCGCTCTCAAACACGCACACTCACGCACACACGCTACTAATCTCTAACATAATTATAGACTCCCAGCAATCAATCGGTTCGTTTTCAGCGTTTTTTTCTACCACGTACGTGTAAGATCTGGAATGAACTTCCTACTGAGGTGTTTCCCCAGCGTTATGACTTGTCCCTCTTTAAACGAGGTTTGAGAAGAGCACTTTACTCACGGTAGGCGGCGACTTGGCTGTGCCCCTGGTGTTGCCATAGTCCATGGGGAGCCTAAATTTGAAATAAATTTGGAATTGGTTCCTAACCAAACGCCAGATATTTGAGATGAAAGTGGCCAGTTAGACAAAACGCCAATTTCATATGTAAGGACTAAGGACCTAATACTTACATAATTATATTTTTTAACTTCCCGCTAAGAAAATTGAACGTTCGGGAAGCTGAGGAAGATCTTCTTGTCCAACAGAGGCGTGGTCTCTAAATGTTGGCCTTATATCGAGGCACAAGGGTCGCTCAGCGTGCCATGGAGCGGGCTATGCTTGGGATCTCTCTACGTGATAAAATCCGTAATACGGAAATCCGTAGGAGAACGGGAGTAACTGTTATGACTTGTCCCTCTTTAAACGAGGTTTGAGAAGAGCACTTTACTCACGGTAGGCGGCGACTTGGCTGTGCCCCTGGTGTTGCCATAGTCCATGGGGAGCGGTTACTATATCTCCCATTATAATATATTGTAACATTTATATTTAAGTTGACATATATATGTGGGAGAAATAAAAAAATATCTATTGCATGTATGTATTTACAAAAAAAAAAAAAAATATATATATATTATATCCGTAGTGTGGTACCCATAGCACAAGCGTTAAGCTTAGTTTGGGACCAGAGGACGTTGTGTGAAAAATGGCCGTGAATATTTATTTAAATATTATTATTTGTAAAGAAAATCTGTATTCAACTGTGTCTTCCGAATACTACTTAACAGTTTACTACTTATTACTTAACTGACTGATTTCTTAACTCGGTACTGTACTTATTGAAGCGTGAGTGAGTAGAGCGTCGACGTAGCGAAAGGAGCAAATATGCAAAATTTTAAGTCAATCGGACGGTATGGGTTTGGAGATCTCGTGATGAGCCAGTGGTATGTGGTATTTTATGAGGAATATGTTTCCGCCGAGTAAGTAGTCTAAATATACCCACAAGATTTTTGTAAAGATTTCTTTTCTTGACTTGTTTTAGGATGATTTATAAAGTATATCAAAGAGATATATTATTATGTGAAGATCTTAAAAAGCTTGGGTGCCATCTTTCAATTAACCCAGCCCCTCAGAATGTTCTAATGTATTTTATTAAATTATATTCCGAATGAAAGCCGATTTTTTTCCTCTACACAACAACACGCAACCGTGTATCTTTGGTCGCAAATAAGGGTAGGTGCCAGTTCCTGATATGTAAGAGCAAGAGATAGTAAGCGCATAATACCGTATATCAGACAAGGAGGCAGTCTGTCAACAATACGTCATTTTAAAACTATTGCGCATGCGTCAATATATAGAGTACTCAACTTAAGTTGGCAGTAGTAGGTAGGTCAAGTTAAAAATTTAAGTAATCACAACTGATATTTTTACCGACTGTGGTAAAGCCCAAGAGAGCGTTATGGGTACCATTTTCTTTGACCCTTCGCTTTATCTTTAAAAAACCCTGATTAAAGAAAGCTATGTGACATTCCCGATTGAATGCCACATTTCAATCCTTTAATATTTTAACAAACTCAAACTGTAGGGATATAAAGAAATGTTTCATGACAAACAAATGGCTAAGAAGCATTTGGAAAGAAATGCATATGTTTTTATGTAACTCCTATTTTGATTGCACCTATATTGAGATTCCCTGTTGATCGAAGTATGGTAATTTTCAGTATGAGATCAAACAATAAAATAGCATTTTATCATTTAGGTTATGATTTTGATAACAAAATAATGGCCACTATTTTTCCAGTAGTTTTTTACTGTCCCACTATTGGGCACGGGTCTCCTCTCATATATGTATAAATATAGGTTAGAGATTTAGTCCACCACGCTGGCTCAGTGTGTGTTGGTAGGCATGCATGCACGGGCATGGGTAGGTCACCTTACGATGTTTTTATTTTTATTTAGTCCACCACGCTGGCTCAGTGTGTTGGTAGGCATGCATGCATGGGCATGGGCAGGTTACCTTACGATGTTTTTATTTTTAATTAGTCCACCACGCTGGCTCAGTGTGTGTTGGTAGGCATGCATGCATGGGCATGGGCAGGTTACCTTACGATGTTTTTATTGTTAATTAGTCCACTACGCTGGCTCAGTGTGTGTTGGTAGGCATGCATTCATGGGCATGGGCAGGTTACCTTACGATGTTTTTATTTTTAATTAGTCCACCACGCTGGCTCAGTGTGTGTTGGTAGGCATGCATTCATGGGCATGGGCAGGTTACCTTACGATGTTTTTATTTTTATTTAGTCCACCACGCTGGCTCAGTGTGTGTTGGTAGGCATGCATGCACGGGCATGGGTAGGTCACCTTACGATGTTTTTATTTTTATTTAGTCCACCACGCTGGCTCAGTGTGTGTTGGTAGGCATGCATTCATGGGCATGGGCAGGTTACCTTACCATGTTTTTATTTTCATTTAGTCCACCACGCTGGCTCAGTGTGTGTTGGTAGGCATGCATGCATGGGCATGGGCAGGTTACCTTACGATGTTTTTATTTTTATTTAGTCCACCACGCTGGCTCAGTGTGTGTTGGTAGGCATGCATGCATGGGCATGGCCAGGTTACCTTACGATGTTTTTATTTTTATTTAGTCCACCACGCTGGCTCAGTGTGTGTTGGTAGGCATGCATGCATGGGCATGGGCAGGTTACTTTACGATGTTTTCCTTCGCCGAGTAGTGATAATTTGTAACAAAAATACATAATTACAAAATACCTCGAAAATTCAGAGGTATGTGCCGCGCGAGAGCAAAGGCTTATTAAAATCCTATACTTACATAGTATAAAACAAAGTGGCTTTCCGTGTCTGTCTGTATATCCGCTAACTTCTCCTAAACCACGCAACAGATTTTGATGTGGTTTTCACCATCAAATAGGTAATTGGTTCCTGAAGGTATATATCTATATATAATAAAATTATAACATGCCGATGTCTGTACATTGTAGTAGGGGAGCCGAAGAAGGAAGTATGGGATTTACTCGAGCGCGGCAGATTGACATAAGGGAGGATACCTTGCATCCTGCTGAGTACCTGTACCATATATGTATAAGCCCTCTATATAGTGACGTGCATCTAGGGCAGCCCATCAGATTAGTAAAAAATAAAAACTAGACGTCGTGGGACGTCTAGCAAATGTGAAAACATCGAAATTACTTTGTAGAAATAAAATGATCATAACTTGACAAAGTACTCCTCAAGACTAATCAAACGAGTATAAACTGGATAGGGTTGCGTAGTTTCATTACAGAGTTACTGTGGCCACCTTCCAGCTCCATCGTCAGACCATGGATACCATCTAGAGGCAAAGTACTCATCAAGACAAATCATACGAGCCCAAACTCGATGGAGTTGTGTCATTTTATAACGGAGTTCCTATGGCCACCTTTTAGCTCCATAATCAGACCCTGGACACCATCTAAAGACAAAGTACTCGTCAAGACGAATCAAATGATTCCAAACTCGATGGGGTTGCGTCATTTCATTACAGAGTTACTGTGGTCACCTTCCAGCTCCATCATCAGATCCTGGATATCATCTATGACTGAAGTTATAGTCAGGACACTTTAAACGAGGCCTAACCCGATAGAGTAGCGCCATTTAATTACAGAGTTTCGCATGGCCACCTTCCAGCTCCATCATCAGACCCTGGATACCATCTAAAGACAAAGTACTCATCAAGACGAATCAAACGTGTTCAAGCTCGACGGGGTTGCGTCATTTCATTATAGAACTACTGTGGCCACCTTCCAGCTTCATTATCAGCCCCTGGATACCATCTAGACACAAAGTACTCGGCAAGACGAATGATACGAGCCCAAACTCGATGGAGCTGCGCCGTTTCATTATAGAGTTCCTGTGTCCACCTTCCAGTTCCATTATCAGATGAGCTCCATGTCATCATAATATTGCATTGTCACGTGATATACACATGCGTGTAAAATTTCAGCTCAATCGGAAACCGAGAAGTGTGTCAAATTTAACTTACAAGATTTGAACGGGACAAGTACAATAAAAGCATCGCCACGCTAACAGCCGATTTTACCCTCCCTCTGCATTAGATGTTTCACATCAAAAATCGATGGTCAGAAATATTAGAGCGCGTCAGATTAAGATAAGGTGGGTTAATTATGAGCAATAAGAATATATTTTGAAAATTTGACGATTTGAGCGTGACGAAAGGGAGTGGGAGGGTTAAAAAAGCTGCAAAAAAGAAAAAGATATCTTGACATTCTCGAACGTGGCTAATTTTTTTTTATTTTGAAGGAAATAATTCAAGGATAATGAAAAATATATAATCTGACGATTTCCACAAGCCGAAGTAACAAAAATTCGTTGTCTATGGAAAGTTCAAAATGATTTGGTTTGCAGGTGATCAATTGCCGAAAGCGTATGAAGATGTAGTTATAACACTTGATATTTTTGAGGATACTCCAGAATCAGGTACATCTTTTCTCCAATAATTATAAAACACGTTATTCATAACAAAAAAATATTAATAAATATTTTAATGATATCTTGCAATCAATCTGAGGATGAAATCGAGCCAGAAGAGGAAGATGTTTCTACGGATGAAGATCATGATTAATTAATCAATTACCTAAATATAAAAAAAAAAATTTTTTTAGTTATTTTCTTATAAATACAAGTAAGTATTCTATACATTAATCACAAAGTGAAAAATGTGAAATCGAAAATAACAGTCACGAGCAGGATATGAACCTGCATCTCCTGGATACCGTCCAGATGCTTTGCCAATTCAGCCATCGTGACAATTGCTCCTGACTGCTAATTTCGATAACACATTCATACTTAACGTCTTTGGGTGACGCCTGCTTCATCTGTCAGAAGTATTTTCATACATTATACCGACCAGGTAAACTTAATTTTACAATTAAGATTTTTACCTAATAATGACGCAAACCCTATAAATATTACTTGTGACTGTAATTTTCGATTTCACATTTTTCACTTTGTGTTTAATGTATAGTGTTAAGCATGTCAAATGCTAAAAATATATAAATACAAGTATTCTACTTAAAAAAACATACACTTTTTTTATTTCCATGCTATTTCCTGAGCTTTTCAAATAATTAAGTACAATTATTAAAAAAAATGTTTATTATTTGTCAGATTAGGCGAATCTCTAGGTAATCGTCAGATGATGAGACAGCACGTCTAGGACATAAAGATGAACCATATTATTATGTATCTTAATCTGACGCGCTTGAGTATTTCAAAATGGCGATTTTATTTTGCACATTATAGTAATGACCGCGTGTTTGCGTCACATCGAAATCGTCAGATTATTGAATAAGAGATTTTTTTTAATCTAAAACTTAACATCCCCTTATAAAATCAGAAGCGCTCGATTAAATTTTTTTTTTTTTCATTTTCAACCCTTACTTACGGCCACCCGCATCATGCAAACGATCAGATTAACATACATACATTATTAAAAATACGTAGGACATTGATGATATCAATATCTGACGCGCTCGAGTATGTTCATGCAACAGTTTTTTTTTTACATATTTGAAAATCTATAGCCCCTTACCCCACTAATGAAAAGGATAAATTATATAACATTTTTTTCTTCTTATCATCTAAGCTTTGCAACCCGATAGGTCTCCATGACGCTCGAGTAAATCCCCAATTAGCATCGACGGGTGCGCCCTATTATTGCTGATATTGAAAAAAAATTAATATGGGGGATCTTTATTAGAGCAATAGAAGCCAAAACAACAATAATTAGAATTTTTATCTGTTTGTCTGTCTTTATGTTTGTTTGCGTATCACGCAAAAACTACTGTGTGATTGCTCTTGATTAGATTTAAAATCTGGTTTACGAGTACGAACTTGCGGACATATGCTAGTGTATAATACATGTCGCATGTTATTAGTACATTGCCCCGTGCGAAGCTGGGCCGGTTCACTAGTTTATAAATATGTATAATCAATTATTAACATAGAACTGTTTCTTTGCCGTATTTTTATTGTTGCTCTGGTATACCGAGACAAAAATAAAACTATTACTTTATTCCATTAGGTCGTCGAAGAAGATCGTATTAAGTTGCAAGCAGACGTTGATTTAGCCGCAGCTCGTATTACGAGAGCTGGTCGTCTCACGCAGGCGCTTGCAGATGAGAAGACAAGATGGGAAGATACCGTTGCGGTGAGATAGTTTCCATATAAACCTACCATAGTAACTGAATATTAAATGCTAGAAATGAGAAGCACTGTCACCATATTACACATATTTAATGTATTATAGGTAAGAAGGCACTGTGCAGTGATAGTCTTAAGTAAAATCAAGGTGTGCAAAGATAGAATTGGCCCTTCGCGTTAGCAACGCGCGAGTGATGCCTCTTATGTTGTAACGTCTATTGCCTACGATAACCACTTACAATCAGAAGGGTCATTATGCTTGTATGCTACCTTCTTATTATATAAAAAGTTATTTTTAACGACTTCAATCACTTATAAACTTTAATGGTGACACATCGATCGGATTACTTTCCTATCTTCATGTAACTGTTTCGAATGGTTTTACAAAATAATAAACTATGTGTTGAGGTTACGATATATTACCATTTATATGCATCTTACCAGCGATGTATATGAAATATATAAAGTCTGACATGCCTGCATCATAATTGGGTTTTGTATTAAAATTAATGTATGGTTATATTGTTCGTTGTGTTTTTGCGCGTGTGGCAAACAAGCATACGGCCCACCTGATGGGAAGAGGGTAACCTATACGCTAACGTAGCCTATAGACGCTAGCAACATCACGAGCATTACTCGCGCACCGGTAACTCCAAGAAAAAGGATAGGATTGGTATTTGGTATTGGTCCGGCGGGTTGTTTTTCGCAACTCCATGTGTAAGCACGTGTTTTGCGTGTGAGTTTATATAAGGAATTATATAAGGCGAGTTGTTTGGGCCTCCGGCGCTGTTAGTCACCAAAGGTAAAACTATCAGATCTTTTGTGAGAGGGTGGTACTTGCCCGATCGTGCCGGTCCATTCCTGCTGGGACAAGCGAGGCTCTACAACTAAAAAAAACATAGTATATATGTTTAGGTACTATATACAATGTTAGTACCTAATTGAGTAAAGTTTTAAAATAATCCACGTCTGAGGTAGGTACGTGATGTTGTTATGTTATGGTTATGAATAAAAAGCAAACTGACGGAATTGTTCCTACTGGGAAAGCTTATCCAGGATGCAGGCTCAAATGCTGCTCGTGACTATCATTTTCGATTTGACATTGAACTTTTGTGTTCAAGATTATTCTCGTTTCGATACGCAGCCGAATGTAAGGTCCTTTTTTTTTGTTAGGCGGGAAAAAATGTACCTAACCGCATACCCCGTCGTTCAGGCAACGAACAGGGTAGTGTGAGGCCCTCATCCACTAAAGAAACCCGCCGTGTGCCATCTCTCCGCCTTTATTGGCGGGCCACTGGAACTATGTTACATTCCTTCGGTGGTAGAACGTATGGTCCTGGCCAAGTTTTAATTACTGTTATCTATATATACCTGTAAAAAGATTATAGAGTCGGCTAATATCTCTTAGGCTCTTTGTTTTCGAAGCCTTTTATTAGTCATCAAGGTATTGCACTTCGCAGGCGGCGACTAAACAACTGCACTGTTCTACGGGTGATATAATTATAGCGTCTGGATGCATTGCTTATTTCGGCGCCTTTCCTTCGCACTATCGACGAGAACTTGAAGATAAGTGGGTGATTGAATGTAGCAACTTGGAAATACCGGCTTCCGATACTTTTGAGTATGATTCATTTACTTATTTTATAGCTGTAACAGAGCAATTTCTGTAGGTATTAGGTATTTGAGAAAAAAATAATGTCTATTTAGGGAGTCTCTGTTTTTTTTTTTATTTTTGTTTCTTTGTTTATTCGGGCATTACGCAAAAACTATTGAACTTAATATTGGATTTTAATGTCACTTTTTTGATAGTTATTGATTAGAAATAATGCAAACAATATTTTACAACTTATTTCTTTTACAGTTTAATAACAGTGATGGCCGACTCATTTACCATTCGTACATGGAATTCGCAAGGCCTGCCACGTGACGCAATATCTACGGAAAACGGGATATTGGTTACAAGAGCTGGGCGCTGGCCACTCCTGATCGATCCACAAGAACAGGTTAAACGACATAATATTTGTCCTATACTAAAATTAATAGTTAGTAATTGGTTTTTTATAAAATAAAGTGCAACATTCTGTGATTTTAAGTCAAATGCTTTTAAAATTAAATACATACATAAAAAACTTAATATTGCTTGTATTGCTGCGGTAGCTATTATTATTTTAATTTATAACTACCTATACTCTGTAGTTATATATTTAGAAAGTATAGATACAAAGGTGTACCCCTCTCTAAAATAAACATCTAGGTACTGGCCAGAATCTATCATTGTTGTGCATGTTTTTGTAGCCATTGTAACTTCCTCTCCTTTTCCTTGACCAACCTATTTAATTTATCACTGCTGAGACCTGAGCTTTATATAATACTAGCTGTTACCCGCGCCTTCGTCCGCGAGGAATTTCAATAAAAATAAATAAAGTAATCCTTGAAATGACAAACATTTTTTTTATTTTTACAAACAAGTTTCATTTAATAACCTATTAAAATCCAAATCTTAGACGATGTAAAATAATTAGGATTTATAATCGCAGATAAAATAAATTATAGGTGATACGAAGTTCACTGGGTCATCTAGTATAATAATATATATTAACATGTAGTATTTAGTGTGTACCTATACCTATAGCTTCCCATTATTTAAATTACTCATCCTCTTGATAATGTTTATTTACCCAATAAAATTTAAAAAATACCCTTTTAAATAGCAATTATAATGTAAATCTTATACAGGCTAACAGGTGGATAAAAAATATGGAAAGAGATAACGGTTTAATGATAACAAAACTGTCAGACGCCGGTTACCTCCGAACGCTGGAGAACTGCATTCGCCTGGGATGGCCGATGCTTATTGAAGATCTTGGAGAAACACTTGAAGCCACGTTGGCGCCAGTTCTATTAAAGCAAACTTTCTTACAGGTAAATCATAAAAGCTTTTAATATTTGATATCGCTCTTTGATTTATCAAATGGAAGCAACAATGTACGTTGATAACTTTGTAGTGCAGTTTCAATATAGGTACCTACTGTTTATAGAATATTCTATATATATAATAATACAAACTTCGCAATATACGAGTAGTAATTATAATGAATTTCACTTTCTCAACGTATGTTGTCTACCCTGAAGACAACAATAGTGTAATTTTAATACTTAATTATAATTGGTATTTTGTGATCTTTGGTTTTTATCATATGTGTTTGTATTAATGTAGGTATGTTTCTCTAATTTCCTACTTATTGGGTAGAGGCACAGTAGAATTATTCAATTTCACACCTTAACCTTCTTTAAAGAGTGCATAAAACACGAACAAACATTCCGTTTTATAGGTACGCGTATAAGATAACTATCTAAAACATTGTTGTTCAGGCCGGCAGACTCCTTATACACTTGGGCGACAGTGACATAGAATATGATACAAATTTCCGCCTGTACTTGACGACGAAACTCGCCAACCCGCATTATATGCCGGAGATATGTATTCAAGTTACTTTGGTTAATTTCACCGTAACACTCTCCGGCCTCGAAGACCAGTTGCTGGCGTGAGGATATTTTAAAATTTGTTAATCTAAATCAAACAGGGACTATAAATTACTAAAAAGTATTAGAATAGGGAAGATCTTATCATAACTTTTACCGACATATTTCGTTTTTCATCAAGCAATTGTGATTGATTTTCCACCTGTTTCTGGTTCCTTATGCAACATTCCCTTTGTTAGCAGCACAATATGCTGTGATGTTAATCTAATATTATATGTTAATATGTCTATGTAACGAACTAAAATTTGTGACTTGTACTGTGGTACCTACAAATCACAAATTTCCCAACATTCGTATTAAGGTTGCTCATTAACTTTACTGGGTGTCAACGCAGTGTGGAGGGGCGGCCTTATCTTATATATATATTTCTCAAAATCAGTTTGACGCGCCCCTCCACTACTGCATAACTGAGATTGTCTTGATTAGTCTCCTGTATAAGAAAAAGAACATTTTTCAGCAACACCACCGATCTGTCTTTGATAACGGTCAAGCTTAAGCATAGTGCCACTGCCACTTAAGTTTGATCTTTAAAACTTAGGGCTGTAAAATAAAACACCTTTATACATTATCACATAATAATCTTGCATAAATTCCCTTTAAAGTATTATTATTTATATTTAACCAATATCTGTCATATTATTATTATTAATGTTTAGTGATGTTGTAAGACTGGAACGACCAGATTTAGAAATTTTGCGGTCTGAGCTTATAGTGCGCATAAATACTGATAAAGCGACGCTGCTTGAAATCGAAGACAAAATTTTACGGCTGCTATATGCGTCAACTGGCAACATTTTAGATGATGAAGAATTGATAGAAACGCTTAACGAGAGTAAGGTATGGAGAAAATGATATGTGTTTTATCAAACAAGCAGTTCACTAACGGTTAATGAATACACTCATAATGAGTATCGCAGCACTACGGCTATAATAGAACAGAACTATACCGCGCAGTTAACAGTGTTTGGTTAAAAACCAGGCACTGTTTACGCTACGAGGCTACTACGATGTTCTTGGTACCTCCCGGTCATGGACTCACTAAGATTACTGTTAAACCTTTGATAACCATTTAATTTCGCGGATCGGAAATCAACGAATGTACGGCTTCCTATCCGCTGCAACCAAAAGACAATGAGATGCTTCGTTGGTAATAGGTACCAACGAGTCGAGCCCGAACGGATAGCCGTTCGGGCTCGACGCCACCAGTAATGCAATGGGAAAAACTACTTACTTCCCCAAGTCCCCATGTTCTACACCCACGGAAAAGAATAGGGTGAGGATCCTTGTACCTATTCTTAATCGGATCACACTTATAAAATAGTTTGTGTGTTCAGTTCATAGAAATGTTGTTAAGAACTTGTCTTATTCGTTAACTCGATAATTTAGAATTCTTAGCTTCAACACGATTCCTACTAGCTGCACCGATGATAAAAAACCATATATTGTGAAGTACCAAAATGCTCTTCTTCTCTTCTAAATAAGACAACCTATCACTGTGGTTTGTTTTTTATTACCAAAGGACAGCAACTAAATCTAACGGCGTATTCCACAGGAAACTTCAGAAATAATAAACGCTAGACTTGAAGAAACTGAAGCCACAGAACTGAACATATCAGCCGCTAGAGAGAAATATCGCACAGTTGCAACAAGAGGTGCCGTGTTATATTTTGCTGTAGCCCAGTTAGCAGACATAGATCCCATGTACCAGTTCTCTTTGAAGTACTTTAATCAGGTGATTATCCTACTAATCTTATGATAATTTAAATTTTACTGCCCGTTGGAATATTTCCTCTGTATTGGTCCTTAGTGAGGGGGATTGAAGAGTGTTTTTTTACGAAAACCCCACCCTGAACCAATGACTAGTCTAATTAATGTTGTAATTAAAACACATTCAGGTTATATGTTGTATATATTATGTTCTGTAGCTACTGGTTATGGTATTCCTGACACCGTTGCATGATGTTAATATAAACTCATCAGAATGTTACTGCTGCCTTTTAACATTATTGTGTCACTGTGTACTTTTTATGTCTATGGATTCTCTTTAAAGTCCTATGGGATTTTCACTGCCACAATGCAACCGGGTGTGAAATTGGGGATACCACCTCAGTTTTTTTAAAAGGGGCCTACAATGCATGCCTTAGCACGGAGGATGATGTACTCTCTCTCGATTATTTATTTTAATTATATCCCTCTACACATGCTGAATGTTAACAATTTTAAGGAAAAGCTCTGTCTGTAGGATCCCTATGGCTTCCACTGTACAAAAAACTATATTAGGCGTGTATCCAGCAAATACAGGAAGTGAAGCAAATTTCTATATTAATCGGAGTTTTAACCAAATTTGGAAATTGTAGGTTTTCAATCAGGTAATAGAAAAGGCAGAGAAGTGTGACGTACTAGAAACACGCTTAGATATCTTGCGTCGGGAAATTACGCTCTCGGTGTACCGCAATGTGTCTAGAGGCTTATTCGAGAGACACAAACTAGTGTTTAGCTTCCTTTTGAATATGGCTGTGTACCTGAACGCGGGTCTTGTGAGAGCTGATCAGTGGAACTTCGTATTACGAGGCTCTGCTGGCACAAAAGTGGTTAGTACATCTGTTTCTAATAAATTTTGAGATGTTTATATATATAATATACCTATATGTTAAAGATATGTTTACATATGTGTTTCATAGGCAGTCACAACGTGTAAAAATACCGATAATCAGCTAAAATCGACTAAGATGATGTATGTACGAGTATAAGACTAGAAAGATGATGGTTATAATGTTGGGTTAGGATGCTGGTACATCTAAGTGCCCGGCGAGTCCTACATACCCCCTGTTTCTCACCGGGGGGATGCGTAAAGGCACTTCCACAGCGTTAATAAAAAAAACCATGATCGTACAAAAATAATCCTTGTAATCGTTTTTAAGAAAAAATGACTGTATTAGGTTATATAGGTGTGTCTGAACACAAAACGATTTTTATTAGATTCGTTCACGCATCACCCAAAAACTACTGAACAGATTTTGATGCAACTTTTTTTATTTGATAGCTCTTGATTAGACTTAAAAACTGGTATACATTTTATCCCGCTACTATATCGGAATCCTGAGATATTACCTAAAAACTAGCTTTTGGCTGCTGCGGAGCCACGGGCAAAGGCTAGTTATATATATAATTATGAATATAGGAATTAAAAGTTGCAGACATTATTATTTAACCGACTTCATTACCTTTTTATGGCGTTGTTATCAGTTTAGAACAAGAGTGTCGAAAATTTAGTAGCAAATCAGTATCTATCTACCTTTCAGCTACATCATCACCCTCATCATCATAGGATTTACATTAAACAAATCAAATTATTCAAGGTAGCTATTGACGAGTTCCACTCCTGTTAGACACTTATACGAACTATACTTTATGTTTACATACAAAAAGTTTAAACATGAAATATTAACTATCTATATTTAAATATCATTACCTATGCTAATTAGGTGCCACCCCCGAAACCGCACGTTGAAGCTATGACAGAACAAATGTGGCTAAGTGTTAATCACTTAAACGAAATGGATGCAAGTTTCAAAGGCCTTCGTCAAGACTGTCTGAAAAAAATTTACATTACGCTTGGCTCCTTCAGTCTGGTGAGTTCTATGCTGATCATAATATGTGTAGTTACGTGTCGATGAATAAATAATTAAGTGACGTGCAGATGCAAATTAAGATAGGCTTAAACCTCTTCCTTATCCTCTGTTTATTGTACTTACTCTCGACTTATCTAGCTCTTAACGTTACTAGCGTCTACGAGCTACGGTAATCGTTTACCCGTGTAACCGGTACTCCGTAAGCTATTATTTTTTATATTTTTTTTTATATAAAAAAACAGCTTATTAAGCACAGTTTCGATATTTGTATATATTTTTTAAGTATTTGACTTGCTTAGCCATACCTATAAATGAACGGTGTTCAACAACACAGTTTTGGGTAACAATTTAACAGTTTCATATCTAGACTACTTACAAGGGTGGCTAAATTATTAGGGACACATTCAGATATTTTTTTTTAGTTTGACAATGTTTTGTTAAAATAGTAGGTAAGTAGTTGGTTCTAGGTCTCGTAGGTAAGTCTATTTTAAATATAAGAGCCACTTGCATCCAGTTTGTCCTTGATATTTTCTTTAGGTATATCATCTTTGCCGCACACTACCTACCCTGTTCGTTGCCCCAAACGACGGGGTGTGCGGTTAGGTACACTTTTTCCGGCCAAAAAAAAAAAAAGTATCATCTTTCAGAGCATTAGACGTTTTTTTTTCACCTCAAGGCTTCCACTCCAAGAAGTAACGTTATTGTAGGTGTTTTCAATAAGATTGAACAATTAGTAGTACCTAGTATTCCACACTATCAAACACTTTTTTATGGTCTATAAAAGCTTACCAGAGATAATAAGTACCTATCTGATATTCTGTAGCTTTTTCAATCACGGTTCTTATAATCAAAATGTTGTTCATCTTCTCTTCAATCAATTGCAATCGGACAGTCTTAGTGATATCCTCCATATTCTCTTTGTTTATCATCGTAGCCAGACATGTCACACAAGATTTTTCAGGCACATGTATATCACTGATAATAAAATTAACAACGGGGAGTGGTGATGCATTTTCTGCCACATTTACCTCCGTGGCTCACTTCCGCGGTAGCCTTCTGCAATACGTAGAGTGATATGTTTTAGTTAAAGTTTTAGTGTCCCTACATTTTCAAAGAGATGTTTCTTACTGCGACTGTACACATTCGTCGAGACACCCCGAGACAGGCCGAGGACGAGTGTGTACATGGTAGCCTCGTCTTGTCTCGGGGCTCTCGCTATGTCTCGGAAGAGTGTCGGTTTTTTGTGCTCGGGTCAAAGGGTCTCGGTGAGTCTCGCGATAAAACGAGACCGCGCCTGTACCACTAGGCATGGGTCGTTGACGGTTTTTTCGTTAATGTAATTTAACTGTTAGTCATCAATGGTCAACTATTAGGTAAACGAATTTATCCTGCTTAGTTCGTAGCATACCTATGTGTGTAAGACAAAATGTGAAAATTTAATTTAAAAAAAAATTATTTAATTAAATACAACTTTAGTAAGCAGTGATAGCTTAGAGGTAGTAAAACCAAAGAATGGTATCGAATTTGATACCCAGTCTAAAGTCATGGCATACGCCTCAGACTTTTCGAGATTTTTCGAGATCTGTGTACTTATTTGTTTACATTTTTTTAATATACATTCAGTCCAGAAAGTATTGGGAATGGATGATTTGTTTATGGATTCAAGTTTTGTTTTTTTTGTTGTTGTTAGATTGTCACAACTGTTATCCATTTTGGCGCGACTTTTGAGTTGCATTTGTTATTTATATTAAATATAGTGCTGTATTTAGTTATATCATATCTAGTGTGTATTGCGAATTTCATAATGTACAAAAACATCAAACAAAGAGTTTGTCTTAAATTTTGCATCGCCAATGGAATTTCATGTTCGGAGTCACTGAAATTGTTACAGAAGGCTTACGGTGAATCAACTTTATCAAAAACACGTGCTTATGAGTGGTATAAAGCGTTTAAAAGCAGTCGAGATGTGATGGAAGATTTGCCTCGCTCTGGTAGGCCATCAACGTCTGCAACTGAAGTTAACATTGCAAAAGTGAAGGAAATAGTGACTGAAAATCCTCATTCAACTTTGAGAGAGATAGCCGCCGAACTTTCTGTGTCTCACGAGTCGATCCGTACCATTTTAAATAATCACTTGGGTATGAAACATGTTTCCGCTCAGCTAGTCCCAAAAGACCTGAATTTTCTCCGAAAACCCAATCGCATAAGAGTCGCTGAGGACATGCTAGAACGAGTCAATTCCGACCCAACATTCATGAAACGCTTTGTTACTGGTGACGAGACGTGGGTTTACGAGTTTAACATGCAAACTAGTCAACAAGCTTCGGAGTGGCGACTTCCAACTGAACCGAAACCGAAAAAACCACGCCAAAGTTGATCAAAAGTCATGTTGACTGTTTTCTTTGACTATCGCGGTGTTGTGCACTCGGAATTCTTGCCAGAAGGTCAAACGGTAAATAAAGAATATTATTTGAGCATTATGCGGCGTTTAAGAGAGCAAATTCGACGAAAAAGGCCAGATTTGTGGAAAGAAAATTCTTGGATTGATTTTGCACCACGATAATGCGCCTTCGCACAAGGCCATCATTGTGAATGAATTTTTGTCCAAACACTCAACAAATACCATCGAGTAACGACCATATTCACCAGATATGGCTTCAGCCGACTTCTTTCTTTTTCCTAAACTCAAATTACCACTTCGTGGCACCCGTTTTCAATCGGTAGAAGACATAAAGGACAAGAACTGAACTCAATTCCGGAAGCAACGTTTAAAAAATGTTTTGATGATTGGATTGGTTTGATTGTAAGAAAAGGGGCCTACGTGTGAATGTGAGCAAAACCAAAGTAATGGTTTTTGAAAGAGAAGAAGCCAGAACAGATGTTAGAGTAGCAATAGGAAATGGTGTGCTAGAACAAGTGGGTGAATTTGTATATCTTGGATGTGGATTCAGTCGGGATGGAAGGTACACCACTGATGTAGAAAGAAGAGTGAATGCGGGAAATAGAGTGAACGGAGCATTGGGACAACTTCTCGGCAGCCACCACCTCAGCCAGAAGGCTCGTGTCGCAATGCACAACGCAGTGCTTGTCCCAACGTTATTATATGGAAGCGAGAGGTGGGTATGTAAAAAAGAGCATGAGTTTTTTTTTTTTTTTGCCTGTTGTGGCAGACGAGCCACGGTCCATCTGATGGTAAATGGTAACCGTCGCCCATGGACTCAACTATACCGAGAGTATTGTCAAGCCGTTGCTCACCAATTCATGTCACAGATGAAATGAAATATAAACGGCTATCTCCTGCTACAGCCAAAACGCAACGATGTGCTTCATGGCCGGTCACACGGGAGATGGTGGTACCAATCTGCTCGGGCCGGATACCAAGTGAGTACTCCCACTTGGTACCCAGCCCAACCACTAGTCATGCAATGGATGATAATTGCTTACTTCCCTTAGTCGCCTCATACGACACCCGTGGGAAAGAATGGGGTGGTGAAACTTGTATTCTTAATCCGTCACCACACGGAAAGTAAAATCAATGCGGTCGAAATTCGATCTCTGCGGAGAATCTGTGGAGTGAGGCTGACTGACCGCATTCGTAACAATGACGTAAGAGAGCGTGTAGGTATGAAAGAGAGCCCACCGAAGGAATGTAACATAGTTCCAGTGGCCCGCCAATAAAGGCGGACAGACGGTACACGGCGGGTTTCTTTAGTGGGTGAAGGCCCCACACTACCCTGTTCGTTGCCCCGAGCGACGGGATGTGCGGTTAGGAACATTTTTTCCCGCCTAAATAAAAAATAAAATAAAAAAGGTATGAAACAGAGTATTGGTGTAAAGATGTGAAAGGGAATGCTCCGATGGTTCGGACATGTGGAAAGAATGCCGGACGAGCGACTGGCTAAGAAGATATACAATGCGAAAGTGGAAGGATGTAGGTACAGGGGGAGACCGAGACTTACCTACCTAGACCAAATTGGTCATGTATTGATGGAAGGTGGAGTCAGGAGTCTCCGAAACCGGCGAGCGTGTATGAAGAGAGTTATGAATGTTGAGGAAGCAAGAGATGTATGCAAGAATAGAGCCTCTTGGCAC
The DNA here is from genome assembly GCA_948253155.1 of Leucoma salicis. Lineage (NCBI taxonomy): Eukaryota > Metazoa > Arthropoda > Insecta > Lepidoptera > Erebidae > Leucoma > Leucoma salicis. The sequence continues at coordinate 16,659,686 of OX411803.1, forward strand.
TCTGTTCTCTCTGCCTACCCCGCAAGGGAAATGGCGTGATAAGTTCAGTTAAGTTTATGATTGGATTATTCGTTAGCGTAAGTCTATCGTTTCTGAAGGAGCATACTTTGAAGGTGATAAAATAAATTTGGATGAATAACAAAAATTTTGTGTATTATTGATCTTTTCCCGGTACTTTCTTATCAGAGTAGTATAAATAAATAAATAAATATTTACAAACATTTTACACAACGTCCTCTGGTCCCAAACTAAGCTTACGCTTGTGCTATGAGTACCAGATTACGAATATAATACATAAATATTACCTTTTTTTGTAAACACATACATATTATAGATATAAAACACCCAGACGCAGTACAAATATCTGTGTTCGTCACACAAATAATTGTCCTGAGTGGGAATCTAACCCACGACCTCGTGCACGGAAGTCGGTTATACTAACGACTAGGTACGCCACGAGGAAATAATAATAATTAAATAGTGATAATTAATTTTAATTATTATTAAATTATCACTGCTCGGTGAAAGAAAACATCGTGAGTAAACCTGCATGCCCAAGAGATTTTCTCGGGGGCTTGTGAAGTCTGCCAACACGCACTGATGTGGTGGACTACTGCCTGAATCCCTCTCACTGTAAGAGGAGACCGGAGCGTTAGTGGAACAGTAACGGCTAAAAAAAATAAAGACATTTTGTAAGTCAAGTGCCCTTACAATACGTCGTTACATTTCTATTGCTAACTACTGTTACAACATACCCAAAACAGTATTTTTAAACAGAAATAATAGATATAGGTATTATGTATGTCTGACTATTTTGATTATATCTATTACAAGCAACCCTTGAAAATACAATTTTTTCCTTTCGTAAAAAAATATATTTTTATAATAAATAGTATCCTATGTTACTTCTAATACGTCCAAGAATATGTGTACAAAGTTTCATGATGATCGGTTACGTAGTTTTCGCGGGAAAGCGTAACAAACAAACTTACATTCACATTTATAATATTAGTATGATATGATATGATATGATTTCTTTATATGACAATGTACCTACTACTATTATACAAATTAATATAAAATCGCAGTCAGTAAATTAATATGTCTACTTTTATTTAAAACTTTGAAATTTTCCATTTCCAGGAAATTCACATTGATAAACGAAATTCGTCGCCACCGGATATAAATTGGAACGAAACACTTACAGCATTTGAAAAATTAATGTTTGTCAAATGTCTAAAAGAAGAAAAACTAGTATTTGCGATTGCGCAATACGTCAGCTATTCGTTGGGTGCAGTTTTTATAGAGAGTCCTACAGTACAGCTCAACACACTGTATGTCATAATTTCTTTTTCTTTTTTAGAAGTAGTGGAGACCGGGGTGCCCAATCAAATATTAGCAGTCACTCGTATTTTATGTACCTATTATTTTTGTGTATTTTATAGAGATGGGCCGAATGTGATTTTAACCGAATACGAACTTCGGCCGAATATTCGGTAAACATACAAAATTCGGCCTGTATGTATGTTTTTATAAAAGACAACGCCGTAAAGCAATAAAAAAATGGTCAGTGTAAGAGTGACACCTTATTTCAAATTATTGTGTCTATTGATTCATAGACTCCTGGATTGTGAAAAAAACTAATTAATTTATACATTTTAATTTATCCATAATAATTATAGTTTAATAAACAGCTGACCATGCTTAAATGACTTTCGAGTAGTGGTATATGTGACTTATTTTGCAGCTATGACAGATGTGATTTCTCTAAATTTTAGTATAAACCTTAACTTTTTCCTATGCCGAATGTTCGGCATTTAAAACCGAAATTCGGTTAAACCGAATGTAAAACGAACTTCGGCCCATCCCTAGTATTTTGCTGTAAAACACCATAAATCAATTTTATAAAAAAATTAAAGGGGAAGAAATAATTATGTTTGAGGAAACCTACATGCGTTACAGATTTTCTCGACGCCTTATGAAGTCTGAAAAACTGCATTGGTCCATCGTGATGGACTAACGCCTAAGTCCGTTTATGAAAGGAGAGCCATGCCCAATAGTGGGATTATAAAAGACTTGTAAAAAATGATAAATTTACTCGCTGGATTGGGTGTACCTATATAATGGGAGATGAATGATAGGATTTTCGTGATGAATGATTTAAATTCTTAGTAAGTGACTAAGTCGCGAAAGGAGTATCTACCTAACTATGCTAAATTTCAAACCCATCAGAGGCTTTGTCGTAAATCTAGTGAGCTAGTGGATGTCTATATATAACAGTTTTATTTGTATTATGAAGTTCAATTTTCGTCATCTTCTTATTGAAAACAAAAATCACCAACATCATGAAAAGTCGATTCAGATTCAATGTATTATACCTACGTATATCAATTTCATCATTATCTGCATGGTGTGGAATCTTTTCCAAAAAAAGAATTATTGTGTAATTTTAATAATCTCTCACATAAATATATCCTCAATCAGTCTTTATTTTATGTGCCAATAGTTAAAAAAACAAAATATTTGGATTAATTTTGGCAAAAGATTAAAGCTTTTTTAATTAGAGAAGACACGTCGTTAGAATGTGCTGAAAGGGTAAGCAATCACATTCTGATTTATAATATACTAACAAACTCGACCACGCTTATTGTTAGTTGTTTCAACTCTCGAGACGTGAAAATCGAGAGGGCTGAAAATGGGTGGGTTTTCAATATATTTGTAATTCAGTAAAATCTTAGGCCTCCACACTTATCACACTTATCTTAGCTTTCGTAAGCATACAAAAATGTCATCCATCTATCCATCAGCCTTTCAACATCCACTGCTGGACATAGGCCTGCCCAAGAGAGCGCCACAACGAGCGGTCCCGTCATGGGGGATAATGCCGTAATCGCCACGCTTGGCAAGCGGGTTGGCGATCGCAATGGATGTTGTTAATACTCGAGGAAGTGCTGCTGCCCACTCCCCCGGTACTCCCTCAGTCGGCTCTTACGACACCCGTGGGTAGAGGGGTGGGACAATTCTAAAGTCGGCCCCACACGGCCACAAAAATGTACCCAACATAAATATAAAATGTAACCATGTTGACTTCCTTTTACTTCACTTTTCTCTCGAGTTCTACTTACCTACTTCATATTTCTATAAACTTATTTATGTCATAGTCGGCTTACAGATCTTTTTTTATTTTAATTATAACTGTAGTTAGCTTGAAACATAGTACCTAAGTGTTCAGTTGGACATAAGTATATGATCAACTTATCTTGCAGTTACGACTTTTGGCAACATAGTTTTTCAGTTATAAACCAAATTATTGACATAATCTAAAATGATTTATAGTTTGATTATGCTTAAATGGTGTAGGTAAATACTAAAAAAATAGATAGGGTTCCTAAGGTATGGTTTAGTAGATATTATTGGTTTAAATAAAAAACCAATAGATAATAATAATTCAGGATTATTAATAAATAAAAGTGTGCACATAAATAATTTATTTCATATTAAAGCATAGATATACATTCATCCATTTATCTAAGTATATACTGCACATTTAAATTTCTAATTCATAAACAACGTTTATTAGTTAGGTTTGTCTGTTTGGGAAGGTGCGCTAATTTTTGTACAATGTTTAAGAACAATTACCACAAATGCTCCTTAAGTAGATAAGTTTAGAACTTGTATTAATATTAACATTTAATATTTTGTGTTTTAATATAATATAACCACATAAAATTATCAGATAAACAAGTAAATCAACTCAAGCTTAAATGTGCATAAAAATATCTTAGATGATATAATTACCCTACCCTAAAAATCAGACTTGATTAAATAACTAAGTAATATAAAAATCAGTCGAAACGTACTTTAACTTCATATAATTATAGTACTATAACTTAATTAGCCTATTTATAGTACGACACAACTTGACAGTGAATTCATATTTACAAAAAACACCTTCAAGCTAAGACTAATTGAAATTAAAAGGCATCATTCGCACGGCATTAGGCCAGTTTTAAACCCATATAATGTTCATATACACAGTAATTCAATACAATTCTTTTAGGATGTTTGGCTCGGGATTTATTGTAGCCTGGTCTTTAAAAAAATTATATCAGAAAATATGCGTAGAAGGCAACGAAGCCATTATGCACGTCCAAAAATGCAAATTTCTTAAATTTAAATAATTTGAGGTCTTCACGAATATCATTAATGTAGGTAATCAAAACGTAAAAATTGAAAAGCACTCGTGTGAATGATGCCCATATCACATCAAAAAATTTTGATAGCTCTGTACTCTGGATGAGCAATCGGGACAATACACATGCTCGCGTCCAAATTCCGAAAAAGTAGACACTAATTTTAAAAATACCTGATATCCGAATTCCCAATTTTGATTTTTGTCATAAAATATTTTTTAATAAATTTACTCATCAGTCTATAGTCCAAATCTTTTAAGCTCAATTATGGTCCACTCATCACACTTGCAGAACACGAGCTTCATTTTCTACAGTCGGAAATTGGATATACCTAATTTAGGTATGTTGCTATAGCTCTGACACATAAAAAAATATTTTATTATTTTTAAAAGATATTGAAATAGTCGAAATATAATGTTTGTACGTACCTATAACTCATGCCATTTAGGAGCAAAGATTTCTATACAATTAACATTTATAATAATGGTCTCATTAGATACTCATAGTCCTTTACCTACTCGTAATCTATATTATATATTAAAACCAAAGAGTTGTTTTAGTTAAATACACACTAATCTCTGGAACTGTCAATCGGATTTGAATAATTACTTAAGCATTTGATCGCAAAAGGGGTCTAGAATATTTAACACGCTGCTACTCCTTAAGACCTGAGCCAAATGAATAAGTCTAAGGGCCGATTTTTCAATCCTCAGATAAACAAACAGATAGCATTTATTGAACGAATAGCAAAAAAATCATTTTTCAATGGTCAGATAGGCTTTATTTGAGGTATAAGTCAACTACCTGATGAATAACTTTATCCGTCCCTTTGAGGGCCAGATAACTAGTTATTCGAGAGATAGTTTCATTCAGAATTGCCAATTTGGTGTTTAACCGAGAATATAAATTAAAACAATACTCATTATGGTCATTTTTGATAGCATTGATGACCTGGCAATTGATGAAAAGGCTCTAATTCATAAAATCACCAAGAAAAGCAAGAGTTGTAACATGCAGGCCTGATCACTTCAAAATATGAGATTCACAAGAATTGCATCGTAGATTCAAATTTTTAAAAGTAAGTTGTTTGTACTTCTCTACAAAACTCACACGTAATTGAATCTCGGCCAGATTAAAATTCGCCGACCGTTTCCGTGTTTTTGATTCATCGAGAATATTTTTTTTCCGCTTTGTACCTTATTATTATATTAATTAACATAAATCACACTTTAACATTTCTGTTAATTTCTTTTGTTACAAATTTCGCTTCCACAGTAAATATTAACAGCGATGCTCCCAATGTATTTCATTGTCTAAAATCACACGAGCAAACAAACAATAGACCTAACCTCGAATTTTAACCGTGATCTGCATTTTTGTCTGTCCTACTCTAACGTTTGTTTATGCAATCATGTTGTTTCATCTCCCTGAAGTTAGCGTTGTTCAAGTCGAAATAATCGGTCAGATAGTTATTCGCTTTGTAAATGTCAATTGAAAAATAGATAACCAATTATTCGACAGATTAATAGTCTAATAACTTTATTCGCTAGGTAGTTACCAGACATTTTATCTGAAGATTGAACAATCGGCCCTAAAACAAGTTACAAGCTTGCGGTGCACGAGTTCGGCCGCGCTCGCCTAGAATTGAACGTGCCCCGCCACCGTGCGGCTCCACCCGCCCTTGCTACGGCGGATCACGGGTACCGCGTCGTTACGACCGCGATCATGCCTTGCCTATGCCGTGATGTTGCCCTTCGACTAAAATTGTATTTTGATCGAAGATGTTACCACGAAATACCGTTAACCATCGCGTGCGGTTTACACAAGTAGTTGCAAGCAAGTTGTATGTATGTACTAATGTACCTACCCACATACAAATACATGTTTTTTATGTTTTAGGATATGTTCAAAAGAATCCTAAATATTATAAAGCTGTAACAGAGCGTGTCTGTACATTTCAGATATTTTAGAAAAAAACGCCTGTATTAGGCTATTGTATAGGCGTATCGGAACAAAAAATATTTTTTTTAGTTTTTGTTCTCTGTTCGTATTTTCGCGCATCACAAAACAACTACTGAACTATTTGAGAGTCTAATCAAGACTTAAAAACTGGTATACATTTTATCCCGATACTATATCGGGAACCTGAGATTCAACCTAAAAACTAGCTTAGCGGCGGAGCCGCGGACAAAGGCTTGTGATAAATATAGTTATTTTTATTCAGATGCTTTTTTACAAAACAGCATAAATAAATGTTGATATCTTTTAGAATACGTTTAGAAGAATAAATTTCTTGTATATACTTATTCTCACACACAACCCACAATTAATTCCCTTTGTTATACCTATCCTGTAAGTAGGCACCTACCTACATTGTATTGTCTGACAGTCGTGAGATTGAAACATATGCTTTTATTAAACACAAAGTGAAAAATGTGAAATCGAAAATAACAGTCAGGAGCAGGATTTGAACCTGCATCTTCTGGATTCCGTCCAGATGCTTTACCAATTCAGCCATCCTGACACTTGCTCCTGACTGCTAATTTCGATAACACATCATACTTAACGTCTTTGGGTGACGCCTGCGCCGTCTGTCGGACGTATTTTCATACATTATACCGACCAGGTAAACTTAATTTTACAATTAAGATTTTACCTAATAATGACGCAAACCCTTTAAATATTTAGATATTTTTATATATATTTTTAGCATTTGACATGCTTAGCACTATACATTAAACACAAAGTGAAAAATGTGAAATCGAAAATAACAGTCAGGAGCAGGATTTGAACTTGCATCTTCTGGATACCGTCCAGATGCTAAAGTATGATGTGTTATCGAAATTAGCAGTCAGGAGCTATTGTCAGGATGGCTGAATTGGTAAAGCATCTGGACGGAATCCAGAAGATGCAGGTTCAAATCCTGCTCCTGACTGTTATTTTCGATTTCACATTTTTCACTTTGTGTTTAATGTATAGTGCTAAGCATGTCAAATGCAAAAATATATATAAAAATATCCAAATATTTAAAGGGTTTGCGTCATTATTAGGTAAAATCTTAATTGTAAAATTAAGTTTACCTGGTCGGTATAATGTATGAAAATACGTCCGACAGACGGCGCAGGCGTCACCCAAAGACGTTAAGTATGATGTGTTATCGAAATTAGCAGTCAGGAGCAAGTGTCAGGATGGCTGAATTGGTAAAGCATCTGGACGGAATCCAGAAGATGCAGGTTCAAATCCTGCGCCTGACTGTTATTTTCGATTTCACATTTTTCACTTTGTGTTTTATGTATAGTGCTAAGCATGTCAAATGCAAAAATATATATAAAAATATCTAAATATTTAAAGGGTTTGCGTCATTATTAGGTAAAATCTTAATTGTAAAATTAAGTTTACCTGGTCGGTATAATGTATGAAAATACGTCCGACAGACGGCGCAGGCGTCACCCAAAGGCGTTAAGTATGATGTGTTATCGAAATTAGCAGTCAGGAGCAAGTGTCAGGATGGCTGAATTGGTAAAGCATCTGGACGGAATCCAGAAGATGCAGGTTCAAATCCTGCTCCTGACTGTTATTTTCGATTTCACATTTTTCACTTTGTGTTTAATGTATAGTGCTAAGCATGTCAAATGCAAAAATATATATAAAAATATCTAAACATATGCTTTTAGAAAGATAATCATTTAAAAATAGTAAGTATGTATAAAGACATTTCAGGGCAATTAGAACAAGATTTCGCTACAATAAGGTAGGTAGGTCCCTATATCTCGGCATTTGTACTGTAAATATATTTAATAACCGAACTATACACGACTAGAAGCCTAGAGATGGGAATTGTGATGTTTATCTCTATTGAAGTACAGTGCTCGCCTCACTGTAATGCGCTAAACTAAATAAACGCATATCTGTGTGGCATACAGGTGTAGGGTGAAAAGTTTGAAACGCACACGCGCTGCCGCACGATCGTACACACCACGTGCGAAAAACGAACTGTATAAGAGCTAACCACGTTACCAAAACTTTATTAAAGTTGTGTCGAGCGCATTATGTTTACAACCGTCTGCAATTTGAACCACCGGAAGGTTTCCACACATATCTTGTACACAATGAGCCGTAACGTTCCACAAATAAGAAATAAAAAAGTAAATATCAAAATTCATTCTTGATTTCAAATTCCGAAACGTTGCCAGCTTGAGAGTAACCGTGGATTAGGTATTAAATTATTGACATAAAATACTACCTACACTTGCCTAGTTAAAAAAATATAAGTACCATTTATATAACCGTTAACGGTGAATTATATATATTTGAACTGAAACTTATATCTGAAAGATACTAGTCCCGATAAGTTTTCATCACAGTTATACGCGTAGATATCCCTAAATATTTCCTAAAGAATTTTTGGAAATATTAATAGTTGAATAATAAAATATTAAAGTCCTAAAGGCTTATCTAACATTTAAGCGAAAAGCAGAGGACTAGACAACAATTTCTATTACATAGCAAATTACAACATTTTCAACAATCTTCTATGTAAATAATATTCTCTGATAAACAACGACACAATACGCGAATTTAATACTTCAATATACATTCTAATAAAATCTTTAAATTATAAGTTACAGAAACAGACTCATTACATCACAGCCCATGTATATTTCACTGCTGGGCAGGGTCTTTACCCTCATTTCCTTTGTCATTCTTATTTTTTTAACTCTAGTACAAGAGATAACCCTCTATCTCCCTCAGATCCATCGTGAGATCATTTTCTTTGGTTAATACACTAACAATCTTAGTTCTAGGAGTTCTGCTAGTAGTAAAGTGTAACAATATGGATTGCTAGAAATTATCAACTAACATAGATATCACAACATTTACTAACATTTAGAAGAACTTTTATTTACACTATTATTCAGAGATTTAATACCCCGACATATAGATTCAATGAAATCTGAAATTTTATTAACCATTTAAATAGTTATAAGATCATTATATTTCAGAAGATACTGCGCCATTTTCTATTTCACACACAATGGTGCTAAAAGTAGAGGGGCAGGCAAAGTTAATAATTGCAACATAAAAATATTCACTTAGTATTCTGTGAACTTAGGTTGTTAAGAATACGCATATCTTCATTGGGTATAGTAAAATTTAATGATATGTTTTGCCTTATATCTTCAGGATCCACTGACTTGGGGATTACTGCAACATCTTGTTGGACGGCCCAAGCTAACAACACCTGGCTATTAGTCACTTCCAGCTGACTGGCAATCTTTGTTACAGCAGGATGTTTGAGCAATTTGTCATTGTCGATTGTTATTCCTCCTAATGAAGAGTATGATTGTAACACAATATCATTCTCTTTACAAAAACTGAGTAGTTCGTTTTGGTAATAAAATGGGTGCCATTCCACCTACAACATTTATAAAAGGTCACCAAGTATTAATATTGGGTACCTACCAATTCATTTATAAGTCGAAAATGTCATATATTAATGTACCTGATTAACAGCAGGGATGACACCGTGATTGTTTTTTAATAATTGCTGTAGGTGTTTTACTGTGCAATTGGATACACCAATTGCATTAACAAGCCCGAGATCATACAGTTCCACTAGTTCTGTCCATAATTTATTTCGAACTTCTATATTCTTTTCATCATATGAAACTGATTTAGTCATACCAGGGAAATTAATTAAATACAAATCTACGTAATCCAGGCCCAGGTTTTCCAAAGAGTGTTCATAAGCTTTTCTAACCACGTCATTGCCACCATGATGAGTAAGATCTACAAAAGATGAACATTAATCTATACAAATATATAAAATAGTAGTGACTTTGTAATTTCTAAATAACAGCTTTTTACTAGTTGCATATAATATGTGTAATACGGTAGATACTTATAACAAAACCCAATTTTCATAATGTTTGTGTTTGGTTGTTCCGGTTAATCTTCGGAACGGCTGGACTGATTTGGTCGGGACTATCACTGGTAGATGCTGTAGAGCTGTTGTTATAAGAAATATCTTATGATTTATTTTATTTAAGAAGCATTGAATTACGAATCAGCGGCAAAATAAAGACTAAATTTAACACGGGTAGTAACTAGTACCACAGATAAAACTTACAAAGCTTGGTGGTAACAAAGATTTCCTCACGTTCTAGCCCGTGTTTAGGTAGCAGTGTATTAAATGCTTTTTTCAGTTTTCCTTCGTTCTGATAAAATGCGGCCGTATCTGTTTAAAATTAAGATGATTGTTACAATTACTACTGACAGAAGTGTATGTTTCTCTAGCTTGCTATAATTACCACATAGAACTTACCAAACAATCGGTACCCAGCTGACAAAGCTTCATCTATTACTTTCATTACAACATCTTCGGATCGTATCCTATAGGTGCCAACTACAACAAATGCATCTACATAACAACAGCACAATGCTACAATTACAAATATTGCATTACACTATTTGAGAATATAAAATCAATAATGCCTCAATTTGTCAGTGTGGTGATGACCTACAAATAGGTCACACTGTCACCTGAAATCATCCATCCAAAATCATAGGGATAAATCATATTTTTGTACAAAAAGAATGAAAATCCTGGGCATTGTACTGGTAACAAATAAATCCATCACATTATTACTTATCATCATGCCATTTACTTGTGGGGTAGGCAGAGAGAACAGAGTGCCAATAGGCTCTATTTTTGCATACATCTCTCGCTTCCTCAACATTCATAATTTCTCTTCATACACGCTCGCCGGTTTCAGAGACTCCTGAGTCCTGACTCCACGCTCCTTCAATACATGACCGATTTGGAGTAGGTGGGACAGTCTCGGTCTCCCCCTGTACCTACATCCTTCCACTTTCGCATTGTATATTTTCTTAACCAATCGCTCGTCCGACATTCTTTCCACCATGTCCGAACCATCGGAGCATTCTCTCTCGCATCTTTACACTAATACTCTCTTTCATACCTATTCGCTTTCTTACGTCGTCTTTACGAATGCGGTCAGTCAGACTAACTCCACAGATTTCCACAGAGATCGTCTTTCAACCGCATTAATTTCACATTATATGTATCCTAACTATTATAAAGCTGTTACAGAGCTGTGTTTGTACACTTAAGATATTTGAGAAAAATTTATGTAAACAACATCACACCTGTATTCCCTGGAGGGGTAGGCTGAGGTGTATTACACAACCACGGTTCGCCAGCTATGTTCAAGTCCCACGTACCTAATAGGGGGCGAGACTATTGCCCTCTACCAGGCACGTCTCCAAACTCCGGGCTGCTACTACTGACAATTTTTCTTTTTACGAAATTTTCTTTTTAATTTTTAATTTTTTTCTAATTCTTTTTTCATGCCATTGTCATTCACTGGCATCAGAGAGCATAGGCACGTCGCTAGAGGGTCAAATGCGCAAAGAAAAAAAACCTAACACCGTATACGGTAACTATACTAACGGTAACTCCGTTAAGAAATTTACTTGATTTCCATCTCTCTAGATTTCAAAATATTATAGGTACCAAACATTTTGGTACATTATCAAGGAAGATATTTCAAAGCCACATCAACACACTTATGAAAAACTAATATAAGAGGTGATCAATTTCGAGTTTCCCTACTTTTTTGAAGAAAAAAACACAGAAAATTCAAATTTAATGGAGAATGTTTATTATCATTTGAAAGAATATTCTTTGGCATTTATTTTTTGACGATTATGTCTATCAAATGTTGGCCGTTGCTACGTCGACCATCGTAATGTTCTTTCAAATGATAATAAACATTCTCCATTAAATCGACTATACCGAAAGTATTGTCATTTTAAAGAGTCGCTGAGGACATGCTAAAACGAGTCAATTCCGACCCAACATTCATGAAACGCATTGTTACTGGTGACGAGACGTGGGTTTACGAGTTTGACATGCAAACTAGTCACCAAGCTTCGGAGTGGCGACTTCCAACTGAACCGAAACCGAAAAAACCACCATAATGCGCCTTCGCACAAGGCCATCATTGTGAATTAATTTTTGTCCAAACACTATACAAATACCATCGAGCAACCACCATATTCACCAGTTATGGCTCCAGCCGACTTCTTTCTTTTTCCTAAACTCAAATTACCACTTCGTGGCACCCGTTTTCAATCGGTAGAAGACATAAAGGAGAATTCGCGGCAAGAACTGAACTCAATTCTGAAACAGCGTTTAAAAAATGTTTTGATGATTGGATTATTCGTTGGCGTAAGTCTTCTGCATACTTTGAAGATGATAAAATAAATTTGGATGAATAACAAAAAAATTGTGTATTATTGATCTTCTCCCGGTACTTTCTTGACAGAGTAGTAAATCTGTTTTCATGTATTTACCTATTATTTCTTTTAACACAAACTGCCATGAACTACTTGACTAGCCCATATATTTTTGCCGTGTACAAATAAATTTTCTATCGCTTAACATAATGTATGTGCTCTACATAAGTATATGATTTATTCCATATTATTGACACACAAACTGGCCAATATGCACAGGAGCCATAACAATAGATTATTTATGAGAAGGTATCTATGCTAGAAAGGCATGGTAAAATATTGAAACTTATATTTTTTCTGTATTTCATTTCTTAAATCTATTATTATATATTATATAAAATTATATTTTGCATGTTTCTTTGGCAAAATAGGTACCTCTTCTTATGTCATTATTTATGCATATAATATATTAATTTTTTTCTTCTCATTCATAGTTTATGCACAGGCAAGCGTGTGCCAGCAGCAGCATTTTTTTGGACCAAGAAAATGACATTACAATAAATATATTTATGATATTTATATAATATTCTAAGTACTAAATAACAATAGACTTATTAAAAGTTCTTGTTTTAAAAAAATAGATATTACTATGCAAATTGGCATTTTTTCCCAATCAAATGTGAAAATCTAAAAACACTGAATCATGTAATTATTTATTCGTAATAAGAAGCTACAACTCCAGTTTTTAAAAATCTTTAAAAAACAATCCTCCCAAACAAAATTGAACACCCATTTCCCTTGCATGACATATGACTATGCAATAATGCTGAAGCTTATTGTTATTTATTTATATTTATTAACTGTATTTTAAATTTACATGTTTCCATCTCCAAAGAACACAAACTTTGTAACAAAGCAATTTCTCTATCTTAAATTTGAAATTTCCAAATATCCTTCCACATTCGCTTACATAATAAATTAAACTTACTTTCCAAATTTCAGCTCTGTGGTCTTCTAAATTTTAGTTGTAGTGATTGTTAGTCAGGACAAATCATTTTATATATAGATTATTTTATTTTATTTAAGTATTTTTTATGTTTTGTTACTTTCATTTCACTAGAAATTAATATAACTTTACCTAATACTACTAAAGTTATCCGTGTGTGTGTGTTTTTAAGAACATGAAAACAACTGTGGGTATACAAGGCAAACTGGCAAGGAGTTTAATTTTTTTACTGTATTGTAAATTTGAAAGTTGTGAAACATGGTTCATCCTAAACAAATCAGCATATCAATTATTCCAATACCACTAAAAAACAGATTTGGAATACTACAGTCTTAAATAGAGCAGTGTTAATAGAGCACAATGCCTATATCCCTAGGTACTTGAGGCAAAATCATCTCATTAACATTCGCATAGACTTTCAGAATATGGATATCTCACTATGACACACTAATGATCACTATACATAAATTGCTACCCTACAAGAACCATTCATTTTTCTGGGATTTAAAGCAGTCATGATCTTATCCTGCCTCTGGACTAAATGTATGCTAAATATGATGTTCGTTTGATTATTTATGGCGCGAAAGCGTACCAAATAAACAAACACACTTTCGCGTTTATATTTATAGATACTATACTTTTTGTTAATAAATAATGGTCCTTTTGGCCATAGATACTATAATTTATTTAAATTACTTATGTAAATAACATTTGTAAACCAGATACGTGATTATAATAAAAATAGTAATAAAAAAGTAGGTAATTACTTAAACTTTGTAACCAAATTATATGATGTTTATTTCAGTATGCCTATGCCGACAGCGTACAATGTAAGCTAAAATAACGATGTTATTTATTACTATTTAATTCTATAAATCTAAATAACAATAGACTTATTAAAAGTTCTTGTTTTAAAAAAATAGATATTACTATGCAAATTGGCATTTTTTCCAATCAAATGTGAAAATCTAAAAACACTGAATCATGTAATTATTTATTCGTAATAAGAAGCTACAACTCCAGTTTTTAAAAATCTTTAAAAAACAATCCTCCCAAACAAAATTGAACACCCATTTCCCTTGCATGACATATGACTATGCAATAATGCTGAAGCTTATTGTTATTTATTTATATTTATTAACTGTATTTTAAATTTACATGTTTCCATCTCCAAAGAACACAAACTTTGTAACAAAGCAATTTCTCTATCTTAAATTTGAAATTTCCAAATATCCTTCCACATTCGCTTACATAATAAATTAAACTTACTTTCCAAATTTCAGCTCTGTGGTCTTCTAAATTTTAGTTGTAGTGATTGTTAGTCAGGACAAATCATTTTATATATAGATTATTTTATTTTATTTAAGTATTTTTTATGTTTTGTTACTTTCATTTCACTAGAAATTAATATAACTTTACCTAATACTACTAAAGTTATCCGTGTGTGTGTGTTTTTAAGAACATGAAAACAACTGTGGGTATACAAGGCAAACTGGCAAGGAGTTTAATTTTTTTACTGTATTGTAAATTTGAAAGTTGTGAAACATGGTTCATCCTAAACAAATCAGCATATCAATTATTCCAATACCACTAAAAAACAGATTTGGAATACTACAGTCTTAAATAGAGCAGTGTTAATAGAGCACAATGCCTATATCCCTAGGTACTTGAGGCAAAATCATCTCATTAACATTCACATAGACTTTCAGAATATGGATATCTCACTATGACACACTAATGATCACTATACATAAATTGCTACCCTACAAGAACCATTCATTTTTCTGGGATTTAAAGCAGTCATGATCTTATCCTGCCTCTGGACTAAATGTATGCTAAATATGATGTTCGTTTGATTATTTATGGCGCGAAAGCGTACCAAATAAACAAACACACTTTCGCGTTTATATTTATAGATACTATACTTTTTGTTAATAAATAATGGTCCTTTTGGCCATAGATACTATAATTTATTTAAATTACTTATGTAAATAACATTTGTAAACCAGATACGTGATTATAATAAAAATAGTAATAAAAAAGTAGGTAATTACTTAAACTTTGTAACCAAATTATATGATGTTTATTTCAGTATGCCTATGCCGACAGCGTACAATGTAAGCTAAAATAACGATGTTATTTATTACTATTTAATTCTATAAATCTAAACAATTTGTATTTATGAAGAACCTTTAAACTTGACAGTTTAGAACTTATAGTTAGCTAAAACTAAAATTAAATTAGATAAATATTTTTTTGTTTGTTGTTTCCACTTCGTTAAAATAATTTTCTTTTTACTTACGACCAACAGCAGGTATTGAATATCCATTGTTTAAAGAAAACTTTGTTGTTGTAATAGAATTTAAATCCATGGCTGCCGCCAGTTTTTTTACGTTCCCTTTATAAAATAATGTGATAAAACACGATAACCAACATGCACAAATTTCACGTTTACATCAGTCATTCGCTATTTACTGACTGATGAAGATTGAAGAATTTGAAGATGAACTGAACTCAATGAACTGAGCTGAATATTTGACATGACTGATGTGACACTGAAACTGAGTGAACTGATTCAAATGATAGAATATAAAATCAAAACAAACTAAAGAATGAACAGGAAATGGGAAATTATTTGATTTGAATCGATGTTCTTTTCTTTAGGCTTAGCACGCACTGCAAATTTTATTCGTGCGATTCTTTTTCTGGCGGTTTGTAATCCGCGCAATGAATTGTAACTAGAACGCACTGCGAATAAAATTCCGCGCGATTTTTATCAGTTTCTACCCAGAGGGGTTAGGCAGAATCTCATATCTCACATTTCGATCGTATCGTGATCACTGTGATTTAATCACTGTGACTTAAATGGACATCGGATCACTGTGATCACTGTGACTTAAATGGACATCGGATCGAAAATCTTGATTTGCCTTTTAATACGGTGCATGGCAAAATATGTCACCGATACTAGATTCCCCTTATTATAACCTATGAAAATATTTTTCAATGTAAAATAGCAAGTGACAATTATAACAAAAGGTTATTCGGGTCTTTATTGGTGCGAACGCGGAATGAGGGACTGCCGGGATTCATGCCAGTGGTGCAGTGTAGGACCGAGGGCGAATCATATGAAACTAGCATGTTGAAGTGAAAAGGGGGTATTTTCTGCTAGAATTTGTGCATGTGGGAATGCAAAGGAACAGATGCATATGAATTAAAACGATGGAATGCTACGAATGATATTCTATTTTTCTATGTCCTTATCGGAGAAAAGATTTTATTTTTAAATGTTTTAGAGAAATACATTATAGTTTATTTGTGATATTAAGTACGTTATGATATTTCCTATAATTATATACTTACTAGCCTAGCAGTACTTGCCAGCTTTTGAATCTAATCTATCAATAAAAAAGTTTCATTAAAATCTGTTCACTAATTTTCGTAAGATGTTCGAAGAAACAAACATATTAACTAACAAATATACAAAAAAAAAATGTTTTGTTTTCAGAGACGTAAAGTAGCCAAATACATATTGTTTTCCCATTTGTCTTAAATATCCAGACATACCTCTGTTACAGCTTCATAATAGTACAGAATCAGCATAGACACATCACAATACAATCAATACAATATATTTCGTGAAGTATTGACACATTCACCTCATATCTGAGGACACAGCCTCGTGTAATATAGTAAGGTACAAAACACAAATGAAGCATCAGCTGGTATCATGATACATTGTCACTCTCATAAATTCTTCGATGTATTTTATCTTGCTCATCGATATCTCACTAGTGGCACGGGACTGAGGGGCCAACCAACCATGCAACGCGAGTTTTTTTCCGCAGTGCGGTCAATCACAAAACATTACTGCGAATTTAAACCGCACCACAGTGCAATTAATTCTGTGGCAAAACACAGATTTTTGCGAAAGAATTTCAGCACGATTTATTCCGCATAACTCTGTGGCATAGGAAATTGTGTGTTGCTTGCACGCACTTGCGAAAATTAAATCGCAATAAAAAAGTCCAGTACGCGGATTCGCCAGCAAAAAAAAATCGCGTGAATAAAATTCGTAGTGTGTGCTAAGCCTTAGAGCTTAGAGATAACACATAAAATTGTAAATAGGCTGCAACGAAAATTCGGCTAAATGAGTATCCACGCGTAAAGCCGAGTATCGGCGAGATAGCCGCTTATTAAAGTATCGAACATAATAATGTATTTTTAAATCTTGGTTGACTTGGTTAGTCAGGATGACTTTGTAACGGCTTCTAGTTTCAAAGAAAATAGGTTCTTCATAAACACTAGGTAGGTCTATCTAAGTACTCTTTTTGGACTATTTTTTTGCTAGATTTGTCTGATACCATCTCTGATAACATCTTCACCAAATTAAAAAAATAATTAGACGACACAGAGGAGGAAAGGCATTAAAAAAACAAACGGGAAAGAACACTGTACAGGTGCTAAAAAGTTTATGAAATTAAACTTTTTTAGCACCTGTACACTGAATAATAATCCAATATATTAAGTTTAATTTTGCAATTAGAATTGATACTATTTGATGTCGCGATTTTTTTATACATTTTGATCTGTATTTTAGCACTTGACATGCTTAGCTACTGCTGGATTAATGCATGTAAATGGATCCGATAGGTGGCAATGGTCGTAAAGACAAATGTGATGTGAAGATTGGGAATGGCCAATGGGGAATGGTCAGTCAGTGCGATGGCTTAGCGATCTAGAGCACTTCCCCGGATTGGAAGGGACGCTGGTTCGAATCCCGCTCGCACTATACTTTTCTTTTTTCACATTCATAAATAATTTGTTCTTTATATAAAATAAAAAGAAGAAAGCGTGGCTGGACTATGTATCTTCTTTGAACCTGAGTGCAAGTATGAAAGAGCAAAAGAAAGAAATATACCGCAACGTAAGAATGACACCAAAGCCTTAGTGAAAGAGAAGCGTTATAGAGCAAATATGATTGCAGAAGAAAGGCTGACCGAAAACTTCGAGAGCAACACCAAACTTTTCTGGAGGGAGGTGAAGAAATCTCGGAGTGGTTGGTCGGCTTTCAGAATGAATAAAATAAGGTCTAAAGGTGGAGACATTCTTACGCAAACACAAGATGTGCTAAGCCGATGGAGTGAATATTTTGGAGATATGTATGTGGATGTTCAGAGTGATGCCGGTGCCACATGTGGTCTAACAGATCAGCATTCGGTACCGCCATCCTCTGATGACATTAGTATGGATGAAGTTGAATGGGTGATTACAAGTTTGAAAAATGGTAAGGCAGCGGGTATTGATATGGTGTCTGCTGAGATGATCAAGCTTGGAGGCTCATGTGTCTGGGAATCCTTCCTGATGCTTCTCAATTTATGTTGGAGCTCAGGAATGGTTCCCAAGGACTGGAGAAGCGCTGTCATCGTGCCCTTGTTTAAAAACCAGGGTTCACGTTATGACTGTGCAAACTATAGGGCCATAAGCTTGACCAGTTTGGCAGCCAAAGTATATGGTAAGATTATTGAAAGGAGAATGAGGATGGTGTCTGATGATTTTTGTGTGAGGCACAAGGAGGTTTCAGGTGTGGAAGGGGATGCATGGATCAAGTCTTTTCTCTGCGCAACATTGTGGAGAAGCATCTGGCTGTAGGCCAGAGGGTTTTCTGCAGTTTTGTGGATTTAGAGAAAGCATTTGACACGGTTGTACGGAAGGAACTTTGGGACATTTTGCCGGAGTATGGTATTAACGGTAGACTGCTACAAGCGATGCAGTCCAACTACATGGACTGTAGAGCTTGTGTGCGGCTGGATGATGGAATGTCACCCTGGTTTGATGTCAATATCGGCGTTAAACAGGGCTACGTTCTATCAGCCAGATTGTTTATCATATATCTGGATAAATGTCTACAAAGGTTGAAAGAAATGAATGTGGGATGTCAGATGGGCGACTCAGTGGTTAACTCTCTGCTATATGCAGACGATGCGGTCCTATTAGCGCAGTCTGCGACTGTCCTGCAAACCCTAGTCGACGTAATGGTAGAAGATTGTAAGAAAAGGGGCCTACGTGTAAATGTGAGCAAAACCAAAATAATGGTTTTTGAAAGAGAAGAAGCCAGGACAGATGTTAGAGTAGTAATAGGAAATGGTGTGCTAGAACAAGTGGATGAATTTGTATATCTTTGATGTAGATTCAGTCGGGATGGAAGGTGCATCACTGATGTAGAGAGAAGAGTGAATGCGGGAAATAGAATGAACGGAGTTCTCGGCAGTCATCACCTCAACCAGAGGGCACGTGTCGCAATACACAACGCAGTGCTTGTCCAAACGTTATTAAATGGAAGCGACAGTTGGGTATGCAAAAAGGATCATGAGAGTAAAATCAATGCGGTCGAAATGCGATCTCTGCGGAGAATCTGTGGAGTGAGGCTGACTGACCGCATTCGTAACAACGACGTAAGAGAGCGAGTAGGCATGAAAGAGAGTATTTGTGTAAAGATGCGAAAGGGAATGCTCCGATGGTTCGGACACGTGGAAAGAATGCCGGACGAGCGACTGGTTAAGAAGATATACAATGCGAAAGTGGAAGGATGTAAGTACAGGGGGAGACCGAGACTCACCTACCTAGACGAAATAGGTCATGTATTGAAGGAAGGTGGAGTCAGGAGTCTCCCGAGCGAGCGTGTATGAAGAGAGTTATGAATGTTGAGGAAGCGAGAGATGTATGCAAGAATAGAGCCTCTTGGCACTCTGTTCTCTCTGCCTACCCCGCAAGGGAAATGGCGTGATGATAAGTTAGTTAGTTACCTATAAAAAAATACATTACTTCGATACTCATTTTCTTAAAGTCCGTACCGATTTGAATTATGTTTCGCAGATTATTATTGAACATATAAAAAATACCGTATAATATTACAGGTTAAATATTATATTTAAATTGTGTACAGTAGGTATGAAAAAAAAACAAGTTCTATCAATGAAGGGTAGGTAGGTACGTAAGTATAACGTTTGTACATGAAAATATAAAAGTTATTGTAATGTATTATGAAGGCTTTAACTGAGCTGTCCCTATGTATTTAAGAACCTTAAGAAAATATAGTGTAAGTATTAGATTATTATAGGTGTCCCTGAACAAAATAATTGTTTTTAGAATTTTTATCTGTAATTTTGTCGTTTTGTCGTGTTTGTTCGCACATCACGTAAATGCTATTTTAATTAAACTGTTTTGGTTGACAGCTCTCGATTAGAACCCCTCCATTTTTTTTAAGTTTGATTTACTATGTAGGTACTTCACCAGAATTAATTTCTAAATAATATAAATAATTAATTATATAATATAATTATATAATAATAATAAATAATTAATTTCTATCTATTGAACAATAATTTCTATGTATGTAAACATCACAAAAAACCGACTTCAAGTTAAGACTTATATGGTTTTCTCATGGGTGCTACTGTCAGAACTGGACCAAATTGAAATGGGACCAACGGGAAGCACCAGCTTTTCAATAAAAAAAGTATCATCAAAATCCGTTCACCCAGTCGAAAGTTCTGAGGTAACAAACATAAAAAAAACAGTCAGAATTGGGAACCTCCTCCTTTTTTAAAGTCGGTTGAAAATACACGTCACGCACTACATGACATGCGCGCACACACAATTCTAAAATGTTGAGCTCGGATAGTATCGTATTAATAATTAGGTATATTCATTAAATAAAATTAAGATTTATAAAAGATTTGACTGCATAGTTCTCAAAATCATAGTGGAAATTCATACCGCCAAAAGCGTCTGAATGAAGAGCGTGCTTACGTATCAAACAATAATGGTATTCAATTAATTTCCAGGTACATGGACACAGCATCCACAGTTCCACTTGTTTTTGTCTTAAGCACCGGTTCAGATCCATTTGGAGCTTTTCAAAAGTTTGCTACCGAAATGAACATGCGTGATCGCTTGCATTCTATTTCTTTAGGCCAGGGCCAAGGCCCTGTTGCTGAAAAATTGATCACTAATGCTAAACCAAAGGGTGATTGGGTTTTTCTACAGGTAACTACAAAGTCATTAGTACAAGTAGTACCGCAGTAGGTAAATAAATTATGATTTCATTATTTGTTTATCACCTACGAAGTCTTCGTACGATAACAACTGCTTTTACCTTATAGAGATTTATGTTACCTACATAATAATAAGGCACTGTGTAGACGTCGGAGCTGAGCGGTCTTTTTAACCGGGAAGCAATAAAGACCACGAACCGATCGGTCACTGGCGGAGCGGTCTGTTTGACTGCCTTGTCCACGTGTCCATTGGCAGCCTACGATTTCCATTGTTCTATCGTTCGCGGCGGTATTGTCCGGAACGCTCCGCCAGCCCCGTCAGCGTGCCTAAAATAAAAATTTCATTTTTTATCTTGTAAAATATAAATAAAAATTCAAATTTTTTTTAACATAGTAGGTGCTAATAGACATTGCCATGAAAGCTACAGGTAAGCTAATAAGTAGGTACCTAACGATTAAAATAGATACTCCTTAATTTACAGAACTGTCATTTAGCTGCCTCATGGATGTTAAGCCTAGAAATAATTGTAGCTAATATGGGTAGCGAACAAGGTGGAATAATTAATGAGGAGTTCCGTTTGTTCCTAAGTTCTATGCCAACTCCTAAATTTCCTGTGTCAGTTCTGCAAAATTCCGTAAAAGTTACAAACGAGCCACCAAAAGGACTAAAAGCTAATGTGAAAAGAGCACTTATAGAAATGGAGGAAGACTTTTTTGAAAATCACGGTACAAATAAAAATGTTTTAATTAATATGAGATACGTTTAGAATCAATTGAGATCTAGGCTCATGGACAGCAGGTATTTCAGACTAACCCTGATCATGGCTGTAGGATATGCTCAATTTCAAGCGGAAAGCATCGAAATATGTTGCAAAATAATACCTATAATTTTTGCACGACGAATACGGACACCAAAAAAATCTCGTTCTACTTTTTCCTTCTTGATTTAATCATATTAAACATAGCACGCCTCAGCAACGCCTGTATTCCCCGAAGGGGTAGGCAGAGGTGTATTGTTACACACCCACGACTCGCAAGCTATGTTTAAGTCCCACGTAATAGGGGGCGAGCCTATTGACGTCTACCGGGCACATTTCCAAACTCCGGGCTGCTACTGAGAATTTTACTTAATTTTTTTTTTTACGAAATATCTCAATAACTTTCGCTGACCCGGGGTTCAAACCCGAGACCTCATGATCAGCAGTCGCTTACACTACCGCTGCACCACAGAGGCAGTTAAACGGCTGATTTTAAAATACCAAATGCTGTGGCTTAGTATAAAAGGTTTATTTAAAGATATTATAAAATAAAATATCATTCTTATTTCTAGTATTGGGTCAAGATTGGCGAACAATGTTATTTGGTATTTGTATGTTCCACGCAATAATACAAGAACGAAAGAAGTTTGGACCGCTCGGATGGAACATAACGTATGAGTTTAATAACAGCGACCGCGAGTGTGCCATGCTTAACTTGCAAATGTTTTGCGAAGACGGTCACATACCGTGGGACGCATTGGAATACATCACCAGTAAGATTACTCCAGTACACTGTTTTCTATCCTATCTAGATTCTATCTGATATTCTCTGATTTACAATTGACCCCGCCCCATTGCACCTTCGGCTTCTCTCACAGAACATTTATTGGTATTGGAGTGTGGTAGATAGGTAGGTTACTTAAAGGGCAAATATCCAATAAATCGTTAGAATCCGCTTCAGACAAAACAAAGTTTTCATAGAAACCTGTCTATCATAACATTCGTTACTTATTTATATATATTTTTAGCATTTGACATGCTTAGCACTATACATTAAACACAAAATAAAAAATGTGAAATCGAAAATAACAGTCACGAGCAGGATCCTGCTCACATTTTTCACTTTGTGTTTAATTCGTTACTTAGTTACCTATACCTAATTTACACAGGCTTCAGAATGATTCACCTTAATCACCTGATTGAATCACCTTTCTTGGTCGTAGATGAATCAAGTTAAATTTTAAATACTTATAGAAATAATTATCATCATTCTGTCCTATTCATAAGTAGGCTGTATGCTCAAATGGGATTTTCTACCACACATTCTTACCAGGTCATTTCTGCGTTCAGGCCATTACCACCATATACTTAACCCATTAAGTCCTTACTACCTCAGCGTATGCTGCTCGAAGCATTCTCCTCCCACATAACAAACGTAAAAATATGTCTTGTGTTGTGATTGTTGTGAACAAGGATCAAAAACATGTTATTCGTGTGTCATAACTATTAAAACTAGATGACTCTGTGAACTTTGTATCACCAACGATTTATTTTATCAGTGATTAACAATCCCAATCAATCTGCTTTTTGAAATACCTAAATACTTTTTTACTCACGCTTGACTTGGGGAGTAAGCTGGTGAATGCGTGACGTCAGCGTTACGAAAAGTGCTGATTGGACGAGGCGAACGGAGGTTGAGAGGGAGATATAAGTTAGTGAAGATAGAAAGAGAGAGAGTTACGTTTCGTATATTACTGTAGGGGCAAGAGAGAAACGTGCGAGTATACATTTGCTTTCACTCTTTCTCATTATTTGTTATAAATATTTTTTTTTATGCTTTCAACATTAAATTTTGCCGATAAAACATTGCATTCAATTTTGATTAAATATTTATCAAAAAGTCAACGTGCGCAACTCAGGATCGATCTTGATGTTAGTGAAGTGAAGCCAGATGTTTATAAGACCAACAGATCATTAACACTGTATGTTAAATGTGGGGCTTAGTTAATACATGTTCGGAAACGATAAGTAGATTGCGACGTTTTCATTGGTACGTACGTCGATTGTCACACAAGTTTAAATAAAATTAACGAAATTGTTTTTTCACATAACTGTATTCACTTGTTAATAGATATTAACATTACTTATTAATAAAAATATATTGATTGTTAAGTTTTACTTCACTTGCAGTTCAGTTGCAGTTGTTTATTGGTTCACTCTTTTTATCTTTCAAACCATCCCTATATTAGAGCGACTAAAAAGAATAATTACTCAATGGGTCAAGCCATTTTTAAGTTATAGCGAGACTAACGAACAGCATTTTACTTTTGGTAAATAGATATCAGCAAATATAATCGGTCTTTTCATAAATAAAGGTCTAATCACTTACGGAGGTCGTGTAACGGATATGTGGGATCAGCGTTGCTTAACCACAATTTTAAAGGTATTCTTCGCGCCGCCGACTCTAGAACAAGACTACAAATATTCACAATCTGGCACCTACTATTGCCCAAGGACAGATAAATTGGAAGATTTGAAGAATTATGTTGATTCTTTACCAGTCATTGAGGATCCTGAAGTTTTTGGTATGCACGATAACGCTAACATAGCATTCGAGGTAACTTCTTTGTAATGTTAATATTTTGCTATTGTTATATACCTACTATTGTTTTTTTATTAATCAAATCTTAACAACTTCAGAACAAAGAAACAACTACTTTAATTCAAGCGATAGTCGACGTACAGCCACGAGAGGCAGGTAGTGGAGGCGGTGATACTCCAGATCAGATTGTGTGGCGTATTTGCGATCAAACACGGGCCAGAGTTCCCAAATCAATTGACAAGTCACTGATGAATCCAGATCTTATGATACCTAATGACATGGGGCAGTTACACTCGCTTACTACTGTACTAATACATGAAACCGATAGGTTTAACACTCTTCTGGGACTTATACATTTTTCACTCAATGAGCTCCAAAAAGCTATCAAGGTATGTTACCCGAAATTATTTAATAACTAGCTTCTGCCCGCAGCTTCATCGGTGTTGCTTTCAAAAGTCTCAGTAACCTATTACGTGGGACTTAAACATATCTGGCGAGTTGTGGGTGTGTAATACACCTCTGCCTACCCCTTCGGGGAATACAGGCGTGATGCTATTTTTTTACCTACTGCAAACTTAAGGAAAATGTTGAATTTTAATAAACTGATTCATAAGTATTTTAAAGGTACATGGATCTTGTTCGAAATGATGCATTATTTTTTTCAACATCCGCAGCGCATCTTCACATTATGTTTTGTTGATTACTACTAACTGTTTGGGTAGTCTACTGTTTCGTATTTTGTTGAATAGTTTATAAAAGTAAATAAGTTAAATTCCAGGTAGGCATACCTGCTATATACTTGAAACTTGAATTATGTGATTTAAAGATGGATGCAACGTTCGTTTTGTTTTGGTACAGAGAGGTACCTACCTTTTTTCTTTTTTGTTAAGGTGGGAAAAAAATTTCTAACAGCACACCCCTTCGTTCGAGTACCTAAACGAACAGAGTAGTGTCCTAAATAAACCCGATGTGAGCCGTCTCTCCGCCTGTATTGGCGGGCCACTGGAACCATGTTACATTGCTTCAGTGGTCCGCCGGCAGTTTTAGTCTTTCGGGTCTACTGAGCGACGCATCCGCACACGGAGCGTTGCACCTTCGAAGAGAGGCCTTGCAGGTAGTGGACGTTCCCCGGTCCATCCACGCACAGCCTCAGCTAGGACGGCATCAGGCGTAAGTACTCGCGCCTGCGTCGCCCCAGTCGCTGGCGGCGGTTCGGGTCAGCGGAAGGATTGGCTTCACTGGCCCTCTCCGCCACTTCCTTCTGCGAGAGGACTTCCTCGCACAATTCCTGTCGCTACCAAACATCGCTCTGACGATCGTCGGCGAGCACCTTCGCCTCCAAGTTCCACGGGGGGGTTCCAGTCAACGCGCAGGCCGCCTCGGTCGATACCGTATCCATGTATGATACAAGGAGGTACCGACTTTTATCAAAAGTAAATCATAAAGCCAAGTAGGTATTTGTAACGAAGAAATAAGTAGAAATTGCTATTTCGACCTATTTTGATTCTTTTCCCACTATGTCCACCCGCAATGCAGCTGAAAACAAAGTGTCTCAGGCTACGATATGTAGGTACCTAACGTTATAGTAAAATACAATTTTATGTTACCGCTCTGGACGCATTGTGAAAAAGTTACATCCAAGATCATCTAAGACGTCTTAGTTTTTGCAACTGGCTAAATCCGAAAATTGACAACGATATAGATTTTTTATGTAATATTTTCTGTGACGAAAGGAAGTTTTCCAATAATAACTTGAAACGATCTTTGAAAATTTTTCTAAACGGAATTAATAATATTGTAACGCTGGATGCAGTACAATCCTTAGACGTCGAATCCAGCTATGTGTTGTTGAAAACAATTACCATCATTTTGAAAAAAATATCAGCTAAAGTTTAATAGGTATAGGTTTAGATCCGTTGTAGGACAAATAGAAAAAATTTTTCGTTAAGTTCCCAGAATTAAATCCTTTTTTTTTCAAGAACAGCCACTTTGACATCGGCTAGGGATATTGATTTTTCAAAAATCCAATGATGCATACCTATTTAAAGTAACATACACACTGTTGCGTATGAAATAGTTAAAAAGGTAGTCATCCCGACCCGTTTACGTAACTTTAAATATGTCTACAATTCGCGAATCTTTAAATATTACTATCCAATGATACAGTTTTATTTTTCGTCGAAATCGTACCAGAGAATCTTTTGAGTACTTTTCGCTGTAATATATGCAAAGGAAGAGAATAAAAGACGAGATAACGGCTGATGAAATGATGAGAGAAATGTACCTATACCTCAGAAAGGATACTAGTCCTACATACCTTGCATAATTACATAATTATCTTTCTAACAGTCGTCATCACGTCTTTCATTCCCTTCATTTTCAAATCATTTCTCACTCAATCCATCCATCTTCCTGGGTTCAAAAAACCCTTTTAGCTTTAGGGCATGAATTACAAACAAACTCACTTTGTCATTTATAATATTAGTAAGGATTTAACCAGCTAGCATTTAGTTGATACGTCATTATCTGAAAATGAAATGTATCATCTATCCTTCGATCAATCGAAGCATCTCTCACTCAATCCATTCACGTTTTTCTTGGTGCAAAAAACTACTTTTAGGTTAGGGTGTGATTGCTTTTTGGCTTTTTAGGTTAGTTCGTAAATAACCGGTCGCTATCTTTTGAGAGGACGCCACCTCACAGAAGGAAGCCAGGGATGACGATCCTTCCGCTGACCCGAACTACCGCCAGCGACTGGGAACCTGATGCCGCCCAAGCTGGGGCCACGGGTGGATGGACCAGGGAGCGTCTATCACCCGGAAGGCTTTCTACGAATGTGTTAAGCATCGCTCAGTAGCGGGTACCCGAAAGGGTAAACCACCGATGAACCTCCAAAGGAATATCACACAATTCCATGGTCCACCAGTACAGGCAGAGAGACGGCACACGGCGGGTTTATTTAGTGGGTGAGGGTCCCACACTGCCCTGCTCGTCGTCGTTAGGTAAATTTTTTATTAGTAAGGAATGCACCACCTAGCATATTAGTTGATACGCCGTTACCTGTATAGGTAATTATACCTGTATTTAATATTGTCAGGCACCTTTTCTTTCAGGGCATTGTAGTAATGTCAGAAGCTTTCGAAGAAGTTTTCACTGCATTTACAAATAATCGAGTGCCAAACATGTGGCATAGAAAAGGATACAATTCATTAAAATCACTTGGCAGTTGGATCCATGATCTAACATTGCGAGTTGACTTTATGGAGGTAAGAAACTGGAGGTTTATGGAGGTAAAGTACTGGTGGTAGGGCTTGGTACCAAGTGGGAGTACTCGCTTGCTATCGGGCCTGAGCGGGTTAGTACCACCATCTCCCGTATGACCGACCATGAAGCACATCGATGTGAGCAGGAGATAGCCGTTTATTCTTTCATTTCATATCTGTGAAATGAAACCGTGAGCAGCGGCTTAACAATACTCCCGGTATAGTTAAGTCCATCAGGTGTGATGTATATATATTTAAAATTCACCATCAGGTGTGATGTTGGTAGTCTGCCAACATACAAAAAAAAATTAA
Organism: Leucoma salicis; assembly: GCA_948253155.1. Taxonomy (NCBI): domain Eukaryota; kingdom Metazoa; phylum Arthropoda; class Insecta; order Lepidoptera; family Erebidae; genus Leucoma; species Leucoma salicis. The sequence continues at coordinate 16,688,139 of OX411803.1, forward strand.
ATTCAATATTTAAAGTTTTGCTAACTTAATACAAAGGTGCGGCGCAGACGACGTACTATCCGTGGCGCACTTTTTAGTCTGTAAAAATAGAACCTATGTAATTATATGCAGTAACGCATACGACGCACAAAAAGTCCGGCGGATAAAAAATCCGCGTAATTCTTGCAGACAAAGCCGCGCCGCGCCGCACAAAAAGTGCGCGAAAAAAAATAGAACGTTTGCTTCAACGAGCGTTAACGCAGACGGCGCACACTTTAATCTGCACTCTGCACTCGTTAAGAGGTGGATGTAAAGTATGGCGCGAGAGATCGATGTATCATCGATACATCGATGTATTAACATCGGTTAATACAAGAAGTACAAAACAGCCCAGCAATTTATTTGTGATAAGTAGGTAGGTACCTGCTTCTAAGCCAGAATATCATGATAGACATTTAAAGAGAAAAATGTGGGAAGAAGTGTGCTGTAATATTTATTCCGCTCCTGTTTGGACTTCTACTATACTTTATGGGAACACCATCAGCATGTTAATCTCATCGTCAAGTTCCCATGACTCGAATGCGTGCTCTGGAGGAATGATACACGATACCTTGCTCAATGATTACAATGTTTTGTAACAACCACACAATAAGAGTATACAATTACGCAGATCGCACGATTATTATATAAAATCACAACCAATATCTTTTATAAAATGGCTACCTATGTAAACACTGTTGAACACAACAACACAAACTGATAGAGAGATTACTTTTGTACCGGACCAGAGGGGTCCTTACAGGAATCATAATCATCAATTAATAATATATATCAATCGATTCACGACTGTAAATATATCTATGTGAGGAGGTTGAATGGAAAATACTATTATCCCCACAACTTCAAGTACAAAATAATACATCGCGATCTCGGCATTTCCACAGCGTATACGTCCCTACAGTTCTGCCAACAATCGTAGATGTGCGTCGTGTGCTTTAAGTCTGTGAAAAATCCGCGATGGACTTTTTGCGCGCCATGCAGACTTTTTGTGCGCCGCAGATTCGATCGCACAAAAAGTGTGTCCTCTGTAGGATGGATCTCTTATAGTTGGTGAAATGACCGACCATTCTCACTCATTATATTATTATACTTCTTGAATAAATAGCCGGCCTGGTGTTACTCCCCTAGAATAACCAGACATATATCTAGTGCTTAATATTATTCTATAATAGCCTAAACTGACACCGCTAGCTCCTTGGCGACTGGATTACAAGATCTGAGAAATTATAAGCATATTGTAGGTGCTTCAGACTTTTATTTGTTACCAATGCAAATGTAACATGCGGATTGCCGCAGGTATTGACCTGGGACACAGCAGGACAACACAGGACAAACCCCTACCCTTCGTTAAATCCTACTATAGTATCTAACCACAAAGTATTCGTAAGTGTATTATTTATTTTTTTGTGTTTTAGAAATGGTTAGTAGAAGGATTGCAACCGAGTAGCTGGGTGTCCGGCTTGTTTTTCCCTCAAGGTTTACTGACTGGATCACTGCAATCGTACGCACGTCGTTACCGAGTGCCCATCGATGCTTTAATGTTCGACTTCTTTCCCAAGAAACTCTTCTTAGCACAGGATGATATATACGCTCAAAATAAGAAAAAGAATAAGGTATTGTTTTATTTCACACACTTTACTAGTAATAGTCGCCGATACTAATTCACAGGTGTAAATAAAATATCTGGATAGTGCCTATGCGCCTATTCCGATATATTTTTATTTTTTTGTGTAAAAAAAAGAAGACGCTGCGCTGGTTGCCGTCTTTCATCACACTACTTTAATTTATCCATCAGCCTTATAATAACACTGCTGGGCATAGGACTCAACAACAGAAACACTCGGGCCCTGTCCCCTGTCCCGCTGCCATCGAATGTATCCTTGTGGCTTTGACCAGATCGTCGATCCACTTTGTGGGGAAACCGGCCTATGCTGAGTGGTGCGATCTTTTTTCTTTTTTTCATATAAAGTAGGGAAATAGTTTTCTGTAGGTGTATAGGTATATCTGCCTAAACCGCTAATTCAATATTTCAGGAAGAAGTCAATGTGTTTGCCGATCTCGAGTTGCCCGAAGATGGTATCAATATTCATGGTTTATTTATAGACGCCGGCCGCTGGGACATGGAGAGAGGCCTTCTAGTTGACGCTTACCCTGGTATGTACAAAAATATATTATAGGTAATAAAGCTATACAAAATATACCCACAAAATCACCTGTATATTAGTATCCACGGACCTACCAACATCTGGACTTCTCATTGGCAATAATTTGCTTCAGACACATTACATAGAAGACTGTGGCGGCATCTGTGTTGACTTAACTATGATTTCCGTTGACTTTGGTTCGTTTTTAGGCGACAAATAAATGATAAGTCAATTTAGTTAACGTTATAATAAATCAAAGAGTCATGGACAGCGGGGAAGGAACAACAGGGTCAATGCTAAGATAGAATAATAAAATCACCGTCGTCACATAGATATTCTTCTCTCTGCCTACCCCGAAAAGCGAGATGGCGTGATGGTAATCATCTTTCTTGCGAGGGTAGGCTGCGAAAACAGTGCCAAATGGCTCTATTTTTACATAATCTCTCGCTTCCTCAGTATTCATAATTCTCTTCATACACGCTCGCCGGTTTCGGAGGCTCCTGACTAGACCTTCCTTCAATACATGACTGATTTGACTTAGGTACCTAGGTTTGTCTCGGTCTCCCCCTGTACCTAAAGCCAGTCCACCTTCGCATTGCATATCTTCTTAACCAATCGCTCATCCGGCATTCTTTCTAAATAATATATATTCACGACATTTCACACAACGTCATCTGGTCCCAAACTAAGCTTAACGCTTGTGCTATAATAGTGTTAGTTGTGTGTGGTAATATATGATATAATACATATATTACCTACTTTTTTTTCTTACATATAATAGATAGAAAACACCCAGACGCAGTACAAACATCTGTGTTATCACACAAATAATTGTCCTGAGTGGGAATCGAACCCACGACCATGGAAGTCGGTTACACTACCGACTACTCCACGAGGCCTGTTAATAGTTAAGTAATTAAGAGAACTCTTGTGTGTGATCCACAAACGGTTGGATCAGGGTCTGAGTGTACTTTGTGTCCGTGAAATTGTATGTTTGTAAAGTCCCCGCGATACGTGTAAATAGTATTCCTTAGTGCAGGGTGGTCTTTTAAAAATAAAATGATAATATTTATGATTTACTATATAAATTATGTCTATCATATGTCTTTATGTGCCTCGAGTCTCTTAGCCACATTATGTGTCCAGTAGTTGGTTGGTACGTTTTAATATTTAACCTCTTAGATTAGTAGGTAGGTATCTACTTACAGTACCAATCCATGCATGACCCATTCATTTAGGTAAGTAGTATAATTACTGTGAAACGTTTCAAAGCTGTGATTGAAATAAGTGTGCTATTTCTAAATCAAACAAACATAGCATCACGCCCGTATCCCCGAAGGGTTAGGCATAGGTGAATGTACACAGCTGATTTTCTTGCATACCGGTGTTTAGAATACTATCGTTCAAAATGTATTTGTTCCACGCAGTAATATTAATTGGAACTTTATTTTAATTCAACAGGTCAAATGAATCCTCCTCTACCCGTTATATGGTTTCAACCGGTTTTACAGCTGCCGAAGCCTGATACGCGTTATGATGCGCCGCTGTACAAGACTTCTGAGAGAGCGGGTGTTTTGTCCACCACCGGACACAGCACCAACTTTGTACTTCCAGTGCTTTTGCCTTCTAACCAACATGCTAGCTTTTGGATTATACGTGGCACAGCTTTACTTACACAGATTACTGACTGAATTTATGCCTTGTGGGTGTACAAGTAGAACTCATTATACATATTATTACAAGCCAGTATATAATATACATATATCTATGTATTGGAAGTGAATTATTACGAAAATATTATTATAGTTATTACTTGCTTGTCTACTACCTTTTAAGCAAGCGCTTGCACTTACCACTATGTAGGATATGGGATCCTACGTAGTGGTATGAAGTGATCTTAAGTGGTGAAACGCTCAGGCTTAATTCATTCTTGCCTCGTTTTACCAAAGTGTATTTAATATATCTTTTGAATCGTTAAAATGATGCTAGGCTACTAGACGTCTACCAATACTATCCCCATTCGTTACTCGAGTGTAGTGATGGAACTTACAGTGGGCTAAAACTTGGCTATACTCCTGGTATTACTAATTCCACGAGCGGCGAATATCACTTACCACCAGGACCGTCTGTCGACGTTTGCAATGAAACTACTGAAAAATACGTACCTACAGGCATACGCTCTAATTTTTTAATTCAATAACTTAATAGCTTCCTCAGTGTAGCATTTATCAAGCTTTTCGTAACTAACTAAACCAGAGCAAATAGTTTTAATAAGATTCACTTTGCAGTTGCCTCTTCTATAATTACTACAAGACTTTTCTATAAATATTAATATTATAGTAAATCATTCTTAGTTTTCTAATACGATTATATACTTGTCATTATGTAATATTTGCGTTAATTAGAATGTGTTAATGATATTGTGTAATTAAATTGTTTTATATCGATACAAATTAGAGTATTATTAAAGAACTTTTAGGTTCAGGTTCCCGATATAGTAGCGGGACACAATGTATACCAGTTTTAAGTTTTTAAGTCTAATCAACACCGATCAAATAAAAAAGTTGCATCAAAATCCGTTCAGTAGTTTTTGCGTGATGCGCGAACAACAAAACAGACAAACGGAAAACAGACAAATTTCTAAAAACACGTTGCGGTCAGACACACGGCACACCTATATAGCCTATTAAAGTATTTTTTTCTCAAATATCTTAAATGTACAGACATACTCTGTTGCAGCTTTATAATAGTTAGGACTAGCTGGAAAGGATTTGCGTAAAATCCTTAGTGCTCACCTAGTGAAAATCAAGTAAACGCGATAGATTCCGTAGTGTTATTTCGTAATCAACTGCGATGTTTTCTTGACTAGTTCCTGGATAATTCATGTTAAAATTATAGATTAAATGACACAAGGTTTTATCAGAAACTGATTTATTTATGATCCAGCTAAACTGTTACATTAAATGTGACGCAATAATCATCACAACGTTATTACAGTATTGGGAAAGATTAATTTGAAGGGCCAGTCCTGTGTGGAGGCGACGTTACAAGTCGCATTATATATTAACTTCAAATATTACTTACTAATGTTTGCGGCGGGCGATTACACAGGTCCCCTGTTAACACTTAAAAGTATTATAATAAAAAGGTTTCCATGGGACGACTACTGTCTCCATGACAACACATTCGAGACCTGTATTTTGAGGCCCTAAATTACATAAATTAAGTGATTTATAAACAGCGTGCACCTAAATTAATTCTCCACACAGGTCTATTATATACACAATTCTGTAAAATTTCATCGATTCATATTTATAAAGTGTGTAAGTGAATCAATATCACAGTATTTCCGTTAATTTGTTTTATATTACATAGCTTGGTGTCATTTTAGAAGTTCAATATTAATATATTAACCCTATATTATTAGAAAAGTAAAAAGACCTAGACCGGATTGTGTGTGTGTTGTGCCTATCTAATGATTCACTCTTTCAACAGTGAACAGACAGCACGTTTAAGAAATAAATACATAATTAAGCTAGTTGAGATTTTTCTGGTATGACCGTTTATAAGATATAATTTCAATTTAAACTATTTACTGTTTGCTTTTGTAATTTAAAAATTATAGATTCATTTCTTAGTTACAATTTAGTTGACAAACTACAAAGTCCCATTGCCTGTTCACAGTCAAAATAACTTCAAGAAAATAGTAGCTTCAATGACTTTATTGTGTCTACTTAGAACACATTTCATGAAATATACAGTTCGCGACAATCTTTTGGCCACACTAATCGCAATCGTCACTATCACGTCGTAGGATCCGGGCCAGGCAGTCTGGTCGGCTACTACCTGCTTTCCGCTCTCTTCGCATGAACGCCACGTGATTATTGAACGCTCAAAAGAAATCTCATGATCGTATTACGGAGAATAAACCACTTTAACTCCAATGAGCGTCTGTGTAGGTTTATGTCACCGCACGTCTCTGAAATTATCATACAGTTTTCACTAGTAGACGACTTGTGGAAATATTTAGTATACAGAGTTAAAGCTAAATTCCGCGCAGACAATTTGCGGGCATTGCTAGTGCCTATTATTTGCTCTACGTTCTACTCAAGATCGGCCAAAATGACTGGCGAGCATTGTATTTTTCATATACTTGTATTATTATAAACTACACACATTTTTCAATCATGATAATTTACATCTTGAAAGTTATGTACTTTTTACTGATTATAATTAGTTCTTTACATATTTTTACATTGATTGGTCTTACAGGTTTCTAGGAATATTCAGACACATAACATATTCACTAATTGGCTGCAAAGATTTATATAATTTGCATATTTTGCATATCAACTATAGAAATTATTTTCTACCAAAGATATATTTAATAATTTTATTTTTATAATAAGCACATTACAAAACACTGTAGTACCCTTACATTGATAAATATAATTATTATAATCTTATATTGGAATCCGCAGATTGATTCATTATAGAATGCTAATGGTTGTTTAATAACACTGGTCAACCGAAATTATATTTATTATTAGAATTAATTGCAATTTAGCCAATAGAACAGTACTGTAAAGCTAGGAGGGGTATCCACATTGTGGGCATCTTGAAACTTTGTCTTGGGCAAAATTCCAATGTTTAATAAAATGTATACACCAATACATACAAAGCTATCAAAATTTCAATACCAATTGGTAATCGTGTGACGTGCCAAGTGAAGAGCAGGCTCACCCATTCGACATTTTTATAGAGATCAACAGTGCTGCACTTCCGGTCATTAACAAGTAGGTACATAATGTTGCGACGGCTAACTCATCGTAGCCATATATACCTGCCCGGAGTTCTTCGTTCACATATTTGTACCTTTGAAAAAAATAAATGGCGAACAGATATTTATACGCTATAATCTAATTAGTTGCAGATTATCATTAAATATCTCTTAGTTTATATACTGGTTAAATTAAAACACACACGCACATTATAATCGAAGCCTACCGGATGTTTATTTTACTGATGGCACAGGGAACAAGCAGAAAATAAACACTTACATTTGGCTATTCTTCACAAGGTCGTTTTTCTCGTTCAGATAACACAGAAAGAACATTTCAGATGCGATTTCTCATATTTTAAAATAATTTTTGCTAGGCTATTATTTATAAAAAACACAAGATATATGAGATGTGGCATTCTTGCACATATTCGCAAATTGTTTAGGTTTAAGCACTATTTTGTGAAATTAAAAAGTTTACGTCGGTAACCAAGTTAAGGTCACGAGAAATGACATATATCTCAATAATCAGTAATTAAATGGAGAAGATAATATTAAAACCAAACTGATAAAATAAATGTTTAGTATTGGAATGACTTTCAAATAAGCAATTTACTAAATCTAGCTAACAGGTTAATGTATTACGTAGCCTCGTCACATTCTGGATATGGAATACTACTTCCAACTATTCGAGTGAGAAAATCTTATATTAATATTTATATATGGTCGTTCGCGTGAGGAGGGTCAACTAATATATAATATTATATTATACCCATCATATTTTATACCACAAATGTGCGAATAAGGAAGTAAATCAAACTGGAAATAAAACTACAACAGAAATTAAGAGAACGAACTGTTTAAATGTCTGTACTGTAATATGGGATTGTATATTTGAAATTTACTAAAAACCTATCTAAACTGTTGCATTCACAACACGTTCTTCATGAAAAACTACATATCTAGCTTGTTAACTAATATACATACACCACAAAATATATAGGCTATTAACATCGACCCCAAACTAATAAAGGAAACTACGTATTTTGCTCTCGGAACCTCAAAGCTAAGTATTATATACAGCAGCAGTTTGATATCGTTTATCAGTTATGATTGTAATGTGGATGAGATTATTTTACGTCAAACACTGACAGTAATTAATGCATACAGTTTATTTTTGGTTTCGTCTTTGATATTTAATATTAATTTTATGTTTCCATTACTATCTTGTACATCCTAATACTTACACGATACAACACATTAAAATTAATAACAACAAAGGAGAAAAAATATTTATATTTTATATAATCCTCAATATTTAATACCATTGCCTGAATTCCATTTCTAATAAAGCGCTATTATAACTACATAAAAAAATAAACAAGACATTTATCTGTGAAGAACATGAACTTCAAATATGACATTGACTAATAATTAATGTGTAATATTTATTATGTGTATCTTTGGTGGCTTCATACCCATATGTTTTGAATGTACTGTAGAGTTTAAAGGATAAGGACATCTACGGAGCATTGACACATTACAAACGAATATTCTTTTGTAACGTATACCTTTGTTCCCCTGCTACAACTTGTAGGCTAGTTAAGCATGAAATAAATAATTCATTCATTCATAGTTCGACAATATTTTGTGATAATACTAAATCCAAGTTGAATTAGTGATTGGATACAATAGAATGTTGACCAGTGTAATTTACAGTACCTATGTAATTTTATTGTCTGTGTACAAAAGAAATAAATTTGATCCAGACATGATATCGGTGATGCACGTGCGCTGCAGCGTTTTCCAGTCATACCTACTTAATCTAGCTACATAACGTTCCATCTAAACGTCCATTCTATTATTATTACATAATTATATTGATTACACAGTTTTATAGAAATGAAATTGAAGCCAATGAAATATTCAAACATTAAATTCAAATTGACCAATCCTGTCGAAGAAATGTCACGACGATCCTTAAATTTTAACATCAAATCACACAACACAGAGTTATATTTCGATCTAAATTACGTAAAAAATGAACGGAATGAATAATGTTTAGCATTGACATGTGAAACTTCCCTCATAGGGAGGGTGGCGCTGTAGGGCGGCGACATGGGGGACTCGGGAATAGTGGGGGCAGCGGCGGAACGCGACTGCCCCCACCACGAGTCCTAGTCTTCTGACATAAACGAGTTCTGCGACTTTAGCTCCTCTAGCCGTGTGATCTGCTGCCGCAGGTACATTATTCTGCGGTGACACACATTACGTTCAGCTTTTAATAGGTATACGAAATCACATTTATTAGGGTATACATTGTGAAACATAAAGCAGTATTTCACCGTCCTAAGATTAATTATCAATTGTGGAAGAAGTTTGGCGTTGATATTCTCAGCAGCGAGTTCTTTTATCGTACTAAAGCTAACAACTGGACTGTTGTTACTTTTTTAGGAAGATATTAGCCTCTATCCCTTTGAGAAGTATTTTATGGTACGCGACGGTTGATAGCATCCTCATCTAGGGTGTTTAAATGAATATAAAATAAACTTACTTTTGTTCCTGTAACGTAGCCCGTATTTCCGTATGCCGCACAAGTGATCGTGAACATTTTAATTCAGCTGATACCCGTGTACACTGTAAGCAAGCCATTTGATAGGCCTCTTCCGTAAACTTATAAGCCTGTAACAAATATATGCAACTTATTGATGGCATGTAAATATATGGACAAGCAATACAGACCTTTTAGAGTTGGTATAAAAATATATATAACTAGCTGACCCGGCAAAGGTTGTTTTGCCATGTATATTATTTCAAGGAAACATTTTTTTAGTTCAATAAAAATAACTATCTACTATAAGTGTGCGGGGATTTACTTATAATCGAAAGCGTTGTAGACAATGAAAGTATGCTTTATTTAGGATGTACATTATTCCCAAATAATTTTTTATTGAATGTATAAAAAAAATATTTATTAAAATTGTCTTCAAATAAATTAAATTATTAATAATTAATAAATCCTTCTATCAGTGTAGGTATTGGTGAAAAACAGTGAATTAATATTGTATTCGTTTGCTTATTATTTGACTTACTTTTCACAATAATAAAACAGGTATATTTATTAAACACGTACACGTTTTCGTTTTGATTTAAAACTATTTCCAAAAAATTTTAATACAATTACAATATATACAGGTACGGTAATGGCCGTTGTTGGCGGGAGCTCACAACTCGTGCTTATTTACATGAGATCACTTAATTAACGAATAGTTAAAACTGTCTTTATCAGTTATTAATAAATTGCGAATAAATGAGAGTAAAATTAACATGAGAATTGCACAGAAAAACACTGTATCATAAAAAATAAAAAACATCTAAAAATTAAAAAAATGTATTAGGTTGGACTACCCTTAACATTTAGAGGGATGAAAAATAGATGTTGTCCGATTCTCAGACCTACCCAATATGCACACAAAATTTCATGTGAATCGGTTAAGCCGTTTCGGAGGAGTTCAACCACAAACACCGCGACACGAGAATTTTATATATTAGATATAGACATTGGGATGTGCCAAGTAAACATTGTAGGTTAGACTGTATATGATTTAGATACATACATTATGCATGTAATACACAATTATAGAAAAACTATTTCACTAATGGAATTAATTTATTTCTATCGGTAATTTAGAAAGTTTCCATAATAAGAATTAACATAGATATCATAACACTCAAAATTTAAAAATAAAAGTGAATAATTAGGATGCGGAACTATATTATATGTAATAGAATTGACACTTCTAAACTCGTCGTTAGACGAACTTTCCTTTCGAGTTATTGTGATTGATCAACAGTCCGACGCATGATTCCTGGGGGGTTAGGCAGAATCTCATATCTCACGTGTCGATCGTATCGTCATCACTGTGATTGGTTGAGAGCTCACCGTGATTGGCCAACGGATTATTGTGACATCACGCGTCAGTTTCTCAACCAATCACAGTGATCTCGATACGGTCGACACGTGAAATATGACATTCGGCCTCAGGGGGCAGATTAGTCAAGATTTCGACGCGTGGTTCGAGCGACCAATCACAATGAAGCGAAACGAAAGTTTGTCTAACGTTTCGTTTTTCATTCTAAGGGTGCTGGATATGACACAAAAAATCCCAGGGCACAAACTTAATAATCGTTTGTTTTCTTTCTATCTATATTATTAAAATGTAACGGTAGTGTATGCGACTGCTAATCATGAGGTCTCGGGTTCGATTCCCAGGTCGGACAAAGTTATTGAGCTTTTTCCTAAAAGAAAAATTCTCAGTAGCAGCCCGGAGTTTGGAAATGTGCTCGGTAGAGGTCAATAGGCTCGCCCCCTATTACGTGGGACTTAAACATAGCTGGCGAATCGTGGGTGTGTAATACACCTCTGCCTACCCCTTCGGGGAATACAGGCGTGATGCTATGCTTTTTTTTTCATAAAAACTAAATTAAAATTTAGAAAACATCTTACCGCATTGCTGTCTAAATAGTAAATTTAAACATATAAAATTAAATTGCAAATATGTTATAAGGGGTGGGGGACTTGGTGTCCTGAAATACTGGCCTAAAGCTTAGTTTAGGCACCAGTCTCCCACAATCTATATATATAAAAGAAAGTCGTGTTAGTTACACTATTTTTATTTACACAATTTTTTTTTTTTTTTTTACTTTAGGACGGCTGAGTCGATTTGGCTGAAAATTGGTAGGGAGGTAGCTTAGAACCAGGAGACGGACATAGTATACTTGTTTTTTCTTTTTTATCCGGTCCCGTGGAACGTGACATAAAACGTGGTATAACAAAACGAAACTGACATGTGCGTGGGCCAACGTCATTTGAGTCACTGCAGACTGTTAATGGTACAATATTCACAACATATCGTGCTGCATGTGAAGAACTCAATTTACTAGAAAACGATACCCACTGGGATACGACAATCGTTGAAGCAATTATCTCTGCATCGCCAAGTCAGATACGCACATTATTTTTTATCATCATTTCGACGGATTTTATATTTATTATCCTAATAAAAATAAAATCCAAAATCTACTCATGTATTGCCCCTAAGGCGGAACAAAGTTCGCCGGGTCAGCTAGTATACAATATTTTGTCATGTAATATTCTAAAAATGTGTAACATTACGAAATTGTGGTGAGGAATTAAATATTTATTATTATTATATTATATTCTCACGAAATGAAATGTACCAAAACGTGAGCCGTCCTTAAAATGTTTGTACAATTATGAAATCGTCGCCTAGGCAGTTATATTTAAAATAGTGATAATTTAAAAACACATTTTAAAGAAACAGATGCTCGTAAATATTCATTACAGCAAACAAACTGTTGAATCATCAATACATTTTTTTTGCAGAATTACTGTCTTATTGTTAGAATGGGAGGTATTTAGGCTAAAAATAATATAGATTAAAGTGGTGCTGACCTGTTTTTCGAGAATATCCGCAGGCCAGCCAAGTACATGACACGTCAGGTCAGTTCGCACGTAGTTAACTAGCGAAGGAGTCAGCATTGGCGGTGCATGGTGAAGAGTACCGCCAACTACAGATGAATAACTTCCTAGGCACTCCACTAAAAAAATATAATTTTTAATTTTATTTTTGTATTATAAACATAATACAATATCGGAAATAAAGTGAATACATATAATTGCTGTGCAAAATGACAAATATATAAATTTTAGTATGTATGTGTGCTGTTGTGCATATGTATTTAATACACAAATATGTGCCTAAGTGTGTCATTTGAGTTTTGATACGCCTTATATATACCACCTTAGCAGATGATGAAATAAAATTGTTGTATATTGGAGAGATGGGTGAAAATATATGCCTCAAAATATAAGCGCACCCACCGTTTCGGCTAAAACTAAACTTTCTTTGTGATAACAAAAATTTTGGTTTCAAGACAATTCCATTTGGTCCTAAAGGATTCACTTTAATTAAAAGTCGGATGTATGTGCGAAAAATAGTTCTATCAAGGTCTTTATATAATGATTAATCAAGATAATAAATAAGAAGCTAGAAAATTACTGAGGTTTAGAACTATGCCTTTTCTGAATAAAGTCCGTGTAAAAGGCGTGGAGCCTTCTGAGAGCTATAACACCACATCCCACGCCACACCCATTCGTAAGATCAAATTACGTCAAACCAATATTAAATAAAAAAGCACATACTTTTCCTTGGTAGAGCTGTATCTAGGTGTAGTGGTGGTGCGTGGGGATCGGTGTTCTCGGAGTGCGTCGGTGTAGGCGGGCCAGCGTCTCGCTGCGGTGTGTCACATCGGCTGCTGGACTCGCACGCCGGCGTCGCAGTCTCGTTGGCTGCCACCGCCAACGATAGTGGTGCCGCCACGATACGGGGCAGTGCCGCCGCAAGCAACGATCCACTCTACATACAGATCACTTATTTCGAATACGAACATGATAGTCACACAACATCAAATCCACTTTATGCACTTTAATGTGCATACTTACTTACTTATCATCACGCCATTTCCCTTGCGGGGTAGGCAGAGAGAACAGAGTGCCAAGAGCCTCTATTCTTGCATACATCTCTCACCTCCTCAACATTCATAACTCTCTTCATACACGCTCGCCGGTTTCGGAGACTCCTGACTCCACCTTCCTTCAATACATGACCAATTTGGTCTAGGTAGGTAAGTCTCGGTCTCCCCCTGTACCTACATCCTTCCACTTTCGCATTGTATATCTTCTTAGCCAGTCGCTCGTCCGGCGTTATTTCCACATTTCTTTAATGTGCAATTTTCACAAATCGTCATTAACAGAGAACTGAACGTTTTTCACAGATAAACTACTTAAAAAAAACAATCACGTACATTGAGCAATTTTTTTAATCTATATAATCATAATACAAAAAATCGTTAGTGTTACTAACGATCAACGAATAACAAAAACGACAAAAAAAAGATTTGTGGAAATTCCAACAGGATCGAATGGGAGGGTTAATCATAAAGGGTCTGAAGAAAATGGATGGAGAATATTGGTGCGATGGTGGTTGCGACACCTTGCCGTTTTAATACTGTCATTTTCTTGAACAGAAGCAATATGAAAAATTTTTCGAAGATCGATAGAATAATACTCCTCACATAAATTAAATTCCAGCAGCAGTGTATAACCTTAGTGGCCCTAACCAAGGACTGCAAAGACACGCAAACCGCTCTAGACTTTTCGGAATTGAGTTTATTTGTATACAATTTACACTGCTCGGTAAAGGTGTAAGAATAACCTGCACGCCTGGACACCAGGACTTGTGAAGTCTGCCATCCCGCATTAGGCCAGCATGGTGAACTATGGCCTAATCCCTCTCTCAGAGGAGACCCATGCCCAATAGTAGCAAAGAAAAAGGGTCGTAAAAAAAAAATTAATAATACAGATATCATCGAAATTAAGTTATAATTTAACGCCAGTCAAATATACATACAGTATTTCTTGCCATACTAGTAAACTCTTGTATAACCTCCGAATAGTTATTCAGTGTTTTGTCTTTGCCACTAATATAACAGTTTGACGATGAAAGAACGGAACAAAACACTGAATAACTATTCGGAGCTTATACAATGTTTGTAAGGGGGTTAAAGTATGACATTATTGGCATGACTAGCTGCTGAGGCATATCATTTCATCGCTTCTCAACGGTATGGATATTTTTATTACTGATGGCATTATACAAATATGCCATCAGTATATTTGATTAAGTGGAACCTAGATTGTTTGGATACACAATTATTGGACCCAACATGTGGTGCTGCAAATCCTGTACCAGAAGGTTTTTTATTTAAAAATATTTAATAGTTTGCTGAACCATTCAATAGTAATACAGCCAATTCGGACACGACAACGTCTGCCCGGTCAGCTAGTGTCATTATAAAAAATAATTGATAGGTGTGCCCATCTCAAGGAAAGCAGCGAATACAATCAATGTTTTATACACGAAATGTCAAAATATTAAATACATTAAATAAGCTTCATAATTACAAAACATAAATAATCCACAGCATTAATTACTGTCGCAAGCTTTAACTCTCATGCCAGGAATCAGATATGAGAATTGTCTCTGTTCATTCTGCTGTCGTTATTTATATAAATAAAATGGTAGAGGTCTGCCGTTGTCCGCGCATCACGGAAAACTACTAGATAAATTTAATAATTTTTTTTTTATTACATTTTGTGGCAGGCGGTAAACGGTAACCGTCGCACATGGACTCAACTATACCGAGAGTATTGTCAAGCCGCTGCTCACCATTTCATTTCATATATAGAAATGAAAAAAATAAGTTTTATTTCAAGACACTTGGCTCTTAAGATGTTATTGCGCTACCTTCATTGAATATAAAGTTATTAAAATTTTGTATTCAATGATATGTGTTTTCTGTTAATAAGCAACACAGAAGATGTCGCGGTTATCAGCTGGTAGACAATAAATTGAAAGGCTACTAAGGACATATTCAAAAGTAAAATAGCTTACTAGATTACTCATATTAATAATATGTGACACAATTTTGATCTCAATGGATACTTACTGTTCATTGGTCATTTCATGAAAAAAACCATTTTGACCATAATATTTAGATTATTAGCCCTATGAACATGTTGTGTTCCTCTAGTAAAGATTATCAGCCGCATTCTTAATTCTGAGAAAAGAAGGTGAGACCTTGGACTTCACTATAATATATGGACATAAGACCCAGAGCTTTTTGGAAGACCACAAAGAGAAGTTTTATTTATGGTGACGAGGGCTTGCGGCACATAAATTTATTTATAAGCTAAATCATCATAGTTTATAAATTAATGGATTTGTTATACATATATGTCCATCCATCCATCAGCCTTTTGACGTCCACTGCTGGACATAGGCCTCCCCAAGAGAACTGTGTGCTCATTGTTGGGGATAATGCCATAATCGCCACGCTTGGCAGGCGGGTTGGCGATCGCAGTGGATGTTGTTAATACTCGAGGGAGTGCTGCTGCCCACTCCCTCGGCATTCCCTCAGTCGGCTCTTACGACTCCCGTGGGTAGAGAGGGGTGGGACAATTGTAAAGCCGGCCCCACACGGCAATATGTATATTTGAGATATTTTTAGAGGATGTTGTGTCAAATATTTATTTATATAATTGTTTAGTGGCAGAATCTTGCTAGTCCCAGGGACGGCTCTATTCGGAAAATACCATCGTCTCACAAAAGATCAGCCTGAAACAATGATAGGTACTCCTACTGTTGTGTTTTGTATAGTGAGTGAAAACGCCGGAGGTCCAAAGTCCATTATCTCCTTATCATCCTCCTTCACAACCTTTTACCGTTGCTGGTGTCTATAAGCTACCGTAATCGCTTACCATCAGGTGACCAAGTGTATGTGCCACCCGCATAATATTAAAACTTAGTCTGCATGATGGTTTCAAAGTTTGATAGAAATATTGTTTATCCATGTCAAAAATAGCTATCCTATAAGAACATTAATTTCTCGGTATAAAATGTATTATAATTAATCCGGTGTCTCGTCTATCTACATAGCATATTACATAAAAATCCCGCTCTGTCATTTGGGTGCGATTGACGGACAAACATGCAAACATTCAAATATCTAAGCATCCAAACGTCTTCAGAAACATTCACATATAATACTGATAGGATGCCTGGAGGACCACTTGCAAGAGCTGGCCGGACCGCAGGATGATTATGGCTGTTTTATGAGGTAGACAATACGATTCTGTCTGTTGCGTCCTCTCTTTCATTCGTTCCATTCTTCTCCTGAGCATGGAAACGTATTCTTTCTAGTAGTCCGTAAATTGGCTGTGCGCGCTGTTAGTAGCGCCGATTACTTTTATTGCGAAGAGAGGCACTGGCTCGTTCTGCATACTTTGTAATAAAATACAAACAAAAATTGAATGTATTTTATGGTCATGAAATCTGTATTTCACAACCTCAAATCACTGCAGCAATATTCTTATCACTCGGTCGAATAAGTTGATACGTGTGCTCGCAACGCGGTACAGAACCGGATCGGGGACGCTCTAAGGTTTAAAGACGAAAAAACCCAAAACCTAAATAAATACCACCTACTGTTGACAATGGAGTCAACTCTAGTTACTCTAGAGTTTCTAGTAGGTCATTTACTTATGCGGACAGAATGTATTTTATTATTTATGAACATCATTTTAAGAAATAAGTATAATTAAGTGTAAAAATATACCGGCTGATTGGAGTTGTCAAGGACGACAACAGGCGGAACTGCATTATTGTCTGAATTGCTACGAACTGTATTGGTTGTCTCTCTCGCTCCATAAGAGTTCTCAGATAATGGCGTACTCCTGTCAGGCGAAATATCCATGTCTTGTAATGACTGGCCATCTATTAACAAAAATAAATATATAAATAACAAAATTTGAATTTCAGTCAGACCTCCATTCTTGGCACTACATACAGCTCTGGAATTTCGTCAAAAATATATAAATAACAAAATTTGAATTTCAGTCAGAGCTCCATTCTTGGCAGTACATACAGCTCTGGAATTTCGTCAAAATTTATATTTTTTGAAAAATTATCACTGCTTAGCGTAAAGGAAAACATCGCGAAAAAGCCTTAATGAATCAGAATTTTCTTAGCCTGATGAAGTCTGCCAGGTCGCAGTGTGGTGTACTATGACGCAAATCCCTCTCATTTTGTAAGGATACCCATCCCAACAGTAGGACAATAATCGGCTGAGACAAAACGCTAGGAATACTTTTACCTTTGCCATCATGTGGAGGGGCCGAAAGTTTTGGTCTCGTTCTGTCATGTGCTTCTTCATCTCTATTGCTGTTATTCCAGTACCTTTCCGTTGTACTATTAGTTCTTTTAATAGGTTTTTCTGTTTCTCTTCTACCTGACCTCGAACTAGATCTTTTATCGCGACCTATCAAATTATAAAAATAATAAATATCCAAGTCTTATATGCTATTATTTTCGTGGGTAACTTACATTGATTTTTAATATTTTGATTAAGACAGACACTAGTGGGAAACAATGGGTGGTGACACTTGTAGTCTTAGTCCGTCACCACACAGGTAAAATTGTATATAAAATTCAATTAATAGTACCATCACTAAGTCTGTGTCTGTTTCTGTACATACAATACACATACATTTCAATATTTCTTTCAAAACATGTAAAAATACTTTACTAACAATAGTGTATGTTTAATGCTGTCAATATGTGGAATTGTTCTCTGTGGGAAAGCTTTTATACTTCATTTAGTGTTTTCCAGGCAGAGAATCTGCTAAGTAAGGTATATAAAATATATGTGTGAACAGGGATTTGGTTTTTGAATGTTGCGGTTCTTATCAAGGCTCAAGCTGTCCTGGAGCACGCTATGGTCGGTATTTTTGTACGTGTTCGAATGCGTAATATGAAGACCCATGGGAGAACAGCAATTACCGACATAGCACACCGGGTTGGCACGCTGAAGTGAAAATTAGCAGGCCACATCGCTAGACGAGGAGACAAACATTGAGAAAGAAATGTTCTCGAGTGGTGATCACGATCAAGACAGAAAAGCGTACAAATGCAGGGGGAACCAGGTGGACCGACAATGTAGTCAAAGCAGCTGGAAGCCCGTTTATTTGGGTCACCAACTTACAAATAAATGTGAGACAAATTTGAACTCAATCAGTCCAGTATTTCAGTAGTTTTGGAGCAAATTTGTTGTGACAGATGGACAGACATACAGACACACGAGTGATCTTATAAGGGTTTGTTTTTTCCTTTTGAGGTACAGAACCCTAAGAATAGACATTCTATTAGGTGCAAACATATAATTGTCAGGTTACAGAATTGACTATTGTTTATCAAACAAAGTATTGCTAGATTACCGCATCACTTTACTATTGTAGTTTTGCATGCGCCAACTATGAATACAGACTATATGAAAAAACAGTACATTTTAATTTATTTCATAAACGGCACAATTTCTGTGCATACCGATGGACGAGAATCTGGACGCACACTTTGTAATTTGGACCCCGAAATCCTCACAAAAATCGACCAGTGCGGTTTAACGTCTTTGCGGTATAGTGCAAAGACGTTAAAGAAACAGCCTACATTTTGTAATTCGGTTATGTGCGGCATCAGCATAAGACTTGGACAAGCAATATAAATATTTGGGAAAAAAAAGAGTTCAGGATATAATTCAAGATAAATCTCAACAGATGATGCTTAAAAAATAACATTCCTTATACTATGTACAGCTTAACTAAATAGGAGATATTTACCTTTGTCTGAAATAGGAAGACAGTTCAGAAAGAGTAATATCTGTTGTTATTGTTGATGATGTTGAATAGTAGATATTATTTACCCAGGGGGTACAAATTTTAAAGGCGAGACAGATGATGCTTAAAAAATAACATTCCTTATACTATGTACAGCTTAACTAAATAGGAGATATTTACCTTTGTCTGAAATAGGAAGTTAGTTCAGAAAGAGTAATATCTGTTGTTATTGTTGATGATGTTGAATAGTAGATATTATTTACCCAGGGGGCACAAATTTTAAAGGCGAGACTGTTTATTTAAATCCTGAGGGGAGCGAAGGATTCTAGATTTTCAAAGTAAGTACACATCAAAAATAGTTTGAGATCACTTTGTGAAAATGCGAAATATTTTTGCTGGCAGTATGGTGAAACTTTTTTATGTCTTTGATTCTTCATTTAAAAATGTTAATGATCAAAAATCAATACCAAAAACATGTCAAAAACAATTGCTTTTCCCTATAAAAATAAATCCAATCTTTGATTACGCTTATTAAGAAATCTGAACGACAAGATTCAACCCAATTTGTTCAACTTTGAAATTGGTTTTATTTCAAGATTGGAATAAAGTATGGATGGTCTCTAAGACCTTAAAAGGTAAATTTTACGGCGATATTCAACCTGAGATTCCCCATAAACCCTGGTTTTCAAAATTCCAAAATATGGATAAAACCGCCGTTTCTACTATATGTCGACTGAGATTGAACCACTCTTGTACACCTGTATTTCTGGCTAAACTCAGGATTAGGGATAGTTCCATTTGCGAATGTGGACTGGCCGAAGGTAAAGACCATTTATTTTTCTGCTGTCCCAAACTAATCCTGTCGAGCACTTCTGAACTCACAGCAACGACAGCAACGCAGATTGCAGTGGGCTAGACTCCGTAAAATGAAAATGATGACGAGGAAAACATTTGGCAAAATTACTTCTTCGTTGACGAAACAGGAATAAGCGCTCATCCAGACAACCAACGTGTCCGTGTCTGGAGAAGACGTGGGGATGCAGAGACAAAGAACTGCCACTGGTACTGTTCAACAAGGCGGGAAATCGGTGTCCTTTTGGAGCGGAATAATGATTAGAGCTAGAGCGCCATTGATCTCGTATCAGGCCAGATGACTGCAGCTTTATACCAAAATGTTGTTATCGAAGGAATCGTCAGACCATTTAGAATAAATCATCCATCCATCCATCCATCAGCCTTTCAACGTCCACTGCTGGACATAGGCCTCCCCAAGAGAACGCCACAACGAGCGGTCCTGTGCCGACCGCATCCAACGGCTCCCCGCAGCTTTGACCAGATCGTCGATCCATCTGGTGGGGGGCCGTCTTACGCTGCGCCGTCCGATACGTGTTCGCCACTCGAGAACCTTTCTTCCCCAATGGTTATCGGTTCGTCAAGCGATGTGGCCTGCCCATTGCCACTTCAGCATGGCAACCCGGCGGGCTACGTCAGTCACTCTCGTTCTCCTACGGATCTCCGTATTACGGATACGATCACGTAGGGAAATACCAAGCATAGCCTGCTCCATGGCCCGCTGAGCGACTTTGAGCCTTAATACGAGGCCAACATTCAGAGACCACGTCTCTTGTTCCATAAATGTAGAATAAATAATGGCCACCAATTCGTATTGGTTGATCATAATGCACCCGCATATCGAGCTCAACGAGTCAATGCTGCTCTTCGTGATCACAACATTGAGAGATTAGACTGGCCTGCCGGTTCACCTGACTCAAGTCAGCACCCGATCGAGCACGCTTGGGATGCTCTAAAGCGAGCTGTTTGGAACCGTCAGCCACCTCCCCAGACAGTGCCAAAGATCAGGGAAGCTGCTATTGGAGAAAGGGACAGGTTACCGCAAGAAATCCTGAATAACTTGAATCTCAGCATGCCCAGGAGGATTGCTGCTCTTGTTCGAGCTAGGGGAGGAGTTATCTTATACTAAATTAAAACAATTCCATAATAAATTCTTAATAATTTCTGATATTGCGTCGTATTTTCTTTCATTTATTTCTTAGTTACAACTGCATTAGAATTTTCAAATCAAATTTTTATTTGTAAAGTAATTAAATATAGTTAATATTTTAGTTTAAATAAAGTTATTTTCTTTTTAAAAAATATATCACGTAAGCACTTTTCTTTTATAGGGTGAAATTTAAACAATACAGCATATTTGCTAGTGATCGCAAACTTTTTTGATGTGTATATGTCACTCGAGATTTAATTAGTATTACCGCCTAGGTGGACACTCTACTTTTTATCTCGCTCTATGAGAAAATAAGTATGTTATTGCAATTTGAATAAAAAAATTTTAAAAATCTTCTCGGACATTTTCACACAACATCCTCTGGTCTCAAACTAAGCTTAATGCTTGTGCTATGGGTACCAGATTACGGATATAATACATATATTACTTTTTTTTTGTAAATACATACATATAATAGATAGAAAACAACCAAACGCAGTACAAATATCTGTGTTCATCACACAAATAATTGTCCTGAGTGGGAATCGAACCCACGACCTCGTGCACGGAAGTCGATTGCACTACCGACTATGCCACGAGGCCCGTCACAATTACAAAATTAAATTAATTTATTTTATTAAACTTGGCTCGCACGCTGATGACATTATCATACAAACTATACAAACAATGTTTGTGATGGATCTCTGTGGTGATTGGAACTTTTACTAACAATATCCATATTCCAAATTCAAATCACTTTTAATTTCTAGGAATTTAGAGGTTTTTTCACTGTTTACGAAGAATAAACTAGCTCTTTTCGGATAGATATGATAAAAAAGAGTTACTTTTCATTAAAAAGCAAAATTTTATATAAACTATAATATAACTGTAAAAATCACTATCTTTAAGAACAAATATAGTTGTAAAAATGTCAAAGGAGGCATGATCTTTTAAAATGACAAAACAGTATAAGCAGGGTAAGACAATGATGCCGGCGGACTACTGAAGTAATGTAAACATAGTTCCAGTGGCCTGCCACTAAAGGCGGAGAGACACTCACTGCGGGTTTTTTTAAGGGTAAGACAATGGTACATTAAGCTAATTACTAGAAGAGAGTTTCTCTAGTTTTACATAATTTAATTTTAAAATGGCATTTAATACAGTAAAATCATGAAACATTTTTTGTTTGAATGTCATGAATACCAAAACTACTTATTGACATACAAGTAAACCTAAACAAGACACAACAAGAAGTGTGTTTTTTATCCATATTTTTTTAATATTGATGAATTTGCTGATACAAGAATACTGAAAAATATTGTTTCTATAATCTCGATGACTTCATGTAATTTCCTTACTACTTTCGTTAAGATTCTTATTTTATTTGCTGTTTACCTATTTGATAATTGTTTTGTTATTGTTATATTGAAAGTGATTTAAAACATGAGTGAACATTCTTTGAGAAACTATTGGCTGTTTTGTTTACATTCTGTCTCAAGTTAAAGTGAATAGCTTCAAATATAATTAGGCTTGTATATCATTAAGCCACACCTTGATTGGTCACAACAATGTGTCACATTAGTATGACCTTAATGCAATTGAATTTGGATGAGATTTGGTAGGAAAATAAATTATACACTAGATTAACACTACAATACTTTTAATATAGATAAATTATGGCTTAGATAAACTAATAAAATATTTTAATCTATATTTTAGCACTTGACATGCTCAGCTACTCTTAAAGTACAAATTATAATTTGTGAATAAGGAAAAAGAGTATTTTAGTACAAGCGGGAATCGAACATGCATCCTACTAATACTCTTTTTCCTTATTCACAAATTATAATTTGTACTTTAAGAGTAGCTAAGCATGTCAAGTGCTAAAATATAGATCAAAATGTTTGAAAAATCACGCCAACAAATAGTATGAATTTTAATTGCAAAATTAAACTTACTACATTGGATGAATGCATGTAAATGCATTGCCAATAGAGGGCGTTGGTCGTTAAAACAAATGTGATGAGGAAATTCGGTATTTCCAGAAATGGTACGATATACAATGGATTAGAGCACTTCCCCGGAAAGGAAGGGACGCAGGTTCGATTCCCGTTTGTACTAAAATACTCTTTTTCCTTATTCACAAATTATAATTTGTACTTTAATAAAATATTGTTTAATGCAATAAGCAGTTCCTGTGAAATAGACCTAAACAACTATATATAGACTAGAGTTTGAAGTCTATGTAGATAAATTCATGTGCTAAAGCTAGTATAAAAATATCTATCTGTTAAAAACGTTTTTTAATCATGTTGACTTTGGTACATGCTCAAGGACCAAGCAGGGTTTCCAAACTAGTGGGTCTAAAAATTAACATGGACAAGCCAAAAGTCATGTACAACAACGATGTAATTTCAACACTGTTCCTAGGCGGGAACGCAATTCTTGAAGTTGTCGACCTCTATGTATATCTGGGACAAATTATCAAGTGTTAGGCCTGCACCACCCTGTCGAATGACGGGGTGTGCGGTTAGGAACATTTTTTCCCACCTTAACAAAAAAATAAAGGTAGACACAACTTAGAACAAGAGGCAGGAAGCTGAGGAAGATCATCTTGTCCAATATTCCACAGTATCTGAAGATGAAGGTCTATGACCAGTGTGTCTGAATGACCTTATATCAAGGCTAAAGTCGCTCAGCATGCAATGGAGCGGGCTATGCTTGCTAAATCTGTAATACGGAAATCCGTAGCAGATCAGAAGTGACCAACATAGCCCACTGGTTCAGCACGCTGAAGTGGCTGGTCACATTGCTTGATGAACCTAGAAAAAATTAGGTTCTCGAGTGGTGACCATGTATCAGACTGCACAGTGGACCACAGCCTCCACTAGGTGGACTTTTTTAATAATGTCGCGAAAAGTCTTTGGAAGGTATCTAAATAACGTAGATCTTAAAAATCCTAGAATTTCATTTCTTAATAGCACTTGCGTGAAGCTATGCCTATATTTACTATATAAACAGATTTACTTACTGCTTCTAGATGAATATGTTGAATCTTTGGATGAAGTTCTTCTGGAAACCCATTCTCTTGGTTTTTCCCACTGTGACACTTCACTGATACAGTTATAATAATATTTCTTGCCTGATGAACTAATATGTTCTGACCATTCACGCCCTGAAGAAACGCTAGCTGAAGGTGCACTCCTCTTATCATATTTACCAATTCTACTAACACTAATGTTCAAGCCACTAGTCCTAATTTTTTTATCGGGTTCATGATTATTTCGTTCTCTTTCACTATCTTTGCTACGTTCTTTTGGTGATCTAACACTATCTGGAATTTAATAAAAACATAGTTAAAAAATAAATTGCTTGTTTATAATAATAATAGGGTTATAAGAGAGAGTTGGAGGAGAGTTTAACAAGCTTGTGAAGTGCAAAAATTTCCTGTTACATAATAATATTTAAAAAAAAAATTATGAACTAATTTTTTAATACATATCAATAACATAATATACACATATATAATTTGAAAAGAGAACTCTATCAGCATGTAGTACACACAAATATTTGTAAAATGGTGTATTCACAATGACAAATAATTCTGGATACTACCAGCCCTAGCAGTTATTGATGTCACAAAGAGTGTAGTGAAGAAGAAATGGAAAGCCTATCCTGTTCTGTGATATTAATTTAACATACAAGATGCTTTTAATCATGAAAATATGAATAGTTCCCGCAGCATATTCATTTTTGGTACATAAAACTAATAACTACTGAAATATTATGAATTAAAACTATATTTACACTATCTACCTAGTTTTCTTGATTTTCTATTATCCTGACGTTTTAAACACTTTACAGCATTTATGCCCATGGCAGTGTAAAGATTTCATAACGTTGTGACAGTACTAAGTCGAGTAAATGTGATAGATTCTGTAAATGTAGTTCATAACATTCTCATAAATATCATAAAGAATTAAACTACCTAGATAGTTAATTTAACAAAATATGATGATAAACACATACAATATGTTTTAACCCCAACAAGGAATTTCTGCAGGTAATACATAAATAACTTAAAGGATTGGAAGTCTATGCAGACAAAGTTGTGAACAGAAGCTAGTTTGTAACATTATTCAAAACTCTATTAAATATAATAGAAAGAATTCATATTTCATCTATATGTCATCTAGTTGGGTTCTGAAATATTTGTTTGACACATAAAAGATGAGCTAGATAAGATACACTCATACATATGAATTAGAAATAAATCAAAATATAATATACATATTACACAAAGAAATATAAATGTTTAAATGTTCAAACTGTGGAAAAATAATGTTATTCACATTGCCTTCTACAAATATTCCCATAAATACATAAACAATGTGTCACAATGTAAATTAAATACTCACTACTACGCTCAGAGTTCAATAACATGCAATTTCTATTCAGTAGGTATATGTTGTTTTTTTACTATCATATGTAATTTTCAATTGCCACTATCCTAATACTAGATATTTATATGAGGATGTATAATATATTATGTTTACAGCAAATTGCCACTATCACAGTTATTTTTTATTGAATAATAAACTTTGAACCCACAGAAATTTATAAATAACTATTTATATGGACATTGAGGACTTGCAATAATTTTGTAATTGTATAATTATAATTAAAATGTAGTCTTTAGATATGTCACAATAAGATTTAAACAAAAATTATACCTGTATACTTATTTCTAGAGGATTTGTAGTCTCTATCTCTCTCCTTTTCAGAACCTTTTTGTATATAGGCATTTCTGGATGTTGGATATCCTCTGTCATCAGCCATATGGGGGTAGTGATGGTGCCCATGGCCTGATTGACTTGAATGTGTGCTGTGCGCATGTGACACATTACCATTGGGAGATCGAAGAGGAGTGTATCGGGTTTCAGGAGAGACATAATCATTTGCTGCTCTTCTTTCACTCTTTGAATTGTATTTCTGTTCACATAAAATAGATTTCAATATAAAAACATGTACTGGTACTAATGCATAATAATTCATTACTGTATCATTTCTCTCTCAATACATTTAAACTGATAGCTACATCAATATCTCAACATACTGTCAAAATGTAAATAATATGATTGTTTGTTTTTTTGTCCCCTAACTTATAGATTATTAACTTAGTTGTAAAAAAAATATTAACACCAACAAGAACTGTTAAAATAGGCACTTGTTTTAAGCTTTAGGCATATTTTCTCTCTGTGGTCAGACTTAATACACATACATTTATTTCACCATCCATTTCCAACAATAGAGATATAAAGTTAACTAAAGATGATATCAAATATGACTACAAAGCCCTAAAACCTCTTTGGTGGGGGTGCCCAATACACCTATATACAAATAGAATCTCTTGTAATATATAAACATATACTTATGTGTGCATTTGTACTGATTGAAGGATTTCATAGTGGTGTCTATAAATGCGGTTCGGAAAACTTACGGAAATTGTGATTTTTGTTTCATTAGGAATACTAGTACATGAAGATATACTTAGATGTAGTTCGAAATTAAACTTGTAGTATGAATCTTATACAAAATAATTAGTAGATTATGATATAAATATAATAATAATGATAGTAACAGGAATAGAAAAATATTAGTGGTGAATATTTCTGTGCCTATTACGTAGAGTACCTATATTATCATTCAAGCAGCCCCTAATCATTGAAATAGTTCGAAACATTAATTGCCAGGTATAGGTACTTTTGATTCACTCTTACCTGATACGGATGGGACTGATGCTTCTCAAAGTACCTGAAAATAAATAAAAATATGTATTACATTCACCTAAATTTCAGCAAAACTCAAATTGGTGACCGCCATCTAAAGACTGCAAAGCCGAAGCATACAAAACCCTATCATACCCATCGCTTATTCGCTGAGGTTTCCTTGCATGCATTACCATCAATGCAATTGTACGATTTATTACGGCCTCAGTAGTAAAATTTTAATGCAATCACTGTCATTAAAAACAGTTTCACAGAAGGACGTGATTTAACTTGATGGACGCCATGTCACAGTCGAGACATTCAAGCAAGAAAGAGATATTGCTGAAAGCGAGATAGAAACGCATCCATGATCGAAATCGAAGCTTTATAATTTATGTTCTCTATGGTTGATGTTATAGGGTTGCAGTCTAAAAAAATAATATTCTGCTAGCTTGCTAATTCGTTCATTATTTTTGCAATAAAAAGGGTATAATAGGGATAAAAACTACCATATCAGCTATCTCTCAAATAGGGATTTTCATGTATAAAAAAATCTATATTTTTTCGATATAAAATATCGTAGTGTTCTATCGATACTTTGCGATAATATCGTACAATAAATCGATATTCTCGATCAATCGTATGTAATTTGTTTGCATTGAAAACAAAATATTGAGGAATTTAATATAAACACTAAAGAAGTTCTATTTTTTTATTCTTTTAAATAGTGATCTATGATATGGCTTTTAAATCACGTTATACTTGCTGTATGAATCGTAAACTATAATAAGCAATACAGATCTTTGCCTCGAACTCGACTTTGGACGCCGGGGCAGCCACACCGCCTACCATCCCGTGGTGTGAAAGCTCCGTGCCTGAAATCCGCATTACGCAACGTGCGGTCAGGAGGGAGCTGAGGCTGCTGGACGTCCATAAGTGAAGTGGGCCGGATGGCATCCCTGCAGTGGTTCTTCGAACGCGCGCCTCTGAGTTGACCCCCGTCCTAACGGGCCTATACCGTCTCTCATACAGTACCGGCAGGGTTCCTACTTTGTGGAAGGTAGCCCATACGGCTTTCGTAACGGTCGGGCTGCTGGTGATCTTCTTGTGTATCTTACCCACCGTTGGGCGGAGGCCTTGGTGGGTGGAGGTGAAGCTTTGGCATTTAGCCTGGACATTGCGAAGGCGTTCGACAGGGTCTCGCATAGGGGCATTCTATCGAAGTTACCATCTTATGGGATCCCTGAGGGACTCTGCAAATGGACGCCAGCTTCCTAGATGGTCGGAGCATCAAAGTCGTAGTAGATGGCTGCTGCTCCAATACCATGGGGGTTAATGCTGGCGTACCACAAGGTTCGGTGCTGTCTCCAACACTGTTAATCCTGCATATCAATGACTTGCTCTCAATAGAGAATATACATTGCTATGCGGATGGCAGTACAGGCGATGCGCGATATGCCGGCCATCAAAAAGTCCCTCGGAATATGCAGGAGGAGAGACGGACCAAACTTGTGTCTGAAGTCGAGCGCTACCTTGGGTGGGCCTCGGAATGGGGTGAAAAGAATATGGTTCAATTCAACCCCACAAAGACACAGGTTTGCGCATTCACTGCAAAGAAGGACGCATTTATCGTGGCGCCCCAGTTCCAAGGGGTGACTCTCCTGGTCTCCAAGAGCATTGGGATCCTCGGCATCGACATCTCTAGCAAAGTTCAGTTCGGGAGTCATTTGGAGGACAAAGCCAAATAGGCGAGTAAAAAACTAGGCGTCCTGAACAGAACCAAGTGGTACTTCACACCGAGGCAACGACTTGTGCTATATAAAGCACAGGTCCACCCTCATATAGAGTACTGCTCACATCTCTGGCCAGGTGCGCCTAAGTACCAACTCGACCCACTTGACTCCCTGCAAAGGCGTGCTATTCTTATTGTCGATGATCCCGATCCCACGGATGGTCTGGAGTCGTTGGAGCGGTGGAGAGACTTCGGGTCCCTCTGTGTGCTCTATCGGCTCTACAATGGAGAGTGCTCGGAGGAGCTGTTTGAAGTGGTACCGACACCGCCATTTTACCACCGAACCACAAGACGTCGCGGTAGGATCCATCCACCCCACCTGGAAACGATTACGTCAAAGACAGTTCGTTTTCAGCGTTCTTTTCTACCACGTACGTGTAAGCTCTGGAATTACCTACCTGCTATGGTGTTTCCCCGGCGCTACGACATGTCCTTCTTTAAACGAGGTTTGGAAGGAGCACTTAACTTGCGGTAGGCGGCGGCTTGGCTGTGCCGCTGATGTTGCTCAAGTCCATGAGTGGCGGTTACCACTTACCATCAGGTGGTTCGCTTGCTCGTCTGCCACCGTTGGCAATAAAAAAAGCCACTTTTTGTGATTTACACGGTACTGTCACTAACTGTATTTAGATTTCTTAAGCTGCATCAAACAAAAAAGACAACTATTGGTAATTTTATAGGATTTTAAATAGGTACTGAGAACGTAGCGAGCGACCATAGATTTAAACACTTAATACTGGTAGCGAGCGGCCATCGATTATTTTTTTTTACGACTAATACTGCCCTCGGAGAGTAGTATTTCGTTTCTTTGTGTTTCGTTATTAGGAAGGCTTCAATTCGGGGTTTTACATTTTACTTTTATTCAAGTTACCAAGCGTAAATATAGGAAACAGTATATTAAAATAGAATATGCTTTTAATTTCTGATGATATTTGATATATCGGATGAAATATTCATTATAACACATTTAACGGGTCGATTTGACATATCGTTATTAGATGATTAAATAATATCAGACTGAAGCGATATATCAAGTACATATATCGATATTTTATGAAATATCGGTGTGCCATTTTTTGACGTGTATACTTCTTTAGAATTGTTGTGATTTGAAACTCGATGAAACAAAAATGCGTCACTATAAAGAAACAATCACATAAATGCTGAGCCATAACTGTATAGGATTAACAGTCAGTGTGACGCTTGTTCATCGAACAGGACTTAATAAACATGGCCGTAAAAAAAGATTAAGTATTTATTACAAAAAATAAGTAAAGAAGAAGGGGTTCGAAAGAAGCATAGATCAAAATGCGTTCACTCCGGCCGGATCCAGAAATACCGCACTCTCCTCGGTCTTGCCGTGGGCGTTCACGCCCAAGAGCAGCTGCAGCACCCAGTCAGCCAAATAGTAGTGGTCCTGCGTAGGCCGATGTCTGGTAACTCTAAAGGTGTTCCTGGAATTACACCAAAGAAAATATGACGGTGTTTTCTTTCCTAGGATTTTATGACCAGATTGTGAGGAATCCTAGATAAACTACACTATCAGCTAGCCCTTAGGAATAGATAGTCAAGGTGGCAGTTTAAAAGAAACTCAATAACGGGTAGGCAGCATTTAGCAACTATTTACAAAAGTAATTACAATTATTTAATAAAAGCACAGGTTGTTATGGCCAAATACTCACTAAATACAAGGCAATTAAGGCAAATAAGCTAGGCGATAGACAGAAACAACTAGGTACACTAACATAATTTAAATAGAAAAAATATCTAACGGTTATATTTGTATAACGGCCAATTCTCACCAGATAACAGTCTAAAAGCTACGAAAATAGATAAAAAGTTATTTGCACCACTTACCCAGTACGGGAACATAGTTTAGAACTATTTAATTTGATTTTTAAGAATACAGATGTTGTAATTATGTATTTAGAGATCACGTGAAGCATTTATACTGCGCTTGCGCATCAAAGCGACGTGTACCTGCTTTCAAGACAAAATCAGGTAGGTATGTCGGAGATGGCCGCGGAGGTGTGGAAGGGCGTGGGGACGGGCCGCGCTTCGTGCGTTACAAGCGAGTAGGGGCTCGGCAACCATATCTTATATATATAAAAGAAAAATTGATGTGTCTGCAATATATATTTTTTTATTAGTCTTAGGTAGCTATTTTATAAGATTAGGTTAATTGGTTAGAATATTTAAATTGTAATTTGTACTAGGTATAAGAATAATTAAATAGATTTATTATGAGAATTATATAATTATTAGAATATAAAGAGCGTTAAAGTAATGCTACGTTACATCAGTTGCAGAAAAGTCCAAGTTATCTTAACTTTGAAATAATTTTTTTGTCACAAAAATTATTCCTTGTTTGAAACCTCGGTCTCCGAGTTGCGTGATCAATACTTAAACCATATGACCATGGTGTACATAATATTAAGTTTGAAAAGTAATATTCATTCAATAATAAACTAATATCTCATTTTTGCTATGTTCACCTACCCCCGAAGTGAATCATATAATTTTGTTATTTATTTTGCTATGGTGAGGTTCACAAGATCTTTTACCAAAGTTGTTCCATGAATTCCTACAGGATCTAATATATCGTTGCAGAAATGAAAATTTAAATTAATTTTAAGGCTCCATTAAATTTAACTATTGAGAGGTCATTTTAAGCTTGGTAAAAATAATAAACCTTATATTTTTATCCTAATACTCTTAATACTATAGATCCATCTCAATCTCTCGTAGGATACTTTTCAGAAGTTTCACTTCTTCCGTGTGTGAATTGCACACATGGTTTTTTTTTATATTGGTTTATTAGTTTAGTTTATCGCGAACAAGCAATGTCACACAAAATTGTTATATGTAAAGATTTGTTCAACTATCAATCCTTTTTTTTTTAAGGCGTGTAGAAATTTACCTAACTGCACGAGTGTCCAATCAAAGAACGGAGACGTCTTTCGGGGCAACAAACAGGGTAGTGTGGGGGCCCTCACCCACTAAATAAACCCCCGTGTACCGTCTCTCCGCCTGTAGTACCCACAAACCAAGTAGTAGCGTACCACTGGAACCGTGTGATATTACTTTAATGGTTGAACTGTCAATCCTGAACTGAAAAATAAATAAAGTTAGGCAGCGTTCTAGTGGGTAAGTGAATAGTGATGTCGTGACGAAAAATTTATAGTTGGTCTGTCGTTTGTAGCTGTTCTTATATAACGTCTGTTTGTCGTCATTACGTCAACAATATTATTATTGTGGCTACGATGAATATACAAGCTAGGAAACTAAACTGCACAACTATTTGTCATCACGACATAGTGGAAACACGCCCTTAGTTCGTTAATCCGTCACCGATTCTTAAAAGATTTTCTTAAGAATAAATGAGGGTCAAATTTCATTGTCATGGGGAATACATTATCAATATTATCATGATGTTGTGGTATTATTGATAGTGTAATACCCCGTATACCAGGTTCGTGATAATTTCTTGATTCAATTCAATTCAATTCTTCATTCTGGCGGTCCCGATGATATAATTTCTTGAAATCTGCGATAATGGGGATGCGTGGCTTCAATAATATCGAAATGTAAACTCTTTGCAATATTTTTCTGTCAGTTAGGGATGCAGGAAGAACCAAAGAGTATCGATATTTAACGTATTGATATTTAAAAAAAATGTTGATATCGGTTTCGATCATACACTAAGTATACTGTAGGCTCACTACTATTTTAATACTAAGGATGAAGAAAAGGATGCACATATTAGGTTTCAGTAAAAGTGAGCTAGACACATGTATGTTTTTTATCCTTTTCGCGAGCCTTTTATATTTTTCTTGAGACCCAATCAACTGGGTCCCAACAATAAGGTGGCCAACTATCCCCAACATCGGTATGTAAGCTTGTTTCTGTTTTTACATAAAAAAAATGTTAATTAACCACGTTATATATGCTAATGTTACAAGCTCTACTACATTTTAAGCAAAATATAGGCATATCTGTAATTTCTTTTAGCCTGTTATTCTTGTATCCAGCTAAAACATACAGTAGTTCATATTTATAGTCTGCAAAGTTATAATCATAGTTATATTTTAAAATTATTCCGGTAGTCATATGTCAAACTATTGCTATCTCTACACTGCATACGCTGAGAACGTGTCTATAATATCCTCTGTCTACAGTTTCCATATATCGAAAAAAAAAAAAGTATCGATATATCGATGTTTTTTTTTTTTTTTTAAAGTATCGATATATCGATGTTTTTTTCTTTTAACTTTGCAATCCACTGGTAAAGCGGTGATAACAAATGTGTGGTAACACACAATTTGTTGTGGTAGCTAAAGGTAACAAATGTTACCAAGCATCATTTCTTCGCACGGTTCAAATATATTTTTTGTTTCTATTTACGTAGACGATTATTACCATAGAGAAAGAACACTATCTGCTTAATATATAACGTAACCTCAGTATAACACATCGCGAATACTACACAGTGCCAACATTCAACAGAATATAAATGAAATATTATCCTGTAGTAGCGATGGGTCGTCGACGTAATTATTGATAACGAAACTAGACCGTTGATTTGCTTTCATCAACGAGTCGATCGACTAGATAAGGAATAAACATTGTATCGCGGAGGACTTTACAAACATACAATTTCGCGGGCTTTTTTACGGCTCTGCATTCCAGCAATGTTAGTCAATGGTGACAACAGTTTTACTATTATTACAAATGTGTAAGTAAGTAAGGCTCGCCCTCTATTACGTGGGACTTAAACATAGCTGGCGAGTCGTGGGTGTGTAATACACCTCTGCCTACCCCTTCGGGGAATACAGGCGTGATGCTATGTTTTTTTTTTCTGTGTAAGTAAGTTTGTTTGTTTGCTAACTCTTGACACTACAACTACTTAACCATCATCACGAATTATGGCATACATAATAACTCGGACTACAGATTAGGACATAGGCTACTAACTATTGTTCAAGTGGAGAAGGTAGAGCTTTCCTGTGGGATTGCTATTTTTGTGTAGACTATTTTTATGCCAGAGGGTAACTGACGTATTTAGATTAAAGTGCTATACTCCTTTATGACAAGTTTGTTTAATAATGAAGACTAATAAGTTAAGTTGTTAGGTTTAATGTTAGGGGGCCAGCTGCAAAATCAGTGCTGTTCACGTAGCACAACAAAAACTGAGCTGGCTACCTTGTTTACACTATTGATATTTTATGTTTGTTGTTTTTTTTTATTTTTTCCGATCTTGTGCTTTTTACCTTTTCGTTATAAACATTTGGGTATCAACATTGGAGTATAAACACTGGAGTATTGACATTGAGGTTGAGGCGGTTATAAACATTGGAGTATCGAATCCGATACGTTTTAGATACTTGAATTTTTATATCGATACATCAATATATCGGATTAATAAATATCGTAATAAAATATCGATATATTTAACAAAATATCGATATTTTTGATCTATATTTTTAGCACTTGACATGCTCAGCTACTATACCATTAGAAATGGTACGATAGCTCAATGGATTAGAGCACTTCCCCGGAAAGGAAGGGACGCAGGTTCGATTCCCGCTCGTACTAAAATACTCTTTTTCCTTATTCACAAATTATAATTTGTACTTTAAAAATATCGATATTTATTCTCCAAGCCTACTGTCAGTTATTCGCCACAAATTATATAGTTGTATGAAATGACATAAAAAATCAAATTGTTATCCCCCTGCTCAAACCTGGATGCAACGCATCAGATTTTAATAGTTACAGACCCATAGCCCTTTCTTCTGTATCATCTAAAATCTCTGAACATATGGTCAAGCATCGCTTAGAATGGTTGGTAGAGAACAAAAAATTATTACCAAAATCACAATTAGGATTTAGGAAGGGTATGAGTACAGTAGATAGTCTTAGTATACTATCTACTGATATTCATATATCTTTTAAAAAAAAACAGTATTTAGTTGAAGTTTTTATTGACATTGCATCAGCATATGATAATGTATTATTGCCTGAGCTTAAAAATAAACTCCTACATTTGGATATTCCCACAAAGTTGACACGTTTTATATGTAATCTTTTTATGGAAAGATCCATTTCAATTAAACACCAAAATTCTTTCCTTCCATCAAGATATGTTTGGAAAGGTTTACCGCAAGGTTCTGTATTAAGTCCTTTATTACATAGTATTTACACCAGCGATTTAGAGTCTACAGTACTATCTTTTTGTCAAATTTTGCAATATGCGGACGATATAGCTCTTTATACTTCAGTTAAATCTATAGTAGAAGCAGAAATCCAATTAAACTCTGCTCTAAGGTACTTATCTGACTGGCTCCTAGAGCATGGTCTCTCTATATCAGCTTCTAAAAGTAAAGTAGTGATATTTACTAAAAAACGGATTATCCCTAATATCACAGCTAGAGTTAATGAGAATGTGATACCTCAAGAGACCAAAGTAAAATTTTTAGGATTATGGCTTGATTCAAAATCATCTGGTATTAATCATTTTGATTATGTTATACAGAAATGTGAAAAGAACATTAATATCCTCCGTTCTCTTTCTGGGTTATGGTGGGGTGCTCATTTCTTTACTCAGAAATTAATATATAATGCCATATTCCGTAGCCATATGGATTATGGCTCTTTTTTTAGACCCTTGTAATAAATCTGTTCTTAAGAGACTTGACAAAATTCAAGCCAAATGTTTACGTATAATATTAGGGGCTATGAAGTCATCACCTATTAATGCGATGCAAGTAGAGGGTGTTGAACCTCCTCTTTCACTACGTTGGCAATACCTTGGCAACAGATTTTGGAACGAAATTCCTTATCGCGCATTGCGAAAGGGGGCTAGACAGAAAAAATTAAGACCAAAAGTTGTAACGACACTTTTTGCTTTTTGTTTGTTTTTGTTATATTTTTTTATATAAGTTTATATTACATTATATTTGTTAATAATAATAAAAAAAAATTATAGCAAAAAAAAAAAAAATTTTATTACAATTCCTTCACTAATTAATCGAAAGGAACTTCGTTCCATCCGGTTGTCCCTTGACACCTCTCAAGTTTTTTTTTTTAATTAACTCAAGTCTAATCGTCCCCTTATCCCTAAATTGAGACAGTTGTCTGAACTTTATAACTCTCATAACACACAATCATCTCACCTTTTCGCTTGTATTCTCCGCAGTTATTTTTTATCTAACAATCTTCCCAATCCAGTTTATCAAAATCCCAGTCTACCATTATATTCTCTTGATTATGATGCGCTGATTTTCCAGCCCAACATTATTTTGAATTTCGGTATTGATAAAGATACAATTGAGGCCAATAAGGTTTTCCAACAGAAAATTCAAAGTGAATTTGAGAACTGGTACACTTTGTACACTGATGCATCTAAATCTTCAGATAGTGCAGTAGGTGTAGCAGTTTGGATTCCTTTCACAAGAATCATGCTAAATTATAAATGTCCATCTGCTTCATCAATATTTACGAGAGTCAATAGCAATTTTAGAAGCAATTAAATTTGTGAAATCTCATAATTTGAATAATTCATTAATATTTTTAGATTCTAAAAGTTGTCTACAAGCAATATTATCTAATCCTTTCAGGTCTAAATAAAAATTTCCAATTATTTTTCAAATAAAAGATGAATTGTTCCAATGTCATAAACTTAGTATTAATATTATTTTGGCTTGGATTCCTAGTCATATGGGTATTCTAGGTAACGAATCAGCTGATTGGTGTGCCAAGTCTGCAGCAGTTGTAGGTTCCCTTGACCATTTACATGTATATTCATATGACATCTGTGCCTCCCTGAAATCAGTCCTATTTCAGGATTGGACTGAACAATGGCATATTTCTAAAAACGTTAAAGGAAAATTTTATGGTGATATTCAACCTGAGATTCCCCACAAACCTTGGTTTTCTAAATTCAAAAAGGCTGATAAGGCTACCACCTCTACCATCTGTCGTTTACGTTTAAACCATTCTTGCACTCCGGTATTCCTTGCTAAACTTAGGATTAGAGATAATTCCATTTGCGAATGTGGTCTGGCTCAAGGAAATATAAACCATATATTTTTTTGCTGCTAAATTAAACTGTTCGTTATATAATATTTCACCAACAGAAATCTCTCGTCCTACATCTTTTAAACTTCTTTTGTTTCTTGTATTTACTCCATTTTATTAATACACTTTGTAAATTCATAAAAGTTAATAAGATTAAATTGTAAATGTATGTATATATTATAGAGGTATTTAGTTTATAAAAAAAGAAATAGTTTTAGATTTGTAAATATTGTATTCCTGTAAGTAGTTGTATGTCATGTACCTAGTTAGAGTTGTATTTTTTGTTTCAGTGTATCTCATGGTAATCCGTCGTGTTGGACTCATTTTTCACCGTTTATTTATCTTTCACCGAACAAATTTCCATCGTTTGACGGTCTACCTTAAATTCATACTCGATATTGGCGAAATTGTGCTCACACTGCCACAACAAGAGCCATTAAACAATAAGTTAAGATAAGATATATAGTTGTATGTCCAAGGAAGTTATTCGCTTGCAACCGTGGCTCTTTAGTATATACTCTTTGACCATGGCGGAAGGACATCCGAGTAGTGACGAAGAGTGACGATGACTAAATATACACACATTTTTTTTTCGATTGTTTTGTCTTTATTTTTGTCTGTTTGTTGTATACATGTTACTTCCATGGTTTGCTCATCAGGCAAACGCTACTGAACTGACTTTGATGCAACTTTTACATGCATTTTATACGCAATAAAAATAAAGAAAAGAACATAAATATAAACATTAAACATATATGTAGTATATCATCTATCATAAAAAAACAAATGGTTGTCTGTAAAGTCGGTTTACGGCATTGAGCTCTAATAAAGGGGGAGAGGAAATGACTACAAATTTACCGAGCCAAGTCTTTGAAATCCAAAAATGGCGGAATTTCCGCTAGGGAAGCTCGTAAAAAATATCGATATCGATACTTCAGTCCTTCAAGCGATCTATAAATTTTTGGGTGGACAAAGGCTTTTTTAATTGCGTAAATCTTTATCTACCTGTACCTATAATTATATCTATGTGTGTCAAATTGCAACCCTATCCATTCAGTCATATGAGCTAGTGGTTGATAGATCAATCAGGTATGCCTTTTTTTAAACAAACAGAAAATTAAGGGCGTAACACTCTATTGAATAGATTTGGGTTGTAAAAA
The DNA here is from genome assembly GCA_948253155.1 of Leucoma salicis. NCBI lineage: Eukaryota > Metazoa > Arthropoda > Insecta > Lepidoptera > Erebidae > Leucoma > Leucoma salicis. The sequence goes on from OX411803.1 coordinate 16,726,213, forward strand.
GCATACAGAAATAAATAATATTTTAATGTTGGGTATAGACGTTCACTCTAAGTTCAAACATACCTATATAAGTTTGTGATGTGTTGACATCAGGAGAAAAAGATTTGAAAGTGAGGTATTACGATAACTAGAAACAAGTATATAATAATATTTTATTCGTTCCATCAGTCATTCGACGTCCACTGCTGTACATAATAGGCCCCTAAGAGAACGCCACAATAAGGGGTTCTTTTTTTTTTATTTAACATGGTCCAAAATGCAAGTTTACGCACGTCACTGGGGTACCAACAGGATCCAGGGGGAGTATCGAGCTTGATGTCATACAGGTTCGATTCTTGTATTGAGTTCATGAGCCACAATACCGACTAAAACATGACCGCGGCGCCTTCTTCCGTCATAATAGTAAAACCGGGTGTTAGCGTGGCGACGCTTTGATGTGACAATACAATATTAAGATGACATGGAGCTGGTCTGACGATGGAGCTGGAAGGTGGACATAGGAATTCTATAATGAAACGGTGCAACCCTATCGAGTTTAGACTCGTTTGATTCGTCTTGACGAGTAATTTCTCTTAAGATGGTTTCCAGGGTCTGATGATGAAGCTAAAAAGTGGCTATAAGAACTCCGTTATAAAATGACATAACCCCATCGATTTTGGGCTCGTACAGTTACTCCTGCCAAGTACGATGGATGGATAATCGGGTATTACTTTTCTTCGTGCTGCATTGAAGTACTGAACAAGAAGGCATGTTATCATCTGTTTTATCTTTTATCTCTGTAAAAATCACAGTACTTCCGCATATTTTAGGCTGCACGCATTGTTGACAGCACGGAACATATTGGCAATAGGCTTGCAGAATAAATATCGATATATCGGCGAAATTCTTTTTCACTTTACACTTTACAAACATACAATTTCGAGACCTTTCTTATGACTGAATTCCAGCAATCTTACGGCGATAACAGTTGTAACTATTTTTACAAATGTTAAAGTAAGTTCGTTTATTTGCTATTTTTTGACACCGTAACTACTTAAACAATCATCACGAATTGTCACTTATTTATAACTCTGGAGTACAGATTAGGACAAAGGCTACTAACAATTGTTTAAGTGGAGAAGGTCTCCTGGCTGGGATGGCTATTTTTGTGTAGATTATTTTTATGCTAGAGAGTGACGTATTTAGATTGAAGAACTTTACAGGATTATGCTCGCTGTAAAAGTGTCTGAAAGGACAATAAAAAGTTAAGTTGAAAGTTTATTATAGGGCCAGCTGAAAATCAGTATTTTGCAATTAGTACTACAAAAACTGAGCTGGCTACCTTTGTTACACTATTGATATTTTATAGTTGTTCCTTTTTATTTTGTTTTTCTTATCTTGTGTAACAAAAGTATTTACTTGCTTTGAATACTAATAATAATACAATTCAAATGATTAATCAAATCGATAAATTAATAATAATTAATTTATTTAATGGTATGCTGCTAAGCCTTTGCTCACCACTTCATTCCGAGCACACAAAATTAATAAATGGTCGGCTTCTTCCCACTATATGAAAATTTGTGACTAATAAAAATCACAAATTATTAGTGGTGGATGCTAGGTTGGAACCTAAATAGCGCAAATTAAATATTTTGAAATAAAGAATATTTAATATATCAATATTTTTTAAAACATCGATATATCGATAGTTGTTGGTTCTTCCTGCATCCCTAATTGACAGCTGACATACAACAGATAAAGGCCTTATTCCGATATACACTGCGAGCACTGTAATATCACGTGATCAACAGCTTCCATAAATATAACAACGCACTATGGAATATTATTATTGAATATTGTAAATCAAAGATACTCGAACACGGCAAAGTAAATAAATTGTGTTTATTGCAGTGTAAAACCAATACTTTGTATGAAATGAAAGTAATGACAGATCAGTATACTGGACTGCATTCCGTTAAAAACAGTAACCATTATAGCTAACTATAAAGGAACGACTTTACAGTATACTAAATTGACATCACACCTTACAGTGCTCGCAGTGTATATCGGAACACACCCAAATTACGCTGTCATCGTAACTATTAAGATGGCGGACGACAGCCGAAGTAAGTCACTTTTACTAGGTATATGAAGATTAGGGCGCCTCCCCCTTTATTAGAGATCAATGGTTTACGGACAGATAAAGGTGTACTATCTATGAAGGGTAGAAGTTAGGAGGAGGACTCATGAAATAATTTTCCGCTGAAAGAGAGCAAATCAAGGTGGTGCCACAGTAGCAAGTGGAAGGATTTTAAAAACGGCGCCATAAATTATTAGAGTAGGATACTAAAGGAAAGAAACACTTCCGCTTTGTTACCATGCGTTTTATATTTAGGATTTTATTATTTATTTATATTATATTAATTACATATAATATATATTAATTACATTTGACTACGTAAATAGTTGAGATTCTAAATACTGCATATTCCTTAACTACAGAAAGTCAAGAGAAATATTAATTTTTTCAACCCAGCACACTTCACTCTGTTTAAAACTGCTAAGTTCATATCATTTCCACTTGCCACACTAGAGCTATTTCGGTGAGTTTACGAACAATGATTTGCTGTTTAGAAGAGGACATTTTTTCAACTTATCCCCTATACAAGATGGTCCTCCTATTTCTACTCTCCATATTACTATCCTTTATCTAAGTTTACGGACGATAGTTTAACGTGACAACATCATAACAAAACATTGATGAAATGATTGCATTCTCTCATGAATAAAAATGGATGTGGCGCAAGCGTACAATGAGCGTAACGGGACAATGACCGTAACGGGACAATGGGCCATCCTTTATCGTGCGTGGAGCCGGCGTTCATCGATTTATTAGACGCTGTCACGTCGTCTATATTGAACGGCAGACAAAAGCTTAGTCAATGTGTTTATCTCAATACAGCTTTTGTTCATTGAAAACACTAATTTGGTATAGAGTTGCGTACGCAACAGATAATAAAGCTAAACAGATGTTTAGCTTTCCACGTCTATTCAGCTTTCACGACAAACAGGCATAAAAAAAAGGAAAAGTGTGTGCAAGAGCACATGCTAACACTAGTGTTCAGCGCTGTTCCGTCGCATTTAGCACTGTTCCGCCGCGTTCAGCAATATTCCGCTACGTTCAATCAAACAGCGCGTTTCGCCGCGTTGAGCACTGCACATGGACTGCCTTGCGACTTGCTGAGGTTGATAGTTAATTTTAATTAGCTGGGGCCGTGGTTGTATGAACCAGCGAACATCTGCCATCCGCGATCACTACAGCGAATGTGCGGTGCGACGCTCCGCTATCTTGAAGCGTTGCCCAAAGAGGAGGAGGAAGATTTACCCGAAAGGGTAAGTCACCGACGGACCACTGAAGTAATACCTACTGGTTTTAGTAGCCTGGCGGACGGCGTGCAGGTGGACGGCACACGGTGGGCTTAATTAGTGGGTGAAGGCCCCACACTACCTTGTACGTTGTCACGAACAACGAGGTGTGTGGTTAGGCACATTTTTTCCCACCATACCAAAAAAAGGGTAGGTAGTTAATACATTTGATTTAATATTGCTACGTAACAGTCACACATGGAACTGCCCATTTTGAGTGAAAAATAGTAAATGAAAGTATGTAGTTTACCGTGAGCATTAATCACTAATAAAAAAACGTATTTCAAATTAGCTTGGTTCTATTTAGTTTGATTAGGGCCGCAAGAATGACGTGACGCCTGATGACGCCAATCATGTTCCAACACGAATTCTCAGTCAGTTCTCTAGAACTAGATGTATGGAGGTCAGTGCTTTTTTTAAATATATTTTGATATAGGCAGCATTTAGCAGTGCCAAGAAGGTCAGTGAGCTAACGTCACAGATAATAATAAAAAAGTAAAGATACTTCCGTTAGCATACAAGCCTTTTCCTAATTATTATACATTTCACGAATGGAAAGAGTATTAAAGTTTAATAAAAAATATATAAATAAATTTTAGGCTTTTTCCTTTTTACTTCTACTTTATTTCAGTTAGTACTAAGAAAATCTGGCTTAGTAGTTATCCACTTGTTTAACTTGTAAACTGTTATGGCGTTTGTGTCCTGATATACACAACGCATATTCGCAGATTTTGATTACTGATTCGTTTAGACGCATTTTTTGTCTAGTATTAATGATAACATATGCTACTAACTTAAAAATGACATATTTGTAAAAATAAGGAGACCAATAGTGAAAGCGTACAGTTTTTAGGTTATGTTTCCATCTTTTATTGGTATTTTAGGTGGGTTCAGTGAGACGACACCAGATGCATGTATTTTTCGAAGACGATATCCTTTATGTGATGTCTGAATGAATTTCTCACGGTTTTTAGATATTCAGTCATGGTGGGAAGTGCCCAGTATCGCGTACTTTTGTTCTCTTTTCAGAACTGCTTTCAACCTTCTGGATTTTGACATTGAAGTAAGAAACGATACTGATTCATAGTGTTTTCTTTTTGTAATTATGAATAATCTCACCTTTTCTTGATTTTTATTTAAGGATCTGGAAGAAGCGCTTTTAACCGATGGCACGGAGGATTCCGCCAGTTCTCTCTTGACTGAGTTGATAGTGCGTCTTTTGAATGGTTGTTTGGGCAACAATGACATCTCAGCGTTTAATTATCAAGTACATATATTGTTATTATGATTGTGTTCTTAGTGGTTCCTTGTGTCACCTTTCACCATACTCATTAATTTCCAGATGTATTTGAGGCGGTTATTTAGAAGGAAATGTCAAGAAACAGGCAGATATAACCCTTTTAACACTGATATAGATTTTCAGTTTCTGCCTCTTCGTACTAAGGTTGAAATTTTGTATGCCTTATGTGATTTCCGTCTTGATGCTGATGATGTTTTTGATTTGTTTAAAAACCTTGAAGCTGAGAGTTTGAGAGTGGAGCCCCTTGGGTATGTTTATTTCAAATTTAAATTTTTGAAACAATATGTATATTATATAATTTGTGTATGAAAATAATATAGAACTAGAACAATGATAGTTCATTTTATTTTAGTTGGGATGATAACTACTCAGCATATTGGTATTTTTACGGCACAAGATTGTATCGTGAAGACATTATAAAGAAAACCAAAGGAAAGCATAAAAAAAGAAGGATCAAAGAGAGTAAAAAGAGAGGCTGGTTTTATGGTGATGATTGGCTTGATGATGAAGAGACAGAACGGGTTTGGCAAGTGGTTTGCTTTACTGAAGAAGACTGGACCCACCTGACAGAGAAATTTAGTAAAGCTACTAGTAAAATTGAGAAAGAACTTTACCGTTCCCTATCACAAAACTTTTTGCCAGAAATACCTAGACTATTTCAAGAAAAGGAACGGCTTCAACGAAAAAGGTAATGTCTCTTAAATTTGTTGGCAAGGTATAACTGGTTTGTACACAGATTTTATTTGTCAGTGTCTTAATTAATTGGTTAGCTGAGCAGCAGGATACTTATTTGACTATATTTCAGACCTGCTTGCAAAGCAGACAGCTCTAGATTTTTATATTGGTAAATCTGTGTAATTTAAAAGAGAAAAGCTTACTGAATAATTGACTAAAGGCGACTTGTATAGATTCAGAAAATGTGGTCTATATATAGCAGTGGGCTTCAATAGGTTGATTAATAGATTGGTTCATGATATTGAAAATTACATAGTATGACAAACTATATCTTGAAGTAACAAATCTTTGCAAAGCTTTGTCAACCTTTGTGATATAGTTTCAGAGATCATTTTATATTTGTGAGAATGACATGACTCCATAGATTGCTATTCAAGTTAGTTAGATTCTTATTATAATGCTGAGCTCCAAACAAAATTTCATTTGCAACTGAATATTAGATTAGTACTTGATACTTTGCACCACTACTGCATTTTGCATAGTTACTTCTGTTAATTTATGTAATAAATAAGGATACTTTAAAGGTGCCATATTTATCATACCATGGCAAGTAAGCCATAAGCACTGTGAGGACAATAAGGTACCAATTCCCCTGTTTTGAATTCTATTTTATAACATTAATTTAATTTATCCAAGTAACATAAATAGACTAAAAACAAATTTGTTTGTTTTAATGAGCTTTTATTTTAATTTTTAAATATTTTTGTAAATACATGATATTGTTTCTATAATACTAAGAAGTGCATTTGCATGACATAATATAAAGATATGTGAATTTGTTGTACTTCGAGTTAAATTGGTCATGTTCTTGCAATTTGTCACACTAAAACCGCACATTAGCAAGAAAATCATCCCTAATAGTAGTTTTTTTTATTTTTCTTACGGTAGCAGATGCGCCATGGCCCAATGTTTACCATTGAATAATAATTGAAAAAATAATTGGTAACCTCTGCTCATGAATTCAATTTACTAAGAGCACTAAGCCTTTACTCACTTAAAAAATAAAAATTGAGAAATGTTAATGTCAGCAGCAACATGTAGCCTTGCCACTGCTGACACGTTAAATCCCAAGAAAACATTTAAATGGTGGTCCTTGGGCTTGAACCAACTTGGGTCTGATAACGAATACCCCCACTTAGTATCTAACCCTACTGCCAGTAATGCAAGGGGTAATAATTGATTACTTCCCTTAGCCACCTCATAGGACATCCATGGGAAAGAATGGGGTGGTGACACTTGTATTCTTAGTCTGTCACAACCCTGTTAGTTACCCCTGTAGATGGTTAATGCAAAAGTATTGTCATATACATAAATTTATGTGACTCCAAGTGACTAGATGACCATATTATAGATCATGTTATCTTTATAGACTTGCTTGTGGCTGCACATGACTGCAAAATTAATCTTTTTAAAAGTTAAGCTTTCATATCAAAGAAGCTGAGTTTAGGGTCCTTATGCATATGACAAATTAACATCAACATAGCACAGTAAGCATTTAAGCAAATGTATGGCTGCTATCCGAAAATGCACATTTCTGTGACTTTGCCTGCAAACTGCACTAAAACTAATAACTTAAGCATCTCAAAAACGTGTGCCTATAGATTGTCATTCTTCTTTGCAGTTCTTATAGAATCCGCAGTTGCAAAGAGCCTGCTTCAGAAAGGGCTACCATAGGCTACCACACTGGTCTGATCAATTCATACATTGTTTTGAGTTTTCTCAAGCAATCATATTTTCCATTACATGTATTTTTAGTAGTAATACATGAAGGTGCATGTATTAGTTTCTAAGGTTAAAGCATAAAAAATATTTTACTTTGAATATGAAGGTTGATTAAGGTTGGTTTATTCATAATAACGTAAAACTCATTTAAAACACTGTTTAAGCTGACAGAAGTTTTGTCACTTTCTGTAAAATTTTCAATGTACTATGTTGAAAATGGACAAAACAGTATTTTAGTTAAATCAGTGTAGAGCTGTGTTAGTTTCTATGAATAGGGCCTAAGAATAGATATGTCTCAAATACCAAGAGATTTACTAATATCTAGGATATCTCAATTATATAAATGATTATTAATATAAAACTAGTTAAGGAGCTCTGCTGAGCCTGACATTAGTAAAGTATTTTATGGTGACCATAAAAAAAATTAAAGTATTTTTAAAATTATATTTTAAGGTTGTTAGAACTAGCGCCGCGGCGTACATCAAGCCGCGTCTTGCAAAAGATTAAGCAAAAAGAAGAAGATACGAAACAAGCTTCCACTCATGATGTCAAAGAAGAAGAAGAGAGAAAAGACTCACCAGATATTGCACGGGAAAACCGAGCCAAACGGCGAAATTTAATCAGGTAATTAGATTTTCATCTATCGGTTTTATGGTATTTTAGTATAAATCTATTCCATCCATCCATCCATCCAACAGCCTTTTAAAGTCTACTGCTGGACATAGGCCTCCCCCAAGATGGGGGATAGTGCCGTAATCGCCACGGTTGGCAGGCGGGTTGGCGATCGCAGTGGATGTTGTTAATATTCGAAGGAGTGCTGCTGCCCACTCCCCTGGTATCCCTCAGTCGGCTGTTACGACTCCCAATTACAACAATAAAGCTGGCCCCACACGGTGTAAATAGTCAATCTATTATTCCATAGTAATTCGCCACAAACATATGTTTTCCTTTCATACTTGTCAGAATTTTGCATATTCAGTATTGTGCGTTTTGGCTTTTTACTTATGGTAAGGCAGTTGTCCCACCACGGGCGAGGAAACTACTAACAATCGGCTATTTTCTCTCTCAAGAAATGTACAATAGATATACACTCCATGTAAACAAAAGATATACATATATTAATAGTTGATTGCTGACTGCTTACACTGTCGGCGAGGATTTGCTCCACTAGTTTGTTGCTGAGCGGCAAGAGCTATCAAAGAGAATACTCGCTCAGCGACGCTCGCTTGGCGATCAGAACTCAACAGCGTTTGTGTAGTGGCAGCAGTAATTCTGAAAAAAGAAACTAAGACCTGTTGTGACCTTAGATATAGTATAAATACCACGTGTATTGCGCGAGCAGGTATGTGCAGGACTGCCTCCACGAGCGAGGGGCGCGAGTAATCTCTCGTCGCACACGCACACCCGCTTATAGCCCAGCGACAAAACTATCGGAACTACACGCTCGCTCTCCACTGCTCACCAACTAGTTTCTAGCTCTACTCGCTTCTCGTTCGTCGGCGGTGGGACAACTGCCTTGAGAAAGTAGCCATTTTACTATGCAGTAATAGTAGTATATAATACAGATAGACAGAGAGAGAGAAGACAGATAGAGACATAAGACAGACAGAAAAGTGTTACAATTTTTTTTTATATGGGTTGTTTTGGTAAAGCAACTCTTCTGATTTTCGATGATGTAAATTACCTACTCCCAAAATGCAGAAAAATTATAACTTTAATGAAATTAATGACTCAAATAGATATCACCAAAAAGTTTGAAGGAATTATAAGATAAAAAAGATACTGGTGGTATTGAAGTAAATAGAAAAGGAAGGTAATATTAGACATCAGCTAAAAATAGTTTTTATTAGTCCTTACTAGTAAATTAAACCCCCCAAAAAAACATACAATTTAATTGAGAGCCTCTTCAAAAAAGCTTGGTGAAAGCTTTCAGTAGTTTTTCCGCCAATCCCGACCAAACAAACAGACAAAAATTCTGAAAAAAAAAAGATCTGTTTTCAAAGACTCCTATATTGCAAGCCTCATAAGCGAAGCGTTGAGGTGTGTTCTACTCCCGTTTTACATGGAACAACTGATTTTTCAAACTTAAAATGTCTCTATTTATCATATATTGCACTTGTAAAATAATATCTACACACACATATAAAGAACAAACACTATTTTCAACACTCATGGTATTTTTGATGCCGTTTTTGTTATTTAAACTAGTTAAAAAACTGTTTGAAAGAAATCTGGCTTGGACGTCCGTGAGTTGTAGGTAATGTATGTTAACACGATAACGACCAGTTTGCAAAAGTATATTATAATACATTCATTTTTTTTCAAATATCTTAGGTGTACAGATATAGCTCTGTTACAGCTTTATAATAGTATAAGTAGTTTCACCCTATTGTGCTTCAGCTAGGTAGTTGATACATAGCTGCTTATATTCCAGTCCCTTAAAATTACATCTGTTATTAGCAGTAATGAATAACAAACAGTTAAAGCTTTAAGTCAAAGTCGCAGGCAGTCGTTGGATGCAGGCGGCACAGGACCGTTCGTTGTGGCGTTCTCTTGGGGAGGTATATGTCCTGCAGTGGACGATGAAAGGCTGATGGATGGATGAGTTGAAGCTTCATAAGGTATTACGGGAAGCCTCTAAGAACAAAGAGAGCAGTGGAGTAGTAATGGTCTTTTTATTTAATTTTTTTATACTACTTGGATGCAAAAATATGCATATGACCCAAATTTATGATAAGCGGATAATGTAGCCTACAAACGCTGCAACATCAGACGCATCACTTGCGCGTCGCGGACACCAAGGAAAGGGTTAGGAGATGGAGTGGAAGGAAAATAAGGAAAGGAAAAAGGATAAGGAGAGAGTTTAGGCCTCCGGCGCATTCTCCCGCGCCCTTATAGAGAAAGTTTTTGACGTTATTAATAGATGGAAACGGAGAATTCGGGATTAGTACAAACGAAGTCGTACTGCAAATTAAATACATAATAAAGTATATGCAATATAAATACATAATAAAGTAGATCAAAAATACATAATAAAGTATTATAATCAAATACATTTTTATATTTCCCTACGTTATCGAATCCGCAATAAGGAGATCCGTAGGAGAACGGGAGTGACCGACATAGCCCGCCGGGTTGGCATGTTGAAGTGGGAATGGGAAGGCCACATCACTCGACGAACCGACAACCGTTGGGGAAAAAAGGTTCTCGAGTGGCGACCACGTATCGGACGGCGCAGCGTAGGACAGCCCTCAGATAGACCGGCGATCTATTCAAAGCCGCGGGAGCTGTTGGATGGGGTCGGCGCAGGACCGCTCGTTGTGGCGTTCTCTTGGGAAGGCCTATGTCCAGTAGTGAACGTTGAAAGGCTGATGGATGAATCAAATACAAAATTATTAATTTTCCTAGTTAGCTATTTTCTGTGAAGGAAATATTTTCCTAATGTTTTAGTTTGCTAGGTAGTTAGTTTCTGCATTTTTTTCAAAGAACAGCTCTAGATGGTTCTGTCTAAATTTGTACATTGTTAAGTAGGCCAGTCCCGGTTTCAAAAACTGTAGCTTGCTTATTAATGCTTGACAACATTGATTCAGGTAATTAGTCCCAAATCACCTTTCTTTTTCTTTTTCTACTATTTTTGTGGACGCGTGAAAAATGTACCTAACCGCATTCCCCGTCGTTCGGGGCAACGAACAGGATAGTGTGGGGCCCTCACCCACTAAATAAACCCGCCGTGTGCCGTCTCTCCGGTTTTGTTAGCGGGCCACTGGAACCATGTTACATTCCTTCAGTGGTCAGTCCCAAATCCACTGGGATTTGTGCAGTGAAACTTAATTATTTCAAAGACAATACGTTTCTGTAAACCAACCGTAACTGGTTTGTTTGCAATTTAGCTTTTATGCCAAACCCACTAAAATTTCGTGAGTAGAACTATAGTCATAAATATATAACACTTGACTTGCTTGACATTAGAATTTATCATTTTGATCTCTTGCTGCTAAAACTTTTACCATTTTTCCCTTACATCGTAATTTTGTGGAAACCTGAAAGTAACAATATTTGAAATGTATTTACATAGTCAAAACATTTATTATTTAAAAATTATTATTATTATGATGAACGACTCTATCGACTGTATTCCGATTTGTTTAATTTTTAGTCCCACTTTCGTTTCGTTTTATTCCCACTTTTTTGTTGATTTTATTAAATAAATGGATGTCTTGTTCTCTGAGCACTTGGTCGTGTTACCGGTCTGAAGGCAAAGTCCGCTGTGGCTGCGTTTTAGACTATACTTGCGTATAGACCTTAGACAAAAGATATTATAGACAAGCTATCAGCGTATGCAGTGTCGAGATAGCAATAGTTTGACATACGATAACCGGAATAGTTTTAAAAGAACTATGATTATAACTTTGTTGACTAAAAATGTACTACCTGTTTTAGCCGGATACAAGAATGACAGGACAAAAGAAATTACAGTTATTCTTATATTTTGCTTAAAATGTATTAGAAAATGTAATATTAGCGTATATAACGTGATTAATGAAGGTTTTTTATGTCAATACAAAAACAAGCTTACATACTGATGATGGGGACGGTTGGCCACCTTATTGTTTGGACCCAGTTGATTGGGTCCAAATACAAATAACGCATACGCGAAAAGGATAAGAATACTTATACATGTGTCTCTCTCACTCTTGGTAAAACCTAATATGTGCATCCTTTTCTTCATCCTTAGTGTCTAAAATAGTAGCGAGTCTATAATATTCTTCGTCTAAGGTATAGACCAAAAATAAGCACGTCAACGGGTAACCATGATGTTTCCGACTTAACTTTGGTTTTTCTAGCCTTAATCAACTTATATCTAACAAATTTAATGATAAAGCTGTACCGAGCATCATGAATCGAGAATTTATCGACAAAAAAGTCGAGAAATATAAGCCACGCGCTAGTGCAAACGTAACAAAATAATTAATGACAGACCTAAGATTCGGTTTCGGTAAGTTTCGGCAAAAAAATATAGGTTCGCCAACAGTTTCGGTTTCGGCAGAAAATCTAGATCCGAACCTTTGGCCGCACCGAAACCCTGTCGCTCGGTTGACTTTGGCAGAGTTTGTGTCTCGCGTTTCACCCGCTATCGTCAGCTGTCAGATAGTAGGCCGATAATATCAGAAATAATAAATGCTTTTTTTCTACTTGCTGACGGCCCATCTGATGGTAGGTGGTAACCGCCGATCATGGACTTTAGCAAGACCAGGGGCACAGGCAAGCCGCTGACTACCATGGGTAAAGTGCTCTTCTCAAACCTCGTTTAAAGAGGGACCAGTCGTAACGCTGCAGAAACACCACAGCAGGAAGTTTAATCCAGATCTTACACGTACCTACGTGGTAGAAAGCAACATTGAAAACGAACCGTCTTGTGCTTTATACAGCACAAGTCCCTGTAAAGTATCGGTTTTTGCTCGCCAATTTGGCTTTGTCTTCTAAATAACTCCCCAACTGGACTTTGCTGGATATGTCGATGACGAGGATCCCAATGCTCCCGGAGACCGGGTTAGCTATCACTTGGAACTGGGGCGCCACGACAAATGCGTCCTTCTTTGAAATAAACGGGCAATCCTGTCTTCGTTTTTTTTAATTGAACCAAATTCCCTCCATTCTGAGGCCGAGAGCGCGCTCGCTTTCAGACACAAGTTGGGTCTGTCTCTCCTCCAGCACATTCCGAGGACTTTCTGATGGCTGGGTATATAAATAAATAAATATTCACGGACATTTTTACACAACGTCCTGTGGCCCCAAACTAAGCTTAATGCGTGTTCTGTGGGTACCAGATTACGGATATAATACATAATATATATTACTATTTTTTTGTAAATACATATCATAGAAAACACCCAGACGCAGTACAAATATCTATATCTGTGTGCATATACAAATATCTGTGTGCAGTACAAATACCTGTGTTCATCACACAAATAATTGTCCTGAGTGGGAATCGAACCCATGACCTCGTGCACGGAAGTCGGTGACACTACCGACTACGCCACGAGGCCCGTCACCGTCATCGCGCATCACCCTTGCTGTCATATGCGTAGCAATGCAAATGCAGGATGAACAGCGTTGGGGAGAACACTGAGCTCTATGGTATGCCAGCATTAATCTCCATGGTATCGGAGTATATATTAATAGGCCCCGCCGACTATCCCGAAAAATAACGGACCGGACGGCTGGAAAAAACCCGAGTATGGCCCGTTTGGTTCCGGGTAAAATTCGGAATTAGGTGGCCCCTGATCCTATGTAGTCATGGCAGGAATAATGCAAATGATTGTATGGGAGACTGATTGAATCCGGCTTGTCCGTTGCCGTTTTTTTTCAGGTCCGGGGATCGCGGGTGTTCTCCGGGTCCAGGCTTAATAGGAAATCAATATCGCCGATACGTGGCGGGGTGCGGGGTAGGTCGGCTAGTTTTTAATTGGATCGTTCAAGGACAAGTCGAAGTTGACAATGTCAGTGACAAAACTCACTAGTGATACGCGACATTCATTTATCGATATCTATATAACTGAGTTTACGGTATAACACACTTCATTGTCGGCTCCCACCGCGCTGGCGGTTTCCGTGACTACGCGGATGACATGCTAGTCACGGCCTGAGGTGGAAGTTTCTAGAAGGTGACATTCCTGGCCACCTTAGGAACCTCGGAGGTAGTCAGGAGAATCAAGGCGCTAGGGCTTAGGGTTGCCCTGGATAAGTCGGAGGTCCTACTATTGCATGGGCCCCGATGTCGGCTACCTAATTACACCTCGATCACGGTGAACGGGTCCAAATCGAGATCTTGGCCCAGATCAATGATCGCGTTGTCCTATGACGCTTCTAACGAGACTCTCTTGTGGAGATCTCACAAAGAGTGGTGGCGTCCACGGCATACACGGAAACCGCACGTCGACCAAGGGACCTCCCCGTGGGACTTTGAGGTCGTGTAAATTTTCTGGAAAATGATTCTCTGGCACTCATTATGGTTTTTGAATATAGGTACTCAGGGGGGTTAGAATGTATCTCACTCGATCATATCGACATGACATCGTGTCATTGTGATTGGTTGAGAGATCACCGTGATTGGCCAAGGGTTTATTGCGACATCACGCGTCGGTTTCTCTACCAATCACAAGCGAGACGATACGATGTCGATACGATTTAGTGAGTTACATTCTACAGGCCCTGATCTCTTAGCTCCTTATCATATATACTTTGTTGGTGTTGGCTTCCGATCTGTTACCGCACTGGTAATGTAGAGTTAAGACGCCGGAGGTTTACAACGTATTGTCTGACCCGAGCGAACACAACATGTACCATCTTTTTATCCGTTTAGCGACGCACCCTACACTTGTCAGAGGTGATACCATTTTATAGCTTTGTATCGTTATATATTATCTGAAAATTTCAAACACACTAAGGCGCATGCACACAACTTTTAGTCGAACAACTGTTTAGTTGTGTATCGAAAGTAAATGACACTGTATGTAGGTCCGCATATTTCCTACTAGATAGCTCGACAAAAAAATCAAAAATCCTCATCGATCGCTTATTGGTTATTCAGTCAAACAACTATCGACCGCCAGCTAATGTGTACATACTCGTATCATGTATTGGAACGCGCATATGCTCGACTAAATAGTCGATGCGCAAATATTTAGTTGTGCGTTAGCTGTTGAAAATTTTGGATCAATCAATGAAATTATTTCATTAAAACTTTATTCACTTATTCTATTGGTTTGCGAGCTGAGTGCAGGTATATGATTTGTTCGTCTTTCATATTAATAGGGATGAAAGTTTATGCCAATACAAACCGATAATCGACTCGCTAGCTATGTTTAAGTCCCACGTAATAGGGGGCGAGCCTATTGACGTCTACTAGACTATGTCCATCCATCCATCCATCAGCCTTTTAAAGTCCACTGCTGGACATAGGCCTCCCCAAGAATGGGGGATAGTGCCGTAATCGCCACGTTTGACAGGCGGGTTGGAGATCGAGACCGAGAGATCTAGACTATGTAATGTAATTTTATTATTGCTTGAGTCACTTACCTTCAATATTTTATAATGTCTACAAATTATAAGTATTTAGTTGTGATGCGATGACAGACGTCAGGCGGTAGGTGACGGCTGACAGATAGCAATTAGTCAATTTAAAAGAGGACAGACGTCCTACGAGGGATTTGATTGGCAAGAGCGTGAACACAGTCGGTCGTGGTCGCCATGCAACTAACCTGCACTCTATGTGATTATTTTGAGGGTTACATCCTTTTTTTTTTGTTTAGGCGGGAAAAAATATACCTAACCGCACCCCTCACCCACTAAAGAAACCCGCCGTGTGCCGTCTCTCTGCCTTTATTGGTGGGCCACTGGAACTATTTTACATTCCTAAAATATTGTGAGCATCACTTGTTATTTTGTTACCAAAACTAAACTATCCATAAAGATTAGTGTATTGAACAATAACGTCGTGTAATTTCAAGACTACCCTCATGTCCTTCGTTAAATATTTAGATATTTATTGTACACCATAGTACATTATATATATATATATATATATAAGAGAGGATCACCACATAAATAGGTGTACGAGAGAGCAAGACAGTACTATTCGGAGCGAACGAAGGGAAACACAATCGACAGTTCTCACAAAGTTGACCGCGTAAAACAGCCGTCTATAGGGGGATTCCACGTCAAATCAGGCGGTAAAATAATTACTATAGATCAAAAATGTTTAAAATATATACTATAGATCAAAAATGTTTAAAATAATTACTATTTTATTTTTCATAATTTCTTATTTTAATTGTTTCTTGAAGTGAGAATACAATAAGAAAAAAGTCCTAGTGAAACTTGATTTTTATTTCTTGGTTTTAGAGTGAAACAAATACATTTTTTGTTAATTTATTAGCCTCGATGGCCTGAAATAAAACGGATGATTCAAACGGAATAAAAAAAAAAAATAAAAAAAAAATTGTATTGTTTTGGTCCATTCATCCATCCATCCATCCATCAGCCTTTCAACGTCCACTGCTGGACATAGACCTCCCCAAGAGAAAGCCATAACGAGCGGTCCCGTCATGGGGGATAATGCCGTAATCGCCACGCTTGGCAGGCGGGTTGGTGATCGCAGCGGATGTTGTTAATACTCGAGGGAGTGCTGCTGCCCACTCCCCCGGTATTACCTCAGTCGGCTCTTACGACTCCCGTGGGTAGAGAGGGGTGGGACAATTTTAAAGCCGGCCCCACACGGACGTTTGGTCCATTATCGAACTATTATCGATATATTATTCTTTCACATTTGAGAAATGAAATGGTGTGCAGGCCAATAACCGCGTGATTTGACGCGGAATGCCCCATAGGTAAACGCCAACTACCTGGGGAATTATACCGTTGTCACTCTCTTCTCTCTAAGAAAGAGAGACAAAACTTTCGAAAAAATTTTATATAAAAATGCTCTGCCCTTGGAAAATCAGAGGTCTGGACGTCTGCCTCTTTTTCGAACAAATGATTTAGCAGACATTTTTTTTTTTACCTTTTTAATGCGCTGTCGATTAAAAACGCAGCGCTATCATGGTGGCAGACTATTTTTCTGTGGTTCTTTATATCGTCATTAATCGAATAATTCGGGTCTGCCAAGCGAACAATTCATATACAAATTTTTAAATCATAAATTTTTTTTTATAATTTAATTACTTAAAACGTCAGAGGGCTGGAGGTCTGCCGCTTCGATGTGCCTCGTTTTGAAGGTGTTTCTGACCATCAGTTCAAGAGGCAGAGACGAACAAATGATTTATCATACCGGTTTTTTTTTACATTTTTAAGGTGCTGTCAATTGATAACGCAGGCCTGTTATGGTGGCAGACGCGGTCCTTAATACGTTTTATGGTACAATCATCGATATTAATAATGTCTGCCACACGAACAGATCATATACAAAATTTTGGCATCCAGCTCCCTAACCATATATAATATATGATATTCATAAAACTTGTCTGGATACTCTTAAAATGTAATGTATGAATGTTTCCATCAAGTAATCTGGTACTTATTATTGTAATAATACTTTACGGTATTATATACGCTTTGTTTAACGTAATAAGTTTTATAATAAGTTAAGTCTTAAAAAGTTAGGCCGTGTGTGGCCGGCTTTACAATTGTCCCACCCCAGTCTACCCACGGGAGTCGTAAGAGCCGACTAAGGGAATACCGGGGGAGTGGGCAGCAGCACTCCCTCGAGTATTACCAACATCCACTGCGATCGCCAACCCGCCTGCCAAGCGTGGCGATTACGGCATTATCCCCTCTTGGGGAGGCCTATGTCCAGCAGTGGACGTCGAAAGGCTGATGGATGGATGGATATATTATTTATTCAAAGTATAGTTTTGTGGCTTTGATGTATCCTCCTTAATATTATGTCAAAATTAATGTTTCATTATTCCTTCTAATATGGAAAAATAACTAATATACTAAAATTAATGTTTTTGTTAAGTACTTTTATGTAGCTTGTTGTAGAGTTTTAAACAGATTGTTGCTACTTTACCCCGGTAATTTATTATCGCAAATTTGCTTCCGCCGAGTATAATTTGCGTAATATAAGTAATAGAATCTCATTGTTTGATTTTTGATAAATCTGCGTTATAATCCCGAACAGATGACCCGTGGTCCGTGCAGGAGCTTATACAAAGCTCGGTGTAAAAAAAAATTGGGTCATTACTTTCAAATCTGCTCAAAAATGCATAGCGCTTTTATTCGTTATGCCAATCGGTTAGAACTTGTTTATAATGATACTAGTTTTATTTTCTTAAACCTATTCTTTAATTTTATTTTACCGTGCCGTTGTTACACTAGTTTCTCCTCAAGAGTGAGAGGGATACAGCCGTAGTCCACCATGCTGGCCCTGTGCAGGTTCGCTGACTTCAAAAGGGTCGAGAATATCTCTCAGGCATGCACACAGGCTTTATTAAGGTGTGTTCTTGCACCGGACAGTGGTAACTTGTGAGGAAATACACACATGTTTTGGAAATGTTGAACTGGGAATTATACTCGATACCACTTTACCGTTTTTACAATAATTGGTCTTATCACTAGGCATCATTTGTCATCTTGTTTCAGATCGAAATCAGTAACATCTGATTCCTCAGAAAATTCTAGAAGTGAAAAAGAAGACGAAAGCATGCCTCAAAAAGAAACTAAGCGATCAAAAAGTCAAGATGGGCAGTCCAAAAACTCGTCTGCTACTGATAAAGGTGAACCACCGCCTCAAGAACCGCTTTTAAAAACTGGACGAAAGACTAACAACTCACTAGCGTCAGCCACCGGCCAGATTTTAATACCGGATAGCGATGAGCCAGTCAGCAGCACTCGAAAGAAACTGAAGACATCCCAAATGTTAGTATTTACTATATTTTTCTAGGTTACTATGATTTTTAATGAATCCTAAAACAACACATAAAACCAAACTTTAATTAACACAAAACTGCTCATGACAGTTGTTGTCGAGGCCACATTTTCACACTTTGTGTTAATTTGTGGGTAAGCATGCTAAATCGTCAGAAAATACACTGGCCCGCAAAGAAAAAGGGTCGGTTAGAAAAAATTCAATATCTTCAAAAGTAGCTGACCTTTTTTTTTTGTTTAGGCGGGAAAAAATGTACCTAAGCGCACACCCCGTCGTTCGGGGCAACGAACAGGGTAGTGTGGGGCCCTCACCCACTAAAGAAACCCGCAACCCGCCGTGTGCCATTTCTCCGACTTTATTGGCGGGCCACTTGAACTATGTTCTTCGGTGGTCAAAAGTACCTGACCTAGCTTTATGAAATGAAATAAAAACTAAATTAGGGAATATTTTAGTGCGCTTAAATGAAATAAAAAATAATGAAATCAAGCTTTTTATTTTTAATAAATTTAAAATAAAAATGCGTAGTTTTTACGGTATTTTCAAAGGTAGATTGGTTACAGATGTGCCGTTTTCACGCATTTTAATACTTTGTGTTGCCTCCGCGAGCTCGCAATACTGCTGTTATCCGATTTGGCATACTTTCTACTAGGTTTTTGAGTGATGCTGCGGAATATGTTCCCATTCCTCTATTAAAGCTTCCTTCATTTCACGTAGCGTGATTGGCGGCGGATTCCGCTGACATACACATCGCTCCAGTTCGTTCCATGCATGCTCAACGGGGTTTAAGTCGGGACCATTATTTAACATTTTCAGTTTTTTATACAATTATCAATAATAAATAAAAAGGTTTTACGTATTATTTTATGTGGCATTAAATATTCTTTAATTTAGTCATTATTTCATAAAGCTAGGTCAGGTACTTTTGAAGATATTGGAGATTTTCTAACCGACCCTTATTCTTTGCGGTCCAGCGTATATAAGAATATCGAAAGAATTATAGGGCTTCGTCATTATTTGGTATGAATCTTAATTGTAAAAATCAGCTTAGGTATCTGATCGAAATAATGTATGCAAATACTTGCAGGTGGCGCAGGCGTCGCCCAAGATATTAAGAATGAATGTGTTATCGAAATTCTCAGTCTCCAGCAATTGTTACGGTGGTTGGATTGGCAAAGCATCTGGGACGGTATTCCAGGAGATGCAGGGTTCAAATCCTGCTCGTGACTGTTATTTTCGATTTCACATTTTCACACTTTGTGTTTATTTTTATGGCTTAGCATGTCTAATGCTCTAAAAATATATAAAAATATAAAAATGGTCGTAACTAGACTATTAACTGAATTGTTAGTCTCTATTTATGGTTTTAAGGTTTAGTCACCAGCTTCTAGTAGAGTATATTTTGGTTACTAGTCATTAAAAATACATTTTGGTGAATTTATGTTCTATAATCTAACGTAACAATAATCTGGTCTTAGATATTTTGCATATAAGGAAACTACAATTATCTTTACTATTATAAATCTTTAACAGAGCTGTGTCTGTGCATTTAAGATATTTGAGAAAAAAAATGACTGTATTAGGCTATATAGGCGTGGCTGAACACAAAACAATTTTTTTTAGCCTTTTTTCTGTTTGTTCGTTCGCGCATCATGCAAAAACTACCGAACTGATTTTGATGCAACTTTTTTATTTGATAGCTCTTGATTAGACTTAAAAACTGGTATACATTTTATCCCGCTACTATATCGGGAACCCGAGATTTTAACTAAAAACTAGCTTTGGGCTGCGGCAGAACCGCGGGCAAAGGGTAGTTATTACCATAAACATAATTTTTGTTTGATAAACTTATTAGAAGAAAAAAATCTCATTTTGGTAGACTAAATAGTGATCTATTTACAATTTTAATATTGTTGTTCTGGCAAATTTTGCAGATTCGGTCAGACTGATGAAGACATCCAAACAGATATGTATAAGGTTCTAAAACAACTAACTGCTCATGATGACGCATGGCCTTTTATGGACCCAGTGGAAGAAGAATATGCACCTAATTATTATGCTGTTATTAGGCGACCAATGGATTTACATAAGATGGAAGAACGCCTTGATAGTGGTTATTATACGGACTTTTCAATGTTTAAAGCGGACTTTAAACTTATTGTTAACAATTGCCGCCTATATAACGGTCAGGATAATGGTAAGTTTAGTAAAACATTTATATTACTTGGACCGTGTTGTGCAGAAATGAGTTAACCCACATAAAAATTATGCTGATCTGAACCACTATTGCTTTATTTTTTCAATGTTATTCGTAGTGTTGGGTTGGTATAACCTATCATAAAAAAATTTAGTTAGCAGAATAAAACGAGTCTTCGTAACATAAAAACAGAGATTATTTTCGATTGCTTGGCATTAAAACATTAATTTTGTCCAGTTTATGGGTTGGATCATTTCTGCACAACACAATCCATTTGTTCTTGTATAGATTATGCAAATTATTGGATTTGCAAGACTTCATTAGTAAAACTGATCTTCCATTTCACATAAACCCATTCCATTTCAGAGTATACAATCATGGTGGATAATTTGCAAATAGCATTTGATCGG
Source organism: Leucoma salicis (assembly GCA_948253155.1). Lineage (NCBI taxonomy): Eukaryota > Metazoa > Arthropoda > Insecta > Lepidoptera > Erebidae > Leucoma > Leucoma salicis. Next base: position 16,747,413 of record OX411803.1, read on the forward strand.
TTAACTGAAAAGTATTTACGACTTTCATCATCAGACGAAGAGATAGCAGTTGAATATCAAATACCTACCCCTTCAAGAAAACACAAATTAAAAAGTAGTGAATCTCCAACTGGTCATAAAAGAAAAAAACGAAAATCACATTCTGAATCAGGTAAGGGAAATAACATTTTGGACCAGATATTATATTATAAAAACAGATATTATAAATAATAACTATATATAAATAGTTTTTTCAACCTACTTAACTATATCGATTTAATATTAATACCATAATTTCATTTGTCTAACAATGCAATTACTGGTCCTATGGTAGACATTTGGTGTATCATAGTAATTGTAATAAAAAGCCCTCCAATGTAATTTTATTCACATTTATCACTCTCAACCAAGCATTGTATTCAACTCACAATTGATCGGCTAACTTAACAAACTAGCCTGGTTCCTCCTCCTTGTTTCCGAAAGCACGTTAAGTAACAGTCCTACTGTCAGATAACTTACAGTCGTTATGAGAATCCCGAAATAATAGTTGTCTCAATAGTTTGGTTGCAAAGGTCTGATAAGTAGTCGGCGTTATTTATAATGGTGATCCGAATATAATATCGGAAGCTGACCCCAATGAAGTTTAAGATAAAGCTGGTACAGTAGTCACAACAAATGTTTGTGTCTCTGAAGCTGGCTGCAAGAAGCTGCGCAGTAGCATTTTTGTGTAGCAAGGCATGTGCGTCTTCTACAGTTTACATTACTCGAAAAATGTTCAAATATAATTTAACAATTGTAATCGATACTTGTATAATTTATTGATCGTACTAAAAGATGTGGACTCTTCTAAATCTAGATTAAAGCTTATTCACTAAAATCACTCGTATACTTTTTATTGAATATAAAAATAATAAATAGAACCTAAATACTTAGATATGAAAACCTTATGATCTCATTCGATTGTTTTGTATATCGAGTGATAACGTTTGAATTGGTTAGCACTTATCGTATGATTCTGTCAAAATCCCCACTTCGCGCTCTATGCCTGACTTCAGAGCCACAAAGATCTGTTGTGACTGCTATAGTATGATGATTAGCATAACGTGTAAACACAAAGAATTCATAATAAAGTAGGGATAATTGCTAAAGATTCATTTGCATTATTATTTTGATAAAAGCTTTTGACTCCAGTACTGCATTCAATCCAATGCTATTGTTAAGTTAGATTGTTAAATGTCAAAAATTTAATGGCGGCATGCCTTCAAATTGTGAATTTTCGTGCATTCATTTAGGAATACAGCGAATAAAACAATACTGGTGGTAGGGCTGGGTACCAAGTGAGAGTACTTACTTGCTATCGGGTCGGAACGGGTCGGTACCACTGTCTCTTGTGTGACCGGTCATGAAGCATGTTAGTTGTGTTTTGGCTGTAGCAGAAGATAGCCGTTTATTCTTTAATTTCATAACTGAGAAATGAAATGGTGCGCAGCGGCTTGACAATACCCTCGGCATAGTTGAGTCCATGAGCGATTACCACTTACCATCAGGTGGGCCGTGGCTCACATGCCATCATAAGCAATAAAAAAAAATCTGTTTACTCTAATTTTATTAAACTTTATTACTTTCGGACCTCTATTCCATATATAGTATAAATGCATTTTGTACTGGTTTTTGCGAACAAAAGAAATAAATTTGTTGTCCGTAGGATAATTGTCCAAATCTCGGCAAAGGTGGCTGTCAGTTGGGGCAAGATCCGGTGAGCATAGATGTTAGATCGTTTCTAATTGCAGTTCTTGCATTATTAAAAGTTTAGTTTCACGAGCAGTGGGAGATTTGGCGTTGTCATGGAGCAATAACGGTTTTACTGCGAGTTTCGCCATCATTGTTTAGAGTTCTGCACAGTAGATATCTGCTGCTATAGCTTGACCGTATCTGAGGACCAAAAAACAGTTGCCATCTCTTTTCTGTAGGTACACTTTTCGTTAGGGCATTACTTGGACGTCTCACCTAGGCTCAGTCATGCTCATGCCGTTAATTCTTTGGTAGTTTGACACGGAGCAGCCATCACCTTCAATTTATTGTTTTTACTTCAGTGACTGGTCTTCCTCGTGGTAATTGTCCCTACTACTACCACATCTTAAGTTGAGTACACTATTTTTGCATGCGTAATAGTAGTAAAATAACATACAGTTAACAGACTGCGTCCTTGTCTGGTACACGGTATTAATTCTCTCTCGCTCTTACATAGTTTGACTGCTACCTAACCCTATTTGGGATCACTTTAAAATACGCAACCCTGAGGTATTGTGTACAGAAAAAAAAGCTTTCATTTGGTACCTATATAATTTATTAATATAAAATATGAACATATGGATTCTCCAGATTAATCTCTCTTTTTACACCCAGTTTCTGAGGGATTGTGCCCAACTGAGATATTGCATCCAAGCTTTTTAAGATCTTTACATATTTCTCTTCCAAATAAATCATAATTGATGTGAAAAACAAGTCAAGGAAATTATTTACAAAATATGTCAACCCGGCAAAAACGTATTCCTCTATTAATAATAACTACCTATAAAAATAGCATTTGAATTCACAACACGTAGGCGTAGACATCATGCGGTCGTATCTCGGAATATAAATACTCTCGTACTCCCTCTCGTATCTTCGTAAATCTTGTTCTGGGACTAAAGTAAAGTAAATTGTTTAGTTTATTATTGCATGTAACAAAGACTTAGAAATATAGTGCATTGCAATTTCAAATTGCGGCATCTCTAGCCGTTCAACAGCCATCTTATAGAAAAATCTTTTACATAAATTATATTCACCATTCATTTTAGATGAAGTAATTATTTATAATATAATTTTTTTTTTACAGGTGAACCAAAACCTAGTGCTACTGATGATGTACAAGAAAATCTAGAAAAAGAAAGTGAGGTCATACCAGAACCAGAAGCCAAAAAGTCTAAAGAATCTCGAAAGAATAAACAAAATAAGGCCAAGAAAAAACACAAAAGTCATCATCGTAAACATTCCAAGAATCACAAAAAAGGTTCGCATAAGTTGGGACACTCCGATTCCTACAAAACAAAACATAGCAAAAAACAAAAGCATAGCAAGAATAAAGACAAAGAGGGCAAGAAGTCGAAACATAAGAAAAAGAAAACAAAACACCATGAACCTGAACCTTGTGAAGTTATCAAACGGACTATATCTCAGGAGTCTTTAGAGAGTTCAAACAGAAGTAGAAGTGCAAGTCCATTACCCTCTATACATACACCAACGCCTTCCCCTACTGAGCTCGACCAGACCGAACCAACAGATCAGTTGAATGACCCTGATTTTGTAAAAGATAAATACGATAAAATAAAAGAAAGGAGACGACACGCTGCAAAGGATGCTTTTGAATCCCTATTTGATTACAAGCAAAAAACGGCTGATAAACAGAAGCAAAATCTAAATATTCCTGAAAAAGACAAAAATCAAAAGTTGAAGGAAACTATCGAAAAACTAAAAGCCAAAAATGAAAAATATAAGGATAGTTCACTTTTCAATACCTTATTTGCAGGAAACCAGAATAATACAGACAAACTGTCTGAATCAAGTAACACAAATGATTTGATAATTAAAGAGGACTCTGAGGAAGAGCCCTCTGAAAGTCCAAATATTCCAAAACCAGTTCAAAAGAGAGGAAGGAAGAAAACATCTGCTAAAAATGAATCTGCTACTGAAGCACTTGAAGAAGCTGTTAAAGACATTAGTAAGTGGCTTGACGATGCCCCAAAAGGATCTACTACGAGTTCTCCTTGCGACAGCCCCGCTCAAACGATCTCCACTGAAGAACATGATAATAGCCGACTAGACGATGATCTTTCTCAAGGTGAAAAACCTCATGTCAGGAAAGAGCTGACACGTAAACGGCCATCTTCACGCGAGCCTAAGTTGGTTAAAAGGAGAGAAATCCAAAGGACTATTGATAGATTACAGCCAGGCAAAAGTAAGGGTAATTTATTAACTAATATGACTAACAAGAATGCAGAAAAATCTGAAGAGATGACGCCACTTGGGCCTCAAAACAGAGTACGTGATTCTCAAAAAGCGGACGAATCCAGTCCTAAGTTAAGTCTAGGGTCTGTATTGCCAACAGTTGAGTTTACTTTGGGTAATGATCATAATTTTGCTGATAAAAATGAAAGTAAAACTAAAGAAATTGCCTGTGGAACGCCAGAAATCGAGAAGAAAAAGATAATTGAAGACGAATCTGAGAAAAAAACGGAAGAAGTGGTTGTACAGGTAAGTAAAAAAGATGCCGAAGTAGAAACAGAAATTCAGATACCTCCAAAACCAAATCAAGAAAAAGCTACTCCCAATCTTAGCGCCTGGTTTAAAGCTTTTGGAGCTCCGAAAACAACAACTATCAGTATTGCTACTACAGCTAAGAAAAAAGTTGCTGAAGCTGACTCAGAAGAAAAGGTCCCAGAAAGTGTTAACACTGATGTCAAAACTGCTAGTCCCAAAAATCCAACTAAATTTGACTCGCCGGTAGGGCCGGAAACCCCAGCTAATCCTGAAGGTGGAGATAGTCCATTGCCAAATGTAGGTACAACACCAAGGCAAAGAAGAACAAGCACGGGCAGTTCAGTTTCTGAAAGATCTTCATTTAGTCAAGACCTTGATTCACCGAGGCATCAAATGTCACATACTTCGCCCCTGTTACGATCACCGGCGTCCCCACGTACAGAAGACTTCCAAAAAATTACATATCCTATAATAAATGGGACAGTTAGAGCAGGGTTTTATCAAGATGCAGCATCAATTAAAAGCAGCCCTGACAAGAGTTGTAGTCCAAGGGAAGCTCCACATTCACCATATTCTCCATATTCTCAGCATGTATATGCATCAAATAATAATTATTTTATGGATCATAGCAAAAGTCCACTGCCCACCTATAGCCAAAACACACCTGCATACTACGATCCTTCCAAAGCTCCTATTGCAAATAAACCCATCCGTGGTCACGATGATTTTTCCACAATGCCTACTGATTCATATCAACAAAATCAGTACACAGGTCCTTATTCGCCTGTTTATTCTCCATACACTCAGGCTACACCTACTCATTCACAAACACAACAACCACCGCAAACTACTGCATTGAATAATGTAAGTTCATCAAATGCACCGCCATTACCCACAGATTCCAAGGCTCAATTGTTTCCAGTTAAGAAGCGAACCTACAGTGAGCTTGAGCATCCATTAGTACCAGCTATGAAAGCTCCGGAACCCAAGGAAGTAGAGAATTCTTTGCTTTCTGGTAACTATAGTACTATATCTGACAAAAACGAGTATCCAAAGTTGACTTCAGCTTTACATTCAGCACCAGTCACTTCAGTAGATGATATTGCACTAGCTCTAAGTGAAAAATCAGCAGCGGCCAAATTAAACAGCTTACGTGACAAACCTACCATGGAATATAACGTGGAGAATAGAGATAATAATAAAAAGTACGATAACAATGACTCTATACAAAATAATAATAAGATTAATGATAACAAGCCAGCTGATATGATCAATATGGGTTATTTAAATACCGAAAACGGCAGAAAAAGTAGCAATGACAACCATCCCCATGAAATGGAATATTCATCACGAGATGTACCTAAACCTAACGCTAACTTACACCATAAAGTTTATGATGTTGATGCGATCGCTATTAATTTAGGTTTAAACAGCCAAGCTTTACAGAAGTCTATTGCAAAAACTATGCAAACATCTAATATACCCCCAGCACATGCTCAGGAGAGATCATACAATGACTTAAATATGAATCAAAATTTAGTGCATGCACATCATAGCCAGTATGATGCTATGTCTGGAGGACAGGCCTTAAGCAATTTTTCTATCAATGACATAGAATTAGCCAATAAAAAACTATATGCTGCTAATGCTGCATCTTCAAATACTCCGCTTGATTATGGCAATTGGAAAGTAACTAATCGTACTCAAGATATGTTGCCCTCTGATTACTCTTACAGTGCAAATACAATAGAGAAGTTAAAAAATGATATAAATACTGGCAGCACTAGCTCAGTAGCATATAACAAAAATCTACATCAACAATATAATTCCTACAATGTTAATAAATCAAATATCAAACAGCGAAATCAAGAAATGCAGCAAAATCTACCAGGTGAACTAAGAATACCTAACCCGAGAGGACTTCTCAAAAATGATCATATGGCCAATTCTTCTCCTATAAATGATAGTGATTCTAGCTCAAAACATATAGAAACACATGCCAAGTTACAAAAAAATGATAAAATGATACAGAATCACCCACTAGTAAGCTCAAGTCCTTATAAAGCCCCATACAGTAATCCTGCGTCACTACCTCTAGAAAGTTTGCGAAACCTGCCTAATATTCCTCAGATGCTAGAACGATACACAAATGATGAAAGATATTTGTCCTCCTTTGCTAGTAGTGCTCCTTCTTTATATAATGATAAGACATTTCAAATGGCGCAAATATATAAAAGTATGGCTTCTGATGTACATCCAGTCAGTTCTTCTGGCACTATATATTCACAACCAGCTGTATCCATAAGCAAAGATAATAATATTTACAAAACACCTAGTGTTCCATCATCGCAAATTGATGCCAAATTGAAGAATAAGAGAAAACGAATCTCAGAACCCAAACAAACGCCACAGACTGTAAATAGTCAAGCTTACCATCAAAGTACTTGCAATACTGACATGTTATCATCTGTAAAATCTAGCATGATGTCAGGGAATGCATTTAACTTTGGGACTTCAACAAATATGGCTTTAAGTAGTGGATTGTATGGTGATAATGGCAGTTTTTCTATAGACGATTTTCGTAACAATCCCCAACACCAATTAATGGCAGCGAACTATATGGTTGCTGCAGTTGCACATCAACAACGAACTAATGCCGAGCCTAACGCAGAGAAACTAGTTAAGCCTGCCCACCAGAATTCAAGTCATGCGCCCAGTTCTTATCCTTTCATTGGACATACGCAAGTTCGAACTGGTTACCCATTTGTAGGCGCAGATCCAACATCACCATTATATCAACAGTACTTACAGCGCCATCAAGAAGAGTTATTACGACAGACCGGGGCACAGATTATGAGCTTGTATCCTACTGGTTATCCAGCGGCTCTCGGCGTCCGGCAACCCTACGATATAAATCGACCTTCGTGGCTGTAGACAAGTTCTCTGTGAAATATCTTTATAAAGGGAAATATTTGACAAGAATTAATCGTAAATGTGGCAATTGTTATAGGAAATTGTAATTTATATTGTTTGTAGAGTTAAAAGTAGTGTAATGAGGAGATTTTTATAATGACATATTTCTTATTTACCTTATAGTGGCAATGTTTGTTTTGTCATGACAAATGTATCTTTTATAGATTTATTTAATATGCTTTTTATTATAGTATTCACACATCCTGTGATTATTGGATAAAAGACTGCTTCTTACTGTTTTTAAGTATTCTAAGTTGCAATAGTGATTATTGCTACAAGATTATTTGTGTGATTGTTGTGAGAATTCGTTGCATCCTATAAGTACATCTTGATTGTCTATCCCATGCTCGAATATGTCTGATTAGTAACTTATAATATTCAGATGAGATTAACTAAATTATAAAGTATAAATTAGCTGAGCAATGTATTTAAAACAGTATATTATAATTATGTTTAGGTTATTTTTAATTTATAAGAAGCAGTCTGAGTTCACGTCAACTAGGTTTTATACTCAAATACTTATATTAACATTATTTAAATATCTTTAATAATATTGCTTATAAGCTTCCTTAGCTTTAATTTACTAAACATTATTACCATTTTGTAAGGTCACATCAAGTACTATTTGTTACTATATGCAGAGGTTTTTAGATGAGACTGTACGGACTAATCCAAAATTATTTATTTACAATGAACATTTTTTACATAACAGTCTTGAAACTCGAGGGAAGAATGCACATTATTTTCAGGGCGATGAAGCGTTTGTCCATAAAAAAATGGCTGGGAAGGAATATATAACTTAAATAGTTGAGAAGAGATATCCAAAACTATCATGGAGCTTGTATTTTATATTACGAACTAAATATGTCCTTGTTTTATACCGGTTTGCCCTTTGTAAGCTGAATTGACGCGTTGAGTTGAATATACATTTTTTCTATAGAAGAACCCTGAATCGAGCTGAACATACATACATACATATTTTGTGTTTACCCCCTAAAGTTAACGATTTCATTGATTCTTCAAATTGACACAAAACCTGTGCGGTTCGTAGCGGTACTTAAATCCTGTCCTTTTTGCCATCTGTATTATTATAAAGCTGTTACAGAGCTATGTCTGTACATGTAAGTTATTTGAACAAAAATGTCTGTATTTAGACTATTCAGGCGTTTCTGAACACTACAGTTTTTTAGATTTTTCGTCTGTTTGTTTGTTTCTCACACTCACGCAAAAACAGTAGTTTTAGTAGGACGTATTTTGATGGAAACTTTATTATTTTGTAAGTCATGATTAAACTTAAAACTGGTATACGTTTTACCCCGCTACTTAGGGAACTTGCGATATAGTTTTTCTTTTTGTGTTAGTTAAAAGATGACTACAATATTACAGATTGTTTAAGAAAATTTCACGTTTTAGTTTCGCTCGAATATTAACTAAGCTTTAGTATAGCAATACATCAAATAACTTGAGAACAAATTGTTTTCACTTGTGCTAAAGTAACATGAAAAGTAAATAGGTACCATTACCTATGTAATTCTAGAGATCAAGTTTCCTTGCTGGTTACTACAATTTTCCCTTTATTACTCATGTTTTCACACTTGGTCATGCAGCCTCATCTCAAAAACATCCTGTCTATTTAAATTCTATGTTTACTACTTACTTTATATTGTTGTGTAAATATTTCACTATTTTATTTACAATCAACGTTTTTAGCGTAACAAGTACTTTTGTTAAGAATTTTTATTTCAAATAATATTGAAATTCATGAATATAGTATTAAGAAATTTATATAGGAATTATTGAAAACAATTTTCTTGTGTAAAATTAAAGATTTTTAAAATAATTACCGTGTTGATCAAAACAAACAGCATTCTTTATTTTTTTATGCATGTTTTATACATCTTGGTTAGAGACCGTTAACACAGGTCTAAGCTATTAACAATCATCCTGCTGGGTATCTACAGTTACAAGTGACAGTTTCACAGGGGACATATTTCGATTGTACCATTAACATGATTTTATCACTAATATTTATGATTAACTCATTCATATTATTTAAAAATATAGTTTCAAAATTGACATTTCTGCAGTGGCCTCAAACCTGTTTAATGTTTAAGTCTGTTAATTAAATATCAAGAAGAGTTGACTGTTATAAAAGTTCGTAAGTTCGTAAATTACAGTAACAATCTTTAGTTTTATAATTTTGTACTCCAGAACATTGTAGGTAGGTACTACTTTTTCCTTAGTTGCTAATAATTTAAAATCTCCTACACCCTTATCTGGTTATAATCAATCAAACGCTATTTTCGCTCTTACATTGCTTATGTTTTTATATATTACTTCCTCCGGTTCTAATAGTACAGCGTTAGTTTTTGCTTATAAACTTTCGCGAACAATTTAGCTTTTTGCCATTTAACTTTGAGTTACAGGGAAGTTAGGCGTGAATATTTATCTTGACTTTCAATAAGCTTTCAAATTAGGATTTCAAATACAATTACAGTTTTATAAGAGCGATTTGTAAAACTAGAACATATTGCAAAATATGCTGCGTGTCAATAATGGCAAGACATTGATTCGCATTGGCGGCTCACTAGTTTCTATTTATGCTTTTATTTAATTTAAACAGCGTCAAGACTGAATAATTAGTTTAACGCTATAGACGCTGTTAATTTGGTGTAAGTAGGTAGGTATATCATTATAAAAAATATTGTTTAAACTTTTAACTAAATCAATGAACCGTTTGTAACATTTCATGACAAGCGGGGAGTGGGGTACTCTTTTTTTACGATCATTATTTATTATAATACCATTTACCTACTACTAGCTAGTTAAACTAAAAGTTTAACTAGCTATTAAAGCGTGTTATTTTAGATTTTTAAACTATAATTTACTTTCTTCTTTTTAGTGTCTAATCAATTAATTGTCTAAACAACATCAAAAGTACTTTTATTTAAAAGAAATAAAGCCTAAGAAGCTGTGATAATATTCCTATAAAACTTCGTCATGTAAACTACTACTATTATAATTTTCACATATCCAGAAACCACCATTTATGTGGCTCACTCACACAAACCAACAATATTTTTTTAAAAACCTATAGACGAGAATAAAACATTCCTACTTTACGAATAGGTAGCCAATTTTTGTTTTTCAAGATTTTACTTACTTTTTTTAGGTACCCTGTTGTCGGCGTAAGTAATATGTATATTTATGCCAACTTACATAGCTTTATATTACTAAGTCTCTGAGCTATATAGTTAACAGCGGACGGACGGACATGGCTAAACTACGAGGGTGCCTTATTAGCTACGGAACCCTAAAAACGGATAAACTTAATATGGGCCGGTGACAATGCAATAACATTGTCACCAGCCCTTGATGAGTGCGCAGTTTCAAATCAATTGGACGTCTTGAAGGGGCTGAAAATCACGTTCGCAGATTCCGTTACATAGATTCATACCAAGCTGAGCCGATTATGAAAGCTAAGGCGGAACAAATTGCCGAAGTAGGAGGATTAACTGCAACATCAGAAGGATGGCTCGGGAAATTCAAGCAATAAGAATGAGACTCACGACTGGATTTACAGTGTGGCCCATATAGAAAGAAAAGTATGCACCGAGTGACATTTTTAACGCTGATGATGACGCTGATATTTAAGTTGACCCCTGATAAAACATTGAAATATAAAGCAGAAAGTGTGTGGGACGAAAACTCTAAAGAGCGTATCACAGTGCTTGTAGCTGCTAATATGATTGGCACAGAAAAAAGGAAGCTGTTGGTGATGAATTACCTAAAGGGACGAAAAATCCTACTTCTTGTTGACAACTGTTCTGCTCACCCTCCTGTATCTAATCTCTCAAATATAAAGTTGACATTTTTTCCACCAAACACGACAAGTGTTTTACAACCAATGGATAAGAACGTGATTAAGTCTCAAAAAATTATTAAAAGTATTAAAAACAGAAAGCAAGTCTTGATGGAATTGTTCGAACTTCTATTAATATGCTGCATGCAATAAATTTCTTATAAGGCCGTGTGTGGCCGTCTTTAGAATTATCCCACCCCTCTCTACCCACGGGAGTGGTAAGAGCCGACTGAGGGATACCGGGGGAGTGGGCAGCAGCACTCCCTCGAGTATTAACAACATCCGCTGCGATCGCCAACCCGCCTGCCAAGCGTGGCGATTACGGCTTTATCCCCCCTTTGGGGAGGCCTATGTCCAGCAGTGGACAGTGGCAGTTAAAAGGCTGATGGATGGAATAAATTCCTTATCAAAAGCCTGGGATAAAGTGATAGCAACAAGCTGGACTTTGTGTCTGTTTTACGAGCGAAGTAGAAAAAGAACCAGAGTTTGAAAGTGATGATGACCTTCCATTAACACTTAAGCAGTTCAACGTGCCACATAAATTGACTGAAAATCTACAAACCTACATAGAAGTTGATGACAAACTGGCCACAACAGCTTCACTGAATTATGAAAAAAAGCAACATGTGGATGAAGAAGATGAAACGAGACGATTCTGTCCTTCCACCAAGCCTCAAACAAGCGCTTGATGCACGAAACTATTAGAAAAATATTTTTTTTAAATCAAGGTGATCCGGCTGTATCTCAAGATATCAATGAAATACCTACATAAGAAAATACAATTAAAATATTGGATCAGCAAAAAACACATGAGACGAAAACATACTACGCAATAAGTGTTGTTATTTGTATAAATAATAATGTTCGTGTGTAAAATGTTTGATAGACTATAATTATAAAATATTAAAATTTGATCTTTCATTTTTCTCGTTTATGTTTCGTTATATAGAATTTACGCTCTATTACGGAAAATGGTAACAGAATAACACATTTCTTTTAAATTGTTTTATGCAGTCCAATGATAATGTATACATAAAAAAATCAAAGCGGTCATGAGGACTGCTGATAGAAGTGAAAACTATAAACAAACAGTTGTTAATTTTGTATATGCAAATTTGTTTGATCTTAAATTAAAACTGGTAAATGAAAATGAAAGGTACATTCATTAAAAAAAAAAAAAATCCTATTTAAAATTATTCATTTCATACTTATAGAAACAGATGTGACCATGTTGATGACTACTTACACGAATTTACACCCCATCCAATCCTTCCTATAGAAGTTTTCACTTCAAAAGAGTTGATAATGAGGCACTTAATGGTAGGTAAGTGGCAGTGTAATCTTCCATAATTTAAACTAGTTCTTTCGATCTGTATTTTAGCACTTGACATGCTCAGCTACCTTAGAAAACAAATTATTTGTGAAAATGTGGAAAAACATCTGTGAGCGGGATGCGAACCTGCATCCCTTCCAATTACTATAATAAGCATGAAGAAAAACAGGCTAATATTAATAATTTTTATAATCAAAAAGTAAGTCCCAGGTAAGCAAAGGTACTAGGGAGGTAGATAATAGCCAAGTGGTTTTTTTATTATAATCCCATTAACGTAATTTTTTCAAGACTTCCTTTCAATGTTGGTCTGTAGGTAACCTATGAGAACATGATTATTAACATAATTTGTCACTAATGTGCACCGCTGTAATGTGTGAATACATGTAGTGTATGAAAATTGGCATTAAGGACATGCAGGATGCATCTAATGTTTTCCTATTGTCTTAAAGTGGGATTACATCAAGCATTTCAGGACAGACCTGCAGAATATGGGATGATTGGCCGCCTTATGTGATCATCTGATCGATTCCACAGAGATTTAAAGGGAATCATGATATCTAAATAAATACCCAGTGGATCTTATGAGACTGTAGGATGCATGTGGACAAGAGCTCAAGATTTCTCCAAGGGTCCTCATAGATGCAGAAATATTATGATTCATAAGCATATTTTAGGTTTAATAAAAACATTAAATGTAAATAAAATATATTAAATTAAAAGATTACATTTAACAATTTAAAATAAATTATGTATTTGATGAGATACTTTAAACAGATGATAAATTTTGTGAGCAGTTTAATTTAGCTAGGATTTGGAACACCTTCCTTTTTTTGTTGCACCATTTCTCTCAGGTTGTCTTCACTCTCTTTTAAACTCTTTTCTAAGTATTGTTTTGTATTTGTTAGTTCTGCTGTACGAGCAGTTATTAGATCTCCTTTATGTTTCATGTTGTTTTTGACGCCATCTAATGGTGTCATGAGAAACATTCTACCCACCGACTCATACGTTTTTGTGCCAGGTGGTAAGGCGTCAATTTCTCGCCGGGTAACGTCTACATGCTGCATTACCCGTTTAAAGGTGTCTATTTGGTGGTCTATGTTCTTAATTTTGTCACCAGTTTCAATCATTTTTAAATGCAGTTTCATGAAAGCTTCTCTCAACTCCATATCTATTGGTTTAGCCATTGTTAAATTATCCTCGAATTGTATATTCAAGCAAATAAAAACTGCAAGAGATAAAGTGTAGTATATTCAAAGAGTAATGCGTTTTATAGTATTTATAGGTATGACCAGAGAATATTATATTGTATATAAATATAATAATAATTCTAGTAATCGTAAAATCACAATCTTATTCATATGTACACAGACTAATTAGTGCACAGCACAGACTAGGAAGGAATAAATTGGTGTGTCCCATGACATGTGTCGGCATGTGTCTTAGACGAAGGATATTATAGACAAGCTATCAGCGTGTGCAGTGTCGAGATAGCAATAGTTTGACATACGATAACCGGAATAGTTTTAAAAGATAACTGTGATTATAACTTTGTTGACTAAAAATGTACTACCTGTTTTAGCCGGATAGAAGAATGACAAAACAAAAGAAATTGCAGTTATGCTTATATTTTGCTTAAAATGTATTAGAACTAGGTGTGGGTCGTATCACTTTTTCTGAGAATCGTATCTGAATCAGATTTCGATTTTCAATATCAGATTTCAAAATCTTATATTTTAATATCTGATATTTTACGTTCGCGTATCCATCATACGAGTAGATTCAGATTTCAGAAATCTAATCCGAATCCGATGCGCATCTTTAAATAGGATACGACAATATCATAGATTTCAATACAATTCGATATTGTAGATATACTCGTACTTATATGTATAATAGATGTTTAATTCGGTACCTATTTATTTATCACTAGCTGTAGCTGACCAGGCAAACGTTGTTTTGCCATATAAATTATATCTAGAGTATTTTTAGGGAATTTCTAGCGTAGAAAAAAATAACTAACTTGTTGTAAGTGTGTGAGGATGTGGTATACATGCACATCATAAATGCGCGCGCAGTACTTATTTGATCATTATTTTACTGCGATGTTATTGCACGCCTCATAAGTGAAGCGTTGATGGGTGGGTTCTACTCCAGCTTTACACGGAACAACTGATTTTTCAAAATTAAAATGTCTCTATTTGTCATATATTGCACTTGTAAAATAATATCTACAAACATATATAAAGAACAAGCACTATTTTTAACACTCATGATATTTTTGATGCCATCTTTGTTATTTAAACTAGTTAAAAAATAGGTATAGGGGCAGATGTCGCAGTAACAGGAACAGACACATAAGTCGAGGCCCTTTGTGGTTCTGACCTTATTGGCTGCTGTACCGTTACGACTTGGGTGTACGCATCCAAGTGCCTCTTCTTTAAATGTGCTTTTAAATTACCGGTCGATCCCTTGTAGCTATACAGATCACCACAAACACTACATCTAGCTTTTTTATCAGAGTCGTTTATTTTTTCAAAATAGTCCCAAACGAGGTTCATATATTTTCGCGATATTTTTGATATTTACAACTAATCTTTAACACGACACAAGTTTTTTTATATATAGGTAGGTATGTACACTTTATTTAAAAGATTTTTTGCATAATCTTACACATAAACTTACTTTAAATTATAATGAATATTTACAAATGTATTTACACTAGTGAAAGAAAACACAATAGTTTCACTTAACTACTTATATTTTTATTATTATATACACTAGTACTATTTTATCCGTTATTATTTTACACTATACATATTAATTAAAAGATCCATTAAAACAATCCCCAACGTCCATAACACACAAAAATCTTTCTAAATTTTAGAACGCGAATTAAATTAAAAGAAATGAAACTTTCTTCCGCAACTATTCGGACACAATTAAACAATAAGTACCTAATAATTAATAAAACTATTACGTGCATAATGGTCCATAAGTACCAAAATGCGCTCAAGTTCAAGGCTAAATAAATATTAGACATCATTGATATCATGATTGGTACTTACCAGAAAGTAAGCTTTATTTGCATAGTGTTAAGATTAAAAATTACTTATTTATATAAAATTTGTTCAAAAATCTTATATTGTGATATTACTGTACCGCTCTAACTAGTGTAATATTTGTATCTCACGCGCTTTGTCGCACGCTGTGGCCGATGCGTATCGTATCGCGTAGGTACAGTACATCGCAAATCTGATATTGTAATATTGCTGTACCGCTATAACTAGTGTAATATTTGTATCTTACGCGCTTTGTCGCACGCATGCGGCCGATGTGTATCGTACCGCGTAGGTACAGACGAGTGAGCGAGTATTCAGTACATCGCAAATCTGATATTGTAATACTTAGATTTCGAAAGAGCCAGTAAGTGATTTTTAGATATTGTACCAATATCAGATTTCGTATTTATATACGATTTGTATCGCCCACTTCTAATTAGAACATGTAATATTAGCGTATATAACGTGATTAATAAAGGTTTTTTTTACGGCAATACTAAAACAAGCTTATATACTGATGATGGGGACGGTTGGCCACCTTATTGTTTGGACCCAGTTCATTGGGTCCAATACAACTGACGCATACGCGAAAAGGATAAATATACTTATACCAGTGTCTCACTCTTGGTAAAACCTAGTATGTGCATCCTTTTCTTCATCCTTAATTTCAAAATAGTAGCGAGTCTATATTATTATTTTTCGTCTAAGGCATGTGTGCATAGGGTACGTTTTCTTTTGGTGTGCAAACCAGTGCTGCCATACTGTAGGAACTAAAAATCCGTATATCCGACAGCAAAATCCGTACGTGCAATAAATCTAAAACTCCATACGAAATAAAAACATTATTCTTTAAAACGTTGCACTCTACGGGCTTTCTTTGTACATCCACTCATAATTAAATAAATAAAGTGGTTTCTCAACACAAATAATCCACAAGAACACTCAACGTAACAAGTTCGAAATGGAAAACCAAAGAGAAATGCGTATAACCAGTAGGAGTGTTCGTTATATTAAATAACTAATAAAATCACTTGCTATTTATAAATAATCTATAGCCCCGTTATTTATTTCACCAGGCAAGCATTATTTTCGATTATTTTTAGTATATAAGCGCTACCACAACCGCTATGCCACGACGTCGACGACACACTACACTAACAAAACATCACATCACAGTCACATGCACACTTGAACAGTCAGTCAATTCAGTCAGTTATACCGCGAAAGAAAGGGACAGAACGGAATGACCCTGATCCGTTCATATCATTGTCACATGCTAAATTATGCTCTGGCCGTGTGGGGCCGGCTTTAGAATTGTCCCACCCCTCTCCACCCGTGGGAGTCGTAAGAGCCGACTGAGGAAATACCGGGGGGAGTGGGCAGCAGCACTTCCTCGAGTAACGTATTAACAACATCCACTGCGATCGCCAACCCGCCTGCCAAGCGTGGTGATTACGGCACTATACCCCCAATTTGGGGAGGCTTATGTCCAGCAGTGGACGTCGAAAGGCTGATGGATGGATGGATGGAAATTATGCTCTAACTTTACCACTTATGAACTATATATATTTCTGTCAATTATAAAAAATGACGTGCAAAATAATCTAAGTATCTAAAACATCGTTTGGTTATTTGATTTTATTTCGTTATATTTTTGAACGATGATATAATCAATCAGTACGGATAACTCGCTTAAGCTGGAATAACGTATGATTATCCTGAGTTTTTGAGCGATTGCCGCGCGTTATTTGTTTAGATGTACTTATAGTTATTGATTTTAAATTATTCGTAGTGTTGGTTTGTTGTGTCTGTTTGTTTAGTGTATTATAAAACTGTAAATAAAATTTTGTTGTAGTATAGTGTAATACTTATATTTTCGGTTAAAAAATATCTTTAAAAGTTTACTTAAATTTAATCAAAAATGTCATTGGGTCAGTAGTTATGGACATTTTAGTGTATAAAGTGTATTAGTACTTAAGGATTGACCTAATTCTGAAGTCCACGCAGACGAAGCCGTGGGCAGAATCTAAATACATATATCTTAGATCACAATTTCAATTCAATTAGTAGACAGTAATCTATTGTTAAGATTATTAACTGCTCAACGCGCGTACATAGCTATATTAAATTACGTAACCTCAAATAGCGCACGATGTGCTATACGATCATCAAAAGAAATCGGTTAATATATTAAAGCGTAAAAATAATAGGCGTTTTAAAAATAGCAAATCGATATTAATGTATATGCCAGCCGATGCCACGGCATGAAACTTCTTCGGGGTCGGTCGTGATGGCCGTTTCCATTGGGAAGATTGCTGTTTTGTTTCGGTATCAAAATGATGGACCCATGTTTCATCCATTGTTACGAAACGAGACAAAAAATTTTCAGAATCTTCTTGAAACTTGTCGAACAGTATCTTCAAAATGTCAAGTCGATTTTGTTTCTGACTGTCGGTTAACATTCTCGGCACCCATCTTGCGAAGACTTTTCTCATATTCAAAGATTGTTTCAATATGGATTGAATACTTCCATATGAAATGCCCGTTTCTTGAATTAAGTATCGGATGGTAACTCTTCGATCGCTCAATACAATTTTCTTGACTTTCGCAACATTTTCTTGAGTGACTGACGTCGATGGACGCCAGCAACGATGTTCGTCTTCCGTGCTCGTTCTCCCTACTCGAAATTGAGAAGCCCACCTTGCAACAGTGGAATACAGCGGAGCAGACTCTCCTAATGTTGCCTCCAAATCGCAATGAATCTCTTGCGTCGTTAACTTTTTTAAACAGAGGTATTTAATAACAGCTCGCACTTAGTTTTTCTCCATTTTCGAGAACACGTTCCGACATGAAGCAAACAAATGACTACATTCAGAAAAAAACAAAAGAGAATGGAATATTTTTTTCTTTTTTAATATTACAAATATGTATCTGAGCTATGCCTGCCAGTTTTTATTTTTTTCTTACCAAGGAGTATGTCGTTGTCACTACTTTTTGATCCCTCCTCGTAATATTAAAATGACGATGTCGGTGAGTTGTGGTCAGAACGCAACTTTCCGACGACAAATGTCTCTTTGTAATGAAACAAGAAAATGTGTTTTAAAATGCATATATTTACAAATTTAAAATACTGACACATTATAAAATGTTATGCCATTTTGTTTTAAGTTTGAGCCATTTCTACACCCATCAAGGGCGCACTTCATTGTTAAAAGAGTTTAATACTTATTTAAATGTATGATGCGTCCGAACCGAACGCAATGACGGTTCACTCGAAACTGTGGTTTGAAGCCCCACCCACTGTGACGTCACTGACCTACTTGAAGGCGACATGACCTAGTCGGCTTGCGGCATCTCCACTATTTTTCCGTACTCCGTGATTATTACAAACACAATAAAGCGTAATATTTAGATATTTTTATATATATTTTTAGCATTTGACATGCTTAGCAACATACATTAAACACAAAGTGAAAAATGTGAAGTCGAAAATAACAGTCACGAGCAGGATTCGAACCTGCATCTCCTGGATACCGTCCAGATGCTTTGCCAATTCAGCCATCGTGACCCTTGCTCCTGACTGCTAATTTCGATAATACATTCATACTTAACGTCTTTGGGTGACGCCTGCACCATCTGTCGGAAGTATTTTCATACATTATACCGACCAGGTAAACTTAATTTTACAATTAAGATTTTACCTAATAATGACGCAAACCCTATAAATATTTAGATATTTTTATATATATTTTTTTAGCATTTGACATGCTTAGCAACATACATTAAACACAAAGTGAAAAATGTAAAATCAAAAATAACAGTCACGAGCAGGATTCGAACCTGCATCTCCTGGATACCGTCCAGGTGCTTTGCCAATTCAGCCATCGTGACCCTTGCTCCTGACTGCTAATTTCGATAACACATTCATACTTAACGTCTTTGGGTGACGCCTGCACCATCTGTCGGAAGTATTTTCATACATTATACCGACCAGGTAAACTTAATTTTTCCGGGTTTATGGTTTATTACTATACTCTTTGGTTCAAGGTTTCACAAATTAGTGTTTTATTGTCATTATGACATATCCGACATATCCTAGCGCAACAACTTTATTCCGTTTTACGTCCACAAAGATTGACCCGGGTAATCGTGTAATAAAGTACCAGCATAATTAATTTATGTATCAGAATAAATGGTAATCAAAAGAAAAGTGATAACTGATATAAAATATACTAATTTCTATTTATTTTCTTCGTTCCTAAATAAATCGCCAATATTTTTTCTATAAAACACGTTCCTTTCTAAGCATGCGTAATGAATGGTGACGCACTGAACGAACAATATTATTTAGAAAGACTTAAATCGCAGTACTAGAAAGTCCATGGTTTAATTATTTTTTGTAATAAGACTAAATTTAGTCAATGGTTTATAAGTTGGACCTGGACCAACTAGTTCTGGTTTAAACCGCGACTTAGTCCGTGTTTTGTAATAAGACGGTCTGAGTTTAAAAACCTTAACCGTTTATTGTCGCTCTAATAGTTCCATAGTAAGGCTTAGCACGCACTGCAAAATTTCACCGCGCGATTTTTTGTTCAGGCGGTTTATAATCCGCGTACAGAATCATAACTTGAATGCACTGCGTATAAAATTCCTAGCGATTGTTGTATGTTCCTCAGCCGAGACGCACGTACCTAAATGGACATCTGAACAAAAATCTTGATTTGATGTTTATTGAGTAAAAGGCATTTCAAAAGATGTCACCAATACTAGATTCACCCTTTTACGGCATTAAAACCCATGAAAGGATTTTTCTATGTAAAATACCAAGCCTTGCGAGAATATAACAAAAAGATTTTCGGGTATTTTAGAATGACTATAAAAACATTCGTTACATGAGAGCTAGCAGCATTTGTTGTTACATATCATAAATGGTAACGTATAAAACTGTTATAATTAAACTATGATCACTAGCACATATTTATAGTAGGCCAGACCTGTGTCTTACTTTATATAAGCTTATTTCATGATATTTGCTAATGGTATCAAAATGATGGATAAGCACTTTCAAGACTATATTATCTAAATACGTAATTTTACATTGTGATTCGGGGAAAATGCACAACAAACACTTCATCTGTGGCTGTAAACAATTTAATTAGACCTTAGTAAGACTTTTATAATAATAATAATTTTTATTTCGAACAGAGTCCATACAATGCGTTAAGTATTAATTATTAGTTATATACATATAAATTACAAATTAAGTCAAATGGCCACGAATAAATGCTTTCAGGATATTTGAATCTTGTTTACCCGCAATAACCTGTAGGATGCTATTGGTGCTGCACTGAACTCTGCTTATTAAGGAGGTAAGCCGCTTACGTAATATGGCGTGGAAGCCATTGACCTTCGCCTCAGTAAACATGCTTGAGGCACTACAAAAACGGGGCAGTCCTAATAACATCCTAAAAATATTATTATATTGTACGCGAAGGGCACCGATCGATTTCTTCGTATATCTGAACCACAGGCTGCACGTGTAGAAAGTCTGACAGAAAGCTTTGAATAATGTGACTTTAACTTATTCACTGCAAACGTGTGGGCCAGCATACTATTTCCAACCGCCAGGGCTCACCGCTCCCTTTCGATGTCAACTTGGTCTTCAAGGCCTTCGGTAAGATAGTGTCCAAGATATTTGAACCTTTGTACCCGCTTCAACTCAACACCGTTGACGTTGAAAAATGACTCAACATGGAGCTTCTGTAACGTTTGAGAATGATAAATCTGTTGTTCGAAACAAGACAGGAGATGTACTAATGACTGCAGATAAGTCTAACAGCGGTCTCTATTACGTCAAAACTCCAAACATTGAACAAAGTTACGCAGTAACGTCTAAAGTTACAACAACAAATGAGCAAAGTTCCATACAAGATTGGCATAGAAAACTTGGACACATGATGAAATAAAACTTCGTTTACGGAATCTATCGCATTTACTTGATTTTACTACTATCCCGACTTTCTGCTGCTACTATCCTGACTGCTTTACAGCATTCATGATCACGGGTGGACTTAGATGATAGACGTCCAAGGCTGATATACATCATCAAGTAAACGCGATAGATTCCGTAAACGAAGTTTTATTTCAAAATGTGTAACTTTCGCGTAAATATCAGAAAGTATTGGACACATGAATTACAAAGATCTCAAATTGGCTCTTGATAATGAGGCTATGATTGGTCTAAACTTCAGTAAAAGAGATATCTTGCAACATTCGGACTGCGAAACGTGTATACAGTCAAAAATGACTCGAACACCAAGTTCGCCACCACGAATAACTCCTAGAACAACTGAACGTCTAGAGATTGTTCACAGCGATATGTGCGGTCCAATTGACGTTCCATCTGTTGCTAAGAACAGGTATGTTGTTACTTTTACCGATGATTATAGTAGATATGGTAGAGTAAACTTTTTGAAAAATAAATCTGAAGTATTAAACAAATTCAAAGAATGCAAAAATGAAATGGAAAACTGTAAAGTTTTAAAAGGCAATAAAATAAAATGTTTGCAAACGGATAATGGAACGGAATATGTCAACGCGAAATTCGAAGCTTATTTGCAGGAACATGGAATTAGCCGACGCCTATCCGCACCCTATACCCTACACCAGAATGGTATTGCTGAACGTAAAAACAGAACATTAGTGGAGAAAGCCAGA
This sequence comes from Leucoma salicis, assembly GCA_948253155.1. Lineage (NCBI taxonomy): Eukaryota > Metazoa > Arthropoda > Insecta > Lepidoptera > Erebidae > Leucoma > Leucoma salicis. The sequence continues at coordinate 16,769,635 of OX411803.1, forward strand.
GCTATGCTTATAGATGCAAAAGCACCAATGCACTTATGGGCAGAAGCAATAAACACTGCAAATTATCTTGCCAACAGAAGTGTGAACAGTGCTATTGAAAATAAAACACCATTTGAAAAATGGGTTTTAAGAAATCCCTGTGTTTATCATCTCCATCCATTTGGTACTAAAGCTTTTGTACTGAAGAAAGGTCTTAAAGGACCTAAATTTAGTTCGAAGGCTATACCAGGAATGTTTGCTGGATATTCTGATACCAGTAAAGCATATAGGGTGTACATTCCATCCGAACGCAAGAGCCTTATTTCCAAAGATGTCAAGGTCATAAATGCGAACTATTTTTCAAGCCAAACAGATGACATTGACAACTTTAAATACGAAGAAAACGTCAGCTGTGATGAGGTTACAAAACCAAATAATATACAAGTTGACATCGATGCCGATGATCCGCCGTGTGGGACCGGCTTTAGAATTGTCCTACCTCTCTCGACCCACGGGAGTCGTAAGAGTCGACTGAGGGAATACCGGGGGAGTGGGCAGCAGCACTCCCTCGAGTATTAACAACATCAACTGCGATCACCAAACCGCCTGCCAAGCGTGGCGATTACGACATTATCCCCCATGACGGGACCGCTCCTTATGGCGTTCTCTTGGGGAGGCCTATGTCCAGCAGTGGAAGTTGAAAGGCTGATGGATGGATGGATGATATCGATGATGCTATTGACCATTACTATTGCTATTTCTGGTTATACGTATTACTCTTTGCTATTGACATTCAACAAGATGATCTTGTTCAAAACTTTAATGCAGACTCTACTCAGCATGACAGTTATGTTGACAATGAAGAAGACACTTTTTACGAGATCCCTGATAAAGAAAATGTAAGCCATGAACAACCTGAAACAGTATCTGAATCGTTATAATCTACGAGACAGGTCAGGAATACAACAGCCACAACGGTATGATGACTTTGTACTGGCTGCTGTCGCTGAAGTTCAAAATTTACCAAAGGATCCAGATACATATAAAGAGGTATTGGATTCACCTAACAAAGAAAAATGGCTAACTGCTATGGTAAGTGAGATAAACTCTTTGAAAGAAAATGATACTTGGGACCTGGTGGATTTACCAAGAAATCGAAAAGCACTACCTTGTAAGTGGGTGTATAAGTTAAAGACGAACCCAGATGGATCATATGATAAATTTAAGGCACGACTAGTTGTTAAAGGCTATTCGCAACGAGAAGGAGTTGACTTTGACAAAACTTTTAGTCCTATGGTTCGACTTAGCACCATACGAACTTTTATAACAATAGCTGCTAAAGAAAATTTAAACTTACAACAGTTTGATGTTACAACAGCTTTTCTAAATGGTACGGTTGAGGAAGAAATTTTTATGAAACAACCTGTAGGTTTTCAAGATGGGACAAACAGAGTTTGCAAGCTTAAGCGCTGTCTCTATGGTCTCAAACAAGCACCACGATGCTGGAACACAGGCATTGCTGAATATTTACAACAAAAAGGTTTTAAACAAAGTGATGCTGATTCTTGTTTATACAGCAAAATCAGAGGACAAACTAAGGTCTTAATTGGGTTGTATGGCGATGACGGACTTGTAGCGTCTAATTCCATTACAGCAAGAAATGAACTCTTCAAAGACCTTAATACTAGGTTCAAAATAACTACGAAACCTGCCTCTTATTTCTTAGGAATGGAAATAAAAGCTGTTAAAGGAAGAATAACGCTATGTCAGCAAGCCTATATTAAAAAGCTACTAGAGAAGTTTGTTATGACAAACAGCTAACCAGGAACAACATCGATAATGAAAGAAAACATTGTTGACGATTCAGAACCAGATTGTGAAGATGAGTCCGTATTTCCTTACAGACAGGCAGTAGGAGCACTCACATACTTAGCAGTCGGCACAAGACCCGATATAGCGTATGCTGTGAGCGTAGCATCTTGAAACTTGGACACCAAGTAAAAATAATATACTGCTAGTAAAACGCATCTTTCGCTACTTAAAAGGAACGACTGACAAAGGTCTTTTTTATGGACAAACAAAGGAATCATCACAGAAACTAATCTGTTACTCCGATTCTGATTTTGCTGGAGACCAAACATCTGGAATGATATGCCTATTGTCGGGAGCTGCTATCAGTTGGAGAAGTCAACGACAAACAGTTGTATCTATTTCGTCAACTGAAGCAGAGATAATTGCAGCTAGTGAAACAGCACAAGAAATTTTGTGGCTTAACAGTCTATTGAAAGACTTACCATCCGTGCGTCAATTAGCGGATTGGTTAACCAAACCATTTTATAGACCAAGGTTGGAAGCATTAAGCGGCCAGATAGGTCTGAAAAGAATTTGTAATTCTTAAAAGTTCCGAGGGTGTAAAGAGACTGTATTATAATTACTCTTATGTAAAATAATAACGTCTATGGATCGTTCCCATAGTAATATTGTTGTTATCTATATATATATAAGAATTACCTATTGCTTGTTTTGTAACTATAATATTTAAATATACTTTATTATATACCTACTTAACGTATTTCTATTGTACTATATATAACAGCATAGCAGCGCATTTTTAAAACTTAACATTTTTTGTTTAGAATAATTTAGGTAAGGTTCCTAACATAACTCAATGGCTGCATAGCAGTTGGGAATTGGAAATGACTGATTAAATGGTAGTCGATCCCTGACTACAACACAACTTGTTTTTTTGACATGATAACGTCTTATAAATCGATGAACGCCCGGCTGCACGCACGGAAAAGACTTACGTTCCGCAAAATGTATAGCGATCGATGCCACGAGGGAGCCGCAGGCTAAAGAGCGTTTGCGGGAGGAAGGTGGTCGACCCACCCACCAACATGACATTGACATCCTTTGTTCTTCGCCCGAACGCGTATCTCAATTATTCTATAGCAGCACGCGCGATCGTACCTTTTTATATGTACCATTCGATTTCAGTATTACATTGTTTAAAAGTACAAATCTCATTACTTCATGACGTTAACACGTAAAATTATCGTCCGTCTTAACGTCCGTAAACCGACTTTACAGACAACATATAGTTTCTTTTTTCTGTTTACAGGTTAGTCTTGTTTTTTTATTTGATTTAATATTTTAACCAAAAGACGGAATATTTGGGGAACATGTAAGAGTCATATCGTTGCTCTACGTTATTTTCCATTATTTCAAGAAATAAACTTACTTGCGGAGAAAAAAATATACTCCAAATAAGCCATTAGCAAATACTCAAACCAAGTAACCATTTCTAAAAAAAAAGACAAAAGACGGTCTTTATAAAAAATATTGCGGATGTTCGTATCTATGGTCACGTATAAATAAAAAAAATGATGTCTAATAATTGTTGTTTTGTTAGATAAATAATTATTTTTAGTAGACTTCTTACGTTAGTATTTACATAGTCTTTGTATAACGTTCAAGGAGGGTTTTCTATTACAAAGTTTCTTTTTAATTATAAAAAGAACAATATTAGAGCGGCTAGGGCCATGGTGAGTAAAACGAACAACATTCTATGAATCACAATTTACATGCGACGCCCGACAAAAGCGCTAATTTAATCTCATTGAAAATATTGCTGTACCTACTTATTCACAGTCCTGAGTAAAATATGCTAAACTAAACACTATTTAATTGGATTTACACTAAACTGATAAATGTTAAGCGCTGGCCTACCCGAATAGATCGTTTGTAGGTACCAATACCATAGAATGTGTTAAATTCACTAAATAAGTTTTTTTTTTATTCTTAAATAAATAATTAGTATACATGGATATAATCGACACAACAAGTTATATTTTTATTCCTGCTGTTTTGTTATTTTATATAGTTATAAAGTTTGCTAGTACTTAAATGTAAATTATGAGAAAATTTCTCTTGTAATATTAAAGAATTAATTTTTATCTCTGTTATTATGTAATCATATGTAGTTATATAATGCCATATTTCATAATTAAGGCCTATTCGGAAAACTGAGCTTACTACTTTAGTGACCAAGCTATAGTAGATTCTAACCCTGCTACTCATTTTTATGGCCATGATACTACTTACCACAATACCTCTGGTTGTTTTATGTTGATCTTCTGTGAGGTAGTTCACCAATCTGGCTCATTCATGCTGGGACAAGCAAGACTACCACTAGCATTCTACAATAAATGTTTTCAAAGGAATATATAAATTCTGTATAGATGGGGAGCCACCAGAATTACTTTCTGGGTGCAATGCATCTATATCATCTATACAAATGAACAAATTGGAAGTTTGTAATATCGAAGTAACAGCATTTAACCAAATGCATAATAGAAAGTAAAACAAAACATAGCATCACGCCTGTATTCCCCGAAGGGGTAGGCAGAGGTGTATTACACACCCACGACTCGCCAGCTATGTTTAAGTCCCACATAATAGGGGGCGAGCCTATTGACGTCTACTGGAAACACTTCCAAACTCCAGGCTATTACTGAGAGTATTTCTTTTTAGGAAAAAGCTCAATAACATTGCCCAACCCCAAGAATAAAAAAAATATAAATAATTAATAGAATTTAGATATTTTTAGCATTTGACATGCTTAGCCTTATAATTATTAATGTCACCCAAAAAAGAATGAAGTATTAATGTGTTATCGAAATTAGCAGTCAGAAGCAATTGACACGATGGCTGAATTGGCAAAGCATCTGGATGGTATCCAGGAGATGCAGGTTCAAATCCTGCCCGTGACTGTTATTTTCGATATCACATTTTTCACTTTGTGTTTAATGTAATTAATAGAAAGTAACTATGACAAAATAGTGATTTTTTAAGTTTTTATCTCTCTGTTAGATAGCTGATGTTATAAGCTACTTTTATTTTGGAATAATAATTAGGGTTCTGCACAACAATAGAAAATAACTAAATTCCACTTAGACTGCCGTTGGTAGCAGCTAGGTTATACATTAATATACTATAGTGGAATTTAATAACAACAATGATTTAGAACGCTTTTTAAGCTGACCATCTTTCAAATTTTCATTGTATTTTGTTGAAAAGGGACAGTATTTTCATTAATCATATACTTTCATATACATTTAGTGCTATTATTTAGACATTAGAAACATACACTACAATTTTATTTATTTGTTTAGATTTGTAAGGTTGTGCTATGGATTATAAAACTAAATAGATGTTTCAGCACGAAGATGATGACACCTGCCCATTTGAAAGTGAACCTCCATGTAAACAAAGCAATAAAAAGATATTTACTGCAGCATTGAGTTGTCAAAATGCATTTACTAAAGATGACTGTGCATGTTACTACAACTATGGGTATGAATAATAATTGTATATAATTAGCTAACATAAATCAATAAAAATCTGGCTGGTTAATATTATGGTTACATTCGTCTAATGATAATGGTAAATGGCGATACTTAAAATCTAAGACCCCAGGTTTGTGACGGCCCCACACTATCCTGTTCATTGCCCCGAACAACCATCATAAGTAATGTATCTCTGCTGTTAAAAGAAAATAATATATAGTGTATATTATAAATACATTTTTGTGGACCCATCTGCTGCTGAGGCATTACAGGCAGACACTACAAATCACATGTTGTGATCGTCTTATACTTGGAGTGCTTCATTGATACTGTTGTATAGATATGCTTATTTTTTTATTGCTTATGGTGGCAAATTTGCCATGGCCCACCTGATGGTAAATAGTACCACTGCTCATAGCCTCAGCAATACAAAGATAAATGCTACAGGTCATCTTCTAATTTTATAGCTGGGAAATGAATGAATGGACGGTTATCTTCCGCCATACTCAAACAGAGACATTTATTGATGTGATAAATGTATAAAACAATGTAACATGTTACACAGTACAGTAGATATTTTTGTTTTTGCTATTAACCCAATAATGTGAGGGTTTCAGTTGATTTGAGTTTGGTAAACAAGCCAAATTGTAGTTTGTTATTGTAATTTTCAAACTTCAATGTCATTGAAAGTTCAAAATAAATAGATACGAAAAATACTAAGTTAAAAATAAAGTTAAAACAAATATACCGTAGTCTGTAGAATATTTTTTAATAATAAGTAAAACCTATATTTATTTTTTTAAGGGCGGATTCGACCAAACAAGAATACATTTTATTCCTAGAATAAATCGCTACTTACTCTAGAATAAATCAATTTTACATTTTACCAACAACAATTCGAAGAATAGCGAGCCTATTTGGGAATAGTCACTATACCACCGATAAGCATCGAATAAGGAGTTAATCCAAGAATAAAAAAATGGCGTCATTTTTAATGGCGTTCAGTTTATAGCATTCATTAGAAATAAATTAATTCAATAAAAATACATTTTATAGGATTGATTGTATGTATGGTCGAATGTTGACCACTGGCTGACCACTAGTCACTCAATAATGCTTTTTTTTAATGCGGGAAAAATGTTCCTAACCGCACACCCATCGTTCGGGGCAACGAACAGGGTAGTGTAGGGCCCTCACTCACAAAACAAACTCGCCGTGTGCCATCTCTCCGCCTTTATTTCTGGGCCACTGGAACTATGTTACATTACTTCAGTGTTATATATTAACCTTGGGAACAGTGTTCGCCTTTTAAAAACATGATAAAATATCAATATTGTTTTCAGACATGGTGATAATGGAAATACTAAGCAGCATGATCCTCTATATCAATATAAAACAAGCAGCTTGCCACCAGCATCATCAATAACCCAGACATGGGATGAAACTGTTTGTTCAGCGCTGCGCATTACTCCTGATGATATCGCAAACCAACTGACCTTACTTGATTTACCTTGTTTTAAATCTATTGAACCTGGGGAATTGACTTCCTGTGGATGGACCAAATCAAACAAATTGACAGTTGCACCAAATGTTGTGGCATTCACTCAAAGATTTAACAGGGTAAGATAAATTATTGTCTGATCGAAAAAGGATTTGCAGCTGAAACCAAACCTTTGGTCTCAGGATTAGTTTCGACTCAAACTAAAACTTATTTAAAAGCTAGTTTCTGCCTAAAATCTAGTTCCATAAGGCACATTTATGCCAAATTTAAAGTGCATACGTACGAGGAGGGATCAAAAAGTAGTGAGAACGACATACTCCTTGGTAAGAAAAAAAATAAATACTGGCAGGCATAGCTCAGACACATATTTGTAATATTAATAAAGAAAAAAATCTTTGAGTTTCTTTTGTTTTTTTTCTGAATGTAGTCATTTGTTTGCTTCGTGTCGGAACGTGTTCTCGAAAATGGAGAAAAACGAAGCGCGAGCCGTTATTAAATACCTCTGTTTAAAAAAGTTAACGACACAAGAGATTCATTGCGATTTGGAGGCAACATTAGGAGAGTCTGCTCCACCGTATTCCACTGTTGCAAGCTGGGCTTCTCAATTTAGAGTAGGGAGAACGAGCACAGAAGACGAACATCGTTGCGGCCGTCCATCGACGTCAGTCACCCAAGAAAATGTTGCGATACTCGAGAAAATTGTATTGAGCGATCGAAGAGTTACGATCCGATACTTAATTCAAGAAACGGGCATTTCATATGGAAGTATTCAATCCATATTGAAACAATCTTTGAATATGAAAAAAATCTCCGCAAGATGGGTGCCGAGAATGTTAACCGACAGTCAGAAACAAAATCGACTTGACATTTCGAAGATATTGTTGGACAAGTTTCAAGAAGATTTTGAAAACTTTTTGTCTCGTTTCGTAACAATGGACGAAACATGGGTCCATCATTTTGATCCCGAGACAAAACAGCAATCTTCGCAATGGAAACGGCCATCATCACCGACCCCGAAGAAGTTTCGTGCCATGGCATCGGCTGGCAAGGTTATGGCCTCAATATTTTGGGACTCAGAAGGGATATTGTTGATTGATTACCTGGAGCGTGGAACCACTATTACAGGCCAATATTATGCAGCTTTAGTTCCCAAGTTGAGGAATGCCATCAAAGAGAAAAGGAGAAGGAAACTTCGAAGGGGCGTGCTATTTCATCGCGACACGCACCCGTTCACAGGTCGGCAGTTGCGATGGTTGCCATTCAGCAAGCTGGCTTCGAATTGGTTGACCACCCCCCTTATTCACCAGATCTGGCGCCTAGCGATTTTTACCTGCTCGAAACAGGTACGATAACGAGGTGATGGATGCCGTGGAGAGCTTTTTGAAGGACTAAGACAAAACTTTTTTTTGAAATGGATTGAAGCCTTGGAAAAGCGCTGGAGTCGGTGTGTAGAGAGACTCGGAGACTGTAGAAAAATAAATTATTAAGTTATTAATAGTCATTGTATTCTATCTCATTCTCACTACTTTTTGATCCCTCCTCGTACATGCTGTTTGATTTTTAATAATCCCACAGGAACCCAACATTTTTCGGGATTAAAATTCTATGTGGTATTTAGTCTAATAAACTGTATGTGTGTGCTTAATTTCACCAGAATCAAGTTCTGCCATTTTTGAGTGATTACATCTTACTGATATTATAAATGCGAATGTGCGTTTGTTTGTTCATTATGCAAGGAGAGGATAGTTGTAGTTATACCACTGGGTATAACTACTCGTATATTTCGTAAACAATTAATGAATGGGCCGTAAAGGCACGTGTTTATATTATAATTCTTGAAAGTCCATGCGGAGGAAGTCGCGCGCAGACTACTTTTTAATATTGTGTTAAAAATCTATTGCATCTTGAAATGTACAGGATGTAAATGACATCATACCGATAATTGATACTATGGGTTAGTACTCGATTCTGAACACCCAGGTGGTGGAAATTTGCATCTATCTCTTCATGAAAATTGCAATTACTTTTTCATTTTTTTAAAGTGAATGTGATATAAAATCTTTATATTGTTCTATCTAAATACGATTTTAGGTAATAAACCCATTAACCATCAATTTACTCTAAAAACTATAATTGATTGAAACCTTCTTCATGTTTTTTAGTCGTGTTGTTAATGATTCGATGGCGATATTTGTTACCCGTCGTTGTCAACGAAAACTTATTACAATTATTTGGTGTCACGTTTTTTTAATTTCTTTTTTAGGCGGGAAAAAATGTTCCTAACCGCACACCCCGTCGTTCGGGGCAACAAACAGGGTAGTGTGGGGCCTGCACGCACTAAAGAAACCACTAAAGATATTTGGTGACACCTTGCCTGGAGTTATCGGTATGATGTCATTTACACGAGAGTATACCGACTCAAATCTTGGAAGAAATCACACGTTGAAGGGCACGTTCAAAAGATAGATCAAAATAATGTACTACATACTTAGTAGATACGTAGTTATTTAAAAATAGTAAGAAATAAATTTAAGCAATAAATTAATCTTTTATAATTATGTTCGCAGGTCAGTTTTTGGACAGTACAGGAAATTTTAAATGGGCAGTCTCCAAAAGTCCGAGCAGAGACTTTGGCACATTTTATCAAAGTAGGAAAAAAATTATATGACCTCAATAATTTGCATTCTCTATTTGCAGTTATTTCTGCATTGCATAGTGCCAGCATATATAGGTAATCCCTCATAATTATTTATAATAGCTTAGCGCGTTCAACCCTTGTACTTATTTACTTACCATCCCCCATTGCTATTCCCCTTGCGGAGTAGGCAGAGATAACAGAGTGCCAAGAGGCTCTATTCTTGCATACATCTCTTGCTTCCTCAACCTACCTAGCCTACACCTAGTTACCTAGATCCTTCCACTTTCGCATTGTATATCTTCATAAAACCAGACACACCAATTGAAATACCATAATAATACAAACATTAAAATCCGTAGGCTAATTTAATTCTAATGCATGTCATTGTGTTTATTTTCTATAAATAGTATAAAATAAAGACGACTGTCTACGTCTGTTTGTTTCTTCGCTTACTTCTAAACCAAGAAACGGACTTTTGAAACGGTTTTCATCACACACATTGAGAAAGAACAAATTATTTGTGAAAGTTGAGTAGTTTTACTGCGAGCGGGATTCGTACCTGCGTCCCATCTAATCCGTGGAAGTGCTCTAGACCGCTTAGCTAATGCAGTCACCGACGGCGACTCCCAATGTCCACTCCACTTTTAGATGTTTACGACTCACGTTTCTATGGATTGGTGTGGACGCAGGTTCGAATCTCGCTTGCAGTAAACCTCTCTTTTTCCACTGTCACAAATAATTTGTTCTTTAAAGTAGCTGAGCATGTCAAGTGCCAAAATACAGATTAAAACACATTGAGAAAGTTGAAACTTTAATAGGAAAGTTGTATTACATTTCTTTAAGACAATAACTTGCACTAAGGGAGAATCCGTGTATCGTGGGTGATTTTATAAACATACAACTTGACGTGTGTCTGATTTTAAAGTGTAATCCGAAAGATGTTCTTTAACCCGTGTGAACACTAGGGTGGGTCACCGTTGGGGTCATGTTACACAGTTCTTAAGGGAGGCAGGGCGGGGAGACGTCACGCGGCGGGTTTAGTTAGGGCCACACACTACCCTGTTGCTCCAAACAACGAGGTATATTTTTCCCGTCTAAGGAAAAAAGGGGTGCGTTGCTAGTTTTGTATTATAATAAATGGCCTTTTCTGGAATAGTTCATCTTTGTGTTAGTTTTTTTTTCATGTCGTAACTGTTCCACTATTGGACTCGGGTCTCCTTTCAAAGTTAAAGGGATTTTACGTGTAGTCTGCCACCTTGGCCCAGTGGTGCGTGTTGGCAGACTTATTTCTAAACAAATAAATATAATTTCTAAACATATTTTCGAAAAATCTCGGAAAACTCAGGTGTGCCGTGACCTTATACTGGCGATTGAACTCGAAACCATTGTCATTGCAATATTGGTATTATCTCTAGGCTAGTACTGCTTTTTGCACGCCTCATAAGCGAAGCGTTGAGGTGTGTTCTACTCCCGGTTGACACGGCACAGCTAATTTTTCAAACTTAAAATGTCTCTATTTATCATATATTGCACTTTTAAAAAATATCTACACACATATAAAGAACAAACACTATTTTTAACACTCATGATATTTTTTATGCCATTTTTGTTATTTAAACTAGTTAAAAACTGCTTGAAAAAAATCTGGCTTGGACGTCCATGAGTTGTAGGTAATGTATGTTAACACGATAACGACCAAAATACTTTACTAATATATAAAAGTCTTTTTTTTCGTTTACGAATTATTATGACTAGGAATAGAGCCCTATTATTTTTCACGTTCTGATTCGATGTGGTTTAATTGTTATTAAATAAACAAAAAAATACTGAATATTTGCGGCATTTACGCTCGACGCGCGAACCAGCGCCTTTCATGAGAACTACCGTCGCATAGCCACCGGTGGTTTTACTATCGTCAACAGAACGCCGTTCGCCCGGCCGATGTATTCAGTTGCTGTTGCATATATAGAACCACAATATTGCTTTTTTTGTAAGGAAACTAGTGATGTCTTTTTGTTTTCTTAAATTGTTTTTGTTTACAGATTAATAAATTATTAAATTTTACATGTTTATATTATTATACACTTATGCAGGTATATATGTAAACTTATGGATTGTTGTCCTTACTGCCAGATGGCGCCTTGCAAAATGACAGAGGTAGACCAATATAATAATAATAAATAATAAACTCTATTTCAAGTAGCCAAGACTCATATTTATGTTAGTAACAAAAATACTTATAAATGTATGTTAGTATCTTTTATATAAATTTAGGTAAGCGCAAAAAGAAATTAATTTTAGAATTGAAAAAAAAAGGTTATTTATATATTAAGAATATCAAGGGCATCATTGCCTCAGCATTCCGGCCGATAGCCTGGATCAACGAATTTATAATAACGCAATCCAGTCTCTGGACCATCATGCACAATACCTTATTGGATCCGCCCCGCATCCTGCGCACCAATGATGCACATCTTTTTCTCATAATTTAGTAAAAGCAATCTATATTTGCTTCTACAATCATCCCCGATGCACTACAGAAGCGAGGCAAACCCATCAGTGCTCTGAATGCATTATTGTACTGTACACGGAGGGCGCTGTATGATTTCTGTGAAAAACGTACCCACAGACTGCAAGTATAAAAAGATGCGCAGTATGCTCTAAAAAGTGTATTTTTCACATCCTTACAGGCTCGCGCGAATCTGCGTGTGATTATATTAGCTCTAACTGACAGCGCCCTCCGTTCTCTCTCAATATCGTCATCATCTCTGAGGCTAACAGTCAATAAGTGCCCAAGATTTAAATTTGTACACCCTAGATAACGGTACATTATTTAATGCCACTGGTGGCACCGTTTCCGGGTATTTTCCACCAGCTCCAAATACCATAACAACACTTTTCTTAGGGTTATATATGAGTCCATGATCCCTAGCATATTTTCCACAAACGCTCAATAATTTCCTTAAACCATATAATAATAATAATATAGAAGTACTTCTTAAAATTAGCGCTAGATGGCGTATGAGACATGAAACCCACATTAGTACTTTTTGAAATTAGCGCTATCTATGTGATTTATTGAAAACTACTTAGTAAAATACCAATACATTATTAATTACTTTTCAAATAATCAATTTTACTGTGAAAAATGAAGATTATGAGGCGTGCAGTTTTGGATTTTCCAAAGTATTTTGTTTATTTGTATTCATTATTTATTTTTCTTTATTTATATATGTTATTTTTATTTTATTATTTATTTATTTTATTTATGTTATTTTTCTTTTTTAAACAGATTGACAAAGACATGGGCATGCTTATCCAAGAAGGATAAGCAGCAGTTTGATAAGCTCGCAGAACTGTTTGTAGAGAGAGATAACTGGATAGCACTAAGGGAATATTTAACATGTATACCTTTGCCCTGTATACCTTATCTTGGTGAGTGTTGACGTTACTGTCATTTAGTTTTAATTAATGTATGATCAACTTCTCAGACCAAGAAAAAAAGAAAGATAGCGCATTGTAAACTAAAAAGTCCTCATAATTTGGGTAAATTGTTTAGTTCTATGTTAAAACATAAAATAGGTACCTATACAGCAAATCATATAAGTAATATTTGGTTCTGACGACGTATCCATGTACGTAACGTAGGTACGTACGAAATCGGCGAGTCATTTGGGGTAACTTTAAAACGATATTCTGGTAACACTCATGCTTTATGTTACTTCTTTTGGGCATGGTTTTGTTTTTGTGTGCGTGAGCGCCTGTAATTAATAGTTGGCCATGATTTTATATGGCTTCACTAGATTGTTCATACCGTCTTTCTTCTTTTGTTGGTCTTAGCATCAATTTATTGATAAGTTCATAATTATAATGTATCTTCAGGTCAAATAGTGTCACCGTATTTAATTTAATTAACGACTTCAAAAAGAAGGAGGATCGGAATCTTTTTTTATGTATGTTCTCCGATTACTCGAAGACGCCTGAACCGATTTGGAAAATTCTTTTTTTGTTTCAAATTGTCTTCTCAGATGGTCCTATTTCAATTTTATCGAAATCATCCAAGCGGTTTTTAAAAAATCAATAAAGGTCTTAAAAAATTGTATACATCGATGATATTTTATCGTTTACTCCGAAACCTTGCTGTCTTCATTGGAGCAGTGCGTTTAGTTGGCCTGCCCACATCTATATTAATATTATAAAGAGGAAGGTTTGTATTTTTGTTTGTTTAAAAGTTACTATTCCAGTACAAAAATCAACTAAACTAAACTCATTTATCTGTATACAGTGATCTTAATTACTATCTGTGCATGAGAGATTCATGCCTTATCCCAAAGTTATGCTAGGGTCGGATTTTGATACCACTGAAGGAATGTAATATGGTTCCGGTGGCCCGCCAATAAAGGCGGAGAGACGGCACACGGCGGGTTTCTTTAGTGGGTGAGGGCCCCACACTACCCTGTTCGTTGCCCCGAACGACGGGGTGTGCGCTTAGGAACACTGTTACCCGCTTAAAAAAAAGTGTCGGATTTTGATATAGTAAAATCCTTTTACTAATATGTTATTTTATTCAACAGGTATCTTCTTGACAGATCTAGTTTATATAGACATAGCACATCCAGCGGGATCACCGCACCGTATATCAAAGATGACTGTAGTTTTGAAAGCTCTCGAAAAATATCAGACTTCACAATACGATATTGTCCCATTGCCTCACGTAAGCAATTATTTAAATAGTGTGCGTTATATCGAAGAATTACAGAAATTCCTTGAGGATGATCAATATAAGTGAGTACACTACTAATTTCTTTTAGTTATTTTTATAATTATTTATCTATATGATTGGGTGTTAGAGATCAATTGTCAATACTAATTTAATTCCTAATCTTAAATATTATTTCTCGTCTGCTTTTCGTTTGGACCGCGCGATTTTAAAACTTATCCGAGCCGGCTAATGACTAAAAACAGACCCACGGTCTTAAAATTTACCGCTCCTCTTAAATAAATAAAAAAACTGCCTCGGTGGTGCAGCGGTAGTGTGAGCGACTGCTGATTTCGGGTGCAGGTCTTGGGTTCGATCCCCGGGTCGGATAGTGTTATTGAGATTTTCGTAAAAAGAAAAATACTCAGCAGCAGCCCGGAGTTTGGAAATGTGCCCGGTAGAAGGCAATAGGCGCGCCCCCTATTACGTGTGACTTAAACATAGCTGGCGAACCGTGGTTGTGTAACACACTTCTACCTACCCCTTCGGGGAATACAGGCGTGATGCTATGTTATGTTTATATGTATGTTTTCTCTTAAATTTGAGATTTAAAATCATCTAAGAATGGTGTTCCGCATGGGTCGACTATAGAGATTGCAAACTGTGCACTGTGCACTTTTAGGCACCCACCGGGCCCGGCCATTCTTACCGGGACCGGTCACCGGACCCGGTAAGTAAATTATACAAGTTTTACAGTATAATAAATAATAAATAAATAAAAATAAAATAAAATAAAAAGCCTTTTTATTCCTTCCTCAATTAAATACAAAAAACATTTTTCATGCAATATCGTTGATTATACAATTTAATTAGAGAATTACATTTTTTTTTTGTTTTATTTTTATATCACAATTTAAATAATTTATTTTAAATATTTAAAGCTACTTTTATTAATTCTATAGCTTATTTATATTATATTGACTATTTATATAGGTAATTTATATTTATTTCTATTGATAATTTACTTAATAAATTATTATAGTTTTAATTTAATTTTACATTATATTATTTATTATTGTAATTTATAGGACCTTTCTTTGGGTGAAGGCCTCCTCCAGTTGTCTCCATTTATACCTGTCTTGTGCCTCTTTCATCTCCTGCGGTTTTCTTGATTTCATCTACCCAACGTTCTGGCGGTCTCCCTCTCTTACGTTTATTTTGTGGGCCTTTCCAGAAGGTGGCAGATTTTGTCAATTTTAAATTTTTCATGCGAGCTACGTGACCTGCCTACTTCCATTTTTGCTTTTGCGCGTGTTCTAAGGCATCTATTACATTGGTTTTCTTTCGTATGGTAGAGTTTCGTACTTTGTCTTTTATTTTTACGCCTAACATGCTTCTTTCTATACCTCTTTGGCATATCTGTATTTTTTTTCTCGTAGTATTGTTAAAGACCCATGTTTAGCATCCATAAGTCAAGCAGGGTAGTAAGCAGGAATCTGCAACTTTCTTCTTTACATACATTGGTAGGTTGGACTTGAAGATCTCTTTGTGGCTCCAGTATTTGTTCCAAGTTATGTTTGTGCGTCTTCTTAATTCTTCTATGTGCCTGTTATTTTTGAAAGTGATTAATTTGCCTAAATATATATACTCTTCAACGTAGTCTAATTTATTTCCGTAAACTTCTATGGGAATAGTAGCGCCATTCGTCATTAATTTAGTTTTTGTTGTATTTATCTCCAGGCCAATCTTTGAGCTTACCAAACATAATTCCATTAGCATCGACTGAAGTTCTAGTGGTGACTCTGAGAAAAGGACGATGTCATCTGCGAAACGGAGGTGGCTTAATCGTTTGCCATCTCCAGATTCCCTTTGTAGACCATTTTAGGCTTTTCATAATGTTTTGCAAGACTGATATAAAGATTTTTGATGAAAGCGGGTCTCCCTGTGTAACGCCTCTACTTATTTTTATAGGTGGTCCAATGCGGTCTAGCTTGACTCTACTTGAAGTTTTGTTATATATATATCTTTTAAGATAGTGATATAAGAGTGTGGTATCGATTGTGCATTATAAAGCATCCCATATACTCTGATGAGAGATTGAATCAAATGCCCTGGCGTAGTCGATAAAAGCTATATAGAGTACAATGTCAAATTCTTGATACTTCTCTACAATCTGGTCGAGAACATGGATGTGATCAATGGTGCTGTATTTTTTCCTAAATCCTGCTTGTTCTGGTGGTTGGTGGGTTTCTATAAATGGACTTAACCTTGCTTCAATGCAGGATGAAAATAATTTATATACGCAGGACATCAGACTAATTGGCCTGTAGTTAGTCACATCAGCTGGGTTACCTTTTTTGTAGAGCAGTATGATATTGGACTCACACCATGATATAGGAACTCTCTGTTCTCGTAGTATTTTGTTGAATAAGATGTTAATTGGTCGTAGTAGAAACGGCATACCTAGTTTCAGCAGTTCGTTTGAAATGCCGTCCGGAACTGGACTCATGTCATTTTTCAGCTTCTGCATTGCTTTAAAAATTTCTTTCTCTTCGAGCGGCTCTATCACTGTTCTATTTTCTGAAACTGAGTTTTCATGGACCCATAATTCATCTTGCATACGGCAACTATATAAGTCTCTATAGTATTTCGTCGCAATGTCCAATATGTCTTCTCTTTTGTTGCATAGCTTTTTCTGCTCTTGTAGTGTCGCTATCCAATCTTTGTGTGTTCGTAATTCTTTAAATGCTCGTTTTAAGCTGCCAGTGTTGTTCAAATGTCTTTCTATTGTGCGTTTTCTATGGGTACTATAGTCATGTTGAATATATTTACTTGTTAGCTTGTAGAGCGCTTTTAACTCATTTTTCATCTCTCTGGTTTTTGGTTTAGTTTTCTGAAGTTCATTTCTACGCGCCATTAATTCTCTAGTGTAATCGGTTATCACTGAGGATGATTTTGTCTCTAACTTGTACGCGATAGCTCTATTTACGCTGGTTTGGATAACATGAATCAATTTATCATAGTAATCTTGGGCTTTATAATTCATTACATCGTATAATATATTGTTTATATTGGTATGGAGAGTTTCTAAATAAATATTAATTTGCTTCTGTGATTTAAATGATTGAATGAGTTTTCTACTATAGTTTGTTCTGCACTTTTTTGGGAGTTGTATATTAACTTTTACTCTTACTGGCCTATGGTCTGATGGAAACTTTATGTGCAGTACTTCAAGATTATGGAAGTTTTTAGGAAAATTTGACATAACATAGTCTAGTTCACTTTTGGTTTTACCATCAGGTGATTTCCAAGTCCACCTATCTCTAAGTTTAATATGGAAAGTTGGTTTTCGTAAGCGAACTCGATTAGCTTCTCTCCTCTGCTGTTTCTGGTCCCATACCCATATTTCCTCATTATGACATGTTCTTCAGGCTTTGGTATTCCTATTTTTGCGTTGAAGTCTCCCATTATTATTGTTTTTCTGTCTTTTGCTATTGTTAACGCTCTGTAGACCGTTTCATAAAACTCTTCGAGGCTACTGTCGTCTGCAGACTCAGTTGGAGCGTAGACTTGAATAATGGCAAGTTTGGTTTCTTCTATTGTTAACATAAGTAGTGTAACCCATTCTGAAAAACCTGTAATTTCTTCTATGTAATTTATCACGTGTTTTTTATGATGAAACCGACTCCATACAAGCCTGCAGTCTCTCCTATGTATTGAAATATGAAGTTGTCGTATTCTTGTATTGAGTTACCTAATCTTCTGACTTCAGATAAGCCACACAATTCACATCAAATTTCGTATTTTTTAACGAGTCCATAAGTTCAAGTAGTTTTCCATAAGATGATAAAGTTCTCACATTGTAGGTTATTATATGTAGTGAATCTATATCTTTCTCTGGAGGGTTTTGGTCAGGAACTCCCTCGGTGACCAGCCTTATCGGGAGTTTTACGTTATAGGTTGGATTTTTTTTGTATGTGTATGATGCAGTTGGAGGGGGCTTCTAATTTTCATGCTTCTTCGTTCCTCTTTACATAAGGCATCATTGAATTTTTTGCTTTATACTTTTTACTCGATCGTAGTACTTGTTGCTCCTTGTTTTGTTTAGTAATCGATGGTGTACTCATAGTAGACATGGATTGCATTGATTGTGGTGGAGAGCTGGGTAGTTGTCTTTTATTCGTAATTTTTTTCGTTCTTTTTGTCTTTGATCACTAGTTTATCATATTTTATGAAAGCAGTATTACCTTTTTCGATTTCCTTTTGTTGCTTGAGCTTTAATTCCTCCCCTACTTTTAAAATGTTTATAGGGAACTCTTCTGTTATATATATGTTATGTTGTAGTTTTACAGTATAGCATAGCATAAAAGATTTCGCTAATTGCTCAATTAGTAGATAATAGTAACACTTAGCCAAAGCTTAAGAAAAAACATAATACTTTACTTTTAGCAAATAAGAATTTTAAACACAAAGTGAAAAATTTGAAATCGAAAATAACAGTCACGCGCAGGATTTTAACCTGCATCTCCTGGATACCGTCCAGATGCTTTGCCAATTCAGCCATCGTGACAATTGCTCCTGACTGATAATCAATTAAATAATACCCCAGACGTTAAGTATGAATGTCTTATCGAGATTAGCAGAATGATATGGCTGAATGGGCAAAGCATCTGGACGGTATCCAGGAGATGCAGGTTCAAATCCTGCTCATGACTGTTATTTTCGATTTCACATTTTTCACTTTGTGTTTAATGTATAGTGCTAAACATGTCAAATGCTAAAAATATATATAAATAAATAAGAATTTGTTTTGTTTTTACCAAAGCTACCAAAGTGTGTCTATCTATCTAAGTTGTTATGACACGTGTAGTACTTTAAGCTGCGTTATTAGTTTATTATAATACTATGTTTTCAAATAGTCACTATAAGGAGTAAAGAGAAAGACCTGCTTGTTTAAACTTATAAAAATGAATGATTACTAATAGGTACTTACTAAAGTTATTTTTCCGTCCATAAGTAAAAGTAATCAATTCTGTATTAAGTGTGATTTCACTTTCTTTCATTTTTTAACTTGAGTGAGACTGATTATTGTGATAATTGTTCATATAAACCAGTTTAAAATAAATATTAACCTTGAATCATTGTCTTTTTCCATTCATATATAGAAATGTTTCATAAAATAGGTACTTTAAAGGTTTCATTGCTAACGCACAACCCGGCCCGGGGTTGGCGACGAATGCGATCGAGCCCGGCCGGGTTGAGAAACATACCGGGTTGCAATCTCTAGTCGACTACCTACCTAAATCTATTATTATAAAACGACTTTTATTCGTTTGCAACACGTTTTTAATTTGAGGAATATCTATGTAAAGCAATTATTGAAATTAAGCTTTACCGACTTCCAGTCATTTGGTAATTATACTCGCACTAGTATCTATTTGCTGATTATTGTTATCATCGGGATAGAAATTATTGCGTATAGTGGCAGATGAGCCTTGGCCCACCTGATGATAAATGGTAACCGTTGCTCATGGACTCAACTATACCGGGAGTATTGTCAAGCCGCTGCTCACCATTTCATTTCACAGATACGAAATAAGAATAAACCGCCTCCTGTTACAACGAAAACACACCAATGTGCTTCATGGCTGGTCACAAGGGAGATGGTGGTACTAACCCCGATAACAAGTGAGTGCTTCCACTTGGTACCCAGCCCTACCACAAGTAATGCAATGGGTGATAATTGCTTCTCTTAGTCACCTCGTGCGACACCAGCGGGAAAGAATGGGGTGGTGACATTTACGATGGTATTCTTAGTCCGTCAACACACGGACAATAACTTTATGACATCTTTAATAGTTTTAAATCAGTTAAAGATTATTTTATCTGTACTCTGGCTGTTAGATTATTAAGACAGATTTGCGCCATTAATATCATATATTATTGTAGGTTGTCACTAAAGATTGAACCTCCGTCGCCCATAGGCAGTTGCACTAGTTCAAAAGAATCCGTGAAAGAGGTTATGTTGCAGGGCGCATCTAATGCAACTAATACGTCACCCTCTCATAAATTAGGTTCTGGATCACTGCGCTTGCAAGGTACTTGCCGTCAGGGCAAGTTTATACCGACGCATAGAAAATGTCGCTCACTTGGATCCAAGTAAGTAACACATCTTGTTTCACGTCTACTCTGTGTGTTCTAATACTTCATATTGTCTATTAACATTCATGCTACCACATATTCTGTTTTTGAATTTCCTTTACTGAAACATTAATTATATCTGTGACGCTATCATATTTTTATTAGTAGCAACACAATAACAGTTGTAACTTATACATTTTTTAGTAACATTTTTATTGTCCCTGAATAATTCTTTTAAACATTTTCAACTCATTATTTCTAATTTCCATATAAAAAAAGATCTCCCAGATCAATGTTATTGGCTTACGTTTTCCTGCCATTGTTTTATCACTAAAATTTAAAAATATATTTAATAACTTATTGCCTGAGACAATTATGTTTTAAAGGTTTTAATAAAGTACTATGTATTTTCCTGCAATTGGTACATAGGTTTCGTAGCGCGAGCTTGCCAAGAAATTTTCACAAGGTCAATTTTGGTATTGGGTGAGTCTTTTCCTAGTTAATGGACACCAAGGCTTGAGTTGTTATGTTACGTAGTCAACGATTAGGTATATATATGATATGAAGTGTAGAAACAACAATTGAATTGCGAGCATGTTTTGTGTTAGTCTTGTGTTTGTATAGTTTATAATTTTATATTATAGCCTCAAAATCTGATGAATCCTAGTAAAATGTATAGTAAATAGTATTGTGGCAGTGACGTAAAAAATCATAATTTAAACATATTTTTTTTACTGCTATTACAACTATGTGTTGAAATCGAAAAATAAAATATTCACTTCCTATAAATATTGATTGTCTGTTATTGTATGCTTCGCTTTTAACGTAGAACAAATTATCGTCATCTAAAAAGATATTTTTAAAATGTGCATTTTTAAATTATTTAGTTTTACTCCCAGTGTTATCGAACAAAAATAATTCAATATAATGTGTGGGTACAGGTAAATATATTATAAAGCCAGTAAGCAATTTATACTTAAGTCGTCCAAATTATAGTTACTGATAAATATAGGTAATATAAGGAATAATAAATTGAACTTGAGTGAACGTAAAGTAGTTTACACAGCCATTCCATAAGACGCAGTCTCCAATCTCGCTCCCTCAACCTTTTCTATTTTACATAAATACGTTCTTGTAACTAATTTGATAAGTACATTCCTAATTGGAAATTGCCACCGTAATTGAATGATCTAATACAGCCAGATTTTTGATACACAGTGAAAATTATAATTGCCCTCTAATTTTAAATCTTTTGATGCTAAATAATCTGTAAAATATCCTAACTATTTATATTTATACCAAACTAACTTGTACTCGTGGTTTTACATAAGATAGATATTTTTTACAGCTCTATTATTTTACGCGGCGCACGTAATTTAATACGATAATAAAGCTCCCATTCGGAAATATTTTATCGGACATCTTCAACAATCATCGTCATAACTGCCAGATTAGCATTGAATCAAGAAAGTAGTTTTGAAGTTATGATATTTCACGATAGGCGCGCCCTGCACGCGTGACGTCATTTCCAACGCCGCTCTCATGGCACTGTGACGCTCCATAGACTGAAGAGTTTCATGTGAGTTGGTGTTAGAATAGTTCTAACTAACTAACTTATCATCACGCCATTTCCCTTGCGGAGTAGGCAGAGAGAACAGAGTGCCAAGAGGCTCTATTCTTGCATACATCTCTCGCTTCCTCAACATTCATAATTCTCTTCATACACGCTCGCCGGTTTCGGAGACTTCTGACTCCACCTTCTTTTAATACATGACTGATTTGGTCTAGGTAGGTGAGAGTAGTTGTCTTTGCCGTGTGGGGCCGGCGTTAGAATTGTCCCACCCCTCTCCACCCATGGGAGTCGTAAGAGCCGACTGAAGGAATACCGGGGGAGTGGGCAGCAGCACTCCTTCGAGTACTAACAACAACCACTGCGATCGCCAACCCGCCTGCCAAGCGTGGCGATTACGGCAATATCCCCCATTCTTGGGGAGGCCTATGTCCAGCAGTGGACGTTAAAAGGCTGATGGATGGATGGATGGAGGTGAGTCTCGGTCTTCCCCTTTACCTATATCCTTCCACTTTCGCATTGTATATCTTCTTAACCAGTCGCTCGTCCGGCATTCTTTCCACATGTCCGAACCATCGGAGCATTTCCTTTCGCATCTTTACACCAGTACTCTCCTCTTTCATACCTGCTCGCTCTCTTACGTCGTCGTTACGAATGCGGTCAGTCAGCCTCACTCCGCAGATTCTTCGCAGAGATCGCATTTCGACCGCATTGATTTTACTCTCATACTCCTTTTTGCATCCCCAACTCTCGCTTCCATATAGTAAGTAACGTTGGGACGAGCACTGCATTGTGTATTGCGAGCCGTGCCTTCTGGCTGAGGTGGTAGCTGCCGAGAAGTTGTCCCAATGCTCCGTTCACTCTATTTCCCGCAGTTACTCTTCTCTCTATATCAGTGGTGTAACTTCCATCCTGACTGAATCCATATTCAAGATATACAAATTCATCCACTTGTTCGGATCGGTTGCCATTCACACGGGAGATGGTGGTACCAACCCGCTCGGGCCCGATACCAAGTGAGTACTCCCACTTGGTACCCAGCCCTACCACCAGTCATGCAATGGATGATAATTGCTTACTTCCCTTAGTCGCCTCATACGACACCCGTGGGAAAGAATGGGGTGGTGACACTTGTATTCTTAGTCCGTCACCACACGGACTAAATAATATAGCAGTGAGTTAACCACTAAGTCGCCCATTTCGACGACTTCCGAACGACGCCCGAATCGACTCTAGAAAGGTAAAGAACCACCATATCCATATACTCTCTGACAGCCGTTCAGTCCTACAGGCCCTTCAAAGGTACACTGTAACCTCGGGTCTTATATACGAGTGTCACCGAGCCCTGTCACAGGTAGGTATCGACAACGATATAACCCTACAGTAGATCAAAGGACACAGCAACTCACGCGGTAATGACGCTGCCGATGAATTGGCAAGGGGGGGTTCGGAGATGATAGTGGAAGGACCAGAGCCCATTCTACCTCTGCCGTTCGCTTGGCTCCGAAACACACTACGACAAAACACCAAGGTAGAACACCAAGAATACTGGTCTAACTTAGTTACATGCAGGTAAGCCAGAGAGGCCCTTCCGACAATCTACCCGGGATTGTCACTAAAGCTACGGCGTTTGAAGAGGCTTCAGCTCCGGTTCCTAATGGGAGCCATTACTGGACATGCTTTATGGAATAAACACTTATTTACTCTAGGTGTTACAGACAGCCCTCTTTGCAGAGCTTGCATGGAGGCTGACGAAACGGCCGCCCACGTCATCCTTGAATGTCCGGCACAATACCGGACACTATAACTCGGCTCTCTCTGATAGAATGCAGCCCTGTTTAACGCTAATATTTACATTAAACCAGGGCGACATTCCATCTTACAGCCGCACACAAGGTCTGCAGTCCATGTAGTTGGACTGCACCGCTTGCAGCAGTCTACCGTTAATACCATACTCCGGCAAAATGTCCCAAAGTTACTTTTGTACAACTGTATCAAATGCTTTTTGCAAATCCACAAAACTGCAGAAAACCCTCTGGCCTAGAGCCAGATGCTTCTCCACAATGTTGCGCAGAGAAAACACTTGATCCATGCATCCCCATCCACACCTGAAACCGCCTCGTGCCTCATAAAAAAATTCATCAGACATCATCCTCATTCTCCTTTCAATAATCTTACCATACACTTTGGCTGCCAAACTGGTCAAGCTTATAGCTCTGTAGTTTGCAAAGTCATAACGTGAACCCTTGTTTTTAAACAAGGGCACGATGACTGCGCTTCTCCAGTCCTTGGGAACTATTCCTTAGCTCCAACATAAATTGAGAAGCATCAGAAAGGATTCCCAGACAAACGAGCCTCCAAGCTTTATCATCTCAGCGGACACCATATCAATACCCGCTGCCTTCCCATTTTTCAAACTTCTAATCGCCCATTCAGCTTCGTCCATACTAATGTCAACAGAGGATGCCGGTACCGAATGCTGAACATCCACATACATATCTCCAAAATATTCACTCCATCGGCTTATACAGAGCACATCAAGTTGTCTGTCTGACATGACGGTTACCAGCTCGTGTAACTTACCTTCCACACCACCTCTTACATTCCACGTGCCTACTCGACACTGCTCCCCTCGACTCGCCAAACTGGGCAAGGTGTGATGGGTGGCGGCCCCCATCGCCGCATCTGCCATTGTTCGTACCGACGAGGGCGGGTCGGTACGCGTCGCCACTGGGGCACGCCCTAACCAACACTGCGGTACGCATTCGAGCCGGATTGCAGCCTGTGCTAGGCTGGCAGGGATCGCGACGAGCACGCTCCGGACTATGACCCCCAAATAGTTCTACAAGTATAATAAAGGCTGGAACGCGCTCAGCTTAATATTCAGAGAGAGGGGCGTTCACCTCACTAATCAGTGGTGGTCATATAGTTGAGTTCTAGTGAGACAGAGTTTCTTGAACGTTGGCCTCGTATAAAGACTCAAAGCGTGCCATGTGACAGCATTGCCGAACGGATTGGCACACTGAAGTGGTGATGGCCAGGTTATACATACACACCTGGCGTACCAATAACCCCTAGGGCAAAAAGGTTGGCTGCGTCTACATAGTCGCGTGTGCGTTAGATAACGTTAAGAGTTTTAGTATGAATGTGACAGATTACAGGGGTAGTGTCAAGTAAAGAACAATTGAATGGAAAAACAATTGAAAGGCGAATATCAAATTTTATTCTTTTTGTATTAAGAATGTCATAATTTTAGTATGAAAGTTTCACTCTGAGATCTGACAATATGCAGTTTTTATGTTTATTTAAAGGGGTCAGTCCAGTAAAACGGCAACTTTATATTTAAACTCCTATTACTTAAGGCCGTAAAGCTTGTTTTTTACCTATAATAGTTTTTCTTAAGAAAGGAATTGTCCAAATCCGACTGGTAGTTAGACAACTCGTTAAACCAAAAACAGAGCAAAACCTTCATCTTTATTATACCTACGTAAAATAGCATAATAATAAATTGCGTGGAATTGATGGACTTTAAAACGTAGTGTGGTTATCAAGTTACTAGTACGTCACGGTCAGCCATGTGTAACTCCAGCTTGAATGACAAACCAGGGGGGTTAGGCAGAATCTCATATCTCACATGTCGATCGTATCGTGATCACTGTGATTGGTTGAGAAACCGACGCGTGATGTCGCAATAATTCGTTGGCCAATCACGGTGATGTCTCAACCAATCACAGTGATCTCGATACGATCGACATGTGAGATATGAGATTCTGCCTAACCCCCCTGCATCTCCTTAACAAACCTGCACCCTGAATTTAAGCATTGTGATTGTGCACATCAGTGACGGTTTGAGGTCCAGAAAAAGATTCAAAATAACCCGACCAAAGATTGAATGCTACCGTATCATCACACATCTGTTCTGCATTTTCAATCTTCTCAGCGTTTGAATGCTATGACTACCTACGCTGCTTTTCGTGCTTGCATAGTAGAATCACTTTTTTAATTGCTTACTATGGCGTACAGCCTCGGCCGACCCACCTTTTTAGAAGCGTACACTAGGGACCTCGTATGACACAGGTACTATAACATACTACTAATTTCCAGTATCTGTAAACTAAGAAATATTTTGATAAACATTCCGTTTCTAGGTCTAGGTCACAGGTTTATAATTACTAAAGGTACTATTAGGTGGTATATACTATCATTACTTTATTATCGCAATGCCATTCTTACCTACTAAGTAAGTATAATTGGTGAGATACTATGACTCTATGACAATTTGTGTGTTCATTTTAGCTATATAAACATTATTATATTTTACGAATGTGTGCTAAATCCACACATTACCTAGTAAATATGTAAATTCTGGATAATGTTTATATAACTAAACTGATTGAGAGATTTGATCAAATGATTGAAAGATTTGACGCGCTCGGTGAACTTACCACGTCGCAATCACGAGTCGATATCTCGACTAATCAGAGGGGTTAGGCAGAATCTCATATCTCACATATCCATCGTATCGTGATTACTGTGATTGGTTGAGAAACCGACGCGTGATGTCGCAATAATCCGTTGACCAATCACGGTGATCTCTTAACCAATCATAGTGATCACGATAAGATCGACATGTGAGGTATGAGATTCTGCCTAACCCCCTGGAATCACGCGTCGGACTGTTGATCAATTACGATGACTCGAAACGAAAGTTCGTCTAACGTTTCGTTTTTCATTCTAAGGGGGCTGGATTTAGATTTGAAAACCATATAGGTGGGCTTCTCGTGTTTGTGTCAGGTTAGCGCAGGCTTTAAAATATCACAGTGAAAAGAATTTCAATGCTGAAATTGGAGTAAACCTTGTAGCGGGGTGTCTATTTGTTCTTTTTGCATCCACTAGGTAATTTAACGATATTTAAGTTTAATAATAAACATGACACAACAAAATATAGGTAAATTACTATAAATAATATTCGCTGTGGGACCGTTGGTATGTGTTTTAAATTAATTAAACTTTTGCTATTACAGTTGTTGAAAATCTTTTATCATTATTGCGTAAAGAGCGTGTCTATATTTTGTCTTATGACATTAACATTGAATGGTATGATGGTTTTATAGCTGCTCGATGGCCTGTTATTTTTTAGCATTAATACTTTAGTATGCGTTGTATATTTTTCGCTTTCGTAGCGTTGCTACGTTGCTCGTTAACTGGTCTACTTGTCACAAACGCCTTAAATATTGTTTTGGTTAATTAAAACAAATCCAATAATACTCGTTATAGCAGAATGCTATTTAGTAATTGACTAAACAAAAATTTGTAATGAAGTCTGTACTGTTTTTTAATAGTTCCCGATGCCACCTAAGATTGAATATTGTAAAAATGCTTGATATTAACAACGTAAACAAAAAGATAAGTTTTAGTAGTTAAGATTTTAAGAATGATTGAATTTTCAGCATTTTTGGGAAATATCACACAGACGATAAAACTGAAGATAAAACGCCAGCGGGCTCGGTCAATCTGCTCGATGATACTTTACTAGAGTCACCCAGTTCAGTGGCTGGAACCAAGATGTCTCATACGCTTCTGCACTGGTATGATGCAATCCTAATTATGAATCAAGTGTTATACAATTTAGATATCACTCGTGTAATATTGTATTTTAATTGTATATTGGAATTTGTTTTAGTGAAATTTCCCAGAGCGCTATTATTCAATACGAAGGATTTGCTAGAAGAAAGACAATCTTAAAAGATGGAAGAAAAATATCTTTATCGTCTTGGCAGCGGTACTGGCTACAGTTATCGGGGAATGTTCTAATATTTTATGCTTCTAAATCCTTTAAAGGGTAAGTAGTACAATATTCGTCAGATAAATATATTTTGAAGTAAAAGTGATAGCTTAATAACTAGTTTTCCAATATTGCTTTATAATATTTTACTGGAGCTTAGATGTTGTGTAACTATTTGTTACACAATTTAATGTATTATTACTTACAGAGTGAACCGCAGTGATTTCCGCGATGAAAAGTGCAAGATGCTGCCTCTTAGTGGATGGGTAGCCAGAATCGTCGACGGTGACAGTGTGGATGTCTTCCAACTTGTGAATCATCACACCGGCACGCTTTACAAGTTCAAGTATTATTTTATTTTTATTTTTGTCCTGCTCGAGACATTTTGAGGTTTAAATAAAAAATTTGAAGCTGAATGAAGAGAAGAAAAATAAATTCTTAATAAGATCTATTATCTAAATTACGATGCAGATTAATAGTTCTCGGCGATTAGCATTCGTAATTGGTGATCCCTTTGTTAAAATACAGACTATATTATACATATACCTACCATCACATAAATCTGTAAGCTGTCTGGGATTTTTCTCAAATTTTGGTTTATGACGTGATCGTGTAGGTAGAAATTGTATTGTAATATTTACATGAGTAATAGAGCAATATTTTTTTATAATTAGGCGGAATTAAATTTGCTACGAGTTCCATGACAAATTTAGTAATCTATATTTTTAAAATTGTTATTTTAGGACTCTTTTTTGTTGTTTTAGGACTCTGTCGGAGACGTATGCAAAGATGTGGGTGCAAGTAATAGACGATGTCACTAACAAAACAGTGAAACCATTACCGGCAAATCTCATGTCGTTTGAATAATGTGTGCAGTGCTTTCACGAACATTATAAAACTTTTTGTGTTCGCGTATACAGCCTAATGGAACGTGATTGTTGCAATTTTGTCGTAAGTGAATATGGGTTTTATGAACAAGTATTTATATTTGCAGGCTTCTCTAGTATTACGCAATTAGTAATAAGAGCCTTATTTTATTTTTTATATAAGACCAATTTATAGTTTTTATAAGAGCTCGTATCACAACGTATAACCACAGAGATCTGAACAATTTCTGTGTTCTGTGGTAGATACCTAAATACTACCAACGTTATTGAACATAAAGTTCCAAAGCCATAATTTAGCGTTGTACTTATAAATGTTTTGAGCTCAACATATATGAAAGGATTTATACATCGAATAGTATATGAAAGATTTTACCTTGCTTATTCAGAATTAAAAAAAACAGTATCGGCAGTAATCTGGACTTTTACACCAGTAAAGCTATATTATACATCTATTGGAGCTAGACAAAATGGCTACACTGATTTGACGAGTATTTTGACTGAGGGCGAAGATCTATATACATCATCGTGTTGAAATATGATACAATATTAAATAATACTGTAGGGTCCGTCGTTAGATAGAAAATGGAACTTTGCAATTTCTCATAGTCTGTTTGTCATTTTACTTGGCGCTGTATAGGTTAAAATGTCCCTGTAAGAACGGTATAAGAATATATATTCCAGTTCCCCATTTTTCACGCTTGTCGTAGCATTCGGCTAAGAGAGTAAAATGAAGCACATCACATTTAACGCACCATTTGTTTAAAAAAATGTTGGACGTAACAGTGTGTCGCAAATAAATCACATAGCCTTAAGCATATCAAAGAATAGACTGTAATTATTATTTTTTATTTGAGTGACTGGTGATAAATTCTCATTAGAGGTAGAGTTTGTCCAACCAAATGAAAGTGATACATCTCGATACATTTCGGTTGTAGGTGGAAGTTAGACGACCTTGTCCCTTACCCTATATTGATCTTTGTGACAGCTAGGTCATGAGCAACGAATACCACTTACTCACTTACCTTCAGGTAAATACTCTTAAATTTAACATTATGATAGTAAATGATTTTAAAAAGTATACAAACTTGTATGACATGTTTTATACAGATTTTTTATTATTCTGGATAAATTATAAGTTGGTAGAATCTTGCAGAATATAGTAATAAGAACATATATTTACTTACTCCTACTTATATTCCGTAACATTTGAGTTAACTCTAAATATTATCCTTATTAACAGATTAACATTTTAGTGATTTATTTATATACTTTCATTTTAACAACTTACGTAATCATTAATCGTGATGATACGCACTTGTCTTGCCAGCAGAAATATTATGCTTATGTACTTAGTTGGGTTTTCAATAATCTTAGAAAGTGGTTTGTGATAGGGGTCTTCAACATCGGACAACAAATTATTAAACATGTGGCAAGAGAAAAGGTTGAGGATCTTCTCTCTTTGAACGAATATTGAGCAAAAATATGTTAACGTGTTATTTAGATCATAAATATAATTCTATTGCCGTATGAGTGATTTAATAATTTCTCAAGATACTCATTATGATGAATTCTTTTTGGATAAACCACAATTAAGACTAGAGTGTGATAAGTAACTATTCAACGATTTTGGAGTGCAGCAGCACTTTCTGCTACACAAATAATCGGTCATGTGAAAGTTGTCGAACGATGTTGAATGATGTTGATAGGGTCTTTATAAATAGTGGGACAGTATTTTAGGAGATATTAGCATGGAAAATACGCTATTATTATGACAGCTTTTTAACAGTGTATTTTAAGAAAGAACGTAGAAATGAAATATTATTTCCCAATTTTATTCAAATTATTGTCAAGTCTTTATTCTTAATTTCAAAATTGCCTAATCTCGTAGTAAAAATATTGAAATTGAGTATAATTAGAGTAGGTAATTCAAATCGTAAAAGCACAACATTATTTAATAGACAATGTATAAAAAAGTAAAAAATGAAGGAATTTCTGGTCATGAGATCAAAATCAGTAGGTATGTAAAAAAAAAGTTAAAAATGAACGATGTGTTGCAATAAAACACTGAATATTTAAATAAATATGGCTTTTCTGACAATCTTCGCAATAAGCGATGAAAGCGCGTGAAATTATGGCGTGGTCGACTACGTGACCGCGTGGCCAGGCAGTAAATTAAACTGTATTTGGCTAAACCATGCCTAAGCATGGGCCATGGGGGACACCGATGAGAGATATTATTATACAATTTCGTTTGATTTTCGCCGTGTGGGGCCGGCTTTAGAATTGTCCCACCCCTCTCCACCCATGGGAGTCGTAAGAGCCGACTTAGGGAATATCGAGGGAGTGGGCAGCAGCACTTCTTCGAGTATTAACAACATCCACTGCGATCGCCAACCCGCCTGCTAAGCGTGGCGATTACGGCAATATCCCCCATTCTTGGGGAGGCCTATGTTCAGCAGTGGGTTTTAAAAGGCTGATGATGATGATGTTTGATTTTCATCACAAATATTCATTTGTTTCATTTACTTCAGTTTGTTATAATAATTCTATCAATTTAAATATATAATAAATAAATAAATATTCACAGACATTTTTCACACAACGTCCTCTGGTCCCAAACTAAGCTTAATGCTTGTGCTATGGGTACCAGATTACGAATAAAATACATATACTACTTTTTTTTTTTGTAAATACATACATATAATACATAGAAAACACCCAGACGCAGTACAAATATCTGTGTTCATCACACAAATAATTGTCCTGAGTGGGAATCGAACCCACGACCTCGTGCATGGAAGTCGGTTACACTGCCGACTACGCCACTAGGCCCGTCATTGTCCAATATTTTTACAGAAATATAAACTCTCTTGTGGCCTAAGTTATTTACCGGCACATGGTGTCGCCCATGCCGTTTAACGTGTATCCCGTGTAAGAGTGATCCCAAAATAGGTATCTCGCAAATGCCAATAAAGCCTAAACAAAGCGGATCGCTTTACTTGCCACAATGTAGTTAGTCCCTTTGTTTGTGGTTTGTGAAAGCTTAAGGAGCTACCCATCTTCAAGTTTGCCATAGTTTAGTAGGCAACTAAGGTGATTTTGATACTGACACGCATACCTAATATATTTCTAAATTCCATTAACTTTATTATAATGGAAATAAGCTTTGTTGTGTTCATTAGCACGTCTTGTTCAGCTTTACTAAACTGCGATTTCAAATTTAGACCCTTGTCTAGGTGGACTGTGCTATTATAGAAAGGCATACGGGCTCAGTAAAATTGAATCGAAGAGGAAACTTAATTTAGTAATTTATATTACTATTGTTGTATAAATAATAAAATTTAAGCGCTAAAGTCGGCTAAAGTATTAGTTATTTTTAGCTTGGTGCTAATATGTAATAATATCAAGACAAGTTTGTTATAAGTAGGTATATATTAGCTATAAAACCTATATGCGATAAATATACGCAAAGATTTTTTTTTCATTTAACACACTTTGTAAGAATAAATGAGTGCATTTCTTGCGAGTATCCTATCTCGGCCTTACACAAAAATAACACTAGCTGCGAGTCTTGGATATTACGTTAGTAATTTAATATCGCAATATGTATAAGTGAAAATAACAATTAACACGTGCTTTTAATACATACAACAATAATACTTATTGTGAATTGTAATGTGAAAAAAAAAACAGTATCACAAGCACACTTCTACATCAATAAGTTTGTCAGGTTATAATAAATGAAATACCGAAAGTAAACGTCTGCGTTAAAATTATTTACTTTATAATGTTACTGAACAATGAATAAGGGGGCTACTGATTTTTAATTAATAAACAAGTTTGATGTCATTGATATTTTTTTTTCTTAGGAAAAAATTGTTATCCACGATTTTATATGGATATGACATATCTATAAGTTGGAAAATAAATGACTAGGATATCTCGGAATGTCTGTAAATGTATTTAGCAGGTCGAGGTCGTCTCGTGTCCTTGCCCTGTTTAGGTAGAGCTTTATTGTGTATACAAGATTGTTATAAAGTGGTATAGTAATGAAAAGAAAATGAATGAGATGATAATCGAAGGGCTAAACTTCGAAGAAAGTATCTCCCCTTAGAATGAAAAACGAAACGTTAGACGAACTTTCGTTTCACTTCATTGTGATTGGTCGCCTGAATCACGCGTCGAAATCTCGACTAATTAGGAATCACTCGTCGGACTGTTGATCAATTACAATGACTCGAAACAAAAGTTCGTCTAACGTTTCGTGTTTCATTCTAAGGGGGCTTTCTACACAGACGAATCTATGGTGGTTTCTAAATATATTTTGGTTAAGCTCACATAAGCAAATTCAAGTAAACTATATTTATACTTTTATACTAGTTTGTAATTATTTCGGTAAGATTTATATCTGCGTTGATATAAAAATGATTGTAATTATTAGTTATTTGTATCATATATGTTAAATGTAATCATTATTTTATAATCTGGTCATTGGTTCTATAATAAATTTATTATAGACTTCAATTTGAAGACAACTGAACACCGCTTCTCAATTTATTGCGGTTACTTTGTTCAATAATACCACTGTATTTATTGAAATAGAATTAAAGTTTGTACGTGTGTACATATACATTGTGCCATTATAATCTCATATAATAATTATTAGTATATTTTATTCTTAAAATCATGAGTGTAACTAGCAATTTTTTCATGCTTCACGCTACTAACATCGCAAATAATTTTCGTTATAATTTATCTCTAAACATGTTAAGGTGATGTGATTTCGCTCGAAAGGAAAAGGGTTGACGTCAGTTATTTCTTATGATGATGATGAAGCACGCATTGAACAAACAAAAAAGTCTAATAACACAGTACCTACAGGCGTGATTTTTTTTTCAACTAATTGAATGCTATGTAGTTATATAAACGATTGAAAACTAATTCTCTTCTTATAGGTATATATACCTATATATCTTACGTATAACAAAAAAAAAATTGAATAATTTTGGAATCAATAAAAGCGTTACTGTGACTATTTAGACAAGTAATGATCTCCACAACGTAACTGGTCACGGCGGTCACTGTCAAGAGACACTAGCTATTTACGTAGAAGATATTATAGTGCACCAGTCTATGCGCCAATATAAGTGCACTATTTGTTCCCTCAAACTCCGACTCGGGATTCGAACCCGAGACCTCAGGATCCGCATTCGAATGCACTACCGTTAGATCGCTCTCTCGAGGCAAAATATCATAATATCAAATACATCTCATCGGTGTTCGTATTCAGTAAAGGAATTACGTTCACACCTGTCTTTTTATATTATTCGTAGAGGTATTAAAAGACTCAATTCACATACTAACACGTGTTCCAACCGCGCGCGTTACGCGGTGCTTTAATAATTAACCAATAGAAACGCGTTGAAGCTGGTTGACTCGAGCTCGAGTGCCATACTGCCTTTCAAATGATCACGCAGTATCGCTGCGTCTAGAAGCATTTTGAGGTTATTTCAGTTACTTAAAAAGTTAAAGATACAGATTTGACGCTAGATCATTCAGGTATAAAGTAATTTTTGAATTGAGCCTGGGTGATACAAAATAATGTAGGTCCCCTATATTTTAGCTCTATTTTGTGGCGTAGTATCTGTTGTCGCCCATATAAAATCACTAAACTCTAATATAATGTTAGGGTGATTTGCATTCGTTTTACGTTCATCCTAACTATTATACGGCTGTAACAAAGCCGTGTCTGTACATTTAAGATATTTGAGAAAAAAATACTATATATATAGGCTATATATAGGCGTCTAAACAAAAAACCATTTTGTTTAGATTGTTTGTCTGTTTATCTGTTTTTTCGTTCGCGCATCACGAAATATAAATATATATAATATATTCACTGTAATTTTTTACACAACGTCCTCTGGTCCCAAACTAAGCTTAACGCTTGTGCAATGGGCACCAGATTACTGATATAATACATATATGTACTACTTTTTTTAAAAAAATACATACATATAATAGATAGAAAACACCCAGACGCAGTACAAATATCTGTGTTCGTCACGCAAATAATTGTCCTGAGTGGGAATCGAACCCACGACCTTGTGCACCGAATTCGGTTACACTACCAACTACGCCACGAGGCCCGTCCGAAAAAACTTCTGAACGGATTTTGATGCAACTTTTTTATTTGATAGCGCTAGTTTAGACTTAAAATCTGGTATACTATATCATGAACCTGATATATAACATGAAAGTTAGCTTTTGACTGCGGCGGAGCTGCGGGCAAAGGTAGTTTACGAAAAAACCCTAAGTGATCTGTATCCACCACTGAACGCCCGTAAAAGGCGCAGCCGTGTGAAGAGATATTACGACAACGTCACGCGTTTAACGATTTCTGAACATGGCCTCCGTATTTAAATGTACAATTTGAGAAAACTGCAGAAAACTAGTCGTTACATTTAGTGCCTATAATCTAATAAATATATTTATTTATTCGTAATCTCGCTATTTGTTAATAACTATCAAGGGTATTTACTAATACTACTGTAGGCTTGAATAGTGATTTAATACTTAAATTTCTCACGAATGTATTTAAGTCTCTCTACATGGTTATACAACGCGAAAAATAACAAAACGTGTTAAGATCTGTATCCTTTAAATAGCGTAGGATTTTTCTCATTAAATCAGTGCCTTTGTAAGTATTGAAATATATCTACGAGATAGCTTACGGGGTAACTCAACTGATTTATTAAATCTACTTCATAAACTACGTGCAATAACAAGTAAAAACTGGGAATGTATCTATTTTGTATGCGATGTGTATATTGTTCACTTAATAGGCTTTGTTCAAATTGTATTACTCCCAAACAAATGAGCAACGTCGCCAAGCCGCAACACCACGTCCGCATAGTTTATAGTGTCGCTCGCCCTTGTTACATTTATTATTTTTAAATTATAATTATGGAGAGTTTTCAAAAAGGTTTATTTCTAGAGATGGGCTGAATGTGATTTAAACCGAATACGAACTTCGCCCAAACGTTCGGCTGAACTTCGGTGTATTTTTGCCAAGCTTTCTCGGGAGTAGTAAGATGTCTTGTTTTATGTGTAATTTTTATGAAAGACAATATCGTAAGACTATAAAAAGCAGTCAAAATTATTATATTTATTCATAGGTATAACCTTTAAGAAAAAAGATAATTAATTTGTTTGTTGTATTATACTTTTTAATTTGGTATAAATAATTATATTTTAACAAATAAATGACCATATTTAATAATTATAGAGTATAATAATTATGGAATGGTATAATGTGACTTATTTTACAGCTACGACAGAATTTGTAAGAAGTAAAATGCAATAGTTTAAATTTTTCTAAAGTGCAGGTTTTTTTAAGTTCGGTTGAATACCGAAGTCCTGTTCAAGCCACGGAAATTCGGTTAAATTGAATGTATAATGAAGTTCGGCCCATCCATACAGTTATGTCGTATTAAATGTTTAGATGGATTTAACGGAGAAGAACGTAACAAGTAGGTTTGCTCTTTGACGCTGGTCAGAATAATTCTTTGTAGATAATTTTTTAAGGCAAATAAACTATTATAAACCAGCAATATTATTAGTGCACTCCATCCATCCATCCATCAGCCATTTAACGTCCACTGCAGGACATAGGCCTCCCCAAACGAACGCCACAACGAGCGGTCCCGTCATGGGGGATAAAGCCGTAATCGCCACGCTTGGCAGGCGGGTTGGCGATCGCAGTGGATGTTAATACTCGAGGGAGTGTAGTGCACTCATCTTAGTCAAAAAAGGGGTCAACCTCAGAATCTAACGGAATAAACTGAATTTTTGTAGAAACCTTTATTTTGATCATACAAATGTCTCAAAAGTCATATAATATATGGCCACGTGTCAGCGTCCTTAGATATTCAAGGTCAAAGGTCGCAAAAATCAAAGAATATTTCCTTTCCTTTGCATTCAATCGTACCTATTTACATTTATTATAAAACTTATAGAGGATAAAATCCTCTACAATTTCGTCTAGAACTTTTTTATACGCTGAACCGTTTTTGAAATAGAGGTCGGAGAAAATGGAGCGCTTGTTTATGCGTACTTCAGTGCAGGGTCAATCGTGAACCCCAGTCTATTATACGGTTTTTTACTTAATTATTCATTTTAAAACCTCATATTTATAAATATTACAGTACTAAGTGAGAAATAAATCATTTTGAAAGGACTCTTCAATTATTCCTAATAAATGTTCCTTATTAAAAGACTAGTTTATCATACGTATATATATTATGTGTAGTGCGACACACAATATGCAATGCTTAATAAATTCTTATTTATATTTATACAGATTTGAGTATCGTTCCCGTATTTGGCCTTGAGTTATTGAAATGAGTGGGAATATTTGTCTGATAATACAGTAAACTCACTTATTGGATTATATGAAAATATTGCACAGGGAAAATTTAATATTTATTATTCGGTAAATGAATATTTTAGTTTTGTTCTTGTTAGTGAAGTACAACAAGAATAATCTCATACGTAAATACAACTGGTTAAACTTGAGAATTTAATTCCGCAAATAAAAACAATTTATAGAAAATGTGTTTTATGATTTACGTAAAATATTTCTCAATGGCTTGCTTCGTGTCGTAACATTCGCTATTAATTAAATACAGGTATATAGCTGCAATGTAGTACGCAAGTCACTAATATCTTGTCCCTGTAGGTATTATACTTGTATTGACATACTTGTAATATAACCAAACTTGATATAACTTACGTACTTTGTGAGCTTTGAAGGTTTACATTTTTTTATTACCTTATGTAAACCATCGATTATTTTTTACGACTATATTCAAATCTCATTATTAAAATGTATAATTATAAGCACTGAAAATTAATAGACTTTATAATTATTGTTAGAAGCACAATACTCTAAATGTTTGTTTGTAAAATTTTATATATTACTTCTGCCAAAGCTATAAAATCTTGCTTGTTTTTGTATTTAAATATGATTAGGGAGTACGGAGGATACTCAAGGAGATATGTTTATGATTTGACTGATTTCCACGCGTTGTAGGGATTATTTGAAGGAATACAGAAAAATGAACAGAATGATTTACCTATCCTCCGCTCAACAGAGTTATTATATTTTATAGAATAAGGTGAAATGTAACTCAATGGCTGAATTTCCTTGTACTATTTTTCTTACGTATTACGATAATGTTAATGTGTATAAATGCTGGTTTAACTCATGGAACGAATATCATTCTATTTAAGCTTAGTATGACGTTACTCCTAAGTGTATTTTACAGCACTTGTGTGCTCTTGTGTTCAATAAAATTGCTATGAAATTGTATTTGTATTTTTTTTAATTACACATAAGTAGGTACCCATATTCAACACTATATATTTTTCTGGATTTGTGACTTCATATTCATTAACTGACGTACTACGCCTCGTTTATTGCTTAATAAATATGTGGTGTAAGGAAGTGGTAGAGAAGCCTTAATATTTTCCCAAATATTTGGGAGCTTAAGCCTGCAGTGCGGTACGATTTGTCTCCACAGCATGGAGACTCTTTTGTTTAGATGTTTTTGTCAGTGCGTGAGTCGCAATTGACCTAATTCGTCGTCTGAGCTTTGGTTTTGGTGATAAAAACTTAGTAAACTGTGAATCGATGGTGAAGAGGTTGGATAGGGGTTGTGACGCGGAGAGTGTGAGGGAGCTGCGCGCGCCGTCGTCTTCGCTGTGTGCGATTTGATACAGTCATGTGTTAGTCGCGGTGGTCGTCACAAGCGAGCGCTTCGGCGGCGAAGTTTTCGCTAGCGATCGTACTCTGCTCGTATTGCGATCGACGAACAGACGAGTACCCTGTACCGGCACAACATTACTCGGAAGGCTGGTCGAAGTGCGACGTTTTTAATACTCTCGTTAATACTGTAAGTATTGCACAATACTCTTAAAAACTCTCAAAGAATTTGAAAAAGTTTTAAGTCTATAGCCACAGTTAGGTATATCTAAGTGTATTTATGCTCTAAAGTTTTTATAGAAGTTACTAGCCTAAGCCCGCGGCAACTAGCCCCCTCTGCGACACTGGTACTAAAATAATCTCCACTAATAGCACAAAAATAGAATCATTTGTACCCTATGTCCCACTCAATTATCCGGACTATACTACGTCAAGAGTCAAGAAACAAGCAAACAAACAAACTCATCTTCACATTTAGCAAAACAATTTAATCAACATCCTTTTAGTAGTAGGTATGTTATGCGAACAAACAGATAAACAGACAAAAATTAAAACGACTTACTAACTAGCTATAAACTATCCTTTGCCCACGGTTGTTCCCGGTATATTAGCGAGATAAAAAGATACCAGTTTTGGAGTCTAATTAAGAGTTATCAGCAAAAAAGTTTCATCAAAATCTGTTCAGTAGTTTTTGTGTGAACAAATACATGAAAATCCTAAAAAAATTGTTTTGTGTTCGGACATGCCTAAATAGTCAAGTACAGTATTATTTTATCAAATATCTTTAACTAGATTTTTCCTGCGACTGCGTCCGCGTGGATCTCAGAATATAAATACCACACATTATTTATCTAATTCAAATATATATTTTATTTCATAGGCTTATTATATATAGCACTTAAAATAATCGTCAGTTACTAATAACTAACACGAGCGCTTAAGGCAATTGCTTCCGCAATGTCGCGATTGTAATCGCCACAAGCAGCTGGTTTCCGTAGCAAGAAAGCTAATTTTTAGGTTATATCTCAGGTTCCCGATATAGTAGCAGGATAAAATGTAAGTATAGCAGTTTTTAAGTAAATCTAATCAAGAGCTAAGAGCTATCAAATAAAAAAAGTTGCTTCAAAATCCGTTCAGTAGTTTTTGTGTGATGTGCGAACAGTGTGATGCGCGAATAAACAAACACCAAAAATCCAAAAAACCACCAAAAAATCTAAAAAAAATGTTGTTTGTTTTGACACGCCTTTATAGCCTAATACAGTTTTTTTTTCTCAAATTTCTTAAATGTACAGACACAGCTCTGTTACTTGAGGACCAATTGAAAAAGTAGGTAGGGAAAATATATACCAGTCATTTGATTATGCTCGGTACCAGTGGTTCGCTGAGTACGGGCGATGGCGCATGACTGGTTGTTTTGTGAGTAAGAGCCCCGCATTACCACGATGTATCTCGGGTCAGGCGCTTGATGATCTTCTGACGCCATGAGTGTTGGCCTGAGGGCGTCGGGCTTAGGACAGCCTGCCACCATATTCATACAGACCTCTTAACCGGTCTGGGCGAGGAGTCACCATAAAGAATTTCCTCGCGTAAAAAAAATAACAAAATATAAAGTAAAAAGTTTATAAAAGGTTTCATTTTGAATATCAACTAAGTACAGTGTTGTATAGCGATAGATTGTTATAATAGTGGAGTATCAATTTCTCGAGTAAAGGATGTAAACATGAACGCGTGTCTTAGATTCAGCAGGGTGCGCTGCGTTTATGAATTCGTATCGATTTAGTAAGGCGTGAGAGGCGGCGGGGTGCCTGGCGACCTTGAAGCGCCCGGTCGCTAGCGAAGCTCCCACGAGGTAACCTTGACACCTTAATGCCGCGTGTGCTCGGCTCTTCCCGGACGATAACACCACATTCAGTCGTTGTAGCAGCTTCACCGAGACGTGGCTTTAAAATTTTGGCTGCTAAAATATTGTGGATAACCTAAAACACTTTATTAACTAAATTTTAAAGTTAGCTTTTCCAATTTTGGTAATTTTGATAATCTGGGTTTACTTCAGAGTTATTTATTAAGAGAGAACATTACATGGATAATGTAAGTACTTTATTATATACGCATATTATAGGTATTTATATAACTTTATTTATACCCACATAATTGAGGGCTGTAAGTGTAGGTAATTTTTTTAGTAGGTACTTACTGTTACATGTCTGTAGAATGGACGCAAAATAACTAGATGTTGCGCAGTTAATTGAACTTCATTAAACAGGGATTATCGATTAGTGCTCTCGACCTTGCGTGGCCTTGATACCTATATATTCGAGTTTCACCTTCGGTGTTTACTGCGTAGCTCAGTGCATTAGTGATAGTGACCACCCGCTGAATAGATTCCGGAGAAACAGGGCGGGCAGCTACGTAGCGCTATCGCGACGTAGGTATACGCTACGAAAGTTCTTCTACAAGTCGCCCAACGGGTTGTCATGTCACGAGTTTTAATGTAGTGAGTGTTTTGTATTACATGCAAGTGATGATCGCTGACTGTTTCGGTGTATTTCCTACTCATATAAAAGTTATACGATAAAAGAGAGATATACAGGGATAACTTGTGTGAATCGATTGAGTATAATTAACAATTGTAGGTAAGGAAACACTGAGCTTTAAAATGTTTACTATCAGGCTGAATTTTCATGAGTAGTTTCGGTTTGAGGAGAAATCCTACTTTATATCTATGAGAGTAGGTATCAGGCACAGAGGTTCCAGACCTTTTAGACCTCCCCTGGATCCGCCCTTGGATGCAGAAAGGGAGTTAAGAAACTCTACCCTTTAAGTCATAGTATCGGAGTGGTCCAGAATTGTATTTAAAAATATACACATCGCTTCCATCATTTTTTTCCAACATGCTCTGGTTTATAGAAGCCGCTTGATCATTTTTTGGAAAAGTATTGCTCATTCATAAAACTAAGAATGGTTACATGTTATTTTGAATACATATTAAGGCTTGCTGGTAGCGTCACTAAGCCATTCGATTTGGACAATACCCTCGTCGATTTTTTAATTAAATGTCTGGGAACATGTTATTCGAAGCCGAAATTGAGACAATCGCTCAGCTCATCTGCTCTAGTTTCTCTAACTAGAATGGGTGAAGTTTCTATCACAAACGAACCAATTTTACAAAATTTCATGCGCAAATCACGCTTCGACAAATAAGCACTAAAGGTTTCCTAACGCAATTTCCAAGTATTCGTGTTGACCTAGATTAAAATCACTATATATCTATCTATACCTAGATAACTGCTTCTCGGCGGCGTATCAAGATGAAACATGTACCAGATTTTAAGATGAATCTGCAATGCACTGTAAATGTGAACTGTAGCGTATCCAATTCCGTGCAGTAGTTTTTATGTGCTACGCAAGCAAACATATTAGTTAGATTGTTTTGTTACTCTTATGAAGACCCCACATCATCCATCATCACAGCCTCCTTGTATCAGCCTTTCGACGTCCACTGCTGGACATAGGCCTCCCCAAATTGAGGGTATAGTGCCGTAATCGCCACGTTTGGCAGGCGGGTTGCCGATCGCAGTGGATGTTGTTAATACTCGAGGGAGTGCTGCGGCCCACTCCCCCTGGCATTCCCTCAGTCGGTTCTTACGACTCCACATACTTACGAGTACTTAAAATTAATAAATTTTGAATATGCTGGATTGTACAGAGCCAGACGTGGCACGTAAAAGGTATTTAATTTAGGGCGTAGTCTACTACGCTAGTCCAGTGGGTGTAAGTACGCACGCAGGTTTCCTTCGGAAAAGTGAAAAAATACCGAAAGTTCCAGGCGGCTAAGCCAAGTTTGGACCTCGGACTTGGGTCACATTCGATACCACTGTTTTTGCAGTCCGCGGTTTTACTGTAACAGTTATTAAACATGTTGGTACTTCATACTTTTATTATAACAATCTGTTGCAGTAAAATATATTGGCTGCTGTTACTGTATTAAGTGAACAGTATTTCAATTGCCCTGCATTTATGGATACTTTTTTTTTGTTAAGCTGGAAAAAAATGTACCTAACTACACACACCGTCGTCCGGGCAACGAACAGGGTAGTGTGGGGCTCTCGTGCACTATTTAGTGTGTATGTGCGCGTTAATTTTAACCCGCCGTGTGCTGTCTCTCC
Organism: Leucoma salicis; assembly: GCA_948253155.1. Lineage (NCBI taxonomy): Eukaryota > Metazoa > Arthropoda > Insecta > Lepidoptera > Erebidae > Leucoma > Leucoma salicis. The sequence goes on from OX411803.1 coordinate 16,812,115, forward strand.
GCCTGTATTGACAGACTACTGAACTATGTGACATTACTTCAGAACCATGAGGAGTTCAGATTGTTTTTATTATAAGCCTAGTAATATATAATCAGGTTTTAATTTTTTCAAGTGAGTAGTTACCTGAAATATGATATTTATAGTAGGTATTGATTATATTATTATATTGATCAGTTTATAAAGCCATGGGAATGGCTCCAGGTGCGGTTTCACATTTTTGTCTACGTGTCAATTTAGGTTATACTTATGTGCTTCTATATTTGGTTATTGTTGAGTAATTGTGGTAGCTGAACTATAGTGGCATACAGTCGAATAGTGGTAGCCGCATGTACCCAATTACTTATGTAGAAGTGTTTTTTAAGAGATTTAATACACAGTACGCAGCAGTGTAGTTCGTCATTTTTTTAAACAACGTGGGTGGCAAACAAGCACACTGAATGTAAGCATCACTTGCACGTTGCCATTTTCAAGGAAAGGGATAGGAGAGGTGGTACGAAAAGATAATAAAGAGTGGATACTAAGTAGAGGATAGGAAGGATAGTAAAGAGAGGGAAGGGATTTGGGCCTGCGGGCTCTCACTCAAAATGCGAAATAATGGTTGGAATATCTATCGTCCGCCGATTTTCTTTGAGAGGGTGGTGCCTTCCCGATCGAGCCGGCTCATTCATGCTGGGATAAGCAAGGCTCTACCCTCTCGAAATACTGAGACACCAGCTGATTAAAATAACTAACAACCATTAAGCAGAAAAACCATTAAAAAACATCATGAAAAACAATATTATGAAAGAGAATTAGTTTTTTCATACATTTCTCATAAATTGATTCTGAGGCGGTACGAAGTAGAGAAGTCGCTTGTAGGTAGGTACTTCTATAAAACCATCGAAGGAATGTAACATAGTTCCAATGGCCCGCCAATAAAGGCGGAGAGACGGCACACGGCGGGTTCCTTTAGGGGGTGAAGGCCCCACACTACCCTGTTCGTTGCCCCGAACCACGGGGTGTGCGGTTAGGAACATTTTTTCCCGCCTTAACAAAAAAAAAAGGTACCTATGTACTTCTATAAAACTAACAATACCTACAGTATGTATCTACTATCAGTATGTAGGTATATACAGGTCATGTATATTAACACAAACGGTAACCACAGAGTATCTAGGTAATAGTACCTACTACATACAGAATGGACCCACTGCCCCCCTCTAATTTAAGTTTTCATACCCGCGTATCTTAACTCGGTGTGGAGTTGCAATGCATAACCTATGGACTTCAATTGCCAGTTAAGTACGTTGTGTAGTGTATTTTTGTCAGATAAAGTTGCAGTTATATTAAAAACGGTTAGATATTATGCTTTCCATGGGCGTGATTTGTAATCTAACCTCAAGATCAATATATTTCTAGAAACCACCAAGCTAGAATGGTGCCACCCCGCCACAAATATAATTACGAATTATTCTTCTTTCGCTGGCAGCGATAAAATAGGTCAAGGGAACTGTCGTCTTACACTTAACAAACTCTTTGTATTAGGTACAAATAAATACCGGTAAAAAGGAATTATCGAGGCTTAAACATAGGACAGGAGGGTTTCCCAATGATACAAGGAGGTTGAGAAAAATTAAAGCTACCTATAGGCAACAGCACATGTAACTTTACACTTGAATTGCTAATCTACAAGTCGAATAAGAACAGTACATTGCAAAGTATGATATCAGTCAGTTAATAGGTACCTAACATTCATCATTTCGATATGCGAGATTGATCGGCCAAACGAGTGGACTTTGGTTATTAATAGTACATTGTTACCCTAGGGATGAAAGCAAGATTTAGTTAGGAATTTAACCGAACACGATTATTTTACACTTAAAATAAGGTCACCTGAACAGCAATGTGGTTTACTGTTCAAATGACAAATATTTTTGATTGAAAATTTGTATTATTCTAAATATAGATTGCCTGGTCTACTAGAGAATCTATGTTATCCTGATAATTAAATACATACATAGATTCGCGCCTTTTCCCCAGAGGGGTAGACAAAGACAACGAATTTCCACTTGCCACGATCCTTGCTCACCTTTTCTGCCTCATTCACCTTCGTTATATTTCTCATACATCGTAAGGTAGTAAGGTACTTCTGACCTGACCTTTCTTGAGAACTTCTCTGATTTGATCAGAGAACGTTCGACGAAGGCTACCCCTCCCATTAATATAATATTATTTTTATATGATAATTAATATTTACTATATTAATTATTATTGAAATTATGGAAGGATAAACAAAAAAACACATAACAGCAACATTAATAACAGCTTTTATTAGGCATATTAATAATCTTCATTTGCGAAATTGTCTCTCAATAATAATACCTCATCATAGAAAGATGCAGATGGTTGGATATTATCCTGGTGGCGAGCCCAAGATAAAAACCACACAATGTACATAACGTGGGCACAGCAACCAACAGTGCGTCTTCCTACCAAACAATTACAACAATATCCAGCAAGTGCAGTCCTAAAATTAGCAGTTTGTTTGGTTCATTTAAATGGTATTCACAAACATGTGCACATTGAATTTGAAATAATAAATTAAAAAAAAAAGATTTGCGTGGTATAATTTAGCGAAGCTCTAAGGTTTCAATTTCAATTTACCTATATTAGTTTAGTTAAATTTTGGTGACATATTAAAGTTTTAAAATAAGTTCGCATTAAAATAAGTTAGCAGTTAATTTCAAATTAATACCACTGTACGCATCATGCAGCTATTTAACGAGAGAGGAAATGGTAAGGCCCGTAGGCATGCTCCAAGCTGGGGCTACTCAACGGAGTATTTACCATTGAGTTATACAACTAGGAGTAGGAAACTTCATTAAATGCGCGAAAAAAATATAGCCACTATTTAATTAGGAGTATGTAGCTTTGAGACGAATAAAGTTTCGAAATAAACAAACAAGTTGTTAGAACAACGCTGTGACTTGAATGAGATAAAGATAGCAAAATTACTTGTAATGACGGGCATAATGTTGTCAACCGAAATAAATTTTCCCCTACAAAGTCAATAGAGTTGACATTATAAATGAAGGAGAAAGGGATATGCCCACCAACCATAGACATTTTGGCCCTGGGTGCACACATATAAAAGCATATGGAAATTAAAATATGCAATTTGAAAAATTGAACGATAAAGGAATTCGTTTAAAAAAAAGTCCGGATTTCCAAGATATTACTACTTATAGTAATACAGTTTTTTAACAATTATTTTACTGTAATACATACATACATTATCAAGTTTTCATCCAGTTAGGAGCTTCGAGCCTATTTATAAAGCTTATTCGTTGGTTATTTATCAAATCCGCATGAAAACCAACAAAATATTCAATTGCAAACGAAGTCGAATTGTGATTATATATTTATGAGTTTAATGACAGATGGCATAGCAGTCATGCGGTCATAATGTCAGGTTCGATGTTGCCAATTAAACAGATATTAAAATTGATAAATCGATATCATAGTTTTGTTCGAATTTTTATTCATCACGAATTAATTTTCAAACGAATTACAGCAACGATTATTGTTTTGTTTCTTTTAGTTTTTTTAATTCTATTTTTATTGGATTTTGAACAAATGAGTTAAATTGTGCAGTGGCGTGTTTGTTATGATCTAAGTAAAGAATTTATTTTAAATTAAATAGCAATTCGCTTGTTTTAATTATCATAACATTATAAGTCCCTCGAACAATTGGAGCCCTCGCTACGCTCGGGCGCCAAACCCCGTCTTGGGACTAAATAAGTCTTTATCCCGAGGTAAACACAGTGTTTTTCATTACGAATACGAGGAAACTAAAAATAAAAATCATGAATTAGCTAAAGAAAAAATGGGAGACTAAAAAATTTAATTTGGAATCACCGTTTTCCCGCAGATTTTGTTTTTTTTCTGTGGCCTGTCAGCTATTCAGCCATTATTTTTCATTTTAATAATTGAAAAAATATAAATCTTCGATGTTTTAAAGATATAGTTGCAACTACTATACTAAAATAAAGTAAATAAATACCTAACTTTATGTTATTTCAATTTTACATCGCGCTGTAATTGACTGGCTGTACAGAAAATAGAACTGTTTTTTTTGTAATTACTCAGCTGTCAGTTGAAAGCAATTCCCCCTAGGGCTGTAAAGTATTACTTTCAACCCGCTCCTCAGGCAACTTCAGGCCTACTTTCAGAGTATGAGTAATGCAATATACATTTTTAAATATCTAAGGGTGGCAGTTCCCGCTCCCTTGGCGACGCCCTTTGTGCGTCATGAGAGCGGATCCTGTTTCTGGATAAAAAAAGGCTTAACCTAATCTATTCGAGTTGAACACTCCGTTGTAGTATTTCAAAGCGATATAACAACTGTTTGTATCTTTATATACTATAATTTTTATCTAGCCTTAATAGGCTATTGGGTAGTGATAATCACTACATAGCCTTGGTTGGCAAAGTACACTAGATTTATTAAAACCTTTTCTCTCTTGTCTTTTTATATACCTTCATTGTAAGTAGATGGATGAAATCATATTGTGAAGTAGTAAAACTGAGACAAAGAATAATATTATTCTAGGAAGTTTTACAAGTTTGTTTTTTTAATATCGTCCAGGTAAGTGAGACCATTATTAGCATATAATTATCAGCAGTAAAGTCATATCCCTAATTTCTCTAATAGGATTGGCACCTAATTTCTCCTGGCTAATCCACATGGCCATATTACACATGAACGTTCAGCATGTAAAGTGCGCAATAAACGCAAATATTCATTTAAAATATAGGTAGGCCTGCTTATGTAGACGTCATTATTTGTACATTCATCATAACGTTATGTTCGTAAAGTAAGTAAGCATAGTGCTGACCCAGTGCACTTGACCCCAACTACGTCAATGTTGACGTCCGTGCCAATATTGAACAAAATATTTCACTAGAAATAGTAATTCGCTGAAGTTAGCTATCGGTAGTAATTTAAAGTCCGTTCAAATGTTACATGCTATTTGCTAGTATGTTTAAAAAAGTTAGTTTGCCTTTTAATGATGTCGATTTTGATAGAATCGAAATGAATCATTATTTATTAATATTGGCAATATAACTGTAGAACCGAATGTTCTTTTAATTTGTAGGTATCGATGAATAAGTCAAAATGTATATTGTTGGTACAAGCCACATTATCTAATTTTATTTTCGAGTTGTTGTGGATCTGATCTACATATCAAGCATCTATATATAGTTTAAAACCATATTGATGTACTTATCTATATACAATAGATACAAATACCTTTATAAATAACTAGCTAATACCCGCGACCTCGTCAGCGTTAAATTTTTAAATAAATTAAATTAAATTATTGGTTAAATTCTAAATTCAACCCCTATTTTACCCGCGATTTTATAAAACCATTAAAATGTATGTGTATTCTATATCAAATATAAAATGAAATTTAACATTCTTAATTCAGAAATGTCTAAATATGTATCTTTAAATTAGAAACCTACCAAACCGTCCCCTCTTTCCCTTCCTATTATTTTAACTGACCATTTCCTCATCTCCTTTAGATCATCATTCCTCTTCATGTCCTATAGCTTTTCTTGGGGTGGATTACTCGCGAAGGTTGCCATCGGTCTATAGGCTACCACGCCAACCACTCAGGGGGTGGCAAACTTATCGTCTTACTCACCATCAAGCCGTACAGCCTAGTATAATTATGTGTTATAAACATTGATGTATAAACAAAAACATAGCATCACGCCTGTATTCCCCGAAGGGGTAGGCAGAGGTGTATTACACACCCACGATTCACCAGCTATATTTAAGTCCCACGTAACAGAGGGTGAGCCTATTGCCGTGTACCGGGCACATTTCCAAACTCCGGACGGCTACTGAGATCTTTTTACGAAAAACCTCAATAACACTGATCGAACCCGAGACCTCATGATCAGCAGTCGCTTACACTACCTCTGCACCACAGAGGCAGTTGATGTATAACAACAGAGAAGATCCACAATTAGGCACTAAAAGTGTCCACTATAAACTAGTGCAGATTACGCTTTCCTGCACTCATTTCGTTTAGTATTGTTTTCCGCAACGTACTTATAAATATGCTTAATAATACCAAAATCTCTTTGAAAAACTCATTGAGTGTCTCTTTTTCTCTCGTTCTTTCAGAATAGTGTCATTAAGCTCACGCACGCAGTTAAAAGTTGTTATTATTTTATAAAATCATACATACATATTGTCACGCCTTTTTCCCATAGGGGTAGGCAGAGACCACTTCTCTCCTGACATACATATTTCGCTTCATCTAATTTCATCAGCGCTTTCATGCATGCTCGTTGGTTCCGAGTACTCTTAACCTGGCCTTCTTTAAGAGCGTCTCCGATCTGGTCAAAGCACGTTGCATCCGATAGGTGGAGTGGATCGTAAAGACAATAATTGTGATGTGGAGATTGGGTATGGCCGTTGGTCAGTGCGATAGCTTAGCGACTTAGATCACTTCCTCAGATTGGAAGGGACGCAGTTGGAATCCCGCTCGCACTAAAGTTCTCTTTTTCCACATTCACAAATAATTTTTAATCTGTAATAAGTCTTTAAAAAAATAAGCTATCGCACACTATAGTAACAAATGTTTTATGCAAAACAGATATTTATGGCAAGACCTGCGTAGATAATAAGCAGAGAAATTAAAAAAATGTCTAACTAATTTAATTAGCTAGCTTAAACGGGGAAGTAACTTAGTAAGTTCACGGCAATCTTATTGTGAGCCAGCCTCTCACATAAGATTGCCGTGAAGCCATTGCAGGTACTTCTACTGGTGTGTTTCGTATAACGAGTGAGAGCACCGGAAGCCTAAACCCACCACATCCTCTCCTTCATGCTACATGCTTATTCATATAACGCTAACCTATTGTTCTTCAACTTCTCTGTCATTGTAGTCCAAATTTACCCTTATATGCTCATTTCTTATACTACCCTTTCTCATCACATGTCGCTGCATGCGCATTCAGATCTATATATTACGACAGGCCTTAATACATAAATAGAGGTAGTCTTTAGAATTTTCTCTTTTAAATAAAGCTATTTGTAGAACGCAAGTTGTACCCAAGACTTGTAACCACCATCCCGCATTTATTCTGTATAAGTTACGATCAATAGTGTTTTGGATCATTCACTTGAGGTTCTGGAAGTGGGAGCAGATTACGAATTAACTATTTTAGCCAATGTGGCAAAAACTACAATTTCCGTTATGGTCCTGCTAATCTTCAGTCTGATACTCACCAGTTTTATCTTGCTTCTTTAGTCAGCCTACTCTAGGCTTCTAGTTCATTATCTCTGACGAGGACTACGTCTTCGGTAAACGGCATAAACCAGGGTGCTTCCTAATGTATGTCTGATGCCAGAACATCTATAATCAAGAGGAATAAGTAGAAACTTAAAGTCAATCTTATGAAATCTATAGCTTCATTGAAATTGTCGGTAACTGTATATTCGGACTGGACATGAGAATTACCATCATGAACCGTACATATGGAAATCTGAATAGTTAAGAGTTTGAGTCCCCTGTATCCAGGCGTCATAGTCAGTGTTACCTCGTGATCCGTGGATCCGTAAAGAATAGATCCTAAGTATTTGATCTGGTATGTGTGCTCGAGATAGCCGACTTCAATACCATTAGCGCCATGAAGAAGATGATGATAAATATTTACATACACCCAACTGCAGGCAATTATTTCATCTAACTTTGAATGATTAGACCCACTGCACAACAAGCTGATCGTAATAAAATGCTTGCCAACCTCATCGTATCCTATATCGCTCTTTCTGAGAGGGCTTGGAATTACCGGCTTCTGCAGTACCTATCACCAGCTGGTGAGTAGTTATCATACGCTACGCCTACGGTCAATCCGCTAGTAATTTACTTATGTGGGACCTTGTCTTTTTCATTAACAATGGTATGTCTCCTCCGAAAAAATGTAATTCTACCAAAATTATCAATACTCTTAACAATACAACTTTAAAGAAGGTATCGACGTGCTTTGAAATTGAAACCACTACTAACATAGCTTTTCGAATGTACGGTTTTGTCATGCGTTCCTGCAAAGATTTTAAATCATCCCACTTTCTTGTTCCTTTATAAATCGTCGATCTGTTCTCATTTAGAATATGCAGTTTCGATTTGGAGTCCTTTTTATGCCAAAGTACAAGCGTGGTATAAAAATAATTCTTCCCTAACATAACTTTAGCTATAATCATAACATGATGCGCTAGTTGAGTATACGATATACTAGCGCGGCTTAGATCGTATCATAGTGATAAATCGATTTTGAATAGGATTTCCGTAAAATCCTTTATTAGTGCTCACTCACCAAAGTAACTCATAAGTAAATGTTCACTGTCCTAGTCATATTATATTGATATGTCAATCAGTGCAATAATAAAAACTGTATTCCACTTGCTACCAGTAAACTGTATAAATGTTGTAAAAAGAGCTGGCATTCGATGAGTGCGCGCATTGGCGCGCATCGCTGTTGTTTTACACGGGAAAATACAAAACTAATGTTGTAGGGAATGGACACTATCCGTCGTTTGTTAACCTATAACTCTAATTTCTTTGATATAGACATGTTTGCTCTATATAATAATTTTTTTAGATTTTATTTGAACGTGTATGAACACTTAAGCTTCTAATCGCCTTCAAGTCCCTGCTTACTCTCCCAATATTTTTTCCTTACATCTAGGACAATTTTCGTTCACTGACTTAAGCTTCGTCAATACTGTATTGTCAAAAATATCTTATTACAACCAAAACTCATAATTTATAGGACAACGCAAAAATGCCAAAGCCTTTTTTAAAAAAAAGCTCTCATTAAGAAAGATGCAGTAAAGATTTTTCTTAGATACAAGGAAAAATACTCTTTCACGAATTTGTCCCACAGGAGTTTGTCGGGATAAAAGGTTGCCTATGTCTTTTTCTGGCCTCCAGACTATACGTATGAAAATTTCATGATGACATTTTAAGATATATATTTTAAAATAAGTACTTTATATAGAGTATGTCCTAAAGATGTTTTGCTGAGTCGACTACATACCTACGTGTGAAGCGAGGGCGGGTCTACTATTTTTTTTATAGTTAAAGTATAATCGCCTTAACTTGGTATGTTCCTAATTCCTATATCTATTCCTATGAGTATGCCTGTGCTTACGACCGCAATGAAGTTTATAGTCAGAAATAAATAGATAGGTAACTAGGTACTTACTCGTAGGTACACATAAAATTCGCCTATAAAATACCTATTCGTGTTTTAAATTTACCTCTTTGTGTGTTCAAGATTGCATTGGAATACGTATTCTTTTCGTATTTGGTTATAGTCGAATGCACACTGTCCATTTAAGGGTTAGTGGAGAAGCATTTAGAAAGGAAATATTTGCAGTCCAGGTTTTGTTAAGATCGAACTTCATTCAATCTTTAACACGGCGCTTGGTCAGACAGTATTCCATAGTATCATAGCATCACGCCTGTATTCCCGAAGGCGTAGGCAGAGGTGTATTATGCACCCACGGTTCGCCATCTACGTTTTTGTCCCACGTAATAGGGGGTGAGCCTATTGCCGTCTACCGGGCACATTTCCAATCTCTGGGCTGCTACTGAGAATTTTTCTTATTTTTTTTTTACAAAAAATCTCACCAAACTGGCCGACCCGGGGATCGAACCCGAGACCTCATGATCAGCAGTCGCTTACAGTACCGCTGCACCACAGAGGCAGTTAAAAAACATAGCCTCATGCCTGTATTCCCCGAAGGGGTAGGCAGAGGTGTATTACACACCCACGACTCGCCAGCTATGTTTAAGTCCCACGTAATAGGGGGCGAGCCTATTGACGTCTACCGGGCACATTTCCAAACTCCGGGCTGCTACTGAGAACTTTTCTTTTTAGGAAAAAGCTCAATAACATTGCCCGACCCGGGGATCGAACCCGAGGCCTCATGATTAGCAGTCGCATACACTACCGCTACACCACCGAGGCAGTTATGCTATGTTTTTCTGAAGTTCCCGCGCATTAAGTCACCGTCTAACTAGTCTATTACAATTCATACAGTAAAGAAATTGAACAAATTGCCAACGTTGATATCCCGTCTCAGAATGCTGTGGCTGTCTAAGCAAAAGTGAATGGGATTATAGTAAGCTGCTTCGTTTAACTATCCTACATTATCGTCACATACTAGGAATATAGGTACCTAGTACCTACTATCAGATGCGATGTAGCCAAATGTTAGGTTATCGTAAGTAAGAAAACCTGAAGCATATTGCATTGCATAGGTAGGTAGTTTAGTGCCCGGCTTGGGCCGAGCAGCGCCGTGAACTCGTCGCGGAAATAGGGGAGGACCTCTCGCTGCCGAGCGTCGTTAGAGCGATGCTTGGCAGCGACAGGAACTGGGCCGCGGTCGCTGCCTTCTGCGAGGAGGTTATCTCGTGGAAGGAAGCGACGGAGAGAGCCAGGGAGGAGGATTCTTCCGCTGACCCGAACCGCCGCCAGCGAACGGGGCGGCGCAGGCGCAAGTACTTGCGCCTCATGCCGCCCTGCTGAGGCTACGGGTGGATGGACCGGGGAACGTCCGCCACCCGCAAGGCCTCCCGAGAAGAGTACCCGAAAGGTGTACTCCTCAGTAGAGGGTACCCGAAAGGGTGATCCGCCGGCGGACCACTGAAGGAATGTAACATAGTTCCAGTGGCCCACTAATAAAGGCGGCGAGACGGCACACGGCTGGTTGCTTTAGTAGGTGCTGGCCCCACACTACCCTGCTCGTTGCCCCGAACGACGGGGTGTGCGGTTAGGAAATTTTTTTGTGTGTCTCATGCGTGTGAATAGCTTGCTTGGCCTGGAGGCGCATGGCAAGCTGCGCGGATTCCCAAGCTGCATGCCGGTCTGCGCAGCGGGCGTGTAATCGTACAATCTACCCTTTGCGTAAAAATCCTTTGAACTTTGCCAAAAAACCGACACTCACTCCGTTCAACGCCGAGCGCGTGCACAAGCAGCCGGGCAGGCACGGGCAGCCGTTCACACGCGTGTGCTCGTGCGCGTGCCCGATGAATGTCGCCTTGAATGCAAGCGTGTGAACGGACAATTGCGATGAATGCCGGGCTGCGCGCCGAGCTGCTTCCCAAGCTGCTTGCCGGGCTGCGCGGCGCGCATGTAAACGCGCTATAACAATTATAAACTAAATCTTGAAAACTGGACAAAGTATTTACAAGTGAATTAGTAGACATATTATAGACGGTAATTTGCATAATATATATTTAATATTAAACTAGCCTTTGCCCGCCGCTCCGCCGCAACCAAAAGCACTATCACAAAACTATTTTAGGTTATATCTCAGGTTCTCAATAAAGTACCTAGCTGGATAAAATGTATACCAGTTTTTAAGTCTAATCAAGAGCTATCAAATAAAAAAGTTTCATCATAATCCGTTCAGTAGCTTTTGCGTGATGCGCAAACGAACAAACAGACAATTTAAAAAAAAATATGTATAGTATGATTATTAGAAAATCAAATGGGAGACTTGTGTTTTACGGTGAAATAAATTAAGGTTCACTTATATACATGAACTAGCTAAAAGCTAAATAAATGACAATTTAATATATTTTGTATTGACTGAAATGGGTTGAATCAAAACTTGTTTTCAATCATTCATACACCGATATATTTTCCCAAAATCCAAAATCTTAGCATAAGTAAAAAGAATACAAGTAAGTAAGTAATAAGAATACAGTATCTAACTAAATACTGTACTATTACAACCATAGATATATTATATACATACTATATCTATGATGAGAACCCTTCAAAATTTTTAGTTTTAATTGCTGTCGTACGACGTTTGCGGTGTTTCCTTTGGGGGCTTAAATTATTAACCTACTCGCTAAACTCACTCTGGAGCATGCAACATAAAACTGTCCATGTGCAAAACAGTTCTCGCTTTAATTGATGCCAGCCATCTTCAGTGACTGGCCTCGGGACTTGTTAATTGTCATGGCAAAGCACATATATTCTTACTTACTTACCTACTTATTATCTCGCCATCTCCCTTGATCATCATCTCAGATCTTTTATCATCATATTCTTGTAATTATTTAAAATTTCTTCAGGATACTCTAATGAAACTAACGGTATTCGTGGAATGAAAACAACATATTCTTGACCACATCCGGTAATTACTGTGGTTTCTATACGACATTTTATGAAGAGCTTTGATTTGTAATTTAGTTATCTAATTTTAAGATAAGTTTATCCAATTTTAAGAGTTTATGTCATGGCTATTCGGTTTATACAAACCCAATAACTTGCATGTTCCTGCGGGTCAGCGACACAATAACAAACCAAAAGGATTTATATTATTAAAAAAATTGATTGTGTAGTGAACAGCGTCATTTATTTAAGTCATAGAATCATAGAAAAGACATAGACAAGACCTGTATTCAACTTCTTGTTCTTTAAATGATTTTACTAGAAATTCATTAATTACGGCTGACCTATAATTTTTGCTCGCAAAGTCATTATACCTATGTATTAAGGATTTTTCCTTTTTTATTGATACCGGCATATATTTTATCTGTTGACTCTGATAACTAACTCGGTAACTGCTGTAGCTAAATCTGAAGGTATGGTTATTTTGCCTTCCAATAATGGGTATTTCAATAAGTTGACTTTCAGATAGAATACTCTAGCTATATCTAAAGGCGCCGTCTATTCGCCCGTCGTGGCGTTCTCTTGGAGAGGCCTATGTCCAGCAGTGGACGTTGAATGGCTGATGGATGGATGGATGGATCTAATGGCGGTCGTGGGGCTTTTGCATGCATACAGCATAAGCAATATCATTCCACCGAGGAATAGGCGTAGGTAAATGTTATGAATATATTAGGACGACTATATTACTACTAGACTATATGTAGGTACGTCATAGCGTCTTGAGTTTTTTTAATGCATGCGTATCTTAGTGACCCAGTAAATGTTGATAGAATCACTACTATCTACCCAAGCTGGGCAGCATCGACATCTTGTCTTCCAATAGCATCTTTAAGGTGTATATTTCGTAGTCAGAATTGGCCACTTAATGATGTGGCCAACCATCTTTGGAATAAAAAATAGTCGGCCATAACATGAAGTGATCAATTCTAATATGTGGCCACGATATAGTATATAATTATCAGCCCTGAGTTTTGCCAAGTTGCTTCTAATATAATTTAAATAGTTCTGTCTCAATTTTAACGTACACTAAACTAAACTAACTAAATAATTACTAAAAAGTAAACGATAGTACAGTAAATGGTTGACCTCATTGCATTGAAACATTCTCTATGAGCATTAGGGGGTTTTATAACAATGAGTGTTGATATTTGAAAATTTTGTAAATTTTTTGGTAAGCACTTTCTAAACAGTAGATAGTTTTTAAATCCATGCAGCATTATTTGCAATTGCTGTACCGAGCTTTGTTTAATATTATGGAAGTTGCTGCATCTTATACGAGCATTTCTCTCATCTTCTTCGAAAAAATAAATTTGTAGGAGGGTGAGGAGGTTCGTATCGGGGTAAAGATTTAAGACTGTCTATTTAATGATATAGGTATACCTGGCCTTGCACTTTAAAATATGGCATAAATCATCTTCTAGTATTTTTTTTGCTCTAAAAGATGTCATTTGGAAATAATTGATGCTGTCTTATGCGATTCATAAAATACTTATGCTCAGAATAACCATGGCTGACCTATGCATGGCATGGCTAAACTATCAAAGGGCTCACGAAGAGACAAGAAAACTGGAAGCTGCACTTTACCTGTGCTACACCACATGTGGTATGTGCGCTTCTTCTTTAAGGCGTTATAATTTACGCATCGTAACTCTGTGCAAAACAATACGGATTTATCATTTTCATAAAGTATACTACAATAGAATTACACTTAACTGAAATAAGTGATTTTTTTTTACTCAAAAGCTATGACATTCTAAATTTAAAAAAGTCATGGCATTTGATGTTCGAGTTCGAGTTTTCATTGTTTTTATCAAAGATAATATAACCACTACGTTTAGTTTTTATATTCAACTTGAAGATGGATACAGCGAATATCAGAATAACATTCACCTGCGAGTTTTGACGTGGGACAAATGCAGCAGAAACTGCTTTCAATATACATATATACTATGTCGAGAGAGAATACGCGTAATGAACGCACCGTGTTTTATATGTTTAACCATCGTTGTAGTAAAAAATTCGACCTGAAGAATGAACCACAGGGAAGATCAGCCAATAAGGTAAATAACAAGGAATTGTAGATGATGGTGAAAGCCGATCCATGTCAAACTACTCAAAAAATTGCGGTTTGGTTTGACATCAGAATACATAGTAAAACAAAAATGAGATAGGTACGTTATTTGCAGAGAGAAGCGCGCGTTGAAGCTTGTCTTACCTTATTAAACCGGTACGAAGGGATTTTACTATGAATGACGTAATGGCTGACTCCAGGTAAAACGCCGAAACGGTAACTTTTGAGGTCCCTTCAGGGCGTAATTCGCTACGGTTTCCTCAGCTCTAGTCAAGTCGAGAAGTAATACAAAATACATTCACACAGTTTGTTGATTGAGTCCGGCACCCTCAGAAGTTTTATAGGAAATTTTTATAATACGATTTGAATATATTCTTCTTGAATGTTAAAAAAAATATACATTCCTAAATGTATAGACAACTAGGAATACTTTGAAAAATAAATATATTACTATATCTACTACTATAAAAAAATGATTTTAATTTTTCATTACCTGAAGCAATTTCATATTTAAACTCAAATGAAAATGAATAAAATATTAAAGTACTTACTATCAGTTGGTTTAATAATAGCGCTGTTGCCGCCGCTTTAGGGTAATGTCGGTGACCGACCCAAGAAGATAGGCCAATCTGTCATTGGTCGGTTTAAGTTAACACGATATGCCACCAACGTCGTTGGCATGAATTATTTTATTGAATAATTAAAACTATCCATTAAAGTTTAGTTAATGTCTTAAATTTAATGATTGTATCTATTTGCATTGAGGAACTAATCATAATATTTCGCCACTTAGTTTTGCAATAGATATAGTACAAAAGTATATTTATTAGGATAATAAACCAGCATACGACCTTTATTTTTTTTGTTTAGGTGGGAAAAAATGTACCTAAACGCACACCCCGTCGTTCGGGGTAACGAACAGGATAGTGTGGGGACCGCACCCACTAAACCAGCATACGACCTGCCTGATGGTAAAGGGATACCGTAGCGACACCAAGGGGTTGTCAGCAGTCGTGCATTGTCAATCACAGAAAACGAAAACAACAAGGGGTGAGGTGGGATCGGGAGGTGTAGTGGACGGATAATAAAAGAGACGAGGAGAATTTTGGAACTCGGCGGACTCCCTCAACGTGACGTGACACCAGTAGGACTTTTCGTCAAATATAATTTTTTGTATTTTCAACATAAATTTTTATGCAATATAGGATGTTAAATGTGTGCGTTAAATGTAGGGTTAAGGCAGTCGACTGTTTGGCTAGTTATCTGTAATAGTTAGGCTTATTACACTGAGAATATTTCTATACGTATTATTGGTATAGTAAAATAATGTTTTTGTTCGCCAGATATTGTTGTTACAAGATATGCGGGGACGGCCATCGCTTCCTATTTATCGAATTTCGTGCTACGTTGATGGTGAGTGACTGTATGATCAACATAATTCATTAAGTGACAAGTAGCTGAGAGAGACATTACATATATTAATTAAACTTTAACGAGGTACCCATGTAAAACTATTGCGCAAAACCTTGTAGTTATAATAATGACCTTTTATAAATCTATTAATTGAATTTTTTTTTTTGTAAAAATTACTGGCATAATGCTTTAAGTTGTGTTCAAAAAGGACTTCCTAAATTAAGTATGTATATCTACTGTTGATGACGGCTAAAGTCATCTCTCATTGCAACTTCCACTTACCTTATCTTTGAGTAAACCTACCTATATCTTTGAGTACCTATGTATTATATATATAGTTAGATAGGTAGATCTATATCTTACCTTTCGCAAAAAGTTGTTACAAACATGTGAAATCGCTACTGGTTTTTCAGTATAAGTACTCAACAAATACGAGTACAATAATACGCTTGATCTTATTGTGAACTGTTTGTGCCTATAACTATTTATATAATAGGTCCTTCCTTACTTATGAAATTGGCGTTATGTAGGTATGTATGTAAAAAGCAAAACGGTTTTTTTTTAAACTAAGCAATCAAATTATTATTATTTAACGGCTAACTTTTCCATCACGGTTTGCAATAGAGATCTGCCGTAATCGTGGGCCCAGATCTTAGGAGCCTGTAGTAGATGACACCGGCCCTGGTCCACCAGACACTTACCAGTACTTTTTTCTGAGTCACCTTCGCTTGAGGCAGGATTTGGCCGGTTCTCCTGGGTTCAACTATTGTGATGAGCATTTCCGATTATTGTGCAGGATTAATTTTTCATCAAAAGTAACGAGACGATTCAAAATCCCCTCGTTATTGTTGATGAGTAATGTAACGCAGCACTCGACTCGTGTTTGTTGGTTTGCTTAACTTAACTCATGCGGTACCCATTTTTCGAGCTTTCAGCTTCACGATCACTTTTAGTTCTTTATTGTCAAATAAGGTCTCCAGCCCATTACGGGGATTGTTCTGTAGTCCAAAACTTCCAGAACAAAAACGTTGGAACCAAAAACGTAACGTTTTTTGACGAAGACAGCTTCCCCATATACATCATTAATTCTTCGAGCTGCTTCTGCGGCCGGTGCCACGGTGAAACTCGTATTCGTAAATAACCCGATATTTTAAGTTTTCCATATTGTGAACAGAAACAGAACGATGTCAAAGAAAAATCAAATGGGGCTAAAACAAATGAACACAAATAAATACACAAACCTAAATTTTAAATAAATTTGAATTTGGAATTCCTAATCAAACGCCGGATATTTCAGATCAAAGTGGCTATAATAGTTTGACCAAATGCTAATTTCATAATAATTATGTAAGGACCTATCTAATAATTAATTCTCAGACAATATAGATATTTGTTTTCTTCAATATATATATATGTATATATATATATTAATATATTTGTATTAAATTAATACTGTAATTAATAGTTACGATGAGAGGGAAGTATAATGCAAAAAATAGTTATATGCCTACACATACTCGTATCTCAGATGATGACAACAGGGTGGGAATAGTATTAAAATATATCCACATCTATACTTAAACTTCTCTGGATATAATTTAAAATGCAAAATAGTATGATTTTTTAAAGAATGCCTGGCAAGATGATGAGCTCTCGCAGCGCGACTGGCAGCGCGGGAGAAGTGAGCGTCACCGACAGCCCTCTCGCCACCTTTGAATCGCTAACACAAGCTGCCATTATAGCTGTTATGGGGATTGCCATTGTAATATCCAATCTTCTCATCATAGCCGCTTTTCTAAATTTTAAAGGTTGGTATTGCCTTGTTGTTTGGCATTGATTTAAAAACTCGCCTAGCATTCCGATTCGTATTCCCTTTTAGTCTCTAGCCGTGGGAATTTAATCCACGCTAAAGAAATCAGCCAGTTAACTAGGTTTCTTTCATAAAGACTTATGATTAAGTAGGTATATTATTTAAAGGTAACGTAGGTAAGTAGAGCCGTGTGGGGCCGGCTTTAGAATTGTCCCACCCCTATCTACCTGCGGGAGTCGTAAGAGCCGACTGAGGGAATTCCGGGGGCGTGGGCAGCAGCATTCTCTTGAGTATTAACAACATCCACTGCGATCGCCAACCCGCCTGTCAAGCGTGGCGATTACGGCATTATCCCCCATGACGGAATCGCTCGTTGTGGCGTTCTCTTGGGGAGACCTATGTCCAGCAGTGGACGTTGAAAGGCTGATGATGGAGGTAAGTAGATATTCTTGAAAAATAGAACTGATTGCCTATTGTTGAAGTTGCCTATGACAATATAATATTTAGGGATCACCCTAATTAATAAATGTATTTCGACTTAATAGCTTTCATGTCAAAAACCTTAAAAATGCAGTCAATTAAACATATAACGGTTTAGAACAGCGTTGTATTTATAATATTACTAGCCTTTGCCTTCGCCGCAGCCAAAAGCTAGTTTTTCGGTTATATCTCAGGTTCCCGATATAGTAGCGGGATAAAATGTCTACCAGTTTTTAAGGCAAATCAAGGCCTTTCAAATAAAAAAAGTTGCATCAAAATCCATCTAGTAGTTCTTTTAAATAAATTCTACCAAAAATTCTAGTTTAAATAATTTTCTAGTTTTTCGGTTATATCTCAGGTTCCCGATATAGTAGCGGGATAAAATGTATACCAGTTTTTAAGTACAATCGAGGTCTTTCAAATAAAAAAAGTTTCATCTAAATCCGTTCAGTAGTTTTTGTGTGATGCGCGTATAAACAAACAGATAACCAGACAAACAGACAAAAATTCTAAAAAAATAGTTTTGTGTTTAGACATGCTTATATAGCCTATTACAGTCATTTTTCTCAAATATCTTGAATGTACAGACACAGCTCTGTTACAATTTTATAATAGTATAGATTACGTATTACACACTGTACTTAGTTACTAAGTTTTCAGTATAAATTATGTAGCATTATCTTTCGCAGGATTGTCGAATGAAGTGATCAATTACTATTTACTGTCGTTGGCGGTTGCGGATCTTATATGTGGACTGTTCGTGGTGCCCTTGTCAGTATACCCCGCGATTACGGGCCGATGGATGTTCGGAGATTTGATGTGTCGATTAGCTGGCTACGTGGAAGTAACTCTTTGGTCTGTCTCCGTGTACACTTTCATGTGGATCTCTGTTGACCGTTATCTCGCCGTCAGGAAGCCTCTCCGATATGAGACGGTTAGTGCGACGGTAGTTATCCTTTTCATTATTTTATTTCTTAGAAGCTCGCACCTTATAAATACGCATTTGCATTTAGAGATTTATTCATTGGATTGCAATATACTATAACTACCATACCTCTCCTTTAAATTTGTAGAATCGATCGGAATATAATCTGTCTGTTGTGTCTCCTTACAGTTGCACCACACCAATTCGTAGTATTTTTCTATACTCCATTATACTTTATCTTGTTCTCTGACTTAATTAGTTTCTAATACGAGCTAAACTTTATTGTGAATAGTTTTGTTGGTATGATCAAAGCCTATTAAGTAGTTAATATACATAATAACCTAATAATTAATATTACGACATTTTCTCTAAAATGCAATGTGTGTATTAGGCCTAAACATTAATTGACAAATTATTAATAAAATATACGACCCAGGTACAAACGCGCACCAGAAGTCAATGTTGGATGGTTTTCACATGGATATCCGCTGCTATGCTTTGCTGTCCACCTTTGTTGGGATATAAAAAAGAAGCAAATTTTGACAAGGAAACTTTAATTTGTATGCTGGACTGGGGAACTACTTACGCTTACACGGCGACTCTTGGTATACTTGTACTCGGACCGAGTGTAATATCGATCGTCTACAATTATTTCTATATATTCTCTATGAAGCGAAAACTTCAAAGCGGCGCACCTATACACGACAAGGAATATGCCACTGCTCTGGCAGAAAATCTAGCTAACCCAAGCCACTGGATGAGTTTCCTCCTTGTTACAACATTTTGGCTCAGTTGGGCTCCATATGCTGGTGTAAGGTTGTACGAATTTATTACTGACCATGAAATTAAAGTTCCAATGTTACACTTTGGGATGGTATGGTTGGGAATTCTAAACTCATTTTGGAAGATTGTTATTTTGATATCATTTAGCCCACAGTTTCGACTTGCGCTAAGAATACTGTGCTTGACGGCTTGTTGTCGTACTAAAGGGCGTTTACAAGCTGAACTGATTGGTATGGACAACGATGACTGAGTCCACCTTTTGGCGGGTATGTAGATCCTTTACTGAATTGTGAGTGGAACACTACAGAGTGATGGTGGACTACTGGTATATCGGATTTAGATACCTGGCCCGGTAGTACACTGAACCTCTAATTCTCGTTGACAATTTTTAAATATCACAGCCGCAGAACTACATACATTTGATCTCTTGTTACTGTATTTTTTATAAAGTTTAGAATATGATAATCAATATGTTTACTAACGAAGTTTAAAACAATAATGAAAAAAAAATTATGTCACTATTAGTGTAACACTAAAGCAATATTTAGTAGTTGTTATAAATATTAAAGTTTAAAAATGTAGCCTTTGTAAACAAAATATTTTTAAATAGTTAAAGGGTAGATTCCGCGGAAC
This sequence comes from Leucoma salicis, assembly GCA_948253155.1. Classification (NCBI taxonomy): domain Eukaryota; kingdom Metazoa; phylum Arthropoda; class Insecta; order Lepidoptera; family Erebidae; genus Leucoma; species Leucoma salicis. The sequence continues at coordinate 16,832,488 of OX411803.1, forward strand.
ACTTGCACATTCGTTTAAGGGAATAAAAATATAATAAGTTTGACAATAATGTGTTTAAGTTCACAGTAAACACGTTGCACGTTGCAATAAAGATCATATCATTTTCAAAATGATTATTTATTAGCTTTAAGCGTTATAGTGTATAATTTAATATTTATTCTTAGATATCATCTATTGTTTAACAAAGTAGATAATATTAAATTACATATAAAAACGCGTGAATAATTAAATAAGTATTCTACAATTTTTCTCTAAATATGTACATTCATTGCCAAGAAAATGTTGCTGAGATTATGAAAGTACGAGTATAACTATATTCTATAGGTATCGTCTTTAATGTTAATTGTATCAGATATTAAACGTCTTCAAATCTGCAAAAGAGTAACTTATGGTAAGTTCTGGTCTGTGATGTGAAATACTGTATGTGCTCCGTACAAAGAATTAAAAAAATACACTTGATACAGGCATTTGAATTAGAATGCAATATTTATATTTAAAAATATACCTATATTGGTAAAAATAATTGAATGAACCCTTTTTTAGCTTTTTGCAAGCTTGCCTGATTTAAATTGACAATGAGGTCAACGGACGGTCGCAGCGCACTTAACCGAGATAAAAATAGGTTATAAATAATGCCTCGTATGATTAAGTGAATATAGTATACCGTTATTGTATAGTACCAGAAGAAATATTTGATAACAGTCAATTATTCTGAAATAATCTCATAGATCTATTCGAAATAAACCTTTATAGTTGAACTCATTGTCTGTAAATATTCATAATTTGTCAACAAGCTTTGTGCTAAGCACTAGCTTATTTTATCTATTAAAACACTTCAAATTATAACAAAGTCGAATAGCTATTACCTTGATCCATGACACGTTTAGAAACTACAGTTTCAGCAGCAAAGTTAAATATTGATATTGAAATATTATTTTAATCGATGTCTATTTATATTTAAACGCACACATTATATTGCATTGCAATAAATAGTACAAAGTAAAAACTCGACAAACTACTTTACTATAAGTGTTCGAAATCTATAAGGATTTAATTATACGTGCCCACTTATATATAAAAATTAAATTTATAAAATGATTGTTGTTGAAAAGTTATTATACTTAGTGGGGATAATAGATTTTACACAGCATTTTTTTGTGTTCATAAACAACAGTTCTTAAAGGAAAAACATATCCTTATCGTGGCTATGTCTAATGAAACGAATCTCATCGTATCGTAATATCATATTTAATGAGACTAACCACATCGTGTGCCGTTGTCATCGAGCAAATACTTGAATATATGCTCGATCGCCGTTGTATATAGCTATGTTTCTGTGGTTGTTTAAATATTCCAGAGGTAAATCTGTAGACATAATTGACAAATTGATCTATTAAGATTGTTCTAAAACTGTAGCTATATAATATTTTGTAGCGTTAGTATAGTACAATACAGAATATCTATACCTCGTGATGTGCTCATAAAATAAGGAAAAAATGTAAACATAAGACGAATTCAAAACTATGTATTCTTATGTAATTTGTAATAGTTCTATTGTTATGATTACGCCATTGACGTACATTGTATTTTGACTTGTGCTTATGATTGACGAACCACGAACGAATCTTAAATTATATACGAATAACATAATTATAATCTTGCCTAGATGATGTTTTGATAGGTATAGGTACTCTATTTTATATAGTGGTATCGCTATCTGCATAGTTTATTAGTATTAAACTAGTAACTGCCTCGGTGGTCTAGCGGTAGTGTATGCGACTGCAGATTATGAGGTCTTGGGTTCGAATCCCGGGTCGAGTAAACAAAAATTATTGGGATTTTCCGTCAAGAAATTCTCAATAGCAGCTCGGAGTTAGGAAATTGGCGGTGTTTCACCCCCGTGCCTCGAAAATATATAAAGTCTTGACCTTTATCTCTCTCCTGTCATGGCGGAATTCCGTCGGATCGGAGTAAGAGAATAAGTGCACTGGTGATTGTGCACTATAACACCTCCTGCGTACATGACGAGTGTTCTGTTGACGCTTGTAGCCGTGACCGAAATAACGATTTGTAAATCATTAGAGTGTAGGAGATTTTTGCGTCTTAATAAGAGTTTTAATTAGATATTTGTATAATATATTAGTGCTTAAACTCAAGAATATACTTGATATTATTTAGTCATCCCATTAAGATGTTAGAATCAATTTAATAACTATTTTAGAGAAGGAAATCTTGAAAAGTATCTCAACGTTAATGGAACCACTGAAGGAATGTAACATAGTTCCAGTGGCCCGCCAATATAGGCGGAGAGACGGCACACGGCGGGTTTCTTTAGTGCGTGAAGGCCCCACACTACCCTGTACGTTGCTCTAAACGATGGGGTGTGTGGTTAGGAACATTTTTTCCCGCCTTAACAAAAATAAAGGAGTGACATGTCAACGCGTAGGATGATTTCCTTCAGTTGCAAGGGAGGTTGGTACCGGTGTGCAGATTTTTTATTATTTTGTTTTCATTAATTTTCAATGCAAATGAAACTTAACGCTGTTTCAGCTGCATTTTCCATTATAATTGATTTCGTTAAAAGGAAGCAATGTCAGGGTTACAGTAATTGTTATGTCACATCGCCTCACATGTGGTTAAAGTGTGTAGGTACTATGGGAGAGTTGTCAATTTGTTACATATAGCCCATATGTGTGCCCATTTTTCGGATCAAACCTATGTACGAGTTTAAAGTTTGTAATTTTGATGTTGTAATATTAATAGATATTAGTATTAAAGCATTGTTTAGTTGTTATATACTGCCTTTGCCGCTATACAGTATGTACCTTAATGTATTCTCATATTCTAAATTTACCGATTTTTTATGTAGTTGTTAGTTTGTAAGATAAACTCATGTGTAAAAATGTGTGTTCCTATGTGTAAGCCGCCTGTCGCTGTTATTTATTACAATGCATCGGCATAAGAGCTAGCAAAATCTTCAATAAAATTTTTTGACAACAATAGTAGAGATTATTAAAAGAAAAACATAAATTACAACTTAAAAAAACAACGTTTCCTACTTTAGAAAATAGTTGCAGTACAGCTAAACGTAACCATTCCTAGACGCAACATGTAGTGCATCACTGGTTAGTATCATGAGTGAAATATATATCGAGCAAAAATGTGGTATTTATTTTATTCGAAAAACTTGTTTGCTCTTGTGTCAATCTATAAGGCACGCAGTTACGTTTAGGTATTTGTGGATTATGAGTATTTGTATTTACATTAAGTAAAACATTCAGGATCTAAATTAGGAATATAAAACCTTTTTTATCTTATTGGTATTTAAATAAATGTTGTAAAACGAAAATAAAAGTCATTGATGTTGAGGTGCTCTAAACATGTTTTATGTAATCAGGCTGTCCTGAAATCGTAGTAAACAATTAAGCAATTCGAATATAATTAGGATGAAAAAAATGTGAAACAGTTATAATTATTTATTTTACCTATAGGTATTTATTAGTTAAATGACGATATACTATATATTCAACGAGAAAACTAAAGAATATTTAAAACGGGTACTATTTTTGTCAGCATGGCATGGAGGGCACCGTTGGACGTAAAATATCTGTAGAAAAAAATCGTATCTGGTTTTTACCAATATTGCATGCTATTATGGTACATAGTAACACAACACATAGCATCACGCCTGTATTCCCCGAAGGGGTAGGCAGAGGTGTATTACACACCCACCAATCGCCAGCTATGTTTAAGTCCCACGTAATAGGGGGCGAGCCTATTGACGTCTACCGAGCACATTTCCAAACTCCGGGCTGCTACTGAGAATTTTTCTTCTTAGGAAAAAGCTCAATAACATTGCCCGACCCGGGGATCGAACCTGAGACCTCATGATTAGCAGTCGCATACACTACCGCTACACCACCGAGGCAGTTTGGAGGCTTTTACTATGTACCACCGAGGCAGTGGTACATAGTAAAAAAATAAAAAAGTATAAAAAATAGATTCCTTTACTGGAAGAATACGTTTAAAAGGCATAGTTTGTAGACCAGTTTATATAATTTATTCCAGTTGTTTATCTTCTATTCCCATCCTCGCAGGCATTCTAAATCTTTTTCTTTGTAGTCTACACAGACCACAAATACTATTTTCATGCCCCTTTAATTATTACATAGCAAAGTTTTAACAACTTTTATTCATTTAACTGCCTCTGTGGTGCAGCGGTAGTGTAAGCGACTGCTGATCATGAGGTCTCGGGTTCGATCTCCGGGTCGGGCAGTGTTATTGAGATTTTTCGTAAAAAAGAAAAAGTAAAATTCTAAGCAGTAGCAGCCCAGAGTTTGGAAATGTGTCCGGTAGACGTCAATAGGCTCGCCCCCTATTACGTGGGACTTAAACATAGCTGGCGAGTCGTGGGTGTGTAATACACCTCTGCCTACCCCTTCGGGAAATACAGGCGTGATGCTATGTGTTAATTATAGATACTAGTAAGTTATACAAAATAATCTTAAACCAATATTTAAAACACTTTTAGTGAAAAAATATAACGATAATCTTGTTTTGCTTTTCCGACTCCCTTGACATCTCGTTATGCCCCCGTAGAGGCGCATCCCCTGGTTGTGAACTTCTGCTCTATTGTATTTTTTAGAATTTCCTATATCTATAAAAAATAATCTTGCTAAGAAAGCTATTGTAAATAAGTAGGTAATATAGATCTCGCCAAAAATATAATATAAATAGATATTATCATAAAAATATTTGCAGAAATTCTACCAAATTAGCTTATTGATCAGATTCCCAGTACCTACAGTAGGGGATAAAATATATTATCAGTTTTTAAGTCTAATCAAGAGCTATCAAACACAAAAAGTATATTAATATTCGTTTAGTAGTTTTGCGTGATGCCCGAACAAACAAACAATAAAAATATCTAAAAAAAATGTTTTATGTTCAGATAAGCGTAATTAAAATTTAAATTCAAAAGATACCTACTACGGACTTGAATTAAAGAAATCTAAAAATATTTTTCAGTGTCCAGTATAAAGTATACAATATTTAGATAGACATACGGAAAGAAATACAAGTGCTTCCTTTTGACCATAAACTAGAAATAGTAGAAGCAATAACGGTTCAGTAAAGCGTGTTGGAGCAAAGCTCCGTCAAGCCGTTTAGCCAATAAAGCGAGGTTTGTTTACCTACATGTTTGATCTGGATTAAGGCTCTTCGTTGCAAATATTAACAACCGGCTTACACTTTGGCAACATCGAGTAGATTGCTGTTTAATAAGAGTAAGTTAGTAAGTAGCTTAGTTCTTTTACGTAATTTAGAAGTATGTATAAAAGTTCATTATAGAAACGATAACATGACTTAAGATATATAGGTACATTGATTAATTTATATAAAAACTGATATTTTAAATGGGAATTTCCTATTATCTCTAAAACTCATGATTCAAAGCACCATTGCAAAGAAGCACAGAATAGATACTAGTCCTACGGAAAAGAAGTATAAAAGACATCTACAAAATTAAACCACGATTTAATTGTGAAGTAATTAGAGAGTTACCGCCGCGCCGATGTAACCAACCGTAATTTATGTGACTGTACCCAGAAAGACAGATCAAATAAATTGGATAACATATTCTATTCTGACGATAGGTCTGGGCTAAAGGAGATGTACAGCGTGCAAAGGTTTGCGAAACAAAACATTTACTTACTTGATTAAGAACGTTAAATAAAAAGTCATTATCTTAGACCTTACCCGCCCGTCTAATAACATCGAGCAAGACGTTCTCTCTTTATATTGTAGACAGAGACAGCTATAAAGCAAAATATAATATAGCTACCTACTGTTACTTCGATACTAATAATAAGTTTAAAACTAATATTATATAATATTCATCCTATAACTATAAATGTAACCAGTCTTTGAAATACTAAAAATATATTATAATATTAACGTAGACTCATTTTACAAGTAAAGCTACGTAATATATCCAATTGTACCCATTTGGGTTGTTCAACTTTGGGCACTATCTTTGACTCCAGTAGCAACCTCATACGTAATAAATTAAGCTATCCAAAAAGATTTTATCTTTAGACCCTAAAATATTAGGCGTTTCTAAATGATTACTATGATAATCGATCCCTATGAGCTATAAGATCTTATAACAATACGAAAAGAACGATCCATCCAGAATTGTTCGACTATTGTTGTGAGTACCCATAGACTGCGAAAAGTCAGTGGTGTATCGTCATCGACTCATCCTTTACTAAAGTCCAGAAAATGAGATGAGGAAGGTATTTAGGTGGCAGATTGTTCTCGCAACCTTCAATGAAAAACCATTAGCTGACAAGACACAGCCTATCTCAAAAAAAAACCGGCAATATTTGAATACATCAATTATATATAATGCGACTCATTAAGCCGGATGGTGTCCTAGCATTTGATATTACCGTTCTAAGATTATTCAAAATTCTTAAAAGTCATCGCTTGTTTATTAATCCTCGACGCAAAAAGAGCGCGGTTTTTTTCATTTAAAAGCCAGTTTCCTTGCGGTGGTTCTTAGCTATGTTTGGTTAATATCGGTCCTGCAGTGTAAGAGTATCATCTCTTTTCCAAAATGATGTAATTTTGTAGGGGTTTTTTTAAATTTTGTTATTTATCTATTATTTTATAGTAGTAACTAGTAGGTCTAGCAGATGTTGTTCTACCCGAACATTAGCTTGCTTACCATTAAAGGATCCCAATTTCTCTGTTCTTTTCAATTTGAAAGTGGTTTTGGCTTCAAAATCATAAACAAAAATTAATGGATCATCCATTAACCACGTAGCCTCACGTGAAAGGGAACAGAAAAAAATCACGAAATATGACAAGGGGAGGGCGGTAGTGTGTATTCAGCTACACAATTTAGTATAAAGTTTTATTTTGGTTTCGCTATAACGTGGTGCACTGAATACACTGGTTACCAATAATCCCTTATAAGCTGTTTTAATTAGATTGCGATGTTTATAGACGACTAGCGACACGACCCAGCTTCGCACGGAGCAAATCACTTATAAAGACAATGTTTAGGATTTTGAAGAACTACAATTTACTACTTGAATTAAAATCAAGTCCATATTTAAAAAAAAGTTTAATTATGTTAATATTACATCTACACATAAACATGAATAAATTGTAAACGACACTGATACGGATAACCCTTTAAAAAATTCGTTGCATGATTTAGAAGTAACCGAAAAAACAGCCAGATGCGAACAGCAAATTATTTAATACGATTTATAGAGAAGAGAGACGTATAGTTTGTTGGTGAGACTATAAATCAATCATTTCACGTGATCATTTAGTAGTGAATATTTCAATTCGTACTAAGAAATACTCGTAGTTACTACAGAGCCATTCTCTTCGGAATTTAAGACATTCTTCAAACTTCTTCTAACATCTATACTAATATTATAAGAAAAGATTTGTTTGTTTGTTTATTTACGCTTTCACGTCCTAACTATTTAACTGGTCATCCCGAATTTTCTTTGCATACGTATTCTTTATGGCTTGTTTATGGCGTTTACGCACCGACGACGCATTGAACCACAGTAATAACTTAGGAGTTTAGTACTGTAAATATTGCATGTAAATAAAAACAACATATATAATAGTAAAAAGATAAATATGGTATTATAGATATACCTAATTATTCTGTTTGTATGGTAGTTAAATATTGAATGCTCCGTTTTGTAAAAATGGAAGTTAACTGCGACTAAATAGCAAAGCATGTCAAATGCTAAAATTAACAAGCTTTCCAATGTTGTTCACTCAATATAAGACATCTAGGAGATTTCTTAGTATTCTAGGTATATAGTTATAATCGTTATATTTATAGAGAGCTGGGGCTGGATGGTATTTCATTCAATAATTATATTAAATTTACATTCGTTAGAGTTAATCAAAACTTACTTATTGTTTACATACTTATAGTTAAGTTATAAATAAGTTAATTAGTTATGCAATAATTCATTACGTCCAAACATGCTGCCAACTGACAACCTTAAATCTTAAACTTTAAATATCAAAATTAAATGAATAGTATTGTTTACAAGCTCTTTTTTCATTTAATAAAATATATATTTTGTTTTATAAAATGCCATTAATAATGTGTCTTACAAGTGCCATCCCATTATGGTTGTGAATTAGAAACACAATAATTACGGCTTACATAACTAATAAAGTGTCGTCGAGTTTATAGTTATCAATTCAAGAAGTCCTTATCTTTTCATCCAATTATTTTCCGTCTTAAAATATAATTTTATAACAATGAATGCTTTGTCATGTTCTTTAGATTTAACGATAAAACATGCGGAATCTTTATGATAAACTGCGGTATAAAATAAGATTAAATCATTATTTATACATATACCTATTATCAAAGATAAAACCGATCCTATAAAAATCCAATATCGTATATTATAAACGTCGTATATTACGGTTGAATCACTTAATTTTTGTTGGCATTATAGAACTTTTGGACTTCTTATCAAATATTAACTTTAATTTGTATGTAATGTTTTCTTAACCAGAAACCTAGATAATATCAAAGTTAAACACTTTGTGGTTATACGCAAAAAATCCTAATGTAGTTTAGTATTTGCGTTAACGTTAGAATATATTTTATAGTTATACAAAGCGATGGAATTTATAAAATTGGTTAAGTATGCGTTGTTATTCATGAAGTGGATTTTCAATGTCTACTAGTAGAGGGCGTAATTTGGTGTTAATGTATTCGTTATTATCAAATAGTTTAAGGCATTTGATTATAATAAATCTTAATTATAAATACTTGTATTAAAAACTATAATTGTATGTTTTATGTAAATTAAGTTATACATATGTTACCCAAAGCTGACATTAATGCACTCAACAAAAACCCTAACCTAAACCCTCCTATTCATAAAAATTAGCACAGTTCTGTAGCACTGATTTGTCCCTTTTCAACAAAGTACAATGCAAATTAGACAGAAAGTGAAAAAGCCCTCTGTCCGCTTAAACAGTTTTAAATCATTGTTATATTTTTGTTTTTGCGTTGCAAACTCCTTGTAAGAGCCAGCCCGTAAAAGGTCTTGTATTTTTATACAAAGTACAAAGAGACCTATCTGTTTCTAACTTCACAATAGTTAAACATACTTTACACTTATTACCACTCACAGAAGTAACTACCTTACGTATTCTCTTAATGAAATTGGCTCTCTTAATTCTGTTTTCTTATTTTATGCCGTTTTTTATGTACCTGATCATTAAGTTAATAGTTATAATTAACTGTGATAACCTGCACTCATAATATGAATGTTGTACTACGTAATGTTTAATGTTCCATTATTGTTGTTCTATTGTGATTTATTGAAACAACATTTCCTCTAATATTAACAATTATAGTTGTAATATAATTTGATATTGTCTGAATTTGCTCCAGCTCTCTACATAGTCAATTTGCGCTTTCAAGATGTTAAAAGAAATTTATAATACTGCGAATAAAATAATATAAGAAGTGTTAAAATGTATCCATTGTTATATACGAGTACCTACATTATTTTTTGTACTAGGTATATAGATACGTAAGTTGTCCTGATTTGAATACACCAATAATGATCGCTTTATTAATATAAATTAATTAACATTCGATAATTATATTATATCATAGTGTAGTCAAATTCATAGGAACGTAGCAAACACCATAGGCTACAATTGAAAGTAGTATATATACCAATAACTGCATGCAACCTTAGATACAGATTTAAAATGGTTTACTTAGTACTTTATATTGTATAAAATATAAAGTTATCTGTCTCTACGGACATCAGCAAGTTGTGTCCATGTCGTGGACATATCTTAGAATTGGTCACTACATTTTGTGGTCGATTATTTATTTTCATAAAATGTTTAGGTTTTGTTAGGATAGATTTTATAAAATGGACGGCGGCCACATAATTAAATTGTGAATTCTATGATCTAGCTAACACATAGTTAATTAAGAATCGAATTGATATCTGAAGGATGAAGTCGATAATTTGATCTCAATATTAGCGTTAATGTTTATCACAATTACATTTTTTAAATCAAAATGTGTTTTCATTGCTATGTATTTATTTACCTATAGGTACATTTTATACTATATTTTTGATCGCGCCATTTTTTTAGTTATGTTATAATGGTTTATTATCCATCAATATAATAATGTAGCTTTTTAACTGTCTCGGTGGTGCAGCGGTATTGTGTGTGGCTGCTGATCATGAGGTCTCGGGTTTGATCCCCGGGTCGGGCAATGTTATTGAGCATTTTCGCAAAAAGAAAAATTCTCAGTAGTAGCCCGGAGTTTAGAATTGTGCCTGATATACGGCAATAGGCTTGCCCCCTATTACGTGGGACTTTATACATGGCGAACCGTGGGTGTGTAATACACCTCTGCCTGCCCCTTCGCGGAATAGTATTATCTATTTACTTTGAAACCATGACAGATGAATCAAGCAGAATCGCTATTTTGTTACGAGGTCCTCGTAGAAAGTTTACACTTCAGGTGGTCTCCGAATGGCACTGTTAATTTTTTAAAGTACGAGGTTGCAACACTAAATCATTATCGCTAAAAGTAGAAGTATAGGTTACCCTTCTTCGCATCTTGCAGCAAGAGCACCAGGATAGCCAGCGATGCTTAGTAGATGTGATGGAGCAAGAGTGTCGAAATAAGTGGTGTTCCACAACAAAGGCCTGCCCACCCTACAAGGTATCAGTCATACCACATAGTCTCTTCCCATCGTCGCGTACCAAACTGTTAGGTTCACATACGGCTGATACACCGACGGTAATAAGAGCATGATGAATTATCTTATTTATATATTTGCCGTGCTAATGCTCGGCGTGGTATTCTACTACGCTTTTGGTGCATGATAAGCCATGGTGTTTGTTGTGATGAAGGTGATGTGTCTACGCGAATGGTGAACAAGCATATGGCCCACCTGATGGTAAGCGGTTACCGTAGCCTATTGATGCTGGCAATACCAGAGGCAACAGTCGCACGTCGCAACGCCAAGGAAATCTATAGATGTAGAGAAAGCATAATAAGAATAAAGAATTGAGTGTTTGAGCCTCTGGCGCTTGCACTCACCTTATGAAACACAACAATAGGACCTACAGTTGTTTTAAGCTGATTTTCAGGCTAGAGAAAGAGAGCGAGAGTTTGTTTGTTTGTTTAGCTTTCACGCCGTAATTACTGGACCGATGATCATGATATTTTACAAACATATAGTCTGGAGCCCAGAAAAGGAAAAAGGCTTATAATATTAGATAATTAATTTCCGTAAATTAAATAAGTCACTACTTATTTATAGATATTCCGAAGTTCACACGGACGAAGTCACGGAGGAGTCTAGTTTTACATAAATGTTTTTTTTTATTGAATTCCAGGGGTGTACGGGTTAGAGTCAATTTTATAAAGTAAAATTCACCAGACCACCACCACTGTGATAGAAGAACTCGAAAATAAATGAATTTATAATTTACCGTCCTTTGTGGGGCCGTACTGTTCCAATTTGTTTTAATATGTCCTTCTGAACACCAACTTTTAGTACCATTTATTGTACGAATAATATAATTAATAAGTTTTCCAATTAAAAAATAAAAGGGTTGGTAAAGACCCGTTTTTTGCCAACGTTAAACAAAAGCTTTTTAAATTCATTACCCTATTTAAAACAAAAAAAAACAATTTTACAAATTTTGTAGCAGGACTTTATAAAATCCATGATACAAATTCTTCTTAATTCAAAAGCATAAATTGTTTTTTTATTACTTATGGAGGTACACGAGATGCGGCCCACCTGATGGTAAGTGGTAAACCCTAATGGTACGATACTAAGAATACTGCCATGCCGCTGCTCACGCGTTTTTTTCATTTACTACGTGGGTGGCAAACAGGCAATATGCTTGTTTGTCCAGTTGATGGTAAGCGGTTAATATAGCCTAAAGACGAACACCAGAGGCATCACTCACGCCTAGCTATTTCCAAGGAAAGGGATAGGAGGTGAATAGAATAATAAGGAGAGCATATGAAGGAGACTAGAGAACGAATAGAAGGGTTAATAACGAGAAGCGGATGAGGCTTTCTTGGGCTATAAAATTAACATATAGCCTACAATATCGTCGATAATATGTTCTTCTTATACCTACACCAATTTTCATAACGATCGGTGCAGCCGTTCTTGTGTTATAAAAATACATATATATAGACAGAAAGACAGCAAATAAAAAATTAAAAAATGCCAGAATTACAATTAAAAAGAAAGTAAAAAGTCTTAAAATGGCTACTCAAAAAAATTAAATTTGAGAAAAACACTGAGCTATTTCCTAGGTCAGTGGAGAAAAATAATAAAATTACTGACAAAGCTTATAGATTTATATAGTAGTGTATAATTATAGATGTAGACTGCACTTACAATATCCGCAATGCCACCTACCGAAGTAAGCTGAAAAAGTATAGCTACCTTCATTAAAAAAATTTAGAGACCTTTTTAGGTTACGAAAAAAAACTAGCAAACATAGTTATGTTTCATAAAGAGTTTTGTGTTGGATGGAATAAATTAATAAGGAGCAGCAGCTGACAGAAACGTGAATCAAAATGTTGGAAACTTGTAAATTGAATGTGGGTCAGTTGGAAACAAGTTAAATACCTCGGGAAAGTTGCAAATGTACAAGTTTTTAACTTTTTAAGTGGATATTTGACCTGGAAATAAGTTCTCCTAACTATTATTAAGCTGTAACAGAACTGTGAATGTACATTTAAGATATTTGAAAAAAAATACTATATTCGGCTATAAGGCGTGTCTAAACGCAAAACAATTATTTTAGATTTTTTGTCTGTTTGTTCGTTCGCGCATCACGCATAAACTACTGAACGGATTTTGATGCAACTTTTTTATTTAATAGCTCTTGATCAAACTTAAAAACTGGTATGCATTTTATCCCTCTGCTATATCGGCCACCTGAGATTCAACCTAAAAACTAGCTTGTGGCTGCGGCGGAGCCGCGGCCGCGGTGTTTGACAACGCAATATTAGTTTTCTTTTGTGAGGATAGCTTTTAACCAATTTTATATAACTTACAATATTGATGTCCTGCTATGGTAAGACAAGGTTTATAGAAAATACTTTAATTACCTAAAAAAGCGAGTAGGTTTGAAAGAGAGTAGGTATTGGCGTAAAGATGCGAAAGGGAATAGGGGAGGGTTCGGACACGTGGAAAGAATGCCAGAAGTGCAACTTGTTAAGAAGATATACAATGCGAAAGTGGAAGGATGTGAGGGAGACTGAGACTCACCTACCAAATCATGTATTGAAGGAAGGCGGAGTCAGGAGTCTCCGAAACCGGCGAGCGTGTATGAAGAGAATTGTGAATGTTGAGGAAGCGAGCGATGTATGCATGAAGCACACAACAGAGGTTCTCTCTGCCTACCCCACAAGGGAGATGGTATGATGATAAGTAAGTACCTAAGTAAGTTGCTTGAGACTGAATAAGGTGCTGTGAAATGTGGAACAAATTTTTTTTTGTATTGAAAACCTGCCGCCTGTGGCAGCAGTAGTGCCTGTCGTATCAAAAACACGTATAAGGTAACTGGTAACGCCACCTAGTGAAGGCGGTAGGTGAAAGAAGTCCATGGTTTTACATACCGCTGTACCACACATAGCCGCAATGGAGACAGCACAGATGCCACCAGATATTAATAGATATAAATGCATATACGTATTTAAATTGCCACCATTTCATAATTAATCGAGCTGTACTTGCCTTAATGTTTCTATGTAGAACATAACTTATTGCAATTGCAAGGGCTAGGTTGCGGGTTCATAGGTTCTTCTGAACCTCACCGAAGTATGACTTCCAGTTCCAGTGGTTCGCCAATACAGGCGGAGAGATGGTACATGATGGTTTTAATTATTGGGTGAGGGCTCCACACTACCCTGTTCGTTGCACAGAATGATGCGGTGTGTGGTTAATTTCGACTCTCTTAAAGCCTCTCTTAAAGTATCATAGCAGTGCGAAAAGTTTAATTTTTATCTTTATTAATATTACAAGAAATATTATTATTAGTAAAAGTTATTGCGCAACATTGTTATTAATCCAAGCACATTTTCCCACCTTACAAAAAAAAGGTTTTCCTGCACATAATAGGCCCTAAGTAGAGCCCACGGTCGGACGGGTCGGCGATTTCTATTTTGCTTCTCACAGTAAATTCTACGCATGTCTAATACTCCATGTAGCAGGAATATGGCGTTGTTTTTTTGTCCTGCATGGGTTATGCTATTATGCATGGGTACGGAATACTTTCCTTGGCTAATCAAATACCTTTATATACCTTTGTTATCGGCGGGATATCTGTTTCCTTACTCTGAGGAATATTAAGAAAAAGGTTTGATTATGTTTGCGGTCGATATCTGATTTGACCTGAGTAGGTATTTATAACAGGTATCGGTTTCTTTTTGACGATACTGGTAAGGTATGTAATCGTTGAATAGATGGCACTATGTATAATTAGATTGGTACTGAGTAGAGGCTGAATCTACACCTTATTTATCAAGGTTTATTTAGATTCAACTGATTCGTAAGTTGTTTTTAATAATTCTTTCTATGTCCAAGATCCACATCAGGAACAAACAGTACCTACTGAGAGGATTGTGAGGTTTGGATGTGAACAAAGCCAGTGGACCTGATGGTATACCAGCTATTGTATTTGTCGAATCGTCACCTGTACTAACACGTTTAACACCACCTCTCCTTGAAGAAGAATTGTGCATAAATCTTGGAAGCTTGCTAACGTACAGCCTGTGTCTACATGTAGGCATTCAGGCTTTGATTTCTTCTTGAATAGTAGGTATCTCCAAATCTAAAGTAATATATCGTTTGTTACGTCCCAGATTTTTTTGAAATATGAAAGAAATTGTGTTAGTGGTAGGATGATGAAAATAACAAGACGTAATTTGTATACATATATGTAATGTAATATACCACATTAACCCATATACAATACACACAAAATATAAATATCTACACCAACACATTTACTCATATTTTGTTATAATAAGGTGTTTAATAGTTTGTAAATAGAGCTTAGGTATAATCAATTCTCGGAGCATTGGTACACATTTTTATATGAAACATTTATATACATCGTCAATATATATTTATTTTCTTTAGCCAAATTTGGTAAATTTGGTTATATAAGTACAATTAAATTAAGATGTTAAAAACCTTCACAAGTATTCATTGTATACTTTATAAAAGATCATAACTATAGAATATATATATATATATGCATAAAACATAAATATATAAACATATATATATATATATATATATATATATATATATATATATGTGTGTATAGATTATTACAGCTAGGGAATTAAGTGTTTTTTAATTGAAGAGCATCCACTATTTAGCCCGAAACCGCACTGTTATTTTATGGCACAGGCGATTATGCAAAATAAGTGAACATATTCTTTCGCGGTATCAAAAGTGCTATCATGTCGCAAAATGACTGATTTAAAAGCTGCTGCATAGTAAAACATAGGTTATATTTGTGAGAAAGTTTTTCAGCAGAGTACTAGGTACAAAGGAGTTACTTTTAGTCATATGATGTATAATATTCTGATATGTGTAAATCAGATTAAATAGGATACCGTCTTCTTTCGTCGTCGTTAAGGCTGAATAAGAAATCATGTTCTTTTTTTCTTTAGTTCTGCCAACATATTACCCATTTGGCTACCTAGTTAAAATAAGAGACTATGGAATGTGACAATATATAACGTTATTTAGGAATACATATATTTATATGTGTGCATGTTTTATATACGGTATAAACATATTTTAAAGGTTTCACAAATAACTATTTTTATGTATAATTAGTATATGGCACGAAGTTCAATTGACAGATACATAGAATATACAGGTAAAATAGTCTAAAAATAATTCGAAAAATACAGGTTTTACCTGGCCAGTATATAAAGGTATTTATGATAATTAAGTGATATAGATACAGTTTTCTTTAAGTGTGATATAAATAACATTTATAAATCTTTCCGCTAATGTTGGCATTATTAACCTGTTATTTTTTATAATTAAATTTTCTCACGATTTAAATACTATAATTGAGGCATAATAAGTTATGATATATTATTATTTACCAAAGGTAATAGATCAGTAATTAGTCTCTTTCAAAAAGTTAAGCGAAGATAAATGTGCCGTAAAGGCTGATTTAAAGATAGATGATAGCTTTACACAATTATGGCATTGTGTGGATTAGTAGAAAAACGTCCAGTTTAACTTTATTAATTACAAATTAATCTTTAACGCCACATAGAGAGCACGTCGTTATTTTTTTTACTACGTCAATTAAAATAAAATATTATTTCTTAATTTTCCTTAGGCCAATATGATGATTAATTTCATTGATAATGCCGGATATGAATAAATATCCAATAAAGTATTAATATGACTAGGAAATATTAAACAATTTAAATTAATCTTGGCAAATGTGTAGTTTTTACTTAAACTATACCCCCCTTACTAATAAACATTGTATAAGCTCCGAATAGTTATACAGTTTTGTTTTGTTCCGTTCTTTCAACATCAAACTGTCATATTAGTGACAAAGACAAAACACTGTGTAACTATTCAAAGGTTATACAACGTTTATTAGTAAGGCAGTAAATGTATTGTATTAGCTACCTATTTCACTGCATAGGTATACACAAACAAATATTTTATTATAATATTTTAAATATCCTTCTATGCGATAATTTAGGCACAACACACATGTATAGAATTATTATATCTATTACAACTTAATCTTTCACAAAGCTAAAAGTTTGTGCTAATGTAAATATTAGTAAATATTATATATTATATGTTAAACTGGATTAGTAGGTATGTATTTTTACTTGTGCTCTTGAATACCAATTATGTGAGAGATATTATTACATCCAAAATTTGTGAATACCTAACTGTAACGGTTTTGATTGTCTTATAGAACGTGACTATAATACACTTTTCTACGAATTATGGGAATTATCTTAGAAACTATAAAAAACTATACCTGTTTCACAATAATAAAAAATTTATTAGACAATTATGAAATTAAATACTTTTAAGAGTGTAACGGAGACCGCTCGATATGATGCTGTAGTCATTTGGGGGGTGTGAACAATTACTCCTTTGGTTGGGGCTTCACTATCTCACATTTTCCAGGTGTCGGAGGGGTAGGCTCTTCAAGGAACAGCGGGTTCTTCACTTCCATTTCACCCGTCTGTAACAAGAATATTCATTTATTTATTATTTATTTTTTAATATCCATTGCGAGTACACATACCTAATGGTTATTACTAAATTCGAATGTTTTATATATATATTGGCGTTTAGTTAGTAATGATATCATCCATCCATCAGCCTTTCGAAGTCCACTGCTGGACATAGGCCTCCCCAAGAGAACGGCACAACATGTGTTTCGCTCATATGGGGGATAGTGCCGTAATCGCCACGCTTGGCAGGCGGGTTGGCGATCGCAGTGGTTGTTGTGTGTGAGTCTCGAGGGAGTGCTGCTGGCCACTCCCCCGGTATTCCTTCGACTCCCATGGGTGGAGAGGGGTGGGACAATTCTAAAGCCGGCCCCACACGGCACAGTAATGATATAATACGTCTGAATTGTTCGAAGAAGAAAACGTAAGGGCTTATTTTAAGTTAAATGTAAAAATTAAGAGCTTTAAGGATTCTACAATATTATTTTATTATACGACATGAGTGGCAAACAGACATATCTCACTTGATGGTAAGCGGTTATCGAAGCTAATACATGCTAGCAACACCATACACATTACTAGCGCGTTACCATCTCCATGAAAAGGAATAGGAGAGGAAGGATAATAAGGAGAGGATAGGGAGGGGGTTCAGGCCTAGGGCCTCCTCTCCCTCAATATACGAAATACAATGGTAGGTTTTCACGCCATGTGTTCTGTGAAAGCCCATTCATGCTGGGCTCTGCCACTAGTAATGACACATAGCTACTCAAATGTGGTTTTCTAAAGTTGTTTGGCATTTTTTAGTTCTTTAAGTAGAAAAAAAATTAAGGAATCGGTATTTTTATAATATTACTATGAAAAAAGAATGTCTTTTTCCACACGGAAAAAGCTAACTCTTCATAGCAAGGTATTTGGACACGTTACCGTAATACTAGTACCTACACTAATTGAAGAAGGTAGATGTTGTACACAGTGTATCTAAAAGTCGCAATACATTCAACATTTCAATAATTATCATTACCGTAGCGAACCCAGGGCATTCATAGACAGTGTAGTCTCCTTCCTCATTTTCTTCCTCAGATTCAGGATCGGAAATAGAACCATTACGTTGCTCTAAGCCATTTCTGGAAATAGATTTTATGTAGATAGTTTACTATCTGAATTATAGAATAATTGCAGTGACAAAAAAAATATATTTATATAGTATTTATGGTCATGTCAATGCAAAATAAGAAAAGTACCCTTAATAGTAATAATAAACCACTATCTCGACGGTCGGCTCTACGACTTCCAGCCCTCCTAACATGCCGATTTTTGATTGGTACCATAGACCACACATACATATTGCCCCTTAGTCAAGCGTTTGTGGAATTGAAGAGTTCGAAACTTGGGCTTCAGTGCAATCCCTTTGACGGTGCCAAATTGATTATCGGTCAAAGTGTTGAAGACTATTGAAACACCACCATATCTGTCCGAGTTCAGGACAAGAGCAAATGCACAGGGGAGTTAGATTGGGAGACATTGTGTTCTCATAACTCTTCAACACTGCATGGAGCATGGAGGACGTTTACAAACTCTTGTACTGGATTACATTCGGTATCAATATCAATAGTGAATAAATTACTTACATATATCTTAATAATGGCAGAATCGTTAGAGAACCTTGGTATCGTGCTCAACAACGTCAACAGGATATCTCGACTAGTGAATCTAAAAATGAACACGGACATGACGAGTCATGTGTAATGTCCATGTCATTTCAGCACCCGGTCCTTGTCGGGAATGCGCTTCTTCAAGTTATCGACTACTACCTCTACTGGGGATCTAGTTGAATAGACACAACTTCAAGAAAGAGGTCATTGGACTAATCCAGCTTCTCTGGGCATCATTCGGAAAGCTTAGGAAGATCGCATAGGCTTCTCATTCAATATTCCACAGTTTCTAAAATCGAAGATCAATAACCAATGTAACACACATCAGTGATGACATACGGAACAGAGACGTGGTCTAATGTGGCTTCCTATCAAGTTTCAAAGTCTTTTCCACACAAAATCCAAAAGCCATTCCATCCAAGTCCATTGCTAGGTACAGGCTTCCTTAAGGGATATACTACAATGCGCGGTCATGTAACACTTGCATCTAAAGAGTCCCTACGGCTATGACCAGATCTTAGGCCTGGTGGGATGCCGTCCTCTATTGTGCTGTCCAATACATGGTCCACACTCCAGAACTTTTCTTCCCCAGCGGTTGTCGAACTATTGTAGGCCAACTTGAGTAAAACATTGACATCCATCCATCAGCCCATAAACGTCCACTGCTGGACATGGGCCTCCCCACGGAGTGGGGGAAATGCCATAATTAACCATTGACACTACGGGTTAAAAATGAGATGAAAATGTTTGATACTATCATATTTCTGACAAAGAAACTTAATTTTTTATGCATCTACGTATATAGAATGGTATCGGGCTGTGTATACTTTGTGCCCGGTTTGTGACTGTTCATTCGTTTTAGTATTACCTTTCCATTGCTATAATTTGTTGTTTCTGATGCTGGTAATGGTACATGTGAGCGGAATGGGCCAGTTTTCTATCACCCGAAGTATCCATAGTTGGTCCGGTTACTCCGTAAGCAGGATAG
This sequence comes from Leucoma salicis, assembly GCA_948253155.1. NCBI lineage: Eukaryota > Metazoa > Arthropoda > Insecta > Lepidoptera > Erebidae > Leucoma > Leucoma salicis. Next base: position 16,852,454 of record OX411803.1, read on the forward strand.
TCAACATCTGCGGCAGCTTTAGCTTTTCTCGAGAGCCTGTAGATAAGTTGCCAAAATTATTATTTTTAAGTATTCCATAAAAAGATAAATTACAACTTAGACTTACGTATACCATCCAAATGCAAAGCCAAATACAACCATGGCCATTGCTGCTCCGACGGTAGCAATGAGGATCATTCCGTAAATCGACTCGCCATCGCTCATTGACTCCAGCACTTGGACTTCTTGTGGAGGCCTGTGAGTTCCTTCAGGCATTTCCTGAGTGCTGCGTAAATATTATGCATTACAAACTTGCTTTAAAGAACACTATCAAATTCTACAATTGCCTTCTTGGTAATTAAAAGGGTACAATGTGTTTTGTTACTACAAAAGTAAAGATCAGCTATTATAAAATGTGTAGATATAGTGGTAATAGTTAAACATGCTAAAAAGTCTAAAAGAAGATTAAAAGACCAATCGACATGCTCGGTAAGGAGGACAATGCTGTAACAGTTTAGACTTTTTATCCTATTAATGTATGCGGAGCTAGAAGGTAGATGTATATAAAAATACGTTTAACGCGTTAAAATAAATTTTTAAATAGGTAACTGCAAATAACTCGGAACAGCTGTTAGTTACTTTTGACGAAAACTTTCGTTAATTTTATTTAGATATAATAAATGATATATTCAACTTAAAGCTTGTCTTTTGGGTATTTTAAAAAGTTCCTTCACCCATTTTTTAATTGGTCCACACACTTTTATTCGACAATAATATTGATTATATCCTTGAATTATAACGCTTAATAATATTTACTCAAAATAATAGAAGAGCCATTCATGTCAATATATTCGTACGAGCAATGTGACTACCGCTTCTAAGAGTAAACTGAAAAATATTGTCCAATATAAAGCCTATACAGGATTCGATGCAAAAAATGTTCAATAAAATTTAAGCTTATTTGAGTTTCTATTCAATCATTGCGCAAACCTTCCTAAGCTCCGCAGGTACAAAAATACTCGTAATTTATTATTTACTTAACTCATGATACAATTTTGATAAATTTAATTTAATTATAATGTAACACAATCTTACGAATCTTATCAAAACAAAGCAGTCCCTAGCATCTAAAACTAGGCCGAGCCTGTATCTTAGATGTTAGTATCTTGGAACTCGTATTTTCTGTTATAAATATTGTACTTATATTATTACTACACGTGCGTGGGCCGGGTTAAAAACCTTTCAGGGAACAGGATTTATTATTCACATTTGAAAAATACTAACTGAATAACTTATTATTCATAATTAGTTGTACTGCTAGTAATATTAATGTGCTCAATATATTTCCTCTATGTGAGTAAAGTGTGCACAAGGACTTTTGCCAGTTGAAATGATCTATGCAAATGTTTGTATATTTATTTAAAATAACACAATATTTATTGTTAATTGGCATGTTTCAGCTACTGAAAACGAGGGCAATAAATATATCATGCATTGCTTTTATTGGATTGGATTTTAAAAATGTATACGAAGTGTACATAATATATTGGTGTTTTAAAATATAGTATATAATTTAGAGTGTTGAGTAAGATTGTCAACAAAAAAAATTCAACTAAAATAATTACCATTCACGATTGGCTATCATGGTGTTAATGTTCCGTATAGCTAGAGACAGTCGGTTATTAGCTAATATTCATATAAGTATTTATTAGTATTTTCCCAAGTAGTGCAAATAACAAGGTTTGTACGGGTGTTCTGATATTATCATGTCTGTTTCATTACATAAAATGGACACATTACTTTCAAGCAGTTCTAAAACTGTCTTAACCTTTAAATTTACTAAGAATAAATTCATATTCATGCGCAACTAAGAACTTTCGGGAGTGTCTAAGGAATTGTCTAGGTGTTTATAAATATTTTCATATCACCTCGTTACATCTGTTGGGTAATTTAGCCTTAACCACCGTAGATTGGATGGCAGTAAGGAGACAGGTATTCGGTAGTCCTTATTAACCCTGCAATTAATACTATACTGTCGACTATGTAATGGTAAACTACACTATGAGCTGTAGAATATGGTTACATAATGTTCGACCACCAAGAGAAAATGCAAACTAACAAAAATAGCTTATATTTAGGAATACCCTTGACAGAATCCTAAAAATATATAGTTATAAATTGGATTAAAATCATCAAGTTTCACACCAGTAGGTAAGTATTGTGCACAAGTAACATGTAAGGCATGTTATGTCTTGATTCCCGTCCATGCACGGCTGCCTGGAAGAAATGGCTCTGAGCGATAAGGCCGCCAATTGAAACACTTATAGTTAAGCCTTTAACTTTGATTGTAATGTTACTTTTAAGGTTTCAATAAAGAGGTATCTATCTATCTATCTATGTAGGTAAAGTGGAGTACCACTTTTGCTGTAATCATAGTATAGGCATAGATTTTTTTTTTACCTATGAGTAAAAGACACATGCATTTATATTTTCTCCTACAACACTCTAAATTAACCTACAACAACTCAGAATACTTATATGAACCTTTTAACTTATTTTGTATTCCGTTGAAAGTATTGATACTATATAGGTAATAAGATAGAGAACGTTTATTTACATTAGAAAAATATTTACAACAGATAGGTATGTAATCATTTAATTTTGGAGTCATTGCCAGCCAAGGTAAGTTATAGTACACGATGTGTTTGCAGTGTGCTTGAATGAGCAACCCAAGCGTCGCTACTGAGTGCTAATGTCTCGTTAACGGTTATATACAATAATGCTAAATTCTAACCCTCTTTTTATGCCTGAGATTATAAAATAGTTTAAGGAAAAAAGATTAATAGCCTTTGAACTTCCTGGATTGACTGAACTCACTGCGACGATTATAATTTTGCACATATTCGTACATACAAAAAATATTCAATTAAAAAAGCCAGTTTAAAAAGTTCGATTTATCACTAGGTATGATACGCTATCGAAAAAAATACCTTTTCATTACTCATACTCTGAAAGTAGGCCTGAAGTTGCCTGAGGAGCGGGTTGAAAGTAATACTTTTCAGCCCTAGGGAGAATTGCTTTCAACTGACAGCTGAGTAATTTTAAAAAAACCAGTTCTATTTTCTGTACAGCCAGTCAATTACAACGCGTTGTAAAATTGAAATAACATAAAGTTAGGTATTTATTAAAGAATTTTTTTTTATATGACTTTATTTTAATATAGTTGCAACTATATCTTTAAAATAACGAAGATTTATATTTTTTCAATGATTAAAATAAAAAATAATGGCTGAATAGCTGACAGGCCACAGAAAAAGAAACAAAATCGGTGGGAAAACGGCGATTCCAAATTAAATTTTTTAAAGTCTCCTATTTTTTCGTTAGCTAATTCGTGATTTTTATTTTTAGTTTCCTCGTATTCGTAATGAAAAGCACAGTGTTATTTGGGATAAAGACTTATTTAGTCTCAAGACGGGGTTTGGCGCCCGAGCGTAGCGAGGGCTCCAATAGTTCGAGGGCTTTCGAGTTGCTTTCATCCCTAGGGTAACAATGTACTATTTCATTACTCATACTCTGAAAGTAGGCCTGAAGTTGCCTAAGGAGCGGGTTGAAAGTAATACTTTTCAGCCCTAGGGAGAATTACTTTCAACTGACAGCTGAGTAATTATAAAAAATAAAACAGTTCTATTTTCTATACAGCCAGTCAATTACAGCGCCATGTAAAATTGAAATAACATAAAGTTATGTATTTATTAAAGAATTTGTTTTTTATATGACTTTATTTTAATATAGTTGCAACTAAATATCTTTAAAATAACGAAGATTTATATTATTTCAATGATTAAAATGAAAAATATTGGCTGAATAGCTGACAGGCAACAGAAAAAAAACAAAATCGAAGGGAAAACGGCGATTCCAAATTAAATTTTTTAAAGTCTCCCATTTTTTCTTTAGCTAATTCATGATTTTTATTTTTAGGTTCCTCGTATTCGTAATGAAAAGCACAGTGTTTACCTCGGGATAAAGACTTATTTAGTGCCGAGACGGGGTTTGGCGCCCGAGCGTAGCGAGGGCTCCAATAGTTCGAGGGCTTGCTTTCATCTTTAGGTTAACAATGTACTATTTCAGTGGCCAGCTAAATGACAATTACAAAAAGTTGTCGTTTATTTTTCTCAAAAACATAGCTCCATACAACATTTTTTATACAAGAGGCCCACAACTTCTTATTTCATTACGCAGTTTCTTATAAAAACTAACTTGGTAGACAACAAACACAATAGACAAATCAAATAGTTGCCTATCGTGAGTGAAGTGTTCTTCTGAAACCTTGTTGAGGAAGGACACCACATTGCATTGTACTTTTGTGTGACCTATTTTAAATATTCCAACATTACTGAAATATTTTGGAGATACATATTCGTTATTTTTAATGATTGTAGATGAATTCGTTGGTATTAAACGTTTTATTTCATGCATAGAGCTTTGAATGTTTTATTCTGAGTTCTGCGATCGTACCTATCTATCCTATTACGCTCTTATTACGTGTGCAAAGATTTTGAAGATGCGAAATTCCTTTGAAATCACAATTAAACATGTAGATTTTAGAAATATATCACCGGAAATAACTGACGTTGTGGATCGATTTTGTCGATCCGCGTTTCGAGCATATTCGATGCTCATCATCAGGGCGAGCGCGCAGCGGTGTAAACGAGTTCCCGGCAGGCACTGTCGTGAGTTATTTCCGGTGATATACAAGGCAATAGACAGTTTTATTTTATATATGCATAGAATATGTGTACGTATTTTGTCAAGAACCGTTTGAAGAACATTTTATGCATCAACTTATTCGAAATATTGTAGCAACTCCTGGTAACGATCACTGCTCATCGGAACTGAAGCGTGTCATTCAAAAATTTAGTTTCATCTATTCTAGGCGATTTATTTATGTTTTAAGTGTGTTAAGTAATATTGGGGAGGCTTATTTACATAGGTAGGTACCTATTTACTACACACATTTTGCTAATACCTACTATTACAATTATAATCATATAAGTACTCCAAATTAGAGCTACCAACTCATTTCATTTTTAGATGTTAATGTTTATCCATCCATCAGCCTTTCAACGTCCACTGCTGGACATAGGCCTCCCCAAGAGAACGCCACAACGAGCGGTCCTGTCATGGGGATAATGCCGTAATCGCCACGCTTGGCAGGCGGGTTGGCGATCGCAGTGGATGTTTTTAATACTCGAGGGAGTGCTGCTGGCCACTCCCTCGGTATTCCCTCAGTCGGCTCTTACGGCTCCCGTGGGTAGAGAGGGGTGGGACAATTCTAAAGCCGGCCCCTCAACGGCCAATGTTTATACTATTTCGTAATTATGGTCTTAATTTAAAAAAATAGAGGACGTAATTTATCAATAAACGTAAGTAACTGTACGATAATATGTGTGTAAACATCGAATATATATTGAACTCAAGAACTATTCACTACATGGATATTGTCATTAAAATATAAACATAAAATAAGTTATTTAAATCCAATACCTATCTTATCAAATGATACCTCATAAGTTTTTTGTTCACTTTAATTAAATGTTCTTAAAACTATTTGACAACCAACCGTCAGTTAATGAAATAAGTTAGTTAGTTATTTTCTTGCCACGTATGTTACACCGAACTTTATACATACATAAATACTATATATGAACATACATACCTATTGAAATATGGCTGATTAGATTGATATATTTCGTCATACTTACGAGTAGGTATATACTCGTATTTGTAACTATCCAGGACGCAGTATACATTGATGTATAAATAGGTACATGTACTACTTTATATCAATGGCAGTATACGTCAATAGAAACTTATAAATTTTATTAAAAATATTAGATAGGTAATTAGGTATCATTAAATTTGTTTATGCACCGATTTTCTGTCACATGAAATTTGATGAAAATCTAAGTTAGGTAAAGGTAACATGAAATTTGAAAAAGTCTTTACCGTTCTTAAATTCCAATTAAACCAACTATTACATCGATTAATAAAATAGTTATATTATATATTAAAGTAGTTATATATAAAAAATTAGTGCAAAACATCTCATTAATTTCTCTTTAAACTTGATAAAGTTTTCTATTCAAACTAAAGAGAAGTGCCCTAAATTAAAGATTGTGCAGGGAATATATCGAATAAATTAAAAATAATATAATAGAAAAACATAAAAAAATATACTTTGTTAACTTTCCTTACCTACTTTAGTGTAAATCTTATAAAAATAGTAGGTAATGAGATTTATCGAACAAAATGATAACTACTCATTGTACGAAATGAACTAACGGCGTAGATAGTGCAGATAAATATGGAAAATATTTAGCATATATTGAAGTTAATTGATAATTAAAGTCCAAGAACTTTGTTCTGGTAATCCTGTACAATTTCTACTAATTATACGAGTAAAAAGATTAAATAGTCCAAAATAAAGACAAAATAAAATCGATATTCGGAATATTTAGAGGAAAGAACTTATATACGAGCCCGGTTCTTGTGGTTCAAATTAAAATCCCAAAAGCACGGCAAAAGTGATATTTGATATCGAGTAATATTTTTAGTGGCACATTTATGGATGTGAACTTTAAGGGTTTTCAATGGATTACTACAGAAAGAACGTTCCAAACATCTAACTTTCCTCTGATTATTCCGAAGCAAACCATCTCTATTCTGAGTATTAAAAAAATAAATGAAATATCTAAAACAAATATATAAAAAGTACTTACAATCCAGTTCTCAACCGTTCAATATTTTCTGCAATGAGGTTTTTAGTTCTTCCCAAATTAGGATTTTGTCGAATTTCACGTGGTGGTTCCATCTCTATTGACTGTGAAACACCACCTTCTTGCGGACCGTGCGGTTCTGTAATAACATAACTATTTAATGTCACGTTATACAACCATTCAAAATTCATTATTTCCATAAAAAAACTTTGATTAAAAAAGGCCCATGGCGCAGGACAGTTCCCAAAAATTGTATGTGTAAATCTGCCAAGTCATAACTCTGTCTTCATGCAGCTTTTCTTATTATAAATGTTTAACTATTCATATGCATAGAATATACCCACCGTGAAAAGGTAATGTGGCTCTTAAAGTTAGTTTAGAAAGGACATGTCGTAGCGCTGGGGAAAAAAACACCACAGCAAGAAGTTAATTCCAGAGTCTAACTACATGTACGTGTTAAAAAGGAAGCTGGGAACGAATTGCCTCAGACGGCATTACTTCCAGGTGGTGTCGATGAACCCTACCGCGACGTCTTCGTGTTTCGGTGGTAAAGAGACACTGATGGTATAATCTCAAAAAATACTCAGAACACTTCCCACTGAAGAGTCGATAAAGCACACAGGGAGATCTAAAGCCACTAGGCAGCAGGTTCAATGACTCCAGACCATCCTTGAGGTTAGGATCATCGACATTTTGAATAGCACGCCTTCACAGAGAGTCAAGTAGTATGAGCTAGTCCTTGGCCCATGCATGACAAACTCTGTGAGAGGGTTTTGCCTTAGTATGAAGTATCGCTTTGCTTTGTTCAAGACATCCAGTTTTATGAATAAATCTCCTAAATAAATCTCCAAATGAATCCAGAACTAGACTTTGCTAGGAATATCGAGGCACTATAAAAATGGAACCTTCTTTGCAGTAAATGCGTAAACCTGACGGTGTGTGTGTGTCTTCGTAAGATTAAAATGAACTAACTAAACGAGACCCTATTTCAAGGCCCTCTTCACTTCTGACACGAGTGGGGTACTTTTCTCTTAGAGCATAAGCCGAACTTTCTGAAGGACAGTATCGTAATACCCGTACTGTCACCATATCGACCCTTGCGGTACGCCAAAAATAACTTCCAGAAGCAGCCTTCTACTACAACGTTAATGCTCCGACCATGAAACTGGCTATTTAATTGCACAGTCCCTCGGGGATTCCATAGAATGCTAACTTAAATAGACCTTCTATTTAAGTCTCTTGATTAAAGACCCTGTGGAACGTTTCCCAAATGTCCAGGCTAATTGTTAATACCTTGACACCGCCCTTTAAGATCTCTGCTCAATATTGAGTAACCACCACCAGACGATGTGGCCCACGTACCTAGTACGGCGCCTTCGGGAATGAAAACTTCTGAAGGGCTTTGAGAACCAGCTTCCCGCCTACCTATATATACCTATATAGGCATGTCTTAACACAAAACAATTTTATTTAGATTTTTTGTCTGGTTGTCTGTTTGTTCGTTCGCGCATCACGCAAAAACTATTACACGGATTTTAATACAACTTTTTTTTTATAGCTCTTGATTAGACTTAAAAACTGGTAGGTATACATTTTATCTCGCTATTTTATCGGGAACCTGAGATATAACCTAAAAACTAGCTTTTGACTACGGCGGCCGCGGGCAAAGGGTAGTTAATAAAATAATGTCAGACATCTAACTTGCAAAAACTTTAGTTAAAGTAGTTTGAAATACGCACTGAAGTGCTTCGTGTAAAGATACACACGGGATTACTGGTAGGTACTTGGTCTGGCGCAATACCATGCTCAGTTACGCAAAAAGCATTACACTTACATTTGAAGATTTTTCGGAGAAGTATAATTTGAAATACTTATTTTACCAGGGTCGGAATTTTGCAGGAATGCTAGTTTTGGTGTTTGTACAGAATAACTCGTGATTATGTACTTATTATTCAGTGTGTATAAACCGTAGAAGCCTATTGTATGCAGGGTTATGTAAGTTTTATATACACAATTACACACACATTATTTCACTTTACATACGTAGGTACATGTACCTATGTTTCATTCATTACAGTCGTATTTATCTGTGAGTTCTGTGACTAATCTATAATACCTTTTTTTTTTGTTAAGGCGATAAAAATGTTCCTAACCGCACACCCCGTGGTTCGGGGCAACGAACAACCTACATAATTTACGTTAGGTATGTTACGTGCCTAGTAATCTATCTATTCCATACTAATAAAAAGCTTAAACTTAAAACTTTCTTGGCTTTAATACTCCTATACATTATATCCGGCTACTATATCGGGAAGCTGAGACATAGCCTAAAAACTAACTTTTGGCTGCGGTGGAGCCACGGCCAAGGCCTAGTGAATTATATAATTGAAAACTTACGTTGCATTAGAACCTTTTCCTCAGGTTCGTAATAACCTTCTTCTAGTGGCGTCATTGCAAAAGCATCCTTCATTTGCCGCGACTCGATTAATTTAGGTAGTTTCGATTTTATTAAATCTGCTCCTTCAACTTTTGGTGGAAACAACCCCCTGGAGGGTGGTACAGTTAAAAGATCTTCACCTCTCGGAGTATCAGGTAAGTAATCTGGTAGGTCTTGCCGTATCATCGGTGCCATGTAAGGATCTTGGGTCATCCACCGAGAGAACTGTACTTCAAATGGAGTTAAAGAGCCCTCTTCATCTTCCATCTGGCTTAAGCGATCTATTTCCTTTAACGGTGGGAAACATAACTTAATGAAAAAAAGTTAATAATTATAAAAAAATATTATTAATGTTGTTATATTAATAATCATTGGCAACAGAATGAACCTAACAATAACTGCTATAACTATTACAATAAACAAATACCGGTAAAAACCTATATTTCACTCAAAGTGAATTTAACTATTAAGTGAAAAGCTATTTGAGCCAGAATTTCATAATACTTTTTTAATCTATTGTTTTCTCTCTACTTAGTACCATTGCCCTATGTACAATAACTCGCATAATAAGCTATTGTCACGGCTGGATACTGCTTTCACGTTAGAGTGTTGCTGAGAGAATTTAATGATTTTCTTTCGACATCCTAATCATTAAGCCTTTTCGTAAAAAGAACAATTCTCTGTAGCCGCCTGGCGAGCCGTGGGTGTGTAATACACCTCTGCCTACCGTTTAGGGGATACAGGCGTGATGATATATTCTAATCATTAATTACTGCCACTAAGAATTCTCATTTAACATGCATTGCAGATATAGAGACAAGTTATAATGAAGATTTCTTGTAAGCAAAGATTAAACTTATATCACAGAAGCTTCTACCTGTGAGTTTGTCATTTAAATTCAAATCTATTCATTAAAGTTCAAATCTATTTAAGTTGTTTAGGTTTATCAGGAGCTCCTTCTGATAACCTGCATACGAAATTCGTTCAAATCCGTTAAGTTGTTATGTCTATGTTTCGAATATAACTATCCTTTAGGAACAAATTATTTTTTTTGATAAAAAGTGTTCTATCCAGTGTCTCATCGCACCTACCAAAATATATAAAGGTTTTCCGTGGTTTAGATGTGATTGACGGACAGACATCCAAATAACCAAACATCTAGATATCCGCACAAACTTTCGCATTTATACTATTTTAAGGAAGTAGTACCATGGAATGGAATACATATTTCAACGTTATAGACTAGATTAGAAAATATTGTTAGTATTATATTTATTTTGAAATTACTCCGTCTCCTAAAAGTGCTGTCTGAAGCGGATTTCTACCCTTACTTACCTTAGTGCATACCTTACGTTATTATAAGTATTTTTATTTACCGTATGTACTTATTTGCTTATTATTATATAATTTACCTACTATACGTTACGCTTACCTTAGACAGTCACCTTTTTTTTTTATTACTAATGATGGCAGACGACCCACGGCCCACATGATGATAAGTGGTAACCGTCGCTCATGGACTCAACTATACCGAGGGTATTGTCAAGCCGCTGCACACCATTTCATTTCTCAGATATGAAATGAAAGAATAAACGGCTATCTTCTGCTACAGCCAAAACACACTGACGTGCTTCATGACCGGTCACACAGAAGACGGTGGTACCGACCCGTTCGGGTCCGATAGCAAGTGAGTACCTGTACGACAGCCGCGGGAAAGGATGTGGTAGTGACACTTGTATTCTTAGTCCGTCACCACACGGTTTTTTTTTCTTTTTTCCATTAGTCATACCAAAAAACGAAAGAAGGTAATAAATTAGGTACATTTTAAGTTTCTATAACTTTACGAGCATATAGCACTCTTTGAACACAGCTATTTTAAAGATCAGCGTGTTTCTAAATTATATTTCGATAACTGAAGTGATATCTATCTGTTTAGAATTTCAATTTAATAAGGCCTCAAAGGCATATTACAAGCAAGATATCAATAACTATATAGCTTCGTTAAAGTTCGCAACATATCCAGTTACCATGTAAATCCATTAGTTCGCTAGGTCAATCAGGACACTGAAGCCCAACCATATCAATAACGTTCGTATTCAACGCCAACTATGTATGGTAATAGTAGTTATAGCCGGCTTTATACGTAGCTTAATTCAGTGCTCTTGCGTTAGAACGTAGCGTAGGAGTAACAATAAGGTGTATTGTTGCCACAATACACAAATTACTACCATGCTACCATTTAATCTATTTTCTTGATTTCCGTTCAATATATACTTGGAATAGTTACTGTTTAGAATTATATGTCAAAACAATATTACGTAAAATACCACCGTAGAACCTAAATTTATCAAAGTAAAGATTCAATGATTCAGATTGAAATAAGGACTAGATATAGATATGCATAGAATAAAAGGGTAATCGCATATAAACGCCTTAAAAGAAAACATAACATAGCTTCACGCCTGTATTCTCCAAAGGGGTAGGCAGAGGTGTATTACACACCCACGATTCGCCAGCTGTTTAAGTCCCACGTAATAGGGGGCGAGCCTATTGCCGTCTACCGGGCACATTTCCAAACTCCGGGCTGCCACTGAGAATTTTTCTTTTTGCAAAAATTTCCCGATCCGGGGATCGAACCCGAGACCTCATGGTCAGCAGTCGCTCACACAAGGTTACATGAACAATGTAATGTTACATTACAGACCTTAAAAGAAGGTTTACTAAAAGTGTTGGTGCAAATTTGTATTTGCTACGGGTCTATTTTATGCAACGTAAATGGTACACATTATTTTTAAATTCAGTAGTAAAAACTTACTTTAACTATCCCGTAATGTTTTGATTAATTGAAATATGGTTATTAAGTATTCAAACGCCGGCTATTAAAAAGCGCTATAAACCATTTCAATTGATGCATTTCGAAATAGGATTAACTTCTCGTCTGCCGCAGATTAGATTACGGCAGTTATAAGTAAGCTGTGACTGCGGTTGCAGTTTAAAATGGAAAAATATTTTATTCGATGCTGACACCATTTGCAACGCCGAGTAGGTATTTCAATAAAAATACTCTGTAAATACCTACACTATATTTTACATACTAGATAATATTATATATGGAACTTCATACAAGCTGGTCTACTTTGAATGGTAAATCATAATGGCCTAGCTTATATCTATCTGACAACCCACATACATAGATTCACGCCTGTTTATCAGAGGAGTCTCTGCCTACTCACTTGCATTTTCACTTGCCAAAATCCTTGCATCACATACATGCAATTCGGCTAGAGGTGTATAATGTATCCGATTAGTTAACACAAAGTGTGAAAATGTATGTGGCTAAGCAAGCTCAAAAATGATATAAAAATATCAAAAAGTATCCGATTAACTCAAAAAGGGTTGAAAGAGGCCACTTCCAGCTGCGCCATTCACACTCGCCGTATATTTTCCTTTTTGGTATCCTTCTTTCACCAGCAAAACATCTTAATATTCCTTTCTAGGTCTTTGTTACCATAATCTTCTTTCAGATTACAACGTTCTGTCACCACACTTTTTCTTTTTTTATTCTAAATGCGTTTGCCAAGCGTACGGGGCCCACCTGATGGTAAGCGGTTACCATAGCCTATAGCAACACCAGGGGCATAGCTTGCGCATTACCATATCCTAGGAAATGGATAGGAGATTGATAGGAAGAATAATTAGAAGAGGATAGGTAGGGTACCAAGGAGAGGATAAGGAGAGAGTTTGGGCCTCCGGCGCTCTCACTCACCATATGAAACACAGTGGAAGGAGTACCTACCATTGTTAAACGCTGATCTTTTGAGGGCTATACTTGCCCGATCGAACCGGCCCATTCATGCTGGGATGAGCAAGGTTCATCTTTTTATGCTTCATTATTAGGTATTGCATTTGTTTTTCTGCCACACGCATCTTTCACTTTCACGAGACGGACACTTGTCGACTTACTTATAAAGCAGTATACATAGTAAATCACGCAGCTGATTACCCACACATGAGACGGACACTTGTCGACTTACTTATAAAGCAGTATACATAGTAAATCACGCAGCTGATTACCCACACATGAGACGGACACTTGTCGACTTACTTATAAAGCAGTATACATAGTAAATCACGCAGCTGATTACCCACACACTTTCCAAACCAATTCTCTTACTTGTTCTACATTGGTTCTCTCAATCATTGTCACATGATGTATGCATTCATATCCTTCTAAAATCACTTTTGGCTTTTCAACATACATACACATTTATTACTTTATTTAAAAAAAATCTGGCTAGTTTAAACATTTTGTATTTTATTAAGAAGGAATTTGTTATTAAGATTGATAGACCCGATCAGGCGCCACGATAGCTTAGGTGGAAAAGTCACTGGATTGGTTATCCAAGAGATGTATGCCCGTGACTGTCATTTTTGATTTCACATTTTCGCACTTTGTGTTCTGGATTGATACTTATCATAAAAAAGCCCTTCTGCCCGCTTTTTGCCTCCGTGGGAATGAGGTGTGAGGGGTGGCGAAGCATGTCTCCACCACTTGTATAATTGATACTATAAATGTCCATTACGGTCCCATGGGTACGTCGTCCAGTATAAGTGATCCAACCGTATTTATATCTAATGTATTGGCAATGATACAGATCATTAAAAATAAAACAATGAAGTATATAATATTAAGTAGTAATATATATTATACCTTATTCAGCCACACGTGTTCATCTGTTGGCAGATCTGATCGGATGCTGTCTTCGTAGCTTAAGTAGTTAGGTTGCAGTGGGGGCATGAGGTAATCGCCAAGATAAGGTCGAGGCGGAAGGTGCGGTATGCGGTGGTACAGTTGCGGCATCACTGGTGGCGCTGACGGTCCTACAAAATTTGTATCGGTTAATTTTTATGTTTTTTCTACATCGGGTAGGAAATCCGCCTACTGCATCCTACAGGTTAGGTTGTTAGAAGGTTTTATATCAAATTTTACTTTTGTCGCTGTGATATTATCTGCATAATTTTACTTCTTTGGCCGACGTATGTCAACACCCATCAAATGTAGTGTTCATACAGGTTCATACTGTCTATAACTATTAGTGGGCTTAGCCAAATTGCATTCTATGATCGTTGACGCTATAAAAAAACTATTAAAATGTATGAAAATTTGACAATTTTAACGGTATCTATAACGCTAAGTCACGTGACTTAACGTTAGTGATGTCAAATTTCCATACATTTTAATAGTTTTCTATAGCGTTAGCGATCATAGAATGCAACTTGCCTACGCCCACATGTTACTAAGTGACATAACGGTCATCTAGTCATAGTACCTTTACTATATAATATAGGTAGTAGACACGGTTGCTAAGTAGCTATTTGCTAAAATGTATAGAAGAAAATTATGGCTAATAGTGGAGTTTGAACTCTTGCCTTATCGATTACCGTTCTAGACTCTGTCAACTGAACTCGCTCGGGGCCATTCATCTCTCCATCACATTCATACCGCCCTGACATAGTAGATAGAGAGGGAAGTAGGTTATCTTCATACAAACGCACCGCGCGCGGCTTGTATGTGTGCGCCACAGTATCGTACGCACACTCTAACAAAATCTCGACCCGTTTCTCGGTACACCAGTCGGGGCTAACGCCGCACAAGGTTCGCGCGTCACGGCTTTCCGGCACCGCTAAATAAATGAAAAACGTGCGATAATCGCAGGAGAACTTATTGCTGTGTATTTGGCTGTCTAAATGTCATGTCATGTCGATTTCTCAGTATTGTAGGTATAGTGACTAAGTAATAATCGTAAGTAAAAATCCTAAGTTAAAATAAGCTGTGTTAAATCGTCTGGGTTCAGGGTTAGTGAGGTCGGTTTTACCTAAACGATTACAAGTAAAAAAATACAACTTCCCGGCCCTTGCAAATTCTCTAGGCACTGAATTAAAATTTAGCTAAAAGTGACAACCCTGAGACAGGCAAGTATGGTAGGTAATTATATTGCGGAATGGGCCGGAGATAGCCTACTTCCCCACTCTTTCTTCTATGGCCCTGAGTGATGCCCACGCCATCTGTGGGATGTATTTGCATACATTTTGCCTACCAAGAAGGTTCATTTAAAAAAAACAACAACAGTGATAAGGCTTGTACTTATTTTTTCGGTTAGGTAAAAATAATCTTCAAAATGTCGAATCAAACATTAATTATTTCATCACATTCAGCAAGATATTTTAAAGCCATTAAAACCACCTTTGAGAAATAATGTAGGTCTAGATCTGTATCCGTCTTCCACACAAAAACAGCAAGAAAAGATGAAAAATAAAGTATTATCGTTCGGCCCCGTTAGTACTTAGTAAGAAGGAATTTAATTGGATCTTTTACGTCGCTATTTTATGAAGTAAAACTTTTATGTTGCTTATTAGGTAAATAACCACATCAAGACCGCCTAGAGATATTCCGAATTTTCTCCAAAGTAACGATGAACGTATTTTTCAAAATAAAGTGAAAAAGCAAAATTATTCAGTTTTTTGCAATTATGCGAAAAATTAGTAGTTAGTAAAACCACCGACGTTAACAACGGTCCTGCAACAGTTTTGCGTGTTTCTAATCAAGTTAACAGTCTTGCCGCGGGATATTGTCCGAAGTTCTTCTAAGATGCCAACAAAGTTGCTCTGCAGTCGCAATATTTAGTGGCAAATTCTTCAAAGTACTTCTTTGGAGCATGTTCCACGCGTGCTCTATGGGGTTTAGCTCGGGTGTTTGCGCGGGCCCACTAAAAACCCACTGTGCGCCTCCACCCGCCCTTGCTACGGCGGATCACGGGTACCACGTCGTTACGACCGCGATCCGCAGGCGGCAGCCCCTTCGGGCACCTTCTCTTGTGCGACTCCTCGCGCACTTGGGCGTCGCACCTTCGCGGTAGGCTTATGTCGTATCGCGTCGCGTCACGGCGCGTCGCTCACCTAGGACAACGGGTACGACCAATAGGTCGTGCTCCTACAGCCAGCTGGTTACCACTCGTGCTGTGTGCAGACGGGCGTTGTCATGCATGAGAGAGAATTCCTTGCTCATTTGTAGTCGATGGGGGTAGCTTTTTAGCGTTCATGGTGTTTCTGATCCAAACGAGGTCTGTTCTTCCACTAATACGAATTCCCATCCAAACCATAATTGTCCCGCAGTGGTATAAATAAACTTCCTTCCTGAGAGTGTTGCAGACGGCTCTCACGACCAGCGCACCCTCCGCGAATCGGGATGGAAATTGAATCACGACTCATCAGTAAACAGCACTACAGACCACGAGTTACCTTTCCAGAGCACATGTTCACGAGCCGAGCGATGCAGTCTTCTCCTCACAGTTTGATCACTCACAAGCAACTGGTGCTCTGACTGGAGCCTTTGAAGCAACTGCATGGCCGTAGAATTTGTTTGTCTTCTCGGAGCAACTTGCAAAAATCGGTCTTTTTGTTGGCTCGTTACGCGCTTCTCGCCTGGGTGTCTTTCAGCCACTTCACCAATAGCGCGATAACGTAACCATAACAATTTCCTCAGCAATACTCACCAATTTAAATATACCTATAGATATGTAGTTACTGCGACAAAGCGTGCCACTGCACATATGGCTACAGCCATATGTCAGGCTTAAATCATGGTTGAGGGCCCCACACTACCCTGTTTGTTGCCCTGAACGACGGGGTGTGCGGTTAGGAACATTATTTTTTCATAGACTGTCCCCCCGCATTGTCTTTGGGGACTGCCGATAGAAGTGAAAACTAAGTAACTTGTGAATTGTATTGTCGAACTATTAGAGTACCTATTATTTTTGAATTATTTTTGGTTTGTAAAGAATGTTAATTACCAATTAATTGGTCACCCTTTTCTCGACGATATAATTCATAAGTTACTTAGTTTTCCCTTCTATGGGAGCGTTCGGTGACGATGACGCGAGTTCCATGATTTTTGGTCACCCACAAAGTGCTCAACGCGCCTAAAGAAGTTTTCACTTAAAAAAAGTGACATGGTGAAAGACTGTGATTCGAGGTCTCAAACAAAATAAGGCAAGTGGAATAATTACCCTTCACTTGTAACGTAGTATAAGGATTTTGTAGGCATATTAATGTGAAGAACATAAAAACATACCTAATTAAATTGTAGATCACCATATTTTGGTGTGCCAGTAAAAACATAATATAATTTTCCCATATTTACTGGAAAAACTTAATTGTACGATATGTTGTTTCAGCTTTACAATTTTGTTTTTGTAATTATTTTTCAGGGTACCTAAACAAGTAGAACACCGCAAAAAGTGGGGGTAAAAGTTATTAGGTCACTAAGAAAGAAAATTAACTGTTTGCCTACGAAATCAACAATTATATGCTCAAAGAACTTTTGGGATCAAGGCAAGATCAAGTTTCATTACCTAATAAAACAGAACGCTTATAAGATGATTGTGTTATCGGTCTTTTGATCCTTCCTTCTATGCGACTGTTACAAGCCTTTCTCTTAGAAACGTACTTAACACCTTTTTGCGTTGACCCAGAAACTTCATTTTTTACATCCCCAAGGGAAAGTCATTAAGAAAGGGTTCCTTTGGGGTTAAAATCACTCTGTATAAGGCAGGAAACTCTTAATGCACGAATGCAATTCTCATTTGGCCGGTTTTTGTAGCACAAAACCTACTGAAATAATTGTATTTTTATTCTATATTATTATATTCGATTATATTTATTTAATAAAATGGGACATAATTTTTTATTTCGAAATAATTCAACCCCTGCTTAAACTACCCAAACTAATGAATAAAATATAATAACCATGTTGCATCATCAAAAGAAGATGCCCATTTTTGGCCATGCTAGGCACAAAAATTTACTTTTGTTAAAAAAATATATTTTATTTTATGTTTATTATTCGCGGTAGCCATATATTCAAACAAGATTGCAACATTTTATTCAAATAAAAAGTGCCGGAAAGATAAAATGCAGTAATTAGGTAAATCCGGAATTCATTGGTTTGTAGATAAACTAAAATGTTGCCAATTACTAATTCTGTTCAATATATATAATCGATTTTCTTCAATCGATGTTTATGAGGTAGGTGATTGATATAAAGCCAATATTACTTGTTTTTTTTTTTACAATAATTGTTATAATGTTATGATAATTAAAACAAGCGAATTGCTATTTAATTTAAAATAAATTCTTTACTTAAATCATAACAAACACGCCACTGCACAATTTAACTGCCTTTGTTCAAAATCCATTAAAAATAGAATTAAAAAACTAAAAGAAACAAAACAATAATCGTTGCTGTAATTCGTTTGTAAATTAATTCGTGTTGAATAAAAATTTGAACAAAAATATGATATCGATTTATCAATTTTAATATCTGTGTAATTGGCAACATCGAACCTGACATTATGACCGCATGACTGCTATGCCATCTGTCAATAAAGTCATAAATATATAATCACAATTCGACTTCGTTTGCAATTGAATATTTTTTTGGTTTTCTTGCGGATTTGATAAATAACCAACGAATAAGCTTTATAAATAGGCTCGAAGCTCCTAACTGGATGAAAACTTGATAATGTATGTATGTATTACAGTAAAATAATTGTTAAAAAACTGTATTACTATAAGTAGTAATATCTTGGAAATCCGGACTTTTTATTAAAAGAATTCCTTTATCGTTCAATTCTTCAAATTGCATATTTTAATTTTCATATGCTTTTATATGTGTGCACCCAGGGCCAAAATGTCTATGGTTGGTGGGCATATCCCTTTCTCCTTCATTTATAATGTCAACTCTATTGACTTTGTAGGGGAAAATTTATTGCGGTTGACAACATTATGCCCGTCATTACAAGTAATTTTGCTATCTTTATCTCATGGTGTAGGGATGGGCACCCCACCAAACGCCTGCCAGAGCCTTCAAAATGTTTATGGTCTGTTCACATTTCTCTAATAAGTGGTTTAGGTGTGCCAGGCCCGTAAGTCTAGAATCAATGAAAACTCCCAGGAATTTCGCCTTGGCACAAGAGGGATCGTGTGACCTTGTATATTTAAATTTATTTGCGTGACAGGCCTTTTCCGCGTAAAAACAACAGCCGAGCTTTTTTGGATAGAAAGGCTCAGGCCATGGGCCAGTAACCACTGATTGAGAGACTCCAGTGAGACACACAGAGACAGGGCACCTGCGTCAATAGAGGTGCTGCTCACATATAAAGCCAGGTCATCAGCATACGTAAATGACAGTTGCTATTAAGGCAAGAACCCATGTCTGCTGTATACAGGTTATAGAGCAATGGGCTTAAAACTGAACCATGTGGCAGCCCCTTCCAAACCAATCTTCTCTCCAATAGGACACCCTGTCCTCTCAGTATTAGGGAGCGGGACATGAGGATTTCATACACGCAGTTGAGCATCTTACTCGGAAGTCTCAGCTCGTGCATTTTCTGCCTGAGAATGGGAAGGAGAACACTGTCGTATGCGGAGGATACATCTAAAAATGCTGCAACTATAGAATCCTTTTTGGTCAACGAAATCCAAATGTCTGTTAGGAGAAGCTCTATGCTATCCATAGCACTGAAGCCCTTCCTAAAGCCAAATTGTGAGCTTGGCAACAATCCGCGAGACTCAACGATCCACTCAAGCCGGTTTTTTATTAGGTGCTCTAACAACTTCAGTAAGACTGAAGACAATGCGATAGGCCTATATCCATTAGGATCCCCAACATTATGGACTGACTTTAGAATTGGAATACTGACTTGAGTTTTCCATTTCTCGGGTACCCACCCAGTATCATAAGCAAAATTTAGAATACTTAAGAAATAACGCTTTGTATTATAACCAGCATGTACGATGAAGGAATAGGGAATGTCGTCAATCCCAGGCGCAGTGTCCGTGACATGCTTGAGGATCATTTCCAGTTCCGCTAGGGAGAAGGGAGCGTCAAGAGGGTTCTCCAGTATATTTAAGGGGGTCTGATGAGTCTCAGCAAAAGCAGGAACATAAGGAGGAGCTATCCTGTCGAAAAACTGCTTAGCGGTCTCTTGGGTCATAACCGCCGTCATGGATGAAACACAGCCAGATTTGAATCTGTTTATGTTCTTCCACACTAACACAACATTACCTACAACTCACGGACGTCTAAGCCAAATTTTTTTCAAACAGATTTTTAACTAATTTAAATAACAAAAATGGCTTCAAAAATATCATGAGTGTTAAAAATTGTGTTTGTTCTTTAAATGTGTGTGTAGATATTATTTTACAAGTGCAATATATGATAAATAGAGACATTTTAAGTTTGAAAAAAGTTTTTGCTGTGCCGTGTCAACTTGGAGTAGAACACACCTCAACGCTTCGCTTATGAGGCGTGCAATTAAATGAGCGTGTGTAGCCTTTACGCGCAGTTGAAGTAAAACGTTGAATAATATGGTAGATATTACTAAAAAAAATAATCATAAAATAAATGGCCAGTAGGATCATATTACCAATGACTTAATTAAAATTAAATGGGTACGGTTACGCGAATGTCGCCACGCAACAACAAAATCACAAATTGGTGGAACGTGAACCTGTCATTCCTATCATGGCGACCTAATATATATCTCTTATTATTGTTTTGGGCCATGTTATTATTAATCTGAAAACGTCAAATATCATATTCCCCATGTGATACGAGTTTCTTAGGACATTACGGCCCAGTATTTAGAGAAGTAAAATTAATTAATTCAATTATTATTATTATAGCATTTAAGTGTAATGTATTACTGAAAATTATAAATTAATGTGTGAATAACACATATGCTCACGCTATAGTTACTACTCCCGTAAAGGAACTAATAAAATTGAAATGTCTGTTTGTAATGTCTAAATAACAACTTTTTACTAAATTGTTACGAGAGTATATACGCTATCTGTAACAAAATACCAATTTTTAAAGATTTTGTCTATCTGTCTGTCTATCTGTCTGTCTGTTTGTTCCTGCTAATATCCGAAAGAACTGGACCGATTTAGACCGGACTTTCCCTAACAGATAGCTGCTGTTATAAGGAGTAACCTAGGCTACTTTTATTTTAGAAAAATAATTAATCCGCACAAAAAAATTTAATAACTAAATTCCACGCGGACGAATTTGCGGGTAGCAGCTAGTTTGAAATAAATTTGAATTTGGAATTCCTAACCAGACGCCAGATATTTGAGATCTAATTGGCCAGTTTTACAAAACGCAAATTTCATATACATAATATGTGCTTCAGGACCTAATATATAAGTATTTAAATACATGAAAAAATAACTGACTGACATAAAATCAACGTGCAACTTAAACTGCGGCTAGGACCATGAAAATATGGGTTGCTTTGATACTAAAAAGAAGAGAGCAAGAGCACTATAAAGAATTTTACGTAAATCCTACCCATGGACATATAAATTTCGTTTATTTATTGGATACAAATAAACTTAATTTGTATGACAGCCTTAGTGATTATATGTCAAACTTACTGAAGAGTTATGGGAAATGATAAAATATTCATTCAACAATTACATAGAGTACCTGCCTACCTACCTAATTTAATTGTAATATTTATTTAAAAAAATAGTAATATTATATACTACGCAGTTGGCAAAGGAGCATACGACCCACCCGATGGTAAGCGATGGTAAGCATAGCTTATGGACGCTAACACCAGTGGCATCATTCGCACGCCGTCAACTTCCAAGGAAAGGGATAGGAAGTGGAGAGGAAAGATAATAAAGAGAGGATAAAGAGGTGGTTTGGGGGAAAAATGTACTTTAACCGCACACCGCGTCGTTCGTGGCAATGTGTTGTGCCTCACCTATTAAAGACACCTGTCGTGTGCCGTCTCTCCGCTTGTGTTGGCAGTCCACTGGAACTGGTAGATTATTAGACATTACTTCAGTTGTCTGGCGGCGGCTTACCCTTTCAGGTACTCTCTTTGAGCGACGTTAACACTACCCGACCCGGGTGTCAACCCGATACCTCATGACCAGCAGTCGCTCACACTACGGCTGCACCGCACGCAGTATAACCGTATATTATTCATATCGTGTTGTATAGGTAGGAAAGAGGCCCGAGTACAGACCTCTGAGCCCCTATATAAGGGGCATGAAACAAAATAATTACACGTCATTTATTTAAAGATACTAACTAACTATTGTGACGCCATTTGTAAAACGGAGATCGGAAAAAAATATTTTTTGACACTAATTATAACTTGTCAACCTTTATTTCAAATATGTTTTATTTTTTTCAAGTAATAGAGAACAGCATTTCTAATTTTAAAATAGATGTTAATTTGAAACAGAAAGTTGCTTTATTGTCTTCAGGATCAAGTAGTATAGTAGTCTGTGTCAGGATCGGAGCACTCTTGTGCACGGTTGCAGTAACGGCCGCGCAGTCCTATTTCCGACGGATAGAGTTCTTTCTGCCAATAACGTTTTAATTTCGTCCTCTTTAATATTTTACTAAATGCCTTTTTTCATCTTAATTTGTTAATAACAATTGCATATTATTACGTGTTATAAAATTATTGAAAAACATTAACTTTAAAAATGTAATTCCCAATGAAATTTATGAAATTCCAATGTAATTTATCGAAAGCTTAACACCCATTGAACTTGTTGACCAGACTATTAAAAAAAAGTTAAGTAATTCTTAGACAAGTTAGTACAATTTTTTTTTTGATCGTGTTTTACTTTTCTGCTTGTATGATCCACAAATTTAATGTAATGTATGTCTGTTAAATTTAGTTTATTTAGTTTTCTGCAACACAGGGATATTCCTTAGTGCAGGGTGACGTTTGTTTATGGTGGCAGGCGAGCCAATGGCAAGTGGTAACCAGGGCCAGATTTAAACTTAATGC
Source organism: Leucoma salicis (assembly GCA_948253155.1). Taxonomy (NCBI): domain Eukaryota; kingdom Metazoa; phylum Arthropoda; class Insecta; order Lepidoptera; family Erebidae; genus Leucoma; species Leucoma salicis. The sequence continues at coordinate 16,875,526 of OX411803.1, forward strand.
CGCTCCTGGGCACCGGAAAAAAAACCGCCCAAGACTGGAATTTTACTTAAACTTATAGAATGGATTTTAGGAGGAGAGCCCACCACTCACCCACGGATTGTCAATCCCGGTTATCTTTGGACAGAATAACCTAAGATTGCCAATCCACACTCTCACAGATAGAGGCGAATGTGATAATAGCATAGTAGCATGCACGATAATGACAAAAAACTCACCAACGCGACACAACCATGCGATACGGTAGAACTCTCAGAACCACAATATTGCAATATTCCACAAAAATCCGAACATAAATTCGACACGTGTTTCACCTCTAAACGAGGCATTCTCAAGAACGCTCGGCAACAAATGAGCGAAGCTTACTCGTGCAACTTGCTTTTATACCCCTTCCACTATACAACAGTTATGACGTATCGCTCGAACGATATGAAAACAATTTTAGTAGTGGGGAACTACAGCTAGTTTGTTCATTCAACAACATGTTACTATTGACTTTAATTATTTCTAATTGTTCTAAAACGGACAGTCTAATATTTTTATCACAAATATGCAAGGGCTCGAATGTATGACTATTATCTAATGAATGGTTACAATCTAATAAATGTTTCGCAAAATGTGACTTTTCAGGGTAATTATGCCTATACGCAGTTATATGTTCTTTATAAGGAGTCTCAAAATTACAGCCCGTTTGTCCTATATAAACATTATTATATATTTGACATTCCAATTTATATACACCAGACTTTTTACATTTATAATCTTTACCGTTACAAAGATTTTTAAGCGAAAAGTTAGGCCTAAATGCGGGATAGATACCGTGAACTCTCAGTGTCTTTGCTAACCTGCCTGATATGCCACCAAAGTAAGACAAAGTACACGTAAAATTAGTTCGTTCTACTACAACAGGATACAAAAGTTGTTTTACTATGCTGGACTGTTTTCTTTTAATCAATTTGTCGATCAAGTGCCTATTATATCCGTTTGATTGGGCTATATTATAAATGATATTTAATTCCTTGTTGTATGCTACCTTATCCAACGGAACATTAAAAAGACGGTGAATCATGCTATGAAAAGCGGCCAATTTATGCTGCCAAGGATGACAGGACGAGGCGGGTATAACCGTATCTGTAAATGTCGGTTTACGATAAATTTCGAACTTATGTTTGTTACCAACGCGATAAATGGAAAGGTCAAGAAAATGCAAGCAACGATCCTGTTCTATTTCTAGTTTAAATTTTATTCCTGTATGCGTAGTATTTAATTCATTAACGAATTGATTAAGTTGTCTAACAGTTCCTGTCCACAGTAACAATATATCGTCTACATACCGGTAATAATACAATAATTTGTTATTATTTACTATGTGCTGACATTCAAAATGATCCATGAATATGTCTGCCATTAAAGGAGACTTAAAGGTGATCCCATTGCTAAACCATCATTTTGAATGTAATACTCTTTATTAAATTGAAAGTAATTTTGTTTCATACAAAGTTCTGTAAGACGTAATATATCACCCACTTCTCCCGAGTGCAAATTGAGACCTTGAAACAGATTTTTTAAATACACCAAAGATTCTCTGTATGGGACATTCGTAAAAAGGCTCTCTACATCTAGATACACTAGTTTTGCATTTGGTGGTAAACAAATATTTTGTATTTTTTGTATCAAATCAATACTGTTCTTGATACCATATTTAGGCAAGAAACGAGTTTTTTGTTTAATGAGTATGTTTAGATGCTTTGCCAATTTATATGCAGGAGCCCTGATATAAGAGACTACTGGACGAATGGGTACTTGTTGTTTATGCACTTTAGGTAAGTCATACAACATTGGACAGTGAGGGTTCATCGGTACTAAACTTTTAACATAATTTGTTGTTGAAGGAAAAAGTGAACTCGCGTTTTTTAAACATAATTTCAATTCGGCATGAAACCGTTTCGTGGGATCAGAGGACAAGCGCTGGAAAACATGATTTGATAAGACTTCACCTATTTTGCAGTCATAGTCCGACTTAGGCATAATCACAACAGTATTACCTTTATCTGCTTTACTTACGACAAGATTATTAATTTGCAATCTACTATGAATGGATTTATACATTTTGAACTCAACATTATAACAATTAGCCGATTTGTAAGACTTAAGTTGATGGGCTACAAGACTCTTAACTATATTATCCTTGTTGTTTCTATTAACTGCAATTTCTAAATCTACCTCCAAAGATCAATCTTCTGTCCAAAGATAACCGGGATTGACAATCCGTGGGTGAGTGGTGGGCTCTCCTCCTAAAATCCATTCTATAATAGTAACAATGGACTTCCGCCAAGTGTCGCCTCATTAAATTAATTATCTTAAATCAGCAAGCATAGCTATACAGGCGAAATTATATATAAAAGATCTCTAAGCTCCATCGTTTTGCTTGTCAACACGTGTGGTTCAATCAGCAATGCAAATATCATAACGTTATCCCTAATTATATCAATATCCGTACCAATTCACATAATAAGTCTGCCAATATTGCCATACAAAAAGCTCAGAAAATCTTAAAATCTTAATTTAGGGCGCTGGTCTTCTAGGTAGCTTCCTAAGCACGTTTGACGTTTACAATTTAGTCGCGAACGGTGTTAGATCGTGAACGGTTGGGCTTAGAGAGCATGTTTGGGGTGCACGATACCCCAGGTGACTGTGTAGACTAAATTTCCCGGTAGGTAAATAATATTTATGGTTCAAAACAAAGACTGGATGGACAAATTATTTGTGAAAGTGGAAAAAGAGAGCTTTACTGCGAGCAAGTTCCAAACCTGCATTCCATCCAATCCGGGGAAGTGCTCTGAACCGCTAAGCTATCGCAGTCACCTAAAAGTGACACCCAATCTCCACTTTACATTTGTTTTAGATGTCTTTAAAATTGAATGCTCTAAGTGTCTAAACACGCGTGTAATGATCATATGGTCGTAGTCTGCCAAAATTGTAACGTTTTACGTTAACTAGAATGAATCTAAAGAAGTATTTATAAAAATTATTCTTTATTATTTAAAAATATATTAATTATATTAAAAAGGGGTTTAAATGTTGATTAATATGCAATTCAAATATTTTCATTGATTGAAGTCTAATTTTGCATTGATTTCTTATTTTATTTTAATAAACTAGTTGTGGGGTGCTACACATACACATCCCACGCGACCGCGTACGCTACTTTTAAGGCGCGCCCAATTAAGGGTTTTTATTAATTAATTATGTTGAGCAATCTTGATAAGACAAAAAAAATATTATTCACTTTCAAAATTTTGCCGCCCTAAAAAAATTGCCGCCCTGGGCACTTGCCCCGACTGCCCCTAATGTAAATCCACCGCTGGTGGTAACCGTGGCTTATGGATTCAACTATACCGAAAATATTGTCAAGCAAATGCTCACCATTTTCATTTTGAAGATATATGGATGATAAGGTGCGAAAATATTAACCGTGACGGACTTAGAATACAAGAAATGTCACCAACCCAATCTTAAGCAATTATCACCCATTGTGTTACTGGTGGTAGGACTGGGTAACGAGTCCGACCACTGAAGAACTGTCAAACAGTTCCAGTGGTCTGCCAGTACAGGCGGAGATACGGAACACGACGGGTTTATTTAGTGGGTGAAGGCCCCACAATGCCTAGTTTGTTACCCCGAACGACGGGCTATGCGTTTAGATACACTTTATCCCACCTTAACAAAGAAAAAGGTAGTAATATCGATGTTACGCTGGGCTTTCTGTCTAATTAACTTTCAAGTCTGTATCTCACTTTGAATTTAAATTGACTATTGAAATCGAAGGTCAACTAAGTCTCCAAGCCTCCAATCGATACAGAGAGAACAGCACTACAATAAGGTTTTTAAATAATATAGTTACCATAAGAATAACTCTTATATAGCTACTCATTTAATCTAAATAAATAAGTATTTACACTAAAGTACCTAAACCTAATTATTTAATTTGGTTTTAATAATAACAATAATAATTGTGATTGTAATAAGAATGTACACAAACTTATATAATTGCACTGATTACTGTACTAGTATAAATTCTTTAATTCTTTATTGTACACACACACGAGTGAAGTAAATAGATACAATAAATATAAATGATGTACAAAGGCGAGCTTAATTCAGTACTGAATTTTCTACCAGCAAACCCTTTAAGTAGTAGAGGATTATCTAACACACAAAGAGTAAAGAAGTGTACAACACAAGAAAAGTAAATATTTGATTTATTCTAAAATACATAGGTAAATACAAATAAATAAATAAACATAAATTTAAATTATATACATAATTATATATATAAATACACATATATATATACATATATAGATGTATAATGATGTAAATAAATATAATATCTATATACTAAAAAAATACTTATGGACTGTTAACAAGCGATAGAAAATGTTCTTTTAATTTCGTCGTCGTTTTGAGGAAGATTATTCCAGAGCCGAACCGCTTGGACAGTAAAAGAGCCATCGTACCGACTAGAATTGTGACTAGGAGTGCGTAATAAGAGAGAAGAAGAAGTGCAGCATGGCTTACCCCGAGGGACAAGATACTCAAAGCGGTCACGCAAGTAGGTAGGGGAATGAGGATTGTGTAGAATAGAAAAAAGGAAAGAGAGAATGTGAGAATCCCGTCGCTGCCGAATAAGCAGCCACTTTAATTTCACACGATACTCAGTGACGTGATCGTATTTACGGAGACCGAAAATGAAGCGGGTGCCTAAATTTTGCAGACGTTCGAGTTTATTAAGATGTTTCTCCTTAGCATCCAGGAAACAGATGTCAGCATAATCTAGCAGCGGTAGAAAGAGGGACTGTGCAAGAATAACATAAATATACTTTATTATAGAAGATCTTGACTCTCTTGACTCTGTTCTCTCTGCCTATCCCGCAAGGGAGATGGCGTGAACTAAGTATATAAGTAAGTAACAATTATTGTGTATAATGTGTGTGTGTTTGTGTGTGTCGTGTATATTTGCAAGCGTGTATGCGTTTACTTGGCCAGGAGTTCGGTATCATTATAAGTAAGAGTAAGTAACCAAGATTTTAATATATTTTTACTAGAATGAAAGGAAGGCAAGATTGCACCCTACTCTTTATAATAGTACTCATAAATTTTTAATATATTTCGAAATGTGCCAAATGCACATAATTTCGACGAGTTGACGAAATAATCGAAAACATCATGAGAATACCTGCATTTCTGAAAGTATTTTTCAACGGCTTGTGCAGTCTACCACCCCTTTCTGTGGTGATACACATGTACAAGTAGAAAATTAACCTAACTTATTTTAAATACAATTTTACTCGCGAATGAATACTGAACTCCAATGAAAAATTAATTAGAGTTTGCTATGTCAATATTTGATTGTGGAAACGAGAACATGAATTGAACCGTGTTGTGCAGAAATGAGCTAGTCCACAAAAACATACATAAAATTTATGCTGATTTGAACTACTTCTGCTTTATTTTTTCATTGTTATTCATAGTCTTGGGTTGGTACCTATCATAAAAAAATATTTGTAGTTGGCAGAATAAAATGAGTCTGACATAAAAATAGAGATTATTTTCGATTGCTTGACATTAAAACCTTAATTTTGTTCAGTTTGTGGGTTGGATCATTTCTGTGCAACACGGTCCAGTAAACTCAGCCTAATTATTATGCTGGGTTTAGTTAAATATCTTGTTACTTTTCCATATTTACGAGATAATGTAGATACTCAACATTATTTAGTTTTACTTCCACGCATGATGTCAGACAATACGCTTGATCGACGTTTCCACTTTATTGAATTTTCTCTTTGACAGCCAAACATCTACAAACAACCGTTATTTTCTTAAGAAAACTACGAGGGTACCAGTTCTATGTATGTTGGGATGAGGAAAAATATGAAAGATATTTATTGTTTAGATATTTTTATATATATTTTTAGCATTTGACATGCTTAGCACTATACATTTTTCACTTTGTGTTTAAGATATTTATTGGTACAGTACATAGCTATATTACTGAAGTATCTTTTGCAATTATTTCAAGAGTTTATAATAGAATAATATACTTATAACTGTAATAATAAAGCGGCCTTGCCAGGCGTCGTACGTCCACTTAGCACCTACATATGGGTGAAATAATTTATATAGTAGTTAGTAATAGGATTTTAAATTTTTCCTGTTTATAAACTTTTGTGTTATAACGCATTTTTTTGGAAATCTCCATCGTAAATGACGTATGAGTAATAAAAAATTACATACACACACATTTATTTTTGAATATAGGAAAAACCCACCAGTAATGGACAAGGTACCAGTAATTAATGTGTTAACAATGAAATTTTGTAGTATTACATCAGCAGTCAATATTTTTTATATAAGTTTATTTTTATTTTTTATTATTGCTAATGGTGGCAGAGGAGCCACGACCCACCTGATGATAAGTAGTAACCGTCGCTCATGGACTCAACTATACCCAGAGTATTCCATTTCATTTCTAAGATATTAAATGAAAGAATAAAAGGCTTTCTTCTGCTACAGCCAAAACACTGCCGTGCTTCATGAGCGGTCACACAGGAGACGGTGGTACCGACCCGTTCGGGCCCGATAGCAAGTGAGTACTCTCACTTGGTACCCAGCCAGAGCACTACTTATAAATTAACTACACTAGTGATAAATTAAGTTAAAAAAAGTTTTTGTTTACAGTTCGCAGCAAAGGAACAATAAACGTGTCAATAGTTACGCTTGATTCAATGAACGAAAAATAAATGTCTAAATTACTGATGACAATATGAAAGGCTGCTACACGGTTGTAACAGCACACCCCGTCATTCGGGGCAACGAACAGGGTAGTGTGGGGCTTTCAGCTACTAAATAATCCCGACGTATGCCGTCTCTCCACATATATAGGCGGATCTTTGGGACTGATTGACCTTACTTCAGTGGTGGATTACCCTTTCGGGTGTGTACCCGAGAGTGTTCTCTGAGCGACACTTCTCCGGTCCATCCACTTGCGGCCTCAGCTAGAGCGGCATTAGGCGCAAAAACTCGCATCTGTGCCTGCCCAGTCACTGGTGGTAGTTTGGGTTCCTGCTGGAGGCATCTTCATCCCTGTTTCTCTCTACTACTTCCTTCCCCGAGATGACATCCTCACAGAAAGCAGCGACAGCGGCCCAGTGCCTATCGCTGTCGAGCATCGCTCTAAGGACACTTGACAGCGAGAGGTCCCCACTCATTACCACGATCAGTTCATGGCGCTACTCCACCCAATAAGGGCACGAATCGAGCGTATGCCGCGCCAGCGCCTTGTCCTCGTTGCAGCCGTAATGGTAACAGCACAGAGTCGCTTCCCTCTTTTAATTTGCCGAAACAATTTGCTCCGAAAACACCAGTCGTGTACAAATACAATGTACACATACAAGGTTATAACTAGGAGATATTAACAGCTGAATGTTAATAACTTAGGTAATAAAAAAATATTTCATTCTAGCTGCTACTCCCAACTTTGTCCTCATGGAATTTAGTAATTTTCTTTTTTAGTGCAGAATCCTAAATTATTTTTCCAATATAAAAGTAGTGATCCCCGTCCTATGGGTCCCGTCACACCAAATCGGTCCAGCCATTCCTGAGATTAGCCGGAACAAGCAGACAGCCAGACAGATAAAAACTTTAAAAATTGGTAATTTTTTATAGGATAGTATAAATTTAGTAAAAAGTTGTTATTTAGACATTCCAAACAGACTCTTCAATTTTATTTATTTGTATAGATTAAGTTGCATTCTAACATCACAGATTTTGTGATATATGTTTGTCCACCCCTTGTCCAGTTGAATAGTTGAATAAGGGAGAATCTGATTTAATTATTTCGTTTTGGGTAAACGAAATCACACCCACAATGTATTTTAAGGCTTTGATATATTTATAGAATGTTCTGCTTCATTGTGTACATTCTAATGAACTCATACATATATAATCAGATTATATTAACATATAAATTAATTTATATTCAGTGGTAGAGTCTTGCTTATCCTAACATGAACGGGCTGGTTCGTTCGGTGAAGAACCACCCAATCACAAATGATTAGCGTGAAACAACGGCAGGTAGGTACTCCGGCCGATGTGTCTTGTATGGTCAGTGATAGTGCCGGAGGCCCGTACGACCTCCCTATCTTCTCCTTATTATCCTCCCTATCCTCTTTTTACTATCTTATTAGTCTTGACTTTGATGCTGTGATCATGGAGGAAGCCGGCGATCCATTTGCAGATCTACTCGGGGATTCCATAAGATGGTAACTTGGATAGAAGGGCCCTATGCCAGACCCTGTCGAATGTCTTCACGATGTTTAGGCTGAATGCCAAAGCCTCATCCCTCTCTCCAAGGCCTCTACCCAGCGATGAATGAGGTACACGAGAAAATCACTAGCAGACCGACCTTAACGAAAGCCCTATTGGTGTTCACTGATCCAAGTGACCCAAGGTACTGCAGAAGCCGGCGGTTGATAACATTTTCCAGTACCTTGTGGAGCAAGAATGTCAACCCGATTTCCCTATAGATGGATTTAGCCAGCGTGTGCCATAAATAGAATTTTCCGCCATAGTTTTCCACGCTGGTTTAGTGCGGGTGGGAAGATTACCACATACCGTGCAGAAAATCTCTCAGGCACGAGTTTCCTCCGCCTCAGGGAATCGTCGGGACGCCAGGTACGCGTTCAACAATTCAAATTCCTGAGACGTGTAAAAAGTGTTTAAAGCAAGTGTTTCTTTGTCAAGAAATTCTTTCGATTAGCACTTTGGATCTGGACTTGTGCTCGATAGATGGCACTATATATTTTTCTCTAATTTACGTTCCTTACCCATGCACGGAAAAAACGTGAGGCTATATAAAAATGATAAGTGTGATTATTACCGTTAATTTTTTATTCAGTACAAGTTTTTATATTGTAAGGATTTCATACGCGTACAATGAGACTAGAAAGTATATTTTAATACCAAAGAAGCTAGTATATATCGTCCATGTGGTGACGGACTAAGAATACACGTATCACCACCCCATCCTTTCCCGCGGGTGTCGTACAAGGCGACTAAGGGAACTAAGCAATTATCACCCATTGCATTACTGGTGGTGGGGCTGAGTACCAAGTGAGAGTACTCACTTGTTATCAGGCCCGAACGGGTCGGTACCACCGTCTTCTGTGTGACCATGAAGCACACCAGTGTATTTTGGCTGTAGGAGAAGATAGCCGTTTATTCTTTTATTTCATATCTCAGAAATGAAATGGTGCGCAGCGGCTTGACAATACTCTCGGTATAGTTGAGTCCATGAGCGACGGTTACCACTTACCATCAGGTGGGCCGTGGCTCGTCTGCCACCATAAGCAATAAAAAAAATATATGTATGAGTCGAAAGTAGAAATATCTACGCTGTTACCTCCGATCGCGCACACATTTTAATGAAGTAGCGACTTAATCTAACACGATTTAAGTAAATTAGGTATGGTTTAAAGTACGAGAGTAGTCAAACTTCCAAAATTGAAACTTTGTAATTGTAGATGATTTGGGTGATTATTTATTTCTTCCTTATAAGAATATTGTGATCCTTTATGGCAAGTGTTATCGGTTCGATTCACATACTGGATAGTTCTTTATGCGATTCTCAAATAATTTACTATAAGTACTTTACTTTTCGTCCTAAATACCTATATGTACCTAATTGAGAAAGGATTGTCAAGTGTCATGCACAAACCTTTTTTTTGTTTAGGCGGGAAAAAATGTTCCTAACCGCACACCCCGTCGTTCGGGGCAGTCATGCACAAACCTAAAAGGTTTATATGGCACTATATAGTAGATTTTTTCTGTTCTATACTATATTGATAATTAAATAAAAAGATATATATTCAGTGTCTGGGTGTACTGTAATTTTATATCTAAATTCCCGTGCGACACAGAGATGGGAGAACTAGTATGGGCGTGTGTGATTAAAAAATATATTTAATGAAACTGTAGAATGGGAATTCTTAATGCAAAAACTTGAATCGCCATTTTCTAAAGCGTCTTGTAAACGATCAAATTTGTTTGACCAAGCTGTTTGTCAAATTTCACGTTTTCAACAAATAATGAGTGTATTTTGTTTAACAAACACGTCAAGCAAAGCCTCAGACTATCAAATAAGTTTGACCAACACGTAAAATTTGACAAATAATTTGTTGGTTTACCGGCATTTCTTTGCTTTGATATAAGTACCAAGAAATTTATTTATTTTTATGCCAGTGATTTTTCACTGAAAGTATAAATTTTAATGCAATATTTATACTTTCAGTGATCAGAATGTTCCTGTGTGTTCCAATATTTGTGGTGACAGAACCTGGTATGCTTACATTAATTATGTCAAGGTCTAATTTTACGTGCCCTTCCAGTAGAAGTTAGACCCCTCTGAAATATATCTGACATTTCCCGGTGCGTTGCTCAATGGCAGCAGGCTAGGCCCATCTTACCAAGTGATGGATGATTATAGAGTTACAAGCCTTTTGTTTTATTTACAATTAGGATGAAATGTGAGTGACCAAATATATATTAGGACAAAAGTAACGATTTTACAATTACATAAAATATTTACAGGGGGTTTAATTGCGCAGCGACGCCTAAATCGCAAGCTCGCTAGGGAACCTAATTGGAACAAATTTTTAGTTAGTATTCGCTTACATATATCTGAATTTGATTTAAAACCATACTGTATATAATATTTGAGTCCATATTGTGCGTTTTCTATTAGAGAAGTAATAATGTAATTCACCACTATTGGTTGAGAGCGGAACATGTAACAGGTGTCAGTACAGCGCGGTCGTTTGAACGGCCGTTTTTCATAGTTCTATTAACATTTATGATAGTTTTATTTGCATATTCAGCGGAAAAACAACTAAGATAATGATACGTAATCAAGGATGAATGCAGGAAGTGCATGTCAGTAATGATAAAAAATTAAATGAATAATTAACAAACATTATATAAAATATTATATTTTAATTTACTCACCAGGGGGCCGTGCTACGGCACATGCCGTGGCCGCAGCCACCAAGAGCCCGATCAGCGTGTGCATCCCGAGTCACTACCTCTCCACTCTGAGCGTGTTGTCTGTTTACTGGCAGGAATAGTGAACGCGCACTTATTCGGCGCCGATCGATAATAAACCGCCCACATCAGAACTTCTTATCATTAACTACAAAAGGCCCTAACTGAAATGCTCCTATACGATACTTGTTGCCTTTTGTTGTAGTCAGTTTCAAGATCGTGCTCCAACTCGTCCGATCCTTCCAATTGCAAGTCGTGCGTCATGAGCAATGATGTCTATTTCCAATACCTTGCACCTGTCAGCTTGAATTTATTTAGATAACTTAATTAGAAAATACTACACCCTCCGCTGACGATGTCCGCGACGCAGATATATATTTATAGGCTATACTAGCTCACCCGTGTAACAGACCGGCGTCGGTACATTTAATATATTTAAGAAAAATTACTGTATTAGGCTATATAGGCGTGTCTAAACACAAAACGTTTTTTTTTCAGATTTTTTATCTGTTTGTTTGTCCGCGCATCACGCAAAAACTACAGAACGGATATTGATGCAACTTCTTTTATTTGGTAGCTCTTGACTAGACTTAAAAACTGGTAAACATTTTATCCCGCTACTATATCGGGAACCTGAGATATAGCCTAAAAACTAGCTTTTGGCTGCGGCGAAGCCGCTGGCAAAGGCTAGTTACTAATAAATACGTTTTATGAAAGAAACTTAATACATTAAAATAAATGTTGCTAAGTAACTGTTACTTTAATAAAAAAATATTACCTACCTATTAAATTGCCGTGATCTAATACCATATCTGATCTGACCATGAGAGGAGACCCGTACCCTGTTTTTCCTATTTATTTTTTATTGCTAACGGTGGCTGACGAGCCAACGGCCCACCTGATGGTAAGTTGTAACCGCCACTCATGGACTTTGGCAACACCAGGGGCACAGCCAAGCTGCCGTCTACCTTGAGTAAAGTGCTCTTCTCAAACCTCGTTTAAAGAAGGACATATTGTAGCGCTGGGGAAATAGATACCGCCGCAGGAAGTTCATTCCAGATGCGTGGTAGAAAAGAGCACTGGAAACAAACAGTCTTGGACGATATTGTTTCTAGGTGGTGTGAATGAACCCTACTACGACGTCTCGTGGTCCGGTGGTAAAAAGAGAATGTTGGTACCACCTCCAACAGTTCCTCAGAGCGCTCCCCATTGAAGAGTCGATAGAGCACACAAAGAGACCCAAAGTCAATTTATTTACTATCACCATTTTTACGACTTCAGAAGAAGAAGTAGGTACTCAATTGGATTCTATATAGATTTTGGTATTCTTCTATCAATGGAGACGGAAAATCCTGTGTCCCATTTTAATTTAATTAGAATCAGACCTTGTACTTCGGGGGCATATGCACTAAACTCCTTACTTAAATTAAATGAGAAATATACTTGTGAGTGTGAGTAGTTGAGATAGTCGTGGGCTTATGACATTCAAAGATAGGGTACATAGGTTACTAACTAAACTCCGTAATAACAAACATCACGAATGTGGATGTTATTGCACGCCTCATAAGCGAAGTGTTGAGGTGGGTACTATTCTCGTTTGCGCAGAAAAAAATATTTTTCACCACACTTGTTGCATAGCCATATGAATGAGGACACTTGGAAAATAAAGTATTCATCTAGAATGGGGATCTTGTGCCATGTCAATTTGAAAACGTTTTCCACAAAATGTCCTAATGTAGGTTACATTATAGTAAACGCATTAATTACCGCCAGTTTAAGTTAAGTTCAGGTTAAGTTGTATAGGGTTTTTCAACAAGAACTTTAACACTTTGTGATATTTACTTAAAAAAAAAAGGTTTGGCAATCATGAATGAAAAATTATATTTGATCTGATAATGTCCATTCCGCCAAGAGTCATCCTCCCTACCGGTTATAACAAAGCAGCTCATCAAGCACTCATTCAAGACTACTCATTTTCACCCTCTAGAAATGGCTGTGCTCTTCCTGAGGAGACTGAAAGGATAATCAATCTCTCGGGGACAAATAACCCACGCAATATACTGTTTGCTATTTCCCATATGCTAAATAGTGTCTTATCTAATTCTAAATTATCACTACCTGACCACGTTGCTGTACAACTTGCTTCTTTTTTAAACTATATTAATGGCATTCCATCCCCTGACATTTCTTCAGTGGAACGCGAGAAGTATCCTACATAAGAAACATGACTTAATCTATGTACTTAATAAATATAAAATATTAGTCTGCGCTGTTGCTGAGACATGGCTTACTGCTGGTTCTAGCTTTAGGATCCCATGTTTCAGTAGCATTCGCCATGACAGAAATGATGGCTATGGTGGATGTGCTCTGCTTGTCAACAGCAGAGTTCCATTCACACCTATTCCTCTACCGCCTTTTGGTGACAACATCAATGTTGTCGCAGTTAAGGCTGAGGATATTCACATTTTTTCTTTTTATATTGCTCACCCCCGTATTGAGGTTCTGACATTCATTAAAAATATTTTATGTAGAGTAGGGGGCCCTTTGTTTGTTATGGGGGATTTTAATTGTCACCATTACAGGTGGGGATCCGAGTCCTGTGACAATGTTGGCATAGGGCTGGCTGACTTATTAGATGACCTTAACCTATGTGTTATTAACGATAGCAGCACACACAATACGTATACCATTGTTAGGCCAGGGTAACAGTTGTGTCGGCGGACCACCGAAGGAATGTAACATAGTTCCAGTGATCCGCCAATAAAGGCGGAGAGACGGCACACGGCGGGTTTATTTAGTGGGTGAGGGCCCCACACTACCCTGTTTGTTGCCCCGAACAACGGGGTGTGCGGTTAGGTACATTTTTTCCCGCCTAAACAAAAAAAAAAAAAAAAGGGTAACAGTTGTGTAGACTAAAGTCTTTTTTATTTTTGCTCATTTTTTATTTTTGCTCATCAAACTAAGCTGGACTTTTCAATTGGAACAGATTGAATTCAACTTATGGCAGTGACCACTTCCCTATAGTCTCTACAATGCCTTCTAAACAGTGCCATAGTAAACCCCGTGCACCTCTATTTAAGTTTCGACTTAACTCTGCAGACTGGCATCTTTACTCACAAATTTTAGATGTCAAAATTGCTTGATTGCCACCCATAACAATAACTAATGCTCAGAATTTTCTTGAATCATTTTCTTCTGCTATCTCCTCTGCAGCAGATGAATGTTTTCCATTAAAGAAGCCTCCCTCTGGTAAAATACCATCTCCACCATGGTGGGATAGTGAGACACATGATCCGAGCTAGAAAAAGGGCAGAAAAAAGTTACAATGCAAACATGACTCCTAATAATTTAATTGTTTTTAAACAAGTGTTGGCCAAATCTAGAAAGTTATTTAAAAAAAAGAAAAGGAAAGGTTGGTCTTCGTTTTGCCATTCATTGAAACCTTTCACCCTACTGTCAGAGGTGTGGAGAAAAGTTAAAAGTTTTAGACATAGCTTAACCGCAGTAACTACAAATCACATACCCGCTGAGATAGAATCATATATCTTTTCAAAAATTGTTCCATCTTATGTTCCTAATAAGGAAGAAACCACATTTGTTAGTTTTGACGCCTCCCTCTTTAATCATCCCCTTGATAAGCCATTTTCACTAGATGAATTAAATACAGTCCTCTCTCATGTCAAGGACTCTGCACCTGGTATTGACGGATTTATTTACTCTTTTATTGTGAAAGCTAGTGTAAAGTGCCATCAATACTACCTGGATTTATTTGGTCAATCACTGCTATAAAATATAAGGTTATGTCACTTCAGAATTGAAGACACAAACAATATACCATTACTGAAACCAGGGAAAAACGCTAATGATCCTGACTCTTATAGACCTATAGCTCTGTCGTCTGTACTTGTGAAACATCTAGTTAAGAACCGTCTAGAATGGTTTGTAGAAAACAGGAAGTTGCTACCAGCGGTTCAATTTGGTTTTAGAAAAGGCTTGGGAACAATGGATAGTGTTGCAATTCTCACCTCTGAGATCCGCTTGTCTCTTGCAAACAATGACTCTGTTGTGGGGATATTCTTAGATGTTACCTCTGCTTATGATTCAGTTCTCCTCCGAGTTTTCAGGCATAAACTGCAGAAGCTGAGAATCCCGGCAAGGATGATACAAATCATTTCTAACCTTCTTGTAAATCACACTGTCCAACTGAAAACACAAGGGGATGAACCTGTACAGGGAGTAGTTTGGAAGGGTCTGCCTCAGGGATCTGTACTTAGCCCAATTCTGTATAATATTTACACGTACGATCTGCCCAGTTGTTTAAATGCTAATTGCCAAATCTTACAATATGCAGATGACATAGCATTAATGGTCTCTGATAATTCTATAGAAGATGCTGCTACTTCTATGAATATCTCTCTATCCTCATTGAACTGTTGGCTTGTAAATCACGGGCTGACCCTTAGCTCACCAAAAAGTGTAGGTGTTATATTCACTAGGAAAAGGTGGATACCTCAAGTAAATATTAATATTGATGGCGTAAGTATTCCTATTAAAGACAAAGCCAAATTATTGGGAGTAACCATAGATTCAAAATTGTCAGGGGCTTACCATATAGACAACATTATTAAAAAATGTGAACAGTCTGTGTCTATTCTTAAGGCAGTTTCAGGTGTCTGGTGGGGTGCTCACCCGAGCACATTAAAATTATTATATAGTGCGTTAGTCAAGAGTAGAATGGACTATTGCAGCTTTGTAATGGAACCGTGTAATAAAGGGGCTTTACGTAAGCTCAATGCCATTCAGTCTAAATGTCTGAGGATCATAGTTGGCGCAATGAAATCTACATCGATTAACGCTCTCCAAGTACAATGTTCAGACCCACCCTTGAACTTAAGGAGGCAATATTTGGCAGATCGCTTTCTCGGTAAGGCTTTTGCTCTCTCTTCTCATCCCTAGCTTCCTCTACTGGACAAAATTAATGTATCACTTCAGAACTCGTCATATTGGAGAAACAAGTTCGTTCCTCCTTTTATAATCAGCTATAGTAATATAAAAAAATATCTTTTACCTGTTTGCCAATCTTGCCAGTATTTTCTTCTGTCTATGAAGCTGTACATTTTAAGCCTAAAGTTGTCCTAACCCTTGGCATTACTAAGAATACCCCGAATGTTATACTCGGCACTCAAGAGATATTGGGATGGTTGGAATCTCTTTTATGCTGATGCATCTAAATTACCACCTTCTGGATGCACAGGTGTAGCTACATATTGCCAGAACTCTAGAATTGCTCTACTTTTCCAGTGTCCACCAGAAGTTTCAGTTTTTACAGGAGAGAGCATTGGAATCTACGAGGCAGTCAAATTCACTGAGGCACATAATATCAAATAGAGTGTTTTTTTTTCGGACTGCCTTAGTAGGTTACAATCTTTAACTCAAAATCAGCTGTACAGCAAAAATAAAAGTAAACTTGTAATGGATATTAAAAACCTTCTGTTAGCATGTTCTAAAAAACAATTAAACATTGAATTAGTTTGGATTCCAGGACATTCGGGTATAACTGGCAATGAATGCGCAGATAGCTTGGCCAGGTTTGCTACTTCAAATCAAGTAGACCAGTCCTATAATGCTATATACAGTTATGACCAACAACATGTCTCTAAAAGAATCCTGTCATCCTCATGGTCTCAACAGTGGCAGGAAAGTACCCAACATAAAGGCAAATATTATGCGAGTATTCAACCAGAAATACAACGAAAACCATGATTTACAAAGTACAAAAAGCTGGCTAAAAGGACTGTTACTTCCTCGTGTAGACTCAGACTCGGCCATTGCCCTACTCCAGTGTTTCTTAAAAAGATACATGTACGTGACAACTCTTTATGTGAATGTGGCTTAGATGAGGGCACAGTTGACCATATTTTCTTTGCGTGCCCATTAAATTGCAACTCTTTTGATCTCTATTTAAAACTATCCAGTATTGCAGTTCCTCTTCCTATAAATTTCCATTCTCTTCTTACTTATTTCTCACCTAAAGTAATCAAACTCTTGTCAAAATTCTTAAATGAAAATAACATCAAGATGTAATAGGCCATTATAGGTAAATTACCTTAACTGTTTGTACCGTCTGTTTATGTACTAAGACCTTGTGTCCGTTCAACAGCTACTAACAAGACTACCTACCAGATAGAGAAGTTGCCGCCCTATAACGTTTTCCAAACTACTGTCTAATAATAAGTCACTCGACATTAGCAAGATAGTCGTCGTCACCGGCGGCATACTGCCATTTTTGAAAGAAGAAGAAAATTTTTATGACGTTTATAAGAGTGACACTCCATCTAGATAAATAATTAATCCAAGACTTACACACAGGAGGTGGTCCCATTTAAATTCATTATCATAACCGGTCAAGCGGTTTTTAAAAAATCAACATAGATCTAAAAATTAATGATATTTTTTCGGTTACTTCGAAACCTTTCTGCTTCATTGGAGCAGTGCGTTTAGTTTCTTCACGGTATTCGGAAGACTCTCGGTGTGCTCTATTTCTTTCTCCCTTTAGGCGCTCATCTTTGTCATATTCAGACTCCTGTGCTCGATGCTTTCTCATGCGAGATGTACCCTAAGGAAGGTGTCTCCATCATGTACCACCTACTCTAACCTACGCACCTATTTTATAAAAAACACTAAGTAGCAAAAATGAATAATTTTGTAATAAAAAAGCCCGCCTTCTGAATACACGTTTTTTTGTTAAGGAGGGAAAAAAATCCTAACCGCACACCCCGTCGTTCGGGGCAACGAACAGGGTAATGGGGAGCCCTCACCCACTAAAGAAACCCGTCGTGTGCCGTCTCTCCGCCTATATTGGCCGGCCACCGGAACCATATTACATTCCTTTAGTGGGTTCTAAGGATACCTAGGAACTACGAGTAAGAAGCAAAAAATGAATATGGGATTTACATACGATTTCCGTGCTAGACACTTATCTACTGATGTGTTTGAAGTCTTTTTTTGGTGTCGGTGACGATGTCAAAGCAAAATCAGATGGCGCGAAAACAAATGAATCGCTAAATTGGACACACAAATACACAAGCCTAAATTTGAAATAAATTTGGAATTGGTTCCTAACCAAACGCCAGATATTTGAGATGAAAGTGGCCAGTTAGACAAAACGCCAATTTCATATGTAAGGACTAAGGACCTAATACTTACATAATTATATTTTTTAACTTCCCGCTAAGAAAATTGAACGTTCGGGAAGCTGAGGAAGATCTTCTTGTCCAACAGAGGCGTGGTCTCTTAATGTTGGCCTTATATCAAGGCACAAGGGTCGCTCAGCGTGCCATGGAGCGGGCTATGCTTGGGATCTCTCTACGTGATAAAATCCGTAATACGGAAATCCGTAGGAGAACGGGAGTAACTGACATAGCCCACCGGGTCAGCATGCTGAAGTGGCAATGGGCAGGCCACATCGCTGGACGAACCGACAACCGTTGGGGAAGAAAGGTTCTCGATTGGCGACCGCGTATTGGACGGCGCAGTGTAGGACGGCCTCCCACCAGGTGGACCGATGACCTGGTCAAAGTCGCGGGCATTCGTTGGATGAAGGCGACTCAGGACCGTTCGCTGTGACGTTCTCTTGGGGAGGCCTATGTCGCTGGACGATGAAAGGCTGATGGATGGATGGATGGAAGAAAATTGAAAATTTTCAAAAATTGGGAAGTTAATGGATTTACCCCGTTTTTAGAAAATCGTGTTAATACTTACTTTAAAACCGTATCTCAAAACACGAACTTCCTCGATAGGTAGCTAAATTTTATTTATTTCCAACACACGAATAGGAGTAAAATACCGATATTCAAATACATTTAAAAAAAGTTATAGTTGTTGTTCTTTTTTTGGTAAGCAATAATCTTTAGGGATATAACATCCTTCATAGAAAATCGATTATTAATTAAGCGATTATTTTTCTTAACATGAAACAAAAAAAAAATTTAAATGATTTTTTGATCTATATTTTTTAGCATTTGACATGCTCCGCCACTTTTTAAAGTACAAATTGTTTGTGAATAAGGAAAAAGAGATTTTTGTACGAGCGGGAATCGAGCCCGCGTCTTTTCCAATCCGGGGAAGTGCTCTAAGCCACTGAGCTATCGTACAGATCTTTCGATCATCCCAATCTGCTTATCACATTTGTCTTTACGACCAACGCCATCTCTCGGAATGCATTTACATGCATGCATGTTTTTTCCTTATTCACAAATAATTTGTGCTTTAAAAAGTGGCGGAGCATGTCAAATGCTAAAAAATATAGATCAAAAATGTATAAAAAATCGCGCCATCAAATAGTATGAATTTTAATTGCAATATTAAACTTACTATGTTGGTTTAATGCATGTAAATGCTTTCCGATAGCTGGCGTTGGTCGTAAAGACAAATGTGATAAGCAGATTGGTATGATCGAAAGATCTGTACGATAGCTCAATGGGTTAGAGCACTTCCCCGGATTGGAAAAGACGCGGGTTCGATTCCCGCTCGTACAATAAATCTCTTTTTCCTTATTCACAAATAATTTGTACTTTAAATGATTTTTCTTAAAAAAGTAACGTTTTTTTTATATTTGGTAGTGGTTTTCTGACTTTGTCAAATTAAATTGAAAATGAATACCTAAAACATCATTAATCACTTTATTAATTTTAAAACAATCACAGTCTTGAAAATATCAACAAATAACTTTTTAAATGAATTAATCTATACAAATTAGAAATCTATCCCACTCCCTCCAGTCAGTCTACCTATCCATCTAGTAGCCGTTTTAGTGTGCTTACCATTGGGGCCATGATAATAATTCGCGTATTTACGAATATTACGAATTTTTTCAACATAATTATTTACTTACTGTACGAAGCACAGAACGGTTGCTATCGTATAGGCACAGATGGTGTTAAAATGTTATATTGATGGACCCAATAGTTATTTGCGCTGCGGTCTCCAGACTAACGTCTGGGCGGTTGCGGATGAAAAAATCGAGTGTAAGAAAATAAAATATGTCAATTACTTAATAAATTTTTTGTAATTAAAGAATCGCTTGATAATATCGTTTTTTTTTTTGCAATAGAAATATCGCATAAAATCATTGTTTGCAAGTGAAAATCGTATTTTTTTAATCGCTTATAAATTGACATCCCTTACACTCTTTGGTTAATTTTATTTTTTTTAGATTATTCTACTCTTTGGTTGTTTTGCAGCATAGACCCAAAGAGTTTTTTTTTTTTTTGTTTGTTTAAGGCATTGGAAGAACCATCAGCCTAACAGTAACTTATAAACATCGTTATTCTCTCATCACACGTAAGTTTAGTTCATAAAACAAGTCATAGTCGAAGTCAGTCATATAAAATTAGTCAGTCAAGTCAGTCCCACTCCAGTAAGACGATGGCGATCTTACTGAAGCTTCTATGGAGTTTTGGAGACAACAGGAAAAAACACGTTATGTCGCATTACATCACTTGCCAACACTTATGCACATACACAAATAGTTAATAAGCAAAAGGCCACCACTTTTACACATTAATATTTGAAATAACACAAGTTTAGGAAAATAATGCAGAGCGACGACATGATCTTCTTCGTGTTCCCGCCAAAACTCCTCCAAAGAGTTTAAACTGAAGACATAGACCTGCAATAGACATTTTAGACTACAGAGTGTTTTAGACATAGACTAAGTTTTGCAGCAACGAAAATCAATGAAAAGTTCGATCCAAAACAAATATTGTGATATTTTTTATTTTTATGAATAAAAATGAGTGAAAAGATTAATAAGGTGTTAACTTATACATTTAATTTATATTATTTTATGTCAATGTGCACAATAAACAAATAAACAGTCACCTGCCATACCTGCGGAACTGTTCCTTGTAAAATAGTATTGTCGTCAGAATAGGAGCAATTATATACGAAAAATTGTATTAAAATTGAGGTTTATAATCATGAAGTTGTATGCACATAAATCCAGTTATTATATTTGAACCATTGCGTACCCTCTATCTTGAAAACAAAATGAAGTTTCATAGAAGGTGCGGCGATCGAGTGACATTGCTAAATGAAAACTCTACTGCTGTGAGAAATTTTGTAGAATTCAATCATGGTTTGATACTAAGCTCTGAACCACTAAAGGATGATATTTTGTTTGAAGTATGCATTGATAGAAAGGTGAGATAATGATATCATAAGTGATTATAGGGTTTAAATAGAATGATAAAAACTTTCTGCTTAACATCGAGCCTGCCTTGCATTAGTATTAAAATATTACAAGAGTATTTTTTTTGTTAAATAGCATAGTTATACTTGTGAAAAATTATCAGGACAGCATTAACATTTTAACATTTTTTCAGCAGGATTAGTCAAGATCTTATCTAATAAAACTGGCAAAAATATTAGTAGTTATTTCTAGTTATTAAAAACTTTGTTATTATATTTATTGTGTATCACTCTTTTTATTCTAATCAACTATAAAACGTTATAATATAAATATTGCAGGACTTAGCATTGAATCAATTCTTACATTCTATGTGTACAGACAGTGGCAACCCTAACAAAATTTTTAGGTGGAGGAAGATCTCGAAATTGCTCATCTAAATACAAAACTTGGTACTTTTCCGTTAGCCGGCTTCAAATGAAAAATTGCCAAATGTAGTATGTAGTCTTCTATACAATGTAGTATGTAATGTAGTATTTTGCTAAATTTTTTACAACTATAAGAGGAATGTTCATTTGGGGCCATGTGCTCTACAGAGGCCATATTTGGCCACAGAAGATGGAGGAAAAAGACCAAATGATGGAGGAAAAAGAGGGCATGTTTTGCTCTATTCTCTAAATTCATTCACAATGAAGGAAATTTATTGCTTGGGTCTGGCTAAAGGAAATTTACCCAAAACTTTTGTGTTCCTATAACAAAGTCTGCTTTTCTTAGTTCTGTTGTTCTTATACTATACATTTGATCCTACTTGTGCGATCAGATGACATTCAGTCTCTTGATCCTACTTGTGCGATCAGATGACATTCAGTCAATAATGAGTTAGTGAGCTTAGTGGTCCCATTTTGGTTGTTTTCCTTGCACAGAGCAGCCCCACCTACCACCACCACCGAGGTGCAAGCGCCGCTCTTGGGCCGCTACTTATAATATAAGCCAATTTCAATCTGCCTTTTCATAAGTTCTATTTATATAGATTTTGTTGTAGGACAATCCATCCATCAGCCTTTCGACGTCCACTGCAGGACATAGGCCTCCCCAAGAGAACGCCACAACTAACGGTCCTGTGCCGACCGCATCCAAAAGCCCAACGGTTGTCGGTTTGTCGAGCGATGTGGCCTGCCCATTGCCACTTCAGCATGGCAACCCGGCGGGCTATGTCGGTCACTCTCGTTCTCCTACGGATCTCCGTATTACAGATTCGATCACGTAGGGAAATACCAAGCATAGCCCGCTCCATGGCCCGCTGAGCGACTTTGAGCATTGCTACGAGGCCAAAATTCAGAGACCACATTTCTGTTCCATATGTCATCACTGGTAACACACACTGGTCGTAAACCTTCGTTTTCAGACACTGCGAAATATTGGACGAGAAGATCTTCCTTAGCTTCCCGAACGCTGCCCAGCCGAGTTGGATTCGTTGATTGACCTCTTTCTCGAAGTTGTGCCTACCTAACTGGACTGTTTGTCCCAGGTAGACATAGTGGTCGACAACTTCCAGAAGCGCATTCCCGACTAGGACCGGTGCTGAAATGACATGGACATTAGACATGACTTTCGTCTTGTCCATGTTCATTTTAAGACTCACTAGTCGGGAAACCCTGCTGAGATCATTGAGCATGGTGCCAAGGTCCTCCAGCGATTCTGCCATGACTACCATGTCGTCGGAATATCGAAGGTGAGTGATGTATTCGCCATTGATGTTGATGCTGAATCCGGTCCAGTCCAAGAGCTTGAAGACATCTTCCAATGCAGCGGTGAAGAGTTTCGGGGACATAACGTCTCCCTGTCTAACACCTCTCTGCAGTTGGATCGGTTTCGTACTCCTGTCCTGAACACGGACCGACATGGTGGCGTTTCTATACAAGCACTTCAGCACTCTGATATACCGATAGTCAATTTGGCACCGCTGAAGGGACTGCAGCACCGCCCAAGTTTCGATCGAATCGAAGGCCTTCTCATAGTCCACAAACGCCAGACACAGAGGCCGATTGTATTCCTCGGTTTTCTGTATAATCTAACCTAGCGTGTGGATGTGGTCTATGGTACTATTACCTTTTCGGAAACCGGCTTGTTCGGGAGGCTGGAAGTCGTCAAGCCTGGGCGTGAGTCGATTTGTAATGACCCTCGAGAACAACTTATAGACGTGGCTCAAGAGCGAGATGGTTCTATAATTCCTCAAGAGGGTTCTGTCACCTTTCTTGAAGAACAGCACCACCATGCTCCTGGTCTACGACTGAAACGTCGCCCCCGAGAACGACGGAATTGTATAGTCTCTGGAGGGCTTTGAGCTGCCTTCAGAAGCTCTATAGTGATTCCGTCGTCACCCGGTGCCTTTCCGTCCTGTAGCTGTTTGAGAGCCATTCTGATCTCGTACAGGCTGACGTCCGGGATATCTTCGGTAAAGTGCCGAGTTAGCTTGGATCTGGGGTCTTGGACCAAACCAACGGCAGGGCTTTGGGATCTGTACAACTGTCCATAGAACTGCTGGACCTCTCTCAAGATGTTTTTTATATATTGCATGTAGTGGCAGACAAGCCACGGTCCATCTGATGGTAAATGGTAACCGTCGCCCATGGACTTGACTACACCAAGAGTATTGTCAAGCCGCTGCTCACCAATTCATTTCACAGATATGAAATAAAATATAAACGGCTATCTCCTGCTACAGCCAAAACGCAACGATGTGCTTCATGGCCGGTCACACGGTAGATGGTGGTACCAACCCGCTCGGGCCCGATACCAAGTGAGTACTCCCACTTGGTACCCAGCCCTACCACCAGTCATGCAATGGATGATAATTGCTTACTTCCCTTAGTCGCCTCATACGACACCCGTGGGAAAGAATGGGGTGGTGACACTTGTATTCTTAGTCCGTCACCACACGGACAAGACTGGTTGGTCCTCAGTTTAGTCAACCGGCTTTGACCAAAAGACAGATCTCTTGCGAACACTTACGAGCCTTGGTTCCGCTCTATCGCCTCTTTAATACGGGTAGTATTAAATTGGCGAATATCGTTTCGCACAGCCTTAGAGATCTGTCTGTTTAACCGCCTTAGGCAGGACCAATCGGCTGAGGACTGGACTGTCATTTCTTGTCTCCTCTCCATGAGTTTGAGAGTATGGTCCGAGAGTTTACGAGTTCTACTGACGCGACGGGCCTTGAATTAGGTCGACCCGACCGCGTGGACAGTTTGCACGAACCTGCTGTTCATATCGCTTGCTGATTCACACTCATCTAGACATTGGAAGCTATTTTGTAGTTAGAGCCTAGTGCCTTTTGGCTGAGGTGATGACTGACGAGAAGTTGTCCCAATGCCCCGTTCACTCTATTTCCCGCATTCACTCTTCTCTCTACATCAGTGGTGTACCTTCCATCCCGACTGAATCCACATCCAAGATATACAAATTCATCCACTTGTTCTAGCATTCCTATTGCTACTCTAACATCTGTTCTGGCTTCTTCTCTTTCAAAAACCATTATTTTGGTTATGCTTACATTCACACGTAGGCCCCTTTTCTTACAATCTTCTGCCATTACGTCGACTAGGGTCTGCAGGTCAGCCGCGTACTTCGCTAATAAAACCGCATCGTCTGCATATAGCAGAGACCTAACCACTGAGTCGCCCATCTGAACTCCCACATTCATTTCATTCAATCTTTGTAGACATTTATCGAGATATATGATAAACAGTCTTTCTGAAAGAACGCAGCCCTGTTTAACGCCGACATTGACATCAAACCAGGGTGACATTCCATCATCCAGTCGCACACAAGCTCTGCAGTTCATGTAGTTGGACTGCACCGCTTATAGCAGTCTACCGTTAATACCATATTCCGGCAAAATGTCCCAAAGTTCCTTTCGTACAACCGTGTCAAATGCTTTCTCCAAATCCACAAAACAAAACCTGTATGACCTTCAGCAAATACCGTTTGGATATTCTGAGTATAAGGTACGCTACCTTACTCGACACACTCAATCCTCTCCACGTTGCCTACGAGATACCTGCGAACGATAAACCCGACACCCCCTTGGTACTGGTGGTCGCCCTCCCGGTGGAAGAGCAAGTTCCCGGACTGGAGTATTGTCGGGCCCTCACCCTCTCTTCCGACTTCTGACAACCCTATAATGTCCCAGTGGATCTTGCTCGATTCCTCTTCCAGCTCGGTGATTCTCTCGTCGGTCCGAAGTGTCCGAACGTTGTGCGTTACCAGGGCCAGAGGTCGTTGTTTTTGGTAGCCTTTCCGCGACCGGAGATTCTTCGCAGCCTCTGCTCCGCCGTTACCGGACCCGCTACCGTTAGGCTACGGAATAGCGGAGCTGCCGTGACTGGGGGCCATTTTTTGGGGGGATAGTGGCGTAATCGCCACGCTTGGCAGGCGGGTTGGCGATCGCAGTGGATGTTATTAATACTCGAGGGAGTGCTGTTGTCCACTCTCCCGGAGTTCCCTCAGTCGGCTCTTACGACTCCCATGGGTGGAGAGGGGTGGGACAATTCTAAAGCCGGCCCCACACGGCGAAGCGGCGGGTGTAGGACAATATTACTCTGTAATTTTTGATATGTATTATATATTTGTGTTCATCACTATTTTGCATTGCCTTGCTAAAAATGCTTTGATTGCATAGGTAAATGTGTGGAACGGCAGCCTTGAGATAGGTGTAACTACATTGGATCCTGAGTTTGTTGAACTTCCAGCCACAGCTACTAAGTTGAGAAACACAGCATGGGTAAGTTTTGTTATTTAAATTGACTTACTTACTTAGTTATCATCACGCCATTTCCCTTGCGGGGTAGGCAGAGAGAACAGAGTGCCAAGAGGCTCTATTCTTGCATACATCTCTCGCTTCCTCAACATTCATAACTCTCTGCATACACGCTCGCCGGTTTCGGAGACTCCTGACTCCACCTTCCTTCAATACATGACCGATTTGGTCTAGGTAGGTGAGTCTCGGTCTGCCCCTGTACCTACATCCTTCCACTTTCGCATTGTATATCTTCTTAACCAGTCGCTCGTCCGGCATTCTTTCCACATGTCCGAACCGTCCTTTCGCATCTCTACACCAATACTCTCTTTCATACCTACTCGCTCTCTTACGTCATTGTTACGAATGCAGTCAGTCAGCCTCACTCCATAGATTCTCCGCAGGGATCGCATTTCAACCGCATTGATTTTACTCTTATGCTCCTTTTTGCATACCCAACTCTCGCTTCCATATAATAACGTTGGGACAAACACTGCGTTGTGTATTGCGACACGAGCCTTCTGGCTGAGGTGGTGGCTGCCGAGAAGTTGACCCAATGCTCCGTTCAGTCTATTTCCCGCATTCACTCTTCTCTCTACATCAGTGGTGTACCTTCCGTCCCGACTGAATCCACATCCAAGATATACAAATTCATCCACTTGTTCTAACACACCATTTCCTATCGCTACTCTAACATCTGTTCTGGCTTCTTCTCTTTCAAAAACCATTATTTTGGTTTTGCTCACATTCACACGTTTTTGACTTGTGATTTTAAACTGTTTTGTTATACACCCAATTTTAATAATCAATCCTATTCCAAATTTTGATATCTTTAATAGATATTGTAATACATTTTTAGAGAAAAGCATGCCAATTATCAATCCATGCATTGAGTTTGTACTCCTCAAAATTAATCTATCTTTGAGAGGATTAGTTGAAGGTTAAACATTGCCTTCTGTTCAAAAATGACAATTAACCTATCTGAAGATTTTGACATTTTTGGTGAAAATGATTACAGATTGTAATTAGAGAAATTACTACTAGATTACATAGTATTAAAATATTATATAATAATACATGGGTCAGGTTATACTACCCAGTAGACCAAACTGTGAGAAGGAAAGCAATAAAGGCAGGTGGGCAGGGTCAGTACACTTTAAAGTCACTCATATGATGATATTATGCTTAGGGTTTCTCTGAAGAGTAGACTCCGCAGTGAGTATATCCAACTGAGAACTAGAGAGTAGCAAGTAGTAGATTTAGTCCTCAAAGGTCATCGAGAGCCGAGGTTTGTTGATAGTGTTAAGGTATATAGATATATGATAGATTTTTTGTCTGTTTGTCTGTATATTTGTTTGTCTGTTTGTTTGTTCGCGCATCACGCAAAAACTACTGAACGGATTTTGATGCAACTTTTTTTATTTGATATCCTGCGTCAATCCTTCCCATTGGAATTTTAACAAGTCTTTCAGTTGTTGGGTAGTCGACAATCCATCCAGGTTCTCTAGAACACGTCTCTGGAGCATGTCCCATGCGTGCTCAATGGGATTGAGGTCTGGCGATTGTGCAGGCCACGGCAATACTTGGATGTTTTTCATTGCCAAGTACTCTCTGGTTTTGTGAGCTGTGTACATTGTTATGCATCAACGTAAAATCTGAGCCTAGACTTTGTGCAAATGGGTGAACATAAGGCCCGAGCACATCTTCAACGTAACTTTCCGCATTCATATTGCCATCTACAAAAACGTGCTCAGTTCATCTGTTTTTCCTAATACTCGCCCATAACATCACTGTGGAGACACTGTAAGGGTGCACTTCTTGGACGCATCTCAGTTGTTCAGCAATTTCAGGACGACGATCCACTCTTACCCTTTTCGTATCAGGTCTGAAACCAAACCGGGACTTCGCAAAATAAAATTTTATCCCATTGCTCCTGGGTCCATGTGGAGTGTTCCCTACCTCATTCGTTTCGACGGGCGCGATTCCGATGGTTTGGTGGCTAACAACAACACCGCTTGAGAATCGTAGCTTTAAATCTATCTCCCGGGCGGTTAATATCGGCTGACGTCTTGCAGTCAGTTGTATATATCGGTCCTGTCGAGCAGTTGTACTCCTTTCACGTCCTCGGTGCGCTCAGAAAGGTACCCTGTATTAACGTAACTCTGCCTAACACGACAAATCACGCTCCTATTGATACCAAAATGTCGAGATACCAGGGACTGATTTCTTCCCGCTTGTAACATTCCTACAGCTCTCTACATTTCATCAGCAGTCAAATGGCGTCGGTGCATGACATAAAAAATGACTCAACCATTTCTTTATTCAAAAACCGTTTAACTCAAAATGATAAAACTAAGTTAGATACCAAGTTCATCAAGCAACGGAAACACATGAAATCGGGAAAAATCGAAAAGTTGCTATTTTTAAAATCAGCCAGTATTATGTTTCTGAGAATAAAAAGATTGTATAGGTACAAATCTACTTTGTTAAGAAAAAATAAAATATCAATCAATAAAACATGCCGTTTCTGGAAATGATGCGTGTTGCTTAGACTTTTTTAATGTGTGTAATTTCAATCCATATGAAAGAAAAAATTGCCAATAATGGATTGAGCTTTACATTTTAAAAATCAATCTATTTTTGAGCGGATTGACGATTGGTTGAAGATTGAAGTTAGGTAGTTGAAATGGATCGCAGAATGCAATCCGAAAAATTCCTTGGCTTACCTAGTTCGGGTGGTGGAAACTTCGTGGAGGAAACTAAGAAAGAAGCCGATAGAAGGATTTGTTTGGGTTGGACAGGGTTATCCCACTTCAAAGACGCCCAACAAGCTATAATGCGTTCTATGCTTGGGGCACAGTCTAAGATCCATATTCTTCGACTGTGCTTGTGGTTTCTCTGAGGAATAGACTCCGCAATGAGTATATGACAGAGAACTGGTGACAGCAATCAGCAAATAGAAGTGAAGTATATAAAAGAGTATGCTACATACGTGTCCGTGTGGTGACGCACTAAGAACACAAGTGTCACCACCCCATTCTTTCCTGTGGGTGTCGTACGAGGCGATTAAGGCAAGTAAGCAATTATTACCTATTGCATTACTGGTAGGGCTGGGTACCAAGTGGGAGAACTCTCTTACTATCAGTCCCGAGCGAGTTGGTACCACCATCTCCTGTGTGACCGGCAATGAAGCACATCGGTGTGCTTTGGTTGTAGCAGGCGACAGCCGTTAATTGTTTCATTTCATATATGTGAAATAAATGGTGATCAATACTCCCGGTATAGTTAAGTTATCAGCGACGGTTACCATTTACCGGTTACCTTTACAGGTAGGCCGTGGCTCGTCTGCCACCATAAGCAATAAAAAATATTTAAAAAAAAACATAATTTCTTATTTACTTATAGAATAAATGATTAATAAAAAGATGTTGTTATCTATATCTATACTATTATAAAGCTGTAACAGAGCTGTGTCTGTACATTTAATATATTTGAGAAAATAATACTTTATTAGGCTATATAGGCGTGTCTCAACACAAAACAATTTTTTTTTAGTTTTTTTTTGTCTGTTTATCTGTTATATATTTTAACCCGCTACTATATCAGGAACCTGAGATATAGCCTAAAAACTAGCTTTTGGCTGCGGCGAAGGCTAGTTAATACTAAATTAACAAGAGCTTAGGTTCGTTGACCTATCTAGCAATGTAGGTACACACCAGGCGGAGCCAAACCACGTCAACTCAAATTAGCTCTCAACAGAGTTGATATACCTTTACTGTTCCAAGATATGCAGCTTAACCGTTTCCCGAGTTCATAAGTCCTTCCTCAACCCTTACCTCAGAGGTCCTAAATATAAGTATGGTGTATTGTAACCCTATACAGCTAGGGTTTGAGATAGACTCTCGAACTGATAACATGATTTCTGCAACATACCTACATTGTTTTAAACGTTTAAATCTATTTTAAATATTCTTAATTAATTGTTCCTTTACCTTCACATATTTTTTATTTATAGTAGGTAATAATAATAATAATTATTATTAGTGAGAGTACTTTCCTAGGTCGTTACGAATTGAGTAACTCATTAGTGGCCTAGACTAGGCGACATCCCGGAGTCGCTTACCTCCTTGCGACTATTATGTGCAGATATCTGCAGAAACAACCGTGCCCTGATAGCACTTGCACCAGTCGGATGGTAAGAACTTCGTGCCGTCGCCCCGTCTACTCCTCGGTCTAAAAACCGGCCCGGGGCGCTTCCAGCCCCGCCCTCCAGCTGGCCATGGCAGCTCGGCGGGCGTCGCCCTGCCATCTGGCCACCACGCTGGGTGGGGGACGACTACCCCCCTCCCGCACTTGCGACGCCCGCCGATACACCTCGGCGAGTACCTCCAAGTCCCACGGGGGCATTCTGGCCAACGTGCAAGCCGCCTTGGTCGACACTGTGCGGTTTCCACTTATGACCCTGGACGCTATGACTCTCTGTGGTTTCCATAGCAGAGCCCCTTTCGGTACGTCAAGGGCCCCCGTTCACACGGGTGCGCCGTACAGCGCCATCCTCCTGACCACCTGCGAGGTTTTTAAGGTGGTCAGGAACGCCGCTTCCTCGAAGTTTCCGCTACGAGCCGTGACACGACTAAAATCAGCACAAAATGCTCAATCTGCTTTAAAAACAAGGAAGCTTGAGGTTTTTGACCTCTGTAGTGAAGACAAGTATGGAGTATTGACTCAAATTGTGACTGGAGACAAAACTTCAGTTCATCATTATGAACCTGAGTTCAAACAGGACTCTATGCAGTGGCACAAAAAAGCCACACCACCACCTTTTTTTTTTTTTTTTGTTTAGGCGGGAAAAAATGTTCCTAACCGCACACCCCGTCGTTCGGGGCAACGAACAGGGTAGTGTGGGGCCTTCACCCACTAAAGAAACCCGCCGTGTACCGTCTCTCCGCCTTTTTTGGCGGGCCACTGGAACTATGTCACATTCCTTCGGTGGTCCGCCGGCGGCTTACCCTTCCGGGTACCCTCTACTGCCGCATCCGCACGCGGAGCGTCGCACCTTCGCGGGAGGCCTTGCGGGTGGCGGACGTTCCCCGGTCCATCCACCCGCGGCCTCGGCTAGGGCGGCATGAGGCGCAAGTACCTGCGCCTGCGCCGCCCCGGTCGCTGGCGGCGGTTTGGGTCAGCGGAAGAATCCTCCTCCCTAGCCCTCTCCGCCGCTTCCTTCCGCGAGATAACCTCCTCGCAGAAGGCAGCGACCGCGGCCCAATTCCTGTCGCTGCCAAGCATCGCTCTGACGACGCTCGGCAGTGAGAGGTCCCCCCCTATTTCCGCGACGAGTTCACGGCGCTGCTCGGCCCAAGCCGGGCACGACTCGAGCGTGTGCCGCGCCGTGTCCTCGTCACAGCCGCAGTGGTGACAGCCCGGAGTCGCTTCCCTCCTTGCAACTATGTGCAGATATCTGCCGAAGCAACCGTGCCCCGACAGCACCTGCACCAGTCGGAAGGTAAGGACTCCGTGCCGTCGCCCCGCCCACTCCTCTAGCACCGGCTGGAGCGCCCCTACGGTCCAAAGACCGGCCCGAGGCGCCTCCAACCGCACCCTCCATCTGGCCATGGCAGTTCGGCGTGCGTCGCCCTGCCACCTGGCCACCTCCCTGGGTAGGGGGCATCCGCCCCCCTCCCGCTCTTGCGACGCCCGCCGATACACCTCGGCGAGCACCTCCGCCTCCAAGTCCCACGGGGGGATTCCGGCCAACGCGCAGGCCGCCTCCGTAGACACCGTGCGGTATCCACGTATGACCCTGGATGCAACGACTCTCTGTGGTCTCCACAGAAGAGCCCTGTTCAGTGCGTCCAGGGACCCCGCCCACACGGGTGCGCCGTAAAACGCCATCGACCGGACCACCCCCGCGTAAAGCCGTCGGCACGCATTGTTTGGCCCGCCCATATTCGGCATGAGCCGTGCAAGGGCGGACGCTGCGCCGACTAGCCTCGGGGACAGTTGGCGGAAGTGCTCGCGAAAGCGCCACCGCCCGTCCAGCACCAGGCCCAGATACTTAATCTGGGCCTGCACCCCAATCTGGACCCCATCCACTGTGATCGAGGCGCCAGCAGGTGGCCGACGTCGGGGCCCATGGAATAGTAGGGCCTCCGACTTGTCCAGGGCCACCCTAAGCCCCAGCGCCCCGATCCTCCTGACCACCTCTGAGGTCCCTAAGGTGGCCAGGAACGCCGCTTCCTCGAAGTTTCCGCCCCGGGCCACGACCAGCGTGTCGTCCGCATAGCAGATGACCGCCAGCCCGGGGGAAAGCCGACAGCGCAACACCCAGTCGTAACCGATGTCCCACAGGAGCGGCCCCAGGACCGAACCCTGCGGGACACCGCACGACATGGGTCTCCTCACAACGTCGCCCATGCGGCTCTCATAGACGACGCTGCGGCCCTCTAAATAGTAGCCACACCACCACCTAAGAAGTTTAAAGTGTCACAGTCAGCTGGGCAAATCATGGTGACAATCTTTTGGGACTCAAAAGGAATTCTGTTTATCGATTAGAAAGATAACCATAACAGAGAACACTACGCTTCAATTCTTCTGTACGACAACGCGCTTGTCCATAAGAACCGTGTTGTGATGGCCACCCTTCAGAAGGTGGTCTTCATCTCACCCACCTAACTGACCTGACCTGACTCCCAGCAGTTACCTATTATCTATTCCCAAACTTGAAAAATTAACTTCATGAGCAGAAAGTTTCACGTGATAAAAAGGTGAAGGATGCAGTTTCTGCATATATATTTCTTTTTTTCGAAAGTATACATCACTTAATTAAAAGATTAGAAAAAGAAAATAGGGTAGCTGGTGAATATATTGAAAAGAAAAATAAAACTGTATTTTTATCGTTACTTCTACCCCACGTTCCACGAACTTAAAAACCCCGTTTCAAGGAATGGCAATTAAATTTAACTTGAGAATTAATTTTCAGATTATGTCAGGCAGTTCAATAGTGAGAGATGGTATCACTATAGTTAACTCATTTGGGCCAGAACTAGATTCCTTGCAAGAGGGAGATTGTGTAGGTGTTATGAGAACAAACAAGGTAATTTGATGGACAATTTTAATACTATTTGCAAAGTTATTATAACTTGCTTGTATATAATTAAATTGCTGTAAATTTATGAAGAAAACTCCTTGATATTTATAATGATTTAGCTATGAAGTTATAAAATGAAACGTCTAAATTAAAATGAATGTTATGCTATAAGTCCTTGAGCAGTAAGTAGTTTCAAAATCGTGCAATTATAAGTATACATTGTGAGATTGTCAGTGTATACAAAATTAACCTCAGATCAATATTTTTTGCCAACAGGGAGAATTGATGTTCTATATCAACAGTCAGTGTCTTGGAATTGCTGCAATAGACTTACCACCAAGGGTATTTGCTGTGATTGACTTGTACGGACAATGTGTACAAGTCTCTATAACAACAGCCAGTGAAATAAGACCAATCATGACAACTAGCTTAGATCAGGTTAGATACTATATTAAATTAACGAAGAACAAATTATTTGTGAATGTGGAAAAAGAGGACTTTAGTGCGAGCGGGAAACTCTCTTTTTCCACATTCACAAATGAACATATCAAATGTTTAAATTAACGGAATCATATTTTGACTGCATGAATATGTGCAATGGATATAAAGTCGCGACAACGCGCTTGTCCATAAAAGCCACGCTTGGCAGGTGGATTGGCGATCGCAGTGGATGTTTTTAGTACACAGGGGAACGCTGCTGCCTGGTCCCCCGGTAATCCCTTAGTCGGCTTTTACGACTCCTATAGGAAGAGACGGGGTGGAGCTATTCTTGGTGCCGGCCCCACACGGCAAGATTCTCACACAGGACAATTATTTGTGTAATCCACAAATAATTGCTCTTGAGTGACGCCCATCAATTCAATGTATGTTTGTAAAGTCGCCCCGCGGTTCAGGGTATATCCAGTAGTCAGGATTTTGTCTTTAAAAAAGAACCTGTATTGCCATTAATGGTTCCTCTTCCACATATACATCCTTATTTTAGTAGTTATCCGTTAGCCGCTCATTCAAACTGAGTTATTTTCATTTTTAGATTGAAGAAGATACTAATAATGATGACACAATCACTTCAAGCGAGACGAATGTAGCTGGTCTCCCACTTGAGACATTTTCCGGAGACATTCCTGAAGTATACATTCCAATGACTTCTGAGGGTGCTTGTGCACTTGGTTAGTTTCTTTTACCTGTGTATATAACAAAGGTTTTATTGCTGTCAAGTTATATCTTGCTTAGAAATCAATCACTGAGGGATCATTTAAATTTAGCTATGAAATCATTATTATTAAATATTTAGTTCCAGTGATACCTGAACGTTTGCGATTCCACCCACGATGTGGTATATTGGTGAAACTATCTGCAGCTAACAAGTAAGTTAAAGCAGTAAACAAATTACGTAACAAATATGCAATGAGTTTGAAAAGCATCGAAGAGTAACTTGCTATAAAAATGGCACCCACCAAAACAATGCAAAGAATAAATTATTTGAGAATAAGGAAAAAGAGATTTTTTGTACTAGCGGGAATCGAACCCGCGTCTTTTCCAATCCGGGGAAGTGCTCTAAGCCACTGAGCTATAGTACAGGTACTTCGACCATCCCAATCTCCTTATTACATTTGTCTTTACGACCAGCGCCATCTATCGGAAGCATTTACATGCATTAAACCGATATAGTAAGTTTAATTTTGCAATTAAAATTCATACTATTTGATGGCGCGATTTTTTAAACATTTTTGATCTATATTGAGGAGCATGTCAAATGCTAAAAAATATAGATCAAAAATGCAAAGAATTTTGGCTTTAAAAGTCTGTGCGACACGCACTTAGTATCAAAACTGAGGTCGTCGTGAAAGGGCACGTTGTAAAGGACACATGACAGGGGTACCAAATGCCACGAAATCAGTTTTCATAAATAAGTACAACAATTTGATAATTTTAAAGGAGAAAATAACCTACATTTCATACACAGTATATTTTGGGATGGTGTTATGCAAAATAAACGAAATGCAATTCTTTGTCGTATATAAGGGAACGCACCCATACTACGTGACCCATTTAAGAAGAGGAGGGAGTTGGAGGGAGTTGTTTAAAATACTACCCTCAGTCACAGGAGCTGGCTTAGGTTTTTGTTACGTAGTCGATTTCGCCGAGAGAAATTTCGGGCTTTTTCGACTTATCTTTGAATATGGCGCGCAGTGTTTAGTGATTCTTAAATTCACAGTTGGTGGCGCTGACGCCGTATTAATAAAGACAATAATGAATCAAATTACTTTCATGTTTCACTTTTTGCCTGCGAAATGATTAAAAATTATACCTACTTGTCAATACTACGTAGAAAACTTTAAGCTGGGTATTCTTGGCATATAGTGTCACCGTGTGTCGGTGGTCACCGAGGCGAGGGAGGGGTCGAAAAATCTTAAAAAATAGGTCACGCGTAGTATGGGTACTTTCCCTAACCTACGAAATATTAGTGCTGATTAAGAATTGGTTTCGACTTTCGAAGCTAAAATTAAGGGTAGCTTTTTCTTTTTTTTTCTTTTGTTTAGGCGGGAAAAAATGTTCATGCACCCCGTCGTTCGGGGCAACGACCAGGGTAGTGTGGGGCCTGCACCCACTAAAGAAACCCGCCGTGTGCCGTCTCTCCGCCTTTATTGGCGGGCCACTAGAACTATGTTACATTCCTTCGGTGGTCTGCCGGCGGCTTACCCTTTTGGGTACCCTCTACTGAGCGACGCATCCGCACTTGTGGCGTCGCGGGAGGCTTTGCGGGTGGCGGACGTTCCCCGGTCCATCCACCCGCAGGCACAGCTAGGGCGGCATGAGGCGCAAGTACCTGCGCCAGCGCCGCCTCGGTCGCTGGCGGCGGTTCGGGTCAGCGGAAGAATCCATCTCCCTGGCCCTCTCCGCCGCTTCCTTCCGCGAGATGACCTCCTCGCAGAAGGCAGCGACCGCGGCCCAGTTCCTGTCACTGCCAAGCATCGCTCTGACGACGCTCGGCAGCTAAAGGTATTGCCCTATTGCCGCGACGAGTTCACGGCGCTGCTCGGCCCAAGCCGGGCACGACTCGAGCGTGTGCTGTGCCGTGTCCTCGTCGCAGCCGCAATGGTGACAGCCCGGAGACGCTTCCCTCCTTATGTGAGATGGAAACCTAGTGCTTAATTATATAATCTATGAAATGTGATTAATTAAGAATCCGTTTTGAAACTGAAAAATAATATTGTAAATATAAATATTAAAAAACAATAATAAATTAAACGAATATAATGTTATAAAACATAAATGTTTTATAGTAGTGTTCGATTAATAAATAATTACATTTATTCTACTAAAATTACTTTTGCATGAAATCACCCACGCCTTCACGCGTACCAGTATTGAAACTTCATACCTATGTCACGGATAAGCGTAATGAACCATATTTAGATAGCTTTACTATTAAATTCATAACTACAGCTGCCGTAGAGTAGAAGATGTGACCGGGGCTGATTCTTGCTTGGTATTTGTTTTGAGTTACTCTTCTATGCGTTTGAAATTCATTGCAAAATAGTAATATAAATACATATTCATAATAATGCTACAATATAGTTTTAAGTCAATATCTTTTGTTATCTAACACAGTTCTATATGCAATCGTCGACTAAACATAAAATTAATAATAGATTTTTAATTACAAATTAATACTTACGGTATCAATGTTTTGGTACAGGTGTGCTGAAAGGGCTCGTCCCTTGGACGATTATAACAATGGAGTGGTGATGACCCATCGACCGCTGTACAATAACGAGTTGTTCGAAATAAGGATCGAAAGATTGGTCGACAAATGGAGCGGTAGCATTGAGGTGAGCTAATATCATAAATACGAAATGTTTTGAAGTTTGTACATCAATCATGCCTCATTATCTAAACGGATTTGTATGAAATTTGTTCGGTAGATGAGTAAGAAGGTTAGCGCTTAAACAATAGACATACAGTTCTTTTTTTGTTAGTAATCGGGTACCCAATCACTCTAAATCAGGGCTAATTGCAAATTGGGATGAAGTCAGTTCTTAGAATTTAATTATGTATATATACAACTTGAACTATTTTTGTTAATTTGTAATTGTAATTTTCGATTTTACTAGTTTAATGTTGTAAGTTTTGTTAGTATAATAATTGTACATTACAGGTTGGAGTAACCTCGCACGATCCGGCTACAATAAGGTTCCCATCTACTATGACTAATATGGAAACTGGCACAGTTATGATGTCTGGATGTAAAGTGCTTATTAATGGTCACGGCACATGTAGGGAGTACGGGAATTTTAACTTGGATGAGCTCCGAGTAAGTGAATGCCTAATATGAAAGCATAAACATTATCTATAACAAAATACCAATATTTAAAGTTTTGTCTGTCTGTTTGTTCCGGATAATCTCTGGAACTGTTGGACCGATTAGGACAGGATTTTGGGAAAATAATTAGGATTCTGCACAATATATATATATGTATATAGTGGTAACCCAGCTCATGCACTTTGGCTATACACAAGGCGCCATCTAGCGTGAGTAAAGAGCTCTTCTCAAACCTTGTTTAAAAATATCATGCCGTAGCGCTTACGAAACACCGCAGCATTTCAGAGCCTACACGTGCTTGGTAGAAAAGTCTCAAACGGGATCGTGTCCAGGTGATGTGGATGAACCCTACTACGACATCTCGTGGTCCTGTGGTAAAAAGGGGATGTTAGTACCACCTTAAACTGTTAGAACGCTCGCCATTGAAGAGTCGATAGAGGACACACCAGAGAGACGCAGTCAATCCGTCCAGCAGTCAAGTGAGTCGAGCTGGTATTTTGGTGCGCCTGCCCCGAAATGTGAGTAGTACTCCACGCGAGGGTAGACTTGTGCCTTACATAGCATAAGTTGCTTCCTCGATGTGAAATACCGCTTGGCTCTGTTCAGAAGAGCCATTTTGGCTTTGTACTCCAAATGAGTCCTGAACTGGACTTGGCTGGAAATGTCGATGCCAAGGATCGATCCCAATACTATCGGAACGGAGGCGCCACGACAAATCCGTCCTTCTTTGCAGTGAATGCTCAAACCTCTGTCTTCGTAGGGTTGAAATGAACCAAGTTCTTTTATCCCCATTCTGAGGCTTGTTCTAGAGAGCGTTCGACTTCAGAAAGAAGTTGTGTCCGTTTCTCCTCCAGCATGTACCGAGGGACTTTCTGACGGTTGGTACATCGCGCATCACCCCATCTGTTACCAGCATAGCAATGCATATTATCTATGGGGAGCCTGTCATGTATAATAATCAAACACGTATTAAACGTGTCTATAAATTATCCATTCATCCATCAGCCTTTCGACGTCCACTGCTGGACATAGGCCTCCCCAAATTGGGGGTATAGTGCCGTAATCGCCACGCTTGGCAGGCGGGTTGGCGATCGCAGTGGATGTTGTTAATACTCGAGGGAATGCTGCTGCCCACTCTCCCCGGTATTCCCTCAGTCGGCTCTTACGACTCCCATGGTGGAGAGGGGTGGGACAATTCTAAAGCCGGCCCCACACTTCCTATTAATTGTTAAAATTATAAAGTAATCTTAATTCTAATTTATTTTAGGAGGGTGATACTGTTGGCATGTTAAAGAAAGCTGATGGTAAATTGCATTACTTTATCAATGGCATAGATCAAGGTGTTGCCACAGATAAGGTCGAGTCACTGGTATGGGGTGTCGTCGACTTGTACGGCATGACGGTTAAAGTAAGTTGTTTAAATTTATTATATTGTCTCATCACAGAAAAAAATATAACTGTTATTGTCATAAATTACCTTTCTTTTGAAATTTTTGCGTGTCAACCCATTACTGTCCTCTATTAAGCATGGATCTCCTCTCAGAGTGAGAGGGATTTAGTCCGTAGTCCAGCACGCCGAGCCAGTGTGGGTTGGCAGATTTTAGAAGCCAAGAGAAAAATCTCGCAGTTTCCTCACGATGTCTTCTTTAACCGTGTAGTGGTAATTTGTAAAAAAATACATATATTTTCTAAAATTCAGAAGTGTGTGCTGTGCGATGATGTTGAACCGGGGATCGAACAATAAGGGTAAACTTACATAATTTTTATCTTATCACTGGCGATAGAAATGCCTAACTCAGAACTTATAACTATGTATTTATCTATTTGGGGTACAGGGCGTGAAAGGGACAAAGTTCTTTAGTGAAAGATTATATGGAAGTTATGAGATATAGTCTAATAAATTCCAGCCCTGTTCAATTTGATTTGTCCCATTCAAAACTTGTCCCGTGCGTATCCTTTTCTTTTTTATTTAAAAAAAAGTGTTTTTTTCGTGTCACAAAATAATCATCACGCAACCTCCATCGGTTGTTGCAGTGTGGCAAATGATTAAATTGCCTAAAACATCTTAACTTTCGGAGTTCGTCCGTACAAAATTAATTACTCTAGAGAATGAAAATTGTACAAATGGGCTTTGTGTGACGGTTTAAGTTCGTAATAAAATTACACTTCTCCGTACGTGTTCACAGAGTTTACCTACCATAACAACAGATTAAATAATTTCAACTTCATAATTTTACTAGGTTGTTTTTTTTTATTCCATCCATCCATCCATTAGCCTTTTAACGTCCACTGCTGGACGTAGGCCTCCCCAAGAGAACGCCACAACGAGCGGTCCCGTCATGGGGGATAATGCCGTAATCGCCACGCTTGGCAGGCGGGTTGGCGATCGCAGTGGATGCTGTTAATACTCGAGGGAGTGCGGCTGCCCACTCCTCCGGTAATCCCTCAGTCGGCTCTTACGACTCCCGTGGGTAGAGAGGGGTGGGACAATTCTAAAGCCGGCCTCACACGGCCACCGGTGACGGGCCACACGGTTTTTATTAAAAATATGTATTCTTCAAATAAGGTTTCATAAGTATTTATTCTCCGTAGGTATCTATTGTAGACCCTTGTGAAGATATAGAGGGTAATCCACCAGTATTAGATACTCCTCCGGAGTCGCCTTCAACGAGTAAGTGTTTAGTGCCTACTTTATTTCAGTCCCAAGTTTGCAGTGTGACTTAGTTATATGTATTCTCGTTCACTACATCATATGTGTAAAGTCAACTGTGAAATTCATGTTTCCTTAGACCCCTCTGTACGGCATGTCATAATCACTCGTTAAGACTATGGGGCGGTCCGACCCGGGTGGTAACTTTTGGGAGTGGCTAAATTTCACAGTGAATACTAACAATATTTATAATCTGAACTAGAACATTGAACCATTTGTAATTAATAACTAATTCAATTCTAATGCCTTTCGGAGCTAATTTAGTTTTCAATTGAAATGTCTAAATAAAGGGTCGGTAACATTTGCCTCTATCGCAGACGTCTGGTATCATGCTAGGCCACTCGGAGTCAACCGAACACAGACCCGAATTCTGTTCCGTTAATAAGAATTTCGTAATAATAAAATATGCAGTATAATTGAGTTTGAATGTTGTAGGTAGGTGCAGGCCTAAAATAGACGAAGATAGCCTTTTATTTCATTCGCTGCGTGATTCGAATGTTGTTGTTATTAATGATGGTAAGACTGCTCATAGGCCTAAGTAAGTATCTCATTATATATTATGTAGCTTATACGTTAATGATTAATCTATTTTGGAGTCTTAATTAAATCTAATAAACATTACTATTATTTTAATATAAAGTATTAAGACATGTATATGGAAATGGTGTATGATAACCATGGTGTGGCTATGCATGTAACCTCGATCAAACTCAAATGTATAATAATATTTAACCAAAAGACACCTCTTTGAAGTTAAATAAGTGAGTTTTCAATAAAGTAAATATGATTTTGTAAATTCTGATTTGTAGGGTTTGGTTCTTGTCCGTATTAAGCTACCGTAAATTATTTTCTTGAACTCCTCAGTCTGTAGGGGAATAAAGCTGAGCTTATCACCAATGAATTTCGATAATTATAACGTAACTATTCCTAAACACATTATTGCTTATTGCTCAATATAGAATTATGGTCTATTTAAATCACGTAATATTATTGATACAAATCCGAATAAGTATAGCTATTGCTTACAATAATATACATATTACTATTAGTGATATTGGTCATGAAACACCTCATTTAATAATATATTTTTCAGTGCTTTCAAATACTTCAACAACGGAATCGTAATGACGAACCGCACTTTAAAAACCAACGAGTTATTCCAAGTGCGGCTCGACCTTGTGGTACCTAAGTGGGCTGGAAGCATTGAAATTGGGGTCACGCAGCTATCTTCTCACGACATACACTTTCCATTCAAAATGAGCAATGCAAAGTAAGTTCACCTATCTAACTGCTTCTGTTGGTACTGGTGCATCACTCGCGCGTCTCCAACTTCAAGGAAATGAGTTGAAGTATAATAAGGAGAGGGTTTGGGCCTCCGGCGCTCACATTCACGGTACGAATCACAATAGGAATACCGACTGTAGGTTCCGTGCTGATCTTTCATGAGAGCGTGGTACTTCCCCGATCGTTTTTTTTTTATTATTGCATGTGGTGGCTGACGAGCCACAGCCAATCTGTTGGTAAATGGTAACCGTCGCTCGTAGACTCAATTATACCGAGAGTATTGTCAAGCCGCTGCTCACCATTTCATTTCACAGATATGAAATGAAAGAATAAACGGCTATCTCCTGCTACAATCAAAACGCAACGATGTGCTTCATGGCCGGTCACACGGGAGATGGTGGTACCAACTCGCACGGGCCCGATACCAAGTGAGTACTCCCACTCGGTACCCAGCCGTACCACCAGTAATGCAATGGACAATCATTGCTTACTTCCCTTAGTCGCCTCATACAACACCCGTGGGGAAGAATGGGGTGGGGTTATGACACTTGTATTCTTATTCCATCACCACATGGACAGCACGGAGCCGGCTTATACAAGCTGACACACGCAAGGCTCTAACCATTCGAAAACGGCTACCTACCAGTTATATAATTATTTGTAGGCGTCAATTGATGAAGTTTTAACATATGTATAATATAAGTGGTGACGGACGAAACTAAATTTATCACGTCGCTCCAGCCTATCCACATATCTATAACAATATATGTATTTAAAAAAAAAACAGTATTTTGCGTTCCTCAAGAGTTGGGACTATCAAATGCATAGAGAATATAAGTATGCGAGTTTAAACAAAAACTAGTTTCAGCTTAATTATATTAGTAATATTTTGTAATAGACTTAAAATGTATGTTTATGTTAAGATGTATGATATCATTTGTTTTTATATGATCATAACTTATATATGTTGTTTTAAGGTCCGGCACCTGGGCAGTGACCGGAGAAGACGTCATGCGGGATGGCACCATCCTAATCCCGCAGTATATTAGGAACCTAAATAAACTTGTGGTAAGAGTTTTTAAAGCGCTGACAAATCCCTCCCCCTTCTGTCATTAATATAAATCATGATATCGTCCACAATTGTAAAGGTATTGTAAGCACAGATTTGGATGAAATTTGGCAGATAGATAGATGAGACACTGAATCAAAATATCGGAACTG
Source organism: Leucoma salicis (assembly GCA_948253155.1). Classification (NCBI taxonomy): domain Eukaryota; kingdom Metazoa; phylum Arthropoda; class Insecta; order Lepidoptera; family Erebidae; genus Leucoma; species Leucoma salicis. The sequence goes on from OX411803.1 coordinate 16,918,236, forward strand.
AACTCTATATTGCAAAAAATGAACAGTACACGTACCTACGCCTATCCTAGCTATTTCGGCACATGTTTTAAACCCAAACAGATTTGAACGAAATCTGGTAAGTATACATTATGGCAAAAAATGCTCTATGGTGCCTATCAATCTTGAAATCTACACAGACGAAGTCGTGGGCACGAGCTTGTTTATAAATATATAATTTTACAACATTTATTTCAATAATAACCTAGTGGTACTTGCGAGTTCTAACTTACCGTCATAACTAACTAACTAACTTATCATCACGCCATTTCCCTTGCGGGGTAGGCAGAGAGAACAGAGTGCCAAGAGGCTCTATTCTTGCATACATCTCTTGCTTCCGCAACATTCATAACTCTCTTCATACACGCTCGCCGGTTTCGGAGACTCCTGACTCCACCTTCCTTCAATACATGACCAATTTGGTCTAGGTAGGTAAGTCTCGGTCTCCCCCTGTACCTACATCCTTCCACTTTCGCATTGTATATCTTCTTAGCCAGTCGCTAGTATTCTTACCGTCATAAAGATGAGGAATATCCGCCATTTTGATCATTTGACCTGGTGCACGGTGTCCCCTTTCTCTTTCACTCATCACATGTTGTCCGTTTCGCTATCTCTTTTCTACGTACAGTTCATTAGAAAAGTCGTTAACAAACAACCAAATGTTTATTTAAATGTTGTTTCTTGTTAAGGTTACTTCGTGTTTGTTATTGTTTCAGTGTTGTTTGTTCGATGTTATTATTTGAATTTGCTGTTTGGAGGACAAAAATATCCCAAGCATGTCAGGTAGCTCAATGAGAGATTAATTAAACGCGACCACTATTGATAAAATCCTTAACATGCAAACTATTTTTCTTATTTTGCCCATCAATAAGAAAACAATATGCACACCCCGGAGATCTAAGTTAAATTACATAAAATAATACTTTTAAACTAGCTCTTTTCTAAGCTAATGTACATGCGCATTCTCCCGGAGAAGCTAACTTTATTGAAATAATATTTGCGCTTATGATATACAACTGTAAATCATATACAAGACTAGTTTTTCATGTTCTTTTTTGTCTTAGGAGGGCGACACAGTGGGCGTGATGCGAACAGAAAATGGTATACTACATTTTTTCATCAACGGTATCGATCAAGGGCCTGCAGCTTTCAATGTTCCAGAGTTTATATTTGGAATTATTGGTACGTTTCATTCTTTATATTACTGTAAAAATGTGGCTTAGATTAAGACGTGTGGGTGTAGGCTGTAGGTACGGGTGAAATATGTTGAAAAGTGGATGACGTAATCCGCATTCGGCCAGCGTGTTAGACGTGTACACATGACACGCGTGATAAACTAATCTCATGATTTCGGGAGCCCTTCTCTTCGTATGTCGCTGTAAAGTATTAGCGAGTTAGTACTATTGGCTAGTAGTGTGTTAGTATTTAGTGCTATTATATTACAAGTACCTGGATGACCGAGCTAGGCTCGGTATTATTATTTTTATAGGGAAATCGTGAGTTTTTCTCACAAAAGAAAGAATAAAAAAAGGAGAACAAAAAAGTCGAACTGGAGACATCTGGACTCGAACCGGGGTCTTCTGGTTTTGGGACCGCCCGATTTCCCACCTGAGCTATTATAACCTTGTAGATGGTGGCGAAATTTACCTTCGTATTCTAATAATATTGTAGCAGTTTTTCATTGCCCGAAAACTCGGATAAAACGACGTATTATAAAAATGAAACCTAGCTAGATCGATTTATTGCCCCCGAAACCCCCTGCATACTAAATTTCATGAAAATCGTTGGAGCCATTACCGAGATTCAGATTATATAGGTATATATACTCGTATATACAAGAATTGCTCGTTTAAAGATATTAGATTTTAGTGGTATAAATAAATAAATATGACTTTTTATGGTAGACTTGTATGGACGAGCCGCTCAGGTGACCATCATAGAGACGTTTATGGCACCCCCGGCACCACCGGCACCATCGCTCCATTCACCAGATTCACCCTTGTCCTCAGACTCAAACGCTACTATATTTCCGTAAGTTTATTTTTGAAGTAAATAATTCTTTAGTAGCGACTTGAAAGTAGTAAATTCGGATTTTTTTCGAATGGAAGTAGCAGTTTTATACGGAAGTGACGTAGTAGGAATGACAGGTTCACCATTTTGTGATTTTGTTGTTGTGTGGTGACATTCGTGTAATGTTTATACGCACTCGTTTAATATGATCCTCCATCTGGTAGTTTAGGAGTTCAAAGTGCTAAATTTCATTTTATTTTATGAATATAATATTTTTAGTAATATCTACCATATAATTCAAATTTTACTTCAACCGCGCATAAAGGTTACACGCACTCATTTAATATTTTTTGTTCAAATTGCTTATCCTACCAACATATAATAAAACAATAGCAGACTGTGCATTAACGGTAGCTATAAAAAATGGAGGAGGCATGATAAGAGAAGGGCAACTAAATACTAAACGTTTTTAAATATTTGTCTTTCTGCCTGTTTGTTCTGAAATTACTAAACGGATTTTAATGTGAATTTTCACGGAATATAGCATAAAAATATTTTTTAAAGATATTAATACTAAATTTCAGGCAGAAAAAGTAGTGTCTGGTATTTTCAGACAGGGCTAAAGCAGTTTAAATATTAGTCCCTATCGTTAGGAGAGACTAAATAGTAGTTGCGCCGTGTGGGACCGGCTTTAGAATGCGCCCTGTGGGGCCGGCTTTAGAATTGTCCCACCTCTCTCTACCCACGGGAGTCGTAAGAGCCGACTGAGGGAATACCGAGGGGTGGGCAGCAGCACTCCCTTGAGTATTAACAACATCCACTGCGATCGCCAACCCGCCTGCAAAGCGTGGCGATTACGGCACTATCCCCCATTTCTTGGGGAGGCCTATGTCCAGCAGTGGATGTTGAAAGGCTGATGGATGGATGGATGGAAATAACAGTATATGCCTGTCTAAAGCGGTACAGTGGCTAATAGTCCTCCACTTGCGGCGGAGATTCACGCCCAATTCTAGGCATTAATAGTAAGGAGATAAATATCGATATCTTTTATAAGTGTTGTGACATTTCAGCGAGATGTGTTTCCATCGCGTCCATGGCCGTAACGCGCGCCTCAATCGCAACAGACTTATAGCTTCCCGAGCTACAGTGTACTCAGAGTTTAATGATGCAGTTCTGTTCAGCTCTCGACCACTTAGAGAATGCGATATGTTTGAAGTGAGGATAGACAAAATGGTTGACTGTTGGATTGGCAGTCTCGAAATTGGTAATAAGATTTTTCACTTCAAATATAAGACTTACGGTTCAGGGATTTTCAGTACGTTCTATTGGGATGCACTAGTATGTTCTAGATAACTTTATTAGTCTGTTATGGAATATGTCCTGGATCTCGTTCAGAAGCCTGCTTGACGGGTTAAGGGTTATTGATGATGATGTCATTATAACATGGGATTCTCTAAATAGTTTATAATCACTGTTCGCGTCTGTTTTTTTTCTATTACTTCTTCTAAACAGCACGATGAATTTCAATACGGTTTTTAATATAATTTAGATTTTTTAAAGAAGGTTTTAAGTATTGCACCTGTGCTAGTGAAGGCAGGAAATAAAACTACTTTCTCTAAGTCTTAAATATTTAACAGCATTCATGGTCATGGGTGGACCACCAGTAGTCATATCATAATGTGTAATATTCGCGTAAGTTTAATAAAGTAAAATGTAGCAGTCTTTACCTATTATGCTAACGGAGAGCAGGTTATAACACATTTAACGGGTCTATACGCGCATTAAACTTCTCAAAATATTATTATTTTGACTAACCTTAACGTATCGGCTAAATTGCACCAGCCGTGGTCACAAATAGACTGGTGAGAGCATGTGTTCATTAGTTAAAAAGTGAGGGTACTTGAAGATCCTCTCACACAATATAAAGCGACATGTAGACCAACAAATTATTTGTCAAATTTTACGTGTTGGTCAATTTTATTTAATAGTTGTGTGGCTTTGTTTGACGTGTTAATCGGAAATTTTGATTGAGAGAGTGATTGAAGCGCGTTTGACAAACACGTTTTAACGTTTGAACTATTGTTTGATGAAAACGTGGAATTTGACAAACACCTTGGTCGAACAAATTGGATCGTTTACATGGCGCTTAACTGACGAACACCTGCTCTCACCAGTCTACTCACGTTAAGTCACGAGTAGACTGATGAGTTTCGGCAATTTTGGCTGAGTTGACGGTTGGTGCAACAGCCGAAACGTCAAGGATAATCAAAATAATAGTATTGAGAAGTTTAATGTGCGTATAGACCCGTTAAATGTGTTATAATTAATATAAAACGTGAAAGTTCAAAAAGTACTATTACAAACCGATACGGAGAGTAGCTTGTTTGTTTTAATACATACTCATAGTAAAATAGTAAAGAATAATTACTAATATATCATTTTAATATCAGGCGTAACAGCAATACGACCGGAGGATTTGGAAGCGAGTGGGGGGGTTGGTGCAATAGCTGGTACTGCTACTGATCTCTGCTGGGACACTTACATACTAAGTGGGGCAGCCATGATGAAGGACGGAGAGTGTGTTCGCAGCGGATACCCTCTAGACCTAGACACACTTACCGTTGGTAGCCGAGTAGGTAAGTCAATATTTCACGATTGTATTTTCCTACAGGACAGTTTAAATAATTATGAAAAAACATTAGGTTCATTAAATGTTAGAGGAGATAAGAATAAAATACATTCTTGGGTTAAAGTCGTATTATTACTTAGGTATACACAAGTTGATTGGGATGATTGCGTGAAATATGTTTCTTTATAATTGTAAGAATAAACTTCACAATCATCGAAGATATCAGCGGTAAAAAGTATCAATATTTTCAATGTACAGATGGTGGAGTGGCTTAGATACCGACCAGACCAGTGAAGTGTTGTGGGTTCGATTCCCAAACTGGTAAATTTTTTGTGTAATGTAATCTACAAATAATTCTTCAGTGCCTGTGTTATTTTTGTCCGAATTGTATATTTGTAAAGTCAGGGGACTTTGCGATACAAGGATTATTCCGTAATGCAGGGTGTTGTTTATAAATTTTTTTTTCTGATGAATCATAGAAGCTTTCTAGTAATGTCACTGAAAGTACATAAAAAATATTTCGATTTTGTAATTAATAATCGGTTCCTGACTTGGTTACAAATGTTGTAGATATTGCATTAATAATAAATGATGATTAGTTAAAATAACATCGTAATAAGAAGCCGGCTAATTGTATTTCAGATGCCGTATGTGTGTACAATATCTTTGCTATTGATACATGATACTTAGCTTGTATCAGGCAAAAAAGTATCGCGCTGTACCTATTTGAATAAATTGTGACGATGTTCGAACCCACGACTTTTTTTTTAAAAAGCACTTCTCAATACGTGTTCTTAGTAATTTACCATGTCTTCGTAATTGGTAATTTTTAAATCTGTACACCCATCCTCCTTGTGTAGTCTCTCAGATGTACTTGGTTGAAATCTGATTATCACAGGAAACTCGAAATCTCTATGCTTTATTACCATTTAATACGCAAGATCCTATTTCCAAGGAATCACACGTATAGTTACCTTATATGGTATCCTATCTCTGTACCTCTAACGAATTTGTTAGATATGCTTATTAGTACTAAAGACGTGATTATCAAGCTTCAATAATATTAATAAGACATCCTTAAATGAAGCAGAAACGCTGCATATTATTTCTTCGTTTTCTATGGTTTCGAAATATGACTCCTGTGTTAAAATGTAATGTTTGATACGCAATTGTAAAGCTTATTTTTCTTTCTAATCTGGAAGGATAACTAAGTCAAATAAAAGGTTCATTAAGTTATTACATAATTTTATCGCGTGTATCAGGATTTAAAAACTACTTTCCTAATTGTAGTCCTTCGTATGGGTCGTTTAGTGATTAATATATAATATAATCTATAATCAAGCTCGCCTAATTTGTCACTAGGTATGATGTGGCACGCGGATCGCAGCCTTCATTATTATTTGGATGGTATAGATATGGGCAGGGCGTGGTATGTCCCGCATCTGAATATCTACGCCGTTGTCGATCTGTATGGACAATGTACACAGGTAATTTTGTTGTTATCAAACGATGAGGTTTTTAAAAAAATGTAGTTTAATATTAAATTCATAACGAAACAAATTAATAAAATCGCTGACAGATGAGATAAGTAATATATCCGATGTCTAATTAACTAGCGGATTACCTGCGGCTTTGCTTGCGCCATACGGATAAATCTATTTTGGATAGGATTTGCGTAAAATCGTTTGTTAGAGCTCACTTACAATATCAAAGAAACCCATATGAAAATATTCACGGTTCTAGCCCAAGGAGGTTTGGCCTATGCATTGATAGATTGATCAGTCAGTCATTATTTTTTATACATGGATAACATCGATTGATATGCTATGGTGTAGTTATTTACGTTTGAATCTAGATAAAAAATGTCCTTCAGTAACCAATATGCGAGTGATGCGAGATGTGTTATACTTTTGTCAATTACGCTTTCACAATTTAATAATTAAAGATAATAGATACAAATGAAGACAAAATCTAAAATATATTCCGTTTGTTGTAACTATATATGATCAAATCAACCTAGTGCCTACACTGCCGATAGACGTAATTTTATTCCGAATAAGATTTTAAAGGCATCTGCGTTTTTTTTACGAGTATATAATTTATTATGTTTAGGTGACGATACTTCAGAACGAGGAAAGGACTTACAACTATAACGCTGGCACTAACTCTGATAACTCTGTGTTGAGCAATTCGAGAGCTATGTCTTCACCACCCCCACCGTACTGGTATGAACATTTTCATTTTTTGTTTTTTTCGAGTACAATAAAACAAACTTTTCTATATAACTAGCTCACCCGGCGAACTTCGTACCGACATATTTTTTTTCGTGAATATTTTGCAATGAAAATGATTAAAGTATTAATATCGCTATAAAAAAATAGGAGTTATTAGAGAATTTAGGGTTGTATGTATTTTTTAATGCCGAAAATAAATATTTTTTTTTCCACGTAATAAAAAAGAAATATTTGCGGTGGACCACCCTTAACACTTTTCGCATCCTATTCTCAGACCTACCGAATATACACACAAAATTTCATAAGAATCGGTCAAGCTGTTTCGGAGGAGAATGGTGACAAACACTGACACGAGAATTTTATATATTAGATTACGTTAAACACAAAGTGAAAAATGTGAAATCGAAAATAACAGTCAGGAGCAGGATTTGAACCTGCATCTTCTGGATACCGTCCAGATGCTTATTTTCATATGATGTGTTATCGAAATTAGCAGTCAGGAGCAATTGTCAGGATGGCTGAATTGGTAAAGCATCTGGACGGTATCCAGAAGATGCAGGTTCAAATCCTGCTCCTGACTGGTATTTTCGATTTCACATTTTTCACTTTGTGTTTAATGTATAGAGCTAAGCATGTCAAATGCTAAAAATATATATAAAAATATCTAAATATTTAAAGGGTTTGCGTCATTATTAGGTAAAATCTTAATTGTAAAATTAAGTTTACCTGGTCGGTATAATGTATGAAAATACGTCTGACAGATGGCGCAGGCGTCACCCAAAGACGTTAAGTATGATGTGTTATCGAAATTAGCAGTCAGGAGCAATTGTCAGGATGGCTGAATTGGTAAAGCATCTGGACGGTATCCAGAAGATGCAGGTTCAAATCCTGCTCCTGACTGTTATTTTCGATTTCACATTTTTCACTTTGTGTTTAATGTATAGAGCTAAGCATGTCAAATGCTAAAAATATATATAAAAATATCTAAATATTAGATTACGTTTCATATATTTATAATTATTGTAAAAAAATGTTACAGGAGCTTTTCTGAATACTGTGGTGACAACATATGTCTGATGCTCGATTATTCAATCGCTAAACGATCAACTCCAGATCCTACGTCAAATCTCGTATTTAGCTCATCACATCTTGCAGTTGAAGAGATATACGAGGTAAAATATAAAACACAATGAAATAGCAGGTGGTCGCTGATATTTTATTTATCACACTTTATGTATGACTGAGCTAGGTATTTTACAAATCTCGAGAACATAACACCACAATTTGTTGCAATATGAATGATGAAACTTCTACTAGAGACAAAGTACTGAAAATTCCCTATAACTTAATTCCACTGCTTACCATTATTTATAGCTATAATATAATTTCTAACACATTTTTAATAAATTATTTATATATAGTGTTCGTTCCACAGATACGAATAGCTGAATGTAAATCTGGTTGCGCGGGCAGTTTCCGTATGGGTATCACAGATATTAATATACTGAATGCCTATGTCAACCGAAGTTTGCCCCCAGCTATATCCAGTCTGCCAAATTTTACGGCTTACATTGATGGTAATTTCAATATTGTGCTTTTGATATTGTTGTTGTTTATATTTTTAAATATTTCTATTGTTAAAAAAATCCGGTCAGTGTTATAAACACAACATTTTTATTAGTTACTGGCCTTTGCCTGCGTCTGCGCCGCAGCCAAAAGCTAGTTTTTAGGTTATATCTCAGGGTCCTGATATAGTAGCGGGATAAAATCTATACCAGTTTTTAAGTCTAATCAAGAGATATAAATTTTTTTTTAACGACCACCTATTATAATTTACTTATTTCAAAATTTCCTTCAAATAATTGAGATTTGGGTAAAATAATTTCAATGTTGAAAATGAAAAATAATGGCGGTTATGCTGGCCGGCCACAAAAAAAAACTTTAAATAAATAATTATCTCAGCAGTTGATCTAAATTAAATTTCACTCATTTTTGCATGTTTTTATTTTTACTTTCCTTGTATTCATAATGAAAAGCAAAGTGTTTACCTCGGGTTAACTACTACTACTAACTACTTTCACCCCTAGGATAACAATGTACTATTTTTTTACTGAAGGTACCCTGATATGTACCTAGAGAGGCTTTAACACTAACAAACACATTGTCGCCCTACATCCGTGCCTGGTATCAACTCAATATTTACTAAGTAGAATTCATGTTTAATAAAATTGCAGGGGGATATATGGTAAGCACTCAAACTGCTACAGATGAACACGATATTCAAACATTCACGCCATCATTTGAATGGCTTCGACCCGGTGACAGAATTGGTCTGAAAAGGACTAGTAACTGTAGAGTACTAGTTTATTATAACAACGAGGAATTAGATTTGGCGTTTGAAAACGTACCTGATGTAAGTGTCATTCAAAACCGTGTTTGTGTGTGTGTGTGTGTGTGTGTGTGTGTGTGTGTGTGTGTGTGTGTGTGTGCGTACGTGCGTGTGTGCGTGCGTATGAGTGTGTGCGATGTGCGTGCTTGCCTGTGTGTGTTTATGTGTATCTTTTAATGCAGCTATATCCACCTAACACTAGACAAACGTAGAGTTTTAACGAGTCACACGCGGGTGAATATAAAACAGATTTATTTATGCTATTCACTCTGGATTAACTTAATGTAAAATGATGTTGATTTATGTAATATGGTATTGAAGTTTAACCTTTAGCGACAGACATTTACGCAACATGCTGATAACTAGACTCATAAAAAGTCGATACGGTTTTAGATTAATTCTTAATACAAAATATGACCAGTCTTCAGAATCTTAAGCACAGTTTCAAGGTAGTCCGCGTCGCGGTGCTCTACAGGATATCGCGTATCTTTGTAATGTCGAATTTAATTCGATATACATGACGTTATTCCTTTTATACCTGGGGTGATGTACGTGGCGAATAAGGGTAATAAGTACATAATATCTGAAAGAGAAGAAACACTGAATACAAAACCAGGTAGTGGGGATTGCTACCAAGTCAGTCTCTAAAGCGTCACTTGTTGCAAAAACTGCACAGGTAGTACTAGTGTCGTCTCTAAATTTTAAATTGCCGTGTAGCATTTCCAGTGTTATACAAATCCCGTCCAACCTCGTATCTTGACAATATTGGTCATACTTCGAAAGATAATAAAAGAGTACTCTATATTTCAGAAAGTTTATGTCGTTATGGAGTTATTTGGTACCGTGACAAAGATACAAGCTCTGAACCAGGGTGCTGTTGTTGTAACGAACGGCGTGCTTCAAGATGCAAGTAAGTATGCGGCTTTAATTACAACGTTGCTGACTACGCTAGCGCTTCTTATCATGTAACCTTATACCGGACTGAGCCCCCATGAGCGGTGTAATGATTTATGCAGTGTCGTCTTACATCGTGTAAGTTCTATTCCTCAGGGAGCAATTTACAAATATTTTGTTGTAAAATAATTCATTATAGTTTTCGTCTTTATAGTTAAGACACACTCTTGGATCCTTTTTTACATTTTTAAAACAACAATCACGTAGTTTTGTACATAGGATAGAACTGTATTTCATTTCATTACGTTATATGTTAGTGTTATAGCTCCTCAAAGCTTCCAATCATGTGAAAGAAATATTTTACATTATAATTTATTGAAAAAACTAGCTGACGCCCGTGATTTCGTCCTCACATATTACACGAGGATAAGGTTTTCCCCCTTTTTTTTTGTTAGGGCGGGAAAAAATTTCCTAACCGCACACCCCATCGTTCGGTCCAACGACCAGGGTAGTGTGGGGCCTGCACCCACTAAAGAAACCCGCCGTGTGCCGTCTCTCCGCCTTTATTGGCGGGCCACTGGAACTATGTTACATTCCTTCGGGATAAGGTTTCCCCTGAGATCTTAAATGAAATGAAGATTTAAATGAAATAAAGCCTATAATTTGCTTATCCGTGAAAACCGCATCAAAATCCGTTTTGTAATTTCAGAGTTAGTCTCTAACAAACAGACAGAAAATAAAATTAAAATCGTTTTGTATCCCTTACCTTACCTTTCTGCATTTTTGATATTACCTTCATACATCAATAAAATAATTGAAATGCAATTTAACGCGCCTATCGGTGATTACTTTCTAAAATATAAAATTTGCCTTAAATTTTTTTTATGTAGCTTATGTATCATCGCCCAATATAAGTTTTATTTTTTAATGCAGTGGCGAACGGCGCATTCCGGAAGTCGAACATTAATCAACCAAACAACATTTACACAGAGAACATAGACGGTTTGTTTGAAGCAAACATGACCAATATGTGCGTATTAAGTGGCGAATCTGCTGACGGGAGCATAGACGACTTTGGCATGGGACCTTCAGTAGAACCGAGCGCTGCACTGGACGCATCTGAGAGCGAGGGCCCTCAAGCAGAAGGAAGTGCTACTAACAGCTTAACTCAAAGCCCGGCATTGAGTCCAGCACCTGATGATGAATGCCTAAACCCCACGATGCCGCCAATAGTGGTCACGCCTAGTGCACCACCTGTCTCACCTCCTGGCGATGCTGATGCAGAAGCTCTTCAAGCTGCAAATCTTCCGAAGCCGGTTAATAATGTGGAAGATCCTGCATTACCGGCGGATCAGCCAGCAGAAAATGGCGAGCCACCTCTTGAAGTACGCCGCGGACGGAGAAATCTGCCCTATACGTTATCTTATGTTGGGGAAAATATAAAACTATACAGCTCTGGTGAGACCCAAATTAGTTACTTTTAGCTGAATACTGACCCGCTATTAAATGTGTATGCGTTACGTTGGATAACAGATAAATATATTAGCTTTTGTAATAACGGGTTCTCACAGCGTTTTGGTATTCCGTTCAAAGCAAACATATGCTTAAATGTCTTTCTGTGACTGATGATTATTGTCCCCATGCAGACACGGTGGCCGTACGATTCAAAGGATATCAAGAAGCTATCGCTATAGCGGGTCATCCATTACGACGAGGACATCATTTTAGCGTAAGTGATTATTTATTATGTAATCTTTAAATTATAATTGTGTTATTGCAATATATGCAATTATTATATATATAATTATGTTATTTTGTATATTTGCCCAGCTCTTATTGTTACAACCGCCGAGGCTATCATAATGCGATCGTATTGGGTTATCTTATGTATTACTTATTAATATGTTACATATTACTGACAGTATTTTTAGTAATAAGGTGTGTCGTATTTATAATAACATTACATAAATAATTGACTGCGCTTATAATTATCATTACAATTCTTTTTTTTTCGTTAAATTTGAAATAATATAAAATAACAGATAATATATATATATATATATATATATATCACGTAGGTATATACCATCACGTAGGTTTTATGCTTGTTTGTCACCTATATATATATGTGTGTGTTTAAAACACAGCATTTGTTGAAGACACGTCCATTATTTAGCCTTGGATCATATAAACAATTCTTACCTTTCTCTTGTTTATGGTACCTTTCTCTTTCACTGACAGCCGAGCGTTGTCCTTTCGCCAATTGAAAGGTTTTTGTCACCTGCAGCCAACTTTTATGTCATAGCGTTCATTTATTTTGATATGAGAACATGTAAATTTTTTCCTTGCCAATTTATTGAACAAATATTTTGTAATTTTTAATACGCAAGCTGAATTGATTATTTAAGGGTAAGAACAATAGTAAGTGATGGATTCGGAAACTCAGTTTCTGTTACTTCGGACCAAAAACGGAACTCGCATACCCACGTATCTCTCGATTTGAGTGATTGATTGATTTTGGCGATTGTAGCTCGTCTTTGTCTTAGGAAAATGAGAAGGGTTATCGCTCGCCTCCGTGTAATAAATGTCGTAAGTATAAACACAAAATTATTTATGATTGATGGACTGATACGCCAAGTAAGTGTTTATATATGGTTCATAGATATAGTAACGTATAGATCACCTGACAGCTCGATAACGCGTTACCAATTATAATTTGTCAATGTGTGTGTTGGATAGTGTTGTAAGTTTTAAGACATAGACTGACTATCGAGAAAATAATAAAACAAATAATTTCTTTAACGAACTCGCTTATTCAAATAATCATCTTCAACTAATAAAACAAAACAGACATAATAAATTATAACATAATTAATTCGTTTTTATTTATATCACCAACAACGTCAGTCAACGATATTATCACGGAGTATAGAAAAAGAGCGGAGGTGTTTCGAGGCAAAATCTCTTTAGAACGAAGCGTCGCTAAATGCGGGTTTTCGGGGGACGAGGTACAACAATAAAAATCCATCTAGCGGGGAAATGTATTTTACATCGTAATAGAGAAAATTTTTCATTAATTTAGTTTGTCTATTCACCACTACGGCGTTACAAGCACAACAGTTTGTTTCAGAACATTCCATATGCGTTAGTATGGCTGGACCACATTGTTTATACTAATTTATTCATCACCACGCCATCTTCCTTGCGGAGTAGGCAGAGAGAATAGAATAAGGAATAGCCAAAAGGCTCTATTCTTGTATACATCTCTCGCTTCCTCAACATTCATAATTCTCTTCATACACACTTGACGGTTTCGGAGACTTCTGACTCCATCTTTTTCAATAAATGACCGATTTGGTCTAGGTAGGTGAGTGTCAGTCTCCCCCTGTACCTACATCCTTCCACTTTCGCATTGTATATCTTCTTAACAGTCGCTCGTCCGGCATTATTTGCACATGTCCGAACCATCGGAGCATTCCCTTTCGCATCTTTAGACTAATACTCTCTTTCATACCTAGTCGCTTTCTTACATCGTCGTTACGAATGCGGTCAGTCGGCTTCACTCCACAGATTCTCCGCAGAGATCGCATTTCTCCCTGCAGGTACTGTTAAACCAGGCACGGGTACGACCGCTGACGGGTAACTTGGTGCTTGCGATGAACCGCGAATGAACCAACCCTATTAGCACAATATCCATCACGCAGTCCTAACGTATACATGCGGTTATAATTTCTGTATAAACAGGGAATTTAAAATAATAACAAATAAATCAATAATACGATGAAAAAAAACACAATTTAATAAATAACATGACGTTAATACTTATATTCGATAATGGGTTCGCTGGTGTGACGCAAACTTTTTGTTATCAATTATTGCCGAATACTCACCGACAGATGACATGTAATTCTTTAATATTTTTTTCTCACATATCATGTAACTAAGTAATAAATCTTTGAAATAATTTATATTTTATAAAGGATTTTCCTTTATAAAAGCTAAATTTACTTATTTGTGACGAAAATTCTTATAATTATGCTTTTATAATATTAGAGTGACGATATTGTGGAGTTGTAGGTATAATGCACTTTTCGACGACAGATGTCTCTTTGTAATGAAAATGTGTTTTAAAAAATAAATATATATAAATTTAAACGGCTTACACATGAAATGATATGCCATCTTGTTTTAATTTTGCTCCTGAGCAATTTTTACACCCATCAACAACGCACTTCATTGTTAAAAGAATTTAATACCTATATAAACGTGAGAAAAGAGCGAACCGATCGCAGTAACGGTTCATTTGATACTACGGTTTTAGGCCTCGCCCACTGTGACGTCGTTGACCTAGTTGAAGGCGACATGACCTAGTTGCCTTGTGGCATCTCCGCTATTTTCTGCACTCCGTGGATATTATGCATTTTATAACTGAATTATACACTTAGCTTTTCACTTCTGTTGCGAAGAAATTAATTCTAATTCAAATTGAAAGCGATATTGTAAGAAAATATATCTTTACAAGTAAAAACATAAACCTACTTATAATTTTTAACTTATCTATTTAACTAAATCGACTTAACCGACAATATCTGCTGTATAACTTTTATTGCATTTTTTCCATTAATGTGTTAGGAGAAAATGTTCCAAATATTTAGGATAAATATCGATAATATACTTGTCGATAAAGTCAAGCCCATGTATAAGTAATTAAAAAGTTTTTTACTAAAATCTGGCAAATATGTAACGAAGCGACATATTTCTATGTAAAATATAAACAGTAACAATGGGATTGAAATTAATCCGTGACTGAAAGAGAAAATATCAGTAATTATGATCTAAAATAAAAGCATTTAAGTTGTGATAACATCCTGAGAACTTACCTGTGAATCGTGCAATTATCAGGATTGTTTGCATAATTTACATCACAGGCACTCACTGAACAAACAACCATTTTTTTAAATAGTTATAATTATATAATAATCAAGATTTATAACACAAATAAATAAAAAAAACCGCGAAGCTAGTTTCCAGCTAGGTGCCTGTAGGCTACCTGTAATTCAAATGGTTTGCAATGACATTAGATTTGCTTTCCTCTTCCATCTTGCTATGTTGCCGTATAAGATTTTCTTCTCGCTCACACGCTTTGGTTATCTATACGTTACACTATATCTATGATATGGTTATTCTTATAGTTATTACCATTCATTGATCTTAGAACACAGAACTGGATCTAATCATACGCGGTATATCTAATTTATCCATGTACTTCAGATACATTTAGTTTAGGTAAACTTAATAATGATATTGAGCAATGGAAAGTAATTCCCTTGGCTAAGAAACAAAACTACAGGTAATTAATATACAACGTTTTGATACGCAGGCATTTAAAGGAACCGCCGGCGGGCCACCGAAGGAATGTAACATAGTTCCAGTGGCCCGCTAATAAAGGCGGAGAGACAGCACACAGCGGGTTTCTTTAGTGGGTGAAGACCCCACACTACCCTGTTCGTTGCCCTGAACGATGGGGTGTGCGGTTAGGAACATTTTTTCTCGCCTTAACAAAAAAAAGGCATTTAAAGGAAAGAGATACAAATATATATTGCAGACATATTCGGCAACTCCAGACCTTGTATCTTATATCATGTAAAAAGTAAATGAGAAATTCTGTCACCTCATTAGAACTAAAGATTATAAGGCTTCCGCAAAAAATATGTCGGTTTGCTGGGACCTGGTTTGCTTCTACATAAATGTTTCGAGAATATAATTCAAAATATTTGAGTGAATCTATAGAAATTATAAAAGAAAAGATTTCATCAAAGGATTCATGATCCTAACTCATAAGTAGCAAGAGAACTATTAGATGGCAAAATTAGACTAACAAGCAGCCTATATAAAAACCACATCGACTTTTCATAGGGATTTTTTGCAATGATATAGTTCTTCAACTAACGGCACTACCTTTTGGCCTATCGTTTGCCTTTGAAGTTCTGCTACGGTCTAAATGGGTTGCAGAAATCTTACGTGCTCGGGTCATAAGATATCTGTATCATATCAACTCAGAAGATCAAATTTCAGTCACTCTTGGGATTCTTTAAGTCTTATTTGGCATCTCAACTAGGTACCAAAAATCTGTGTTATTTTCTTGTTAAGAAATAGAATAATATGTAGGTCTCTTGTGGAACACCAAGAAGCAGACTAGGGACTTACCACTGAAGGAGATAGACAGAGTAAGGCACTAGTAGAAAGACTTCTACAAAATGAGCATTGCACTCTTCGGGAGAGTCAATGCCTATTAGGACTATTGAATTATGCAAGCTTGTCAACAGCCAGAGGGCGCTTGTTTTTTTGGCTGACTTAAGAGTTTTCTGAGATAATTTACTGAGTCAGAAGATCTCAAAAGAGAAATCTCCCCCCACCTTGTGTACAGCGAGCTAAGCTGGTGGCGGAACGCCACAGACCAAAGTTCCATGGTCTTGTACAAAAAAGGGGTGATACACTCGGTGACCACAGCCGCAGCGGATACGGCAGCGGAGATGCTCGCCTGAACGAAAGATATCTCAAAGGCAGGTAGACGGTATACCAAAGGAATTGGCATTTAATCAAAGAGGAACTGTTTGTGGTGTATGGTGCCATAGATTATTATCAAATATTCCTGCAAAATGCGCATATATTAGTTCTTTACAACAACAGTACTCTCGTGGCTTATATTCAGAACGATAGCTTAACACGATCTGTAGCCGTACTGGAGCACACGCCTGACCGAACGCCTGACTGTGACTATGTCGGAGACGTATCTTCGAGAGGTACAACGGCATAGCCGACCGCCTAACCAGGAATTCATTAGTGCCAGATTGGCACTTATTGCCCCGGCTTCGGAGGCCGTATTCAGAATATGGGGCGTACCAAAAATCGATGTGTTCGCTTGTGAGAGCGCCATCGTAAACTCCTACGTATCATGCTCGACTCCAGAGATGAGTCAGCCATATTTTGCGACCGGTTTGTGCCAAATTTATTTGTACGAGTATACTGTGCCATGTTAATTTAGCAACCGGAATTTACGTTGCGATAGCACCTCTTCGGACACAATGCTTTGGCTAGAAGTCGCAAGCGCGCCTTTAAATATACGGGATACAAAAACCTTGATAGACCTAACAACAGGAAAAAGCCTTCTGCATGTGTAGAAATTGGAACTTCTGGCACGTAAAATGGGGGGTATACCAATCAAGTAACTCACTGGTCTCCGTGAGGAGAGAATTCTTTCGAAAACGAGTTGCAGAAACACTGATAAACTACAGAGCTTTAATTGGATATCGTGGTGTGCACAGAATAACACCGATTCTAAATGTCCATAGAGCATAGAGTTGTTGCTCCATTTTTGGCGAAGTTGTGTAATTATTATTAGCTGGATTATGGAACATAACCAAGAATTCTTTGTGCAACAGATACTTAATGCTACATCTATAATTAAATAATTGTTTTTTAATTAGCTCAACAAAACAGCGAGTTCAGATACTTTACGACATATCTCGTAGAACCATTATTATCTTATTAATGTTTTTGAGTCGAAGAATACAAAACTTAACAATTTTAAAGGTATCTAAAGACGTATGTAATAATATATATGAAATTAAATAATGTTATAGCCAAGACTCGTTTCCAAAAAAGATAGCATCTTAATGAGATCGTCTTAATGAGAGCATTATGTCCAGTTAAATATATTATGAAATTAGTGAAAGCCGTGCTCGTCCAAATCTTGCCCCAAGCGAAAGTTGACTTAGAAAATTGGACTGTTGTCTGGTGGACCAGTGCTGGTACAATCCACTACAGCTTCTTAAGATCTGGCCAGACGATTACGGCAGATCGGTTGTCAACAAAAAATATCAAGTATTATTAATAAAATTAGTGGTACCAAAAGTTAAACCTGCCACTCCTACCATTATGGGTTGTGACGAATATGAAAAGTTTTATTTGTTGTGATGAATATGAAAAGTTTTAGTCAATCTTGCATAGTCGCCTTACCGGGCAATGTAAGGTTGTCCGAGTTGTCTCAAGAAGTTAAGAAGAAGAAAGGAGTTAAGAAACTAGCTAGTGGAAGAATTCTTAAAACAGGAAATATGAGAAGTTGTAATACTTTTAAAATGTTTTACTGTCGTGGATTTAAGAAAAAATACTTGATTACATTTTAAGTAACTTTTTAATCCCAGGATTTTAAAATAACATTATGAGTTTTTTCATAATTTATGAAGATGATTAGGTATATAGTCGATTCCTGTCAATGCTATTGTAAATAATGTAAAAAACCAATACCCACCAATCATTCAAATTCCAGCAATTTATCTGTTTCTATCGCACCAATCAGAAAATGTATTTCTAGGACAAAGTTGTTGCTCCCATAGTTTGATTTATTTTTAAAACAAATCGATAGGAACTAAAAATTAAATCGTTATTCTTAATTTTTCTAAACTATCCGAAAATGCAATTGGCATAATGGCATAATTCCTTTGCCTTTTCACTATTTTGAATCTGTTTTTCATTAATTCAATATCGTACATGATATGCACTTCACTAAATCTTTAGAAGAAGAAAAACAACAAACGAATACAAATTTTACAAATTTGATATTTTTTACATGTTTTAATTTTAAATGAGTGTAATATGAAGGCGTATTTTTGAAGATACTGACATCAGAATTTAATTTAGTGAAAACGAAATAAGTATGAAATCGACGATTTTACGTTGAGTGATGGTTTGCTTACAATGTTTTCATTTTTAATTGAAATGTACTATACTAAAATTATTTTTCTTTACTTTTCCGATAATTGTACATTAGAGAGATGTATAAGTTTTTACTAATTGAAATTACTGGACCGCAAAGAAAAAGGGTCGGTTAGAAAATCTTCAATATCTTCAAAAGTACCTGATCTAGCTTTATGAAATAAAGACTAAATTAAAGAATATATTAATGTGCTTAAATGAAAATTAAATAAAAATGAATTCAAGCTTTTATTTTTAATAAATATAAAATAAACAAAAATGCGTAGTTTGTCCAGTATTTTCGTAAATGCATATCTGTGCAACGACATATCTGTAACCAATCTAGGTTACAGATATGCCGTTTTCACGTGTTTTAGTACTTTGTGTTGCCTCTGCAAGCTCGTAATACTGCTGTTATCCAATTTTGCTTAATTTCTACTAGGTTTTTGAGGCGATGCTGCGGAATATTCTGCCTTTCCTCTATTAGAGCTTCTTTCATTTCACGTAGCGGTATTGGCGGCTGATTCCGCTGACGTACGCGTCGTCCCAGTTCGTCCCATGCAGGCTCAGTGGGGTTTAAGTCGGCGCTGCATGCTGGCCTCTCCATGTGTGTGATACCGATTTATTGAACATAGGCAAACACTATCTGAGCTATATGCGGACGGGCATTGTCTTGCATAAAGACGGCATTCTCGCTCATGTCCACTAAAAATGGACCAACGTAGTCATTCATAATTTCAGTGACATATCTTTCTGCAGTTAAAGTTCAATTTTTTTATCACCACTAGCTCAGTGCGGCTTTTACTTACGCACGCAAGTCTGGTCACTTAGTTTTTTCAATCGTCATAAATACAGAGCTAGTTTTTATATATACAAAATTAAAATAAATTGTCTTGAAACTTAGGCGGGACATCAGGGATCCTTAATATAAAGTTTCTCGATTATATGTTTTTATGCATAGAACGGGAGCTGAGTATATTTTTTTGCAATGATATCATTTTTTTAGTGTTGTGATTTGAGAAGATCCCGTCTATATGTCATCCAAATACTATACAGTATTTTCTTTTCCGATATATAGCCATCTTTGAGCTTGAATTAATAAATACCGAGCGGTAGCGGCGATCAACGAAGCCTAGGTGCACTGCAATGGGTACGAAATGACGGCGAAGCCGTGACGGGTGCACCTTTAGCAGTTTTAAATTTTGTTATTGTTTGGGTGCGGTGACTCGTAGGTACTGGCACGCACACATGCAAACTGCGCTCGGTTCGTTTGTATGAAGGTAACCTACTCCTTTCCTTATACTATGGTTATACTCTCCCGGTCTTCTGTACACTCTTTTCCTCCGGTCGTGCTTGTATAAACAGAATCTAGACTTGTCTGAAAACATAACTCTTGACAAGTCATTCAGAGTACAATTCTCGTGTTCTCTAACATAACTCAATCTTGAGTTTCTGTGGTGTCTTTCTAGTTTTGGGCCATTTGCAGGTCTATGGATTTAAATTTGCTTCAGCCAGATGTCGCCTTACTGTATCCGAACTCAGATTGTTTCCTCCAGCTCGTAAATGACGATTCTTTACTTCAACAGCCGTGAGAAAGCGATTTCTGAAAATTGTTGACACCATATAGCGATCCTCCCGCGCCGTTGTGCACCTTGTTTGGCCTGTTCTTGGTCTTCGAAGATTGGATCCAGTTTCATAAAAACGCTGGAGTACTCGCTGAACTGTAGGAAGAGTCACACCAACAGTTCTCGCTGTATTTCGTTGACTGTGCCCATCTTCAAGCATTGTCAGGATGCTGGTACATTCTTCAGGGGTTAACGACATGATAACGTCAGAACAATAAAATTTATAATGTAGACACCGTATTTATATATTTTTTAAATTGCAAACCTAAAACAAAAGCGATACAATTGATTTGATTTTTTTGGTATTAAATTAAAAAACGACCATTATTTTACATTTTCAGTTTTTTATACAGTTATCAAAAATAAAAAGGTTTATATATTTTTTTATGTGGCATTAAATATTCTATATTTTTAGTCTGTATTTCATAAAGCTAGATCAGGTACTTTTGAAGATATTGGAGATTTTCTAACCGACCCTTTTTCTTTGCGGTCCAGGGTATCAATGATAATTGTCATTTATATACTTAATAAAATTCAATTATTGAGATTTGCTTAATATTTTAGCGTTCATTTTACCTGTATCTATTACAGATTCTTGTTTCACCAGCAGATATCAAACAAGTCTTCAAAAAATACTGTGTGTTTTGGAATCACATTTAATAAGACCTTTTTGCATTAAAACAAAACGGTTATTATGTGTGTGGAAAAATACACAGCATTGAAGCAATGTGCTTGCTGGTGGTTGATAGACGACTATATCATAAAAGTTGGCTGCAGGTGACAAGAGCGTTTCAGTTGGCGAAAGTTCAACGCTCGGCTGCCAGTGAAAAAGAGACAGGTACCATAAACAAGGGAGAGGTAAGGATAGTTTGCATCCATCCATCCATCAGCCTTTTAACGTCCACAGCTGGACATAGGCCTCCCCAAGAAATGGGGGATAGTGGCGTAATCGCCACGCTTGGTAGGCGGGTTGGCGATCGCAGTGGATGTTGTTAATACTCGAAGGAGTGCTGCTGCCCACTCCCTCGATATTCCCTTAGTCGGCTCTTACGACTCCCATGGGTGGAGAGGGGTGGGACAATTCTAAAGCCGGCCCCGCACGGCTAGTTTGCATGATCTAAGGCTAAATAATGGACGTGTCTTCAACAAATGTTGTGTGTTTTTCCACACACATAATAACCGTTTTGTTTTAATGCAAATCGGTCTTATTATATAAAAAAGTAGATCTTGGTTCCACTTCTTTTACTCACTTTTCTACTTTACTATTCTTCTAATAGGCAGCTGCTTGTTTATGGTCTGGTGATGCTTAAGTTTATGGGCGGTGATTAGTCTAACATAGGGTGAAAAATGTGCACCCTATGATATTATTTATGACCACCCTTGGCAATAAATGATTCCTGGGGTACATTTTTTTCAGTAGAAATGTTTCTTTGTTATAGTTCCGGGTGGACAAGTTAGATGATCAGTGGTGCGGCACAGCCGGCGTAGGGGCAGTAGGAATGTTGCCCATAGAACTGCCAATGAGTGCAATACACATCGAACGCCCTTGTTGGATCCTCACCAGTGATTTGCTTCATGATAATGGACTTTTAGTGAGTAAATAGTTATTTTGTTGGACGGATGACAAATTACGGGGCGTAGGCCTACTTGTTGTGAAGTCCTCCTGAGATCTTCTAAGGGTGCTGAAGCAATTAAATGGATTTATTGCTATGTAGTATGTGGTGGCTTGATAACCAGCCGGTACGACCCTCTCAGTACTAATGTAATAAATCAGAAAGTTTTTAGATATTTTATATATATTTTTAGCATTTGACATGGTTAGCACTATACATTAATCACAAAGTGAAAAATGTGACATCGAAAATAACAGTCCTGACAGATCCTGCTAGTGACTGTTATTTTCGATTTCACATTTTTCACTTTGTGATTAATCAGAAAGTTTTTTTAATTTAAACACGCTAGTCTTCGATACTACCAATAACATTTGAAAAAATATTTTTTACTATTATAATCCCAATACTTAAGGAAGGCTACGGTATCTAAAATTACCCTAGGACTCTTAAAAATCGAGTGAAAATAAAATTAGCCAAGTGGCATAAACGCTAGTAGAATAGAATAACTAATGTATCAGATTGACATAAGGCTATGACAACGTAAACGTAACCGACTGTCAATCCGTTGCATTGGTTATTCTATTCTTTTCTATTTCTAATCTATTCTACAACGTTTATGTAACTTGGCTAGGGGGGCTGAGGAACATCGTACATACCACAATAAGTAATGTTTTTCACGAACGACATCGTCTGAGGCAGGATTATGGTTACAATTTCTAGAGATTATATATTAGACTGCACAGATAGTGGAGTGGTTTAGATAATGGCGTCCCGCCCGAGAATTGTGAGTTCGATTCCCACACAGCACAACTCTGCGTGATCCAAAAATTGGTTGTTCTGAGTCTGGGTGTACCTACTTTGTGTCCATGAAATTGTATGTTTGTAAAGTCCCCGGCAATACAAGGATTATTCCTTAGTGCTGGGTGTAATAAAAAATTTACCTTCGCTTTTATATTTGTTATTTTCAGACCATTTCTTTGATGGGTATGGCGCTGGATGTTTTAGTTGAACAATCTGTGCTGACGCTGCACTTCAGGTTTAATAGCGAATTAGTGTTGGAAATTGACGGCAAGATTATTGGTGCTCTGGGTGTTATACCGCGCAGATTTAGCCATGTCTTCCCCACTATCGATCTTTATGGTCGTGTTTCGCAGGTTTGTAATGAAATAAATCATGGCTGCCAAAAATATATTTCAAACATTTACTTCCCTTCTGTCTTGAAAACAATCGATGCCATAAATTTCAGGTATCAGTGCTGCTTCATCCATATGTGGTAACAAGTGGCACTTCACTTGATTTGCCAATAATTGCTGAACACCTTTGGGAAGACGAGCTCGCTGAACAGGAGCAAGAACAAGGTCCCTATTGTGGCCCTGGAACCTCCAAACAAGAAATACCTCAAACCTTAGAATTAAAGCGTCCCCAAAAGAAGCCTAAAGCCTACAGTGAAGAAAATTTAGTTGAAGAGCACTCACTTCCAGTTATTGTTGAGGCTGGACCTAGTACTCAGCCAGACCCTGCTCCGACAACTAGTGGCTCTAATAACAAAGATGTTAAAAATAAAGAAATAAAGTGTCGCAAAATCTGCTTATCAGGCCACACGGCCCTACATCACAGTTTAATACTGACTGACGATAATACCCCACCATGTGACAATTCGGAAATGGGGAATAGGGCCATACAAAAAAGTCATTCTACCCATAGCTTCTGTCAATTGCCAAATGAAAATGATGGGGAAGTAATACGCAACACTGTCAGCGTTGGCTCACGGGTGGGAGACTCAAATACTCATGAGCGATTTTTTGACACTAATATTCGCCACAATGATCGCTATCCAGAAGCTAGTGATGCCGACAACCTAGATAGTGAACTGATGGATGGCCTTACCATGGAACCTGGTAATTTGCCTGACTTGACCGAGGAACAATCACCGTCGTTTGATGAGTCCACACGCCGAGATGATTTTTGGTCCGATACTTTGACAATTGAAAATTTACATTACCTAAATCGTATATTGTGTTTAGATCAAGAAGGTATAGAAGGACAGAGTCTTGAGTCAGAATGGGAGGCGTCTGGTGAAGGCTGCGAGCACTTGCACTTAGTGCTAAAGTATTGGAACTTCCTCGTTTTGCCGTTTCCAGAATTACGTCAAGCCGTTTCTTGGGGTCAAGTAAAATGCTATTGCCCCAATTGCCAACCTGATGCTGTGCCGCCTCTTGCTGGTAAGACAAACATGCACATTACATGTAATGTAATACGTCCATCCATCCATCCATCAGCCTTTCAACGTCCACTGCTGGACATAGGCCTCCCTAATAGAACGCCACAACGAGCGATCCCGTCATGGGGGAAAATGCCGTAATCGCCGCGCTTGGCAGGTGGGTTGGCGATAGCAGTGCATGTTGTTAATACTCGAGGTAGTGCTGCTGCCCACTCCCCCGATATTCCTGCAGTCGGCTCTTACGACTCCCGTGGGTAGAGAGGGGTGGGACAATTCTAAAGCCGGCCCCACACGGCGTTGTGTGTAATACGTAATATACATATATTATATAGATATCTTTATAATGTACAGATATAATCTGCCGTGGATAAAGTTGTGTTATCAATTTTGTAAGGATATTTTCCCACATCATACACTATATCAATTAATTTCATTTCCATTTATACACTTAGTAAGATTGTTTGGTAGTAATCGCCGAGAGCAGTACAATCACCTTTTGTGCTAATAAAACAGTTTGACTCCTATATGATTAAGTAAAAAGCTCAAATAAATATTATTGACTATGCGGTATAATATCAATAAATTTATTTATGTCATACCTAGTATTGGTGGAACACCTTGAAGTTATAATTCGTATGGATTATAGATGTATCTAAATCACTGGTACAGTAGTCACAACGGACCTGTATATTATTTATCGATTGTACTAAATGATGTGGACTCTTCTATATCTATATTAAAGCTTATTCTTTCAAATCGCTCGTATACTTTTAATTGAATATGAAAATAATAAATAGAACCTAAACAATTAGATATAAAAACGTAATCGATTATTTTGTTTATACATTTGAATTGGTTAGCACTAATCGTATGCTTCCGTCACAATCTCCACTTCTTGCTCTGTGCCTCACTTCAGAGACAAACATGCGTTGTTACAACTATAGTACGGTTGATACTTGTTTTAGGTATTAACTATAAGCATGTATGCTTTGGTGTTTAACTTATACAAGTTATTTTATGTCGAATAAGGTTGGGTGCGTATCGAACGTATAGACGGCGTGGGCGCAGCTCAGCGCGGCTTCTGGCACGTGGTGCGCTCGAGCCTGGGCTGGGCTCAAGACGCAGGCAGCCGCGGCGGGTCTGTCCACCGTCCGCGATGCCTCACGCCAGCGCCCGCTACATCTTCCGCACTCGCTGACACGTACCTATTTAACATGCTACTAATTATTTTCCACCCTATACGTCGGACACTGTGCGCGACCCGCTTTCACAATGTCAGTCAAACTAGTCTGCTAATAACAAATACGCTTGAAAAAAGTATTTTTCCTATTGTTTTTCGTTTACTGTGTGTATCGCGGACTAGGTAGATGTAATCGCCGCAGCTCAGCACTAAGCAAAAATGGCAGTTTGTCCAAACCAATATCGACGTTAAAACACTATAATATTCACAGTGATAACACTATAAGACTCCAGTTTGAGTTGATGTTATCATCGAAAGTGCATGTTCAGTTTTTCAATCTCGCCGCCTCGTACAATACCTATTTAAAACAATGCAGTGGTGACATTAGTGTACTGGGCCCTCATCACACTTACAATTATTTGTGAACAAATAATAGCAGTGTTATCTCCTCACTACTAATGCATAATAAGACATTGTTCACTGAGCGGAGAAAGTGATTGTTTACTGCATGAATGTGCAGACGAGGGTTTTAAAAGGACCCGTATTCGGGGAACGTACTTTCTCTTGAGTGATACGTAGTACTTTATAAATATTCCTACAAGGAAAGCTAAAGAAATTTTTATTTAACAATAACTAATTTTACACATAACCGCCAAAAAAAACGAAAGTAGGTGTTTTTTTATTGCTTATGATAGCAAACGAGCCTCGGCCCACCCGATGGTAAGTGGTAACCGTCACTCATGAACTCAACTATATCGAAAGTATTGTCAAGCCACTGCGCACCATTTCACTTCTCAGGTATGAAAAATGAAATAATAAACGGCTATCTTCTGCTACAGCCTAAACACACTGATGTGCTTCATGACCGGTCACACAGAAGACGGTAGTACCGACCCGTTCGGACCCGATAGCAAGTGAGTACTCCCACTTGGTACCCAGCCCTACCACCAGTAATGCAATGGGTGATAATTGCGTCCTTCCCTTAGTCGCTTTGTACGACACCCGCGGGAAAGGCTGAGGTGGTGACACTTGTATTCTTAGTCCGTCACCACACAGACAACAGCGGTTTGTGGTTTGCTATTTTTTATTGGCCGTGTGGGGCCGGCGTTAGAATTGTTCCACCCTCTACCCACGGGAGTCGTAAGAGCCGACTGAGGGAATACCGGGGGAGTGGGCAGCAGCACTCCCTCGAGTATTAACAACATTCACTGCGATCGCCAACCCGCCTGCCAAGCGTGGCGATTACGGCATTATCCCCCATGACGGGACCGCTCGTTGTGGGGAGGCTTATATCCAGCAGTGGACGTTGAAAGGCTGATGGATGGATGGATGTATTTTTTTTAAGAATTCATAAGAAAATTCAGGTGGCCATTATCGTTCACTAAATAATTAATTTATACATATAAACTTTTTTTATTTAACATAATATTTATAATATTCAATAAGGCAGTGTGTGAGTGTGATATTAAAGTAGTCAAACAATAAAAAAAATGGAATGGATTTTGACACCATATGCGTGGGTGAAACAACGAGGTGCAGTTAAACTCTCATAAAAAAAAATATTTACAGATGGTTGGATGAAGAAGGAAAGCCACATGACACAATTCTGGCTATAGAGATTGATATTGAGTAAGTATTACCCACTAAATATAATATATATACCCCTAAAATTAATTTTTAATAGATATTATATCTGTGTCATTTGCCTTCATGTAGCCTAAAACGATTTTACGTACTTTTCACGATATTTTTACTGCTTAATCAAGCGATACACACATGTGTTTGTCTATAACAAAGTCACGGTATAACAGGGGTAAACCACACAGTCATCCACCGTGCATACATTTTCTGATAATAATGAGAATGAAAAATGACAGATCGTGACAGTGACACCAATAATACTTATGCTCAGGCAAATCCAAGGCTCAAAACTGAGAGCTCACGGCTATGAGCTGCATACCTGTGTCTTTAGTATGATCATCCCTCACCGCCCCATTACAAGTGCCACTAAGTAAACTTCTTTATCTATCCAATTCTAATTTCACTAAAAACAATTAGTAATACTAATGATTTCAAAGACGAAAGTATTGAGTACGATGCCTCATTCTGAAGTCGAGAACGCACAATGCACACACCTCTGACTTTTTGTAAAAACATCATGAAGTAACCGTCGAGAAAATCTCAGATTTTCTGGCCGGCTGGCGGTGCCTACCAACCCGCACTGGGCCAGATTGGTGAATTATGGCTTAAATCCTTCTCAATCTGAGAAATCCGTTCCAGTGAAGTTAGTGCAGAATATATCGACCTAATCCTAATAATCCTATAAGTCCTATGCCAACCCATCTAATCTGTGCGTTATAGGATGACAATTTCCCTTTTAGAGGATATAGTGTTGTGACCAATATTGGGATACACCTATATAGAAAGAGAAATATTATACTTTCTGATGTTTACGCGAATGTTACACATTTTGAAATAAAACTACGTTTACGGAATCTATCGCGTTTACTTGATTTTACTCCTATCCCGACGTTTCGAATACTTTACAGCATTCATGATCACGGGTGGACTTAGATGATAGACGTCCAAGGTTGATATGTTATTTCAACGGTTTCATCTACCCACAGTATATGATTTTACAAAATTTTTGGTTTATTTATTTTAACCCACCTAATATTCGTTTAGAAACACAGTGAAAATATCTACTTCAAATGTTTATGCTTACAATGTATGAGACTTTAAATTAGTATATTAATATGAGTATAATACTCCTCTTTAAATTGTAAAATTTTTGTTTTTATTTAGTGCTCAAAAATTCTACCACAAACTACCAATTACTACCAGTAAGAAGACAATCTTGGTTAAACTCGGATCAAAGAACACAGCTGATGTGAAGCACAGTCGCTATACAAAGTCTGCAATTTGTGAGCACACACAGGACCACACCCGCCATTACATTAGGTTTGACAAACCTCAAATCCTCGCTAAAGAACATCGATATCGCCCTAGAATGATACGTGAGGCTATTGAAATTAAGAAACATCCCAATTTCAATAGAGAAGACCCTTACCATCAAGCTGGAATCCTGTGATAGGCCTCACCAAACAGAATACAAGAAGGCACACCACAAGATTGCAAGACACAGTTAGCGCTTATTGTGTAGATAAAACCCACAGTAGTGATTAGTCTTTGCCTATTGTAAAAAAAAAAAAAATTAAAATTTAAACCTTATTAGATCTCAGTAATTCCGTACAAATTTTAATAATCCATAACAGTTGTTGCCTACTGAGTTTTCTGGCCGGATTTTTCTCAGTCAGGCCGCGTTCCGATCCGGTGGTAGCTTCTTAGTCTTAGCTTTTGGCAAAATCAATATATTTAATAATATAAACTAATAACCAAGATTGTCTTCTTACTGGTAGTAATTGGTAGTTTGTGGTAGAATTTTTGAGCACTAAATAAAAACAAAAATTTTACAATTTAAAGAGGAGTATTATACTCATATTAATATACTAATTTAAAGTCTCATACATTGTAAGCATAAACATTTGAAGTAGATATTTTCACTGTGTTTCTAAACGAATATTAGGTGGGTTAAAATAAATAAACCAAAAATTTTGTAAAATCATATACTGTGGGTAGATGAAACCGTTGAAATAACATATCAACCTTGGACGTCTATCATCTAAGTCCACCCGTGATCATGAATGCTGTAAAGTATTCGAAACGTCGGGATAGGAGTAAAATCAAGTAAACGCGATAGATTCCGTAAACGTAGTTTTATTTCAAAAAGAGAAATATTACCAAAAAAAAAGCTTTAAATTAAAAACCAAATACTTTGTTTTAGGGGGTCTGAAGCTGAAAACGACCGCCTACTCGCATTCCTGATCTATCTGAAGCCACACGTGACTTTAGCTGAAGAAGATCAAGCCATGAGTCTTGATGAATAGATGTCCGTGCCACAATACACTTCCTTTGTTCCACCATCTTTAAGTTTGTAAGGGAATATACACGCCTAGTGTATGTATAAGTTTAAACAGTATTTCTCTGATTTGATAAAGATGCAGACACACTTTTCAATGGTAAGCCATTGTAGCACTACCACTGCCTAGTAGACGATACAGATTCGTTGTTCTTCAAGAAAAGTATCTTCAATCCTAGTTATCTTTACTTATAATAATGCTATAACGAGTAGAAATATGTAGTAAGTACATTAAATATGTCCTAAAACTTCGATCATCAATACCAACAAGATACAGTGTCATGAACAAAATCCAGCTAAAAACTGTCCGTGTGAATATATACTTATACAGCTACATCTGTCTACTAACGAACTGAGACAAAGGTTTTAATTTAAAACAGATTTAAGTTCAACCTAATTACAATCATGGCACTTAGTAATAAAGTCAAAAATCTTTAAAATATTATCTTACATTGACGATCATTCGTCACGAAAAACGAACACAGCAATAATTTACTACTGCCACAAAGTGAAAAGGCAAATAATATTTTCTATGAAATCAAGCTTAAACAGCAACAAATAAAGTACTTTTTGAACTAAACAAAATAAAAGCTCACTTCTCAAGTGCGCTGTTATTAACCGAGACGGATTTTTTGGGCCGACGCGTAATCTATTGCGTTGTTGACCGAAGCCTAAAAATGTCAATTGTAGGATACATGTTATCGGATACAGATACTGAAATGGTAGCTTTTATGTAATATTCTTTGTCTGTCTACATGCCCAAGATACAGATCTTGGCTGCACATAGCATCATGTTTATATTACTACAGACAACTGGGCTAATCTTTATTCTAAATCTATTATAATTCCAGTGTCACGATGTTTGTCCGGGATGAACTCCGAAACTACTGAACCGATTTTAACTTTTCTTTTTTTTAAATGTGTGTTTTGTTCCAACATAAGAGATAGCATACTTTATATCTCAATTATAAATTGCAATATTTACTCATGAAAAAATATATGGCGGTACGAAGTTCGCCGGGTCAGCTAGTATTTTATCCATCCATCCATCCATCAGCCTTTTAAATTCCACTGCAGGACATTGGCCTCCCCAAGAATGGGGGATAGTGCCGTAATCGCCACGCTTGGCAGGCTGGTTGGCGATCGCAGTGGATGTTGTTAATACTCGAAGGAGTGCTGCTGCCCACTCCCCCGGTATTCCCTCAGTCGGCTCTTACGACTCCCATGGGTGGAGAGGGGTGGGACAATTCTAAAACCGGCCCCACACGGCATAGTATTTTATATATTATTATAATATAAAATTCTCTAGAATCTATATTATTCCCGTGGCATACACAATGGAGTTATAAACCAATGTAGGGTTTTAAAAAACCGGTGTATGGATTGAAATAAATCTTGCCATTCTTAATAAATAATACCATATCTTGATATCATTATACTTTGTTTGAAATTTTGGGACAGGCGCTGAATGTTTTTACGGTATTATGACGCACCGCTGAAAGGATTGCAATCACGTATACCTTTCATCCTAAATTTCAATACTGATTTAATAAAATAGAAAAGGCAATATATTATACCACTGGATGGATGTTCAATCTGAAATATTATTTATATATAAATAATTTATAAACGTGGGATGCGGTCGCTTTTTATTAGGAATGCACCATCTGTATTTTAAATATCATAAAGCCCAGTTTTCACTTTGTGACGTCAGATGGCGCCTATTTGATTATTGAGGGCGATATGGGTATTTGTGTAGCATAATATGACTATTTCTAGTCATTTAATTTCGAAACACCTACGTTCCCAGTACAGTTATCTATCTATGCAGCTACGTTTCGAAATTGAAATGACAAAATCTAAAGTTGTTTATACTAATTTTCATAGAACGTTAACCAATGCTAAGTTTAAGGCAAGGAAATACATCCGCAGCACAACTGCTACGAATTTAATCGCTACGAGTGCCCAGGAATCTTTTTTAAATCAGCTATCCAAACAAATATTGTTTGTATGTAAAATTGTTGTTGCAATTCGGAACTAGAGGGTAATGTCTAAAAATTCGTTCAGAAATAAGAAGCTGCACTATTCCCGAGGGAGGGAGCTTTTGGGAATAGATCTGCGTTTAAATTTGTCTACTACGTTAGTAAATGATGACGCCAAAATCGAAGAATTAGCTATGGTGCTTGTTTATCAATCTGTTATTAGAGTTTTTTCACTTACCCTGTCTTTATTAAGTAGGTACATCTCATATCTCCGCCTCGCTAAAAATAAGGAAAATATCTAGTATAATTTGCTCTAGATGATCGGTCAAGTAAGAGCATGGTTCCATACCTGAATATAGGACGTATTGACAATAAAATTAATTTTATAAATTGGCTGTGATGCTTGAGAGTGGTACCACCCTGTTACAGCACATCAAGCATGAAACCCATTTTTATAGTACATTAGCGTAGTTGGACTAAAATGTAAGACGTTGATATTGGCGAAATAAATTATTAACTATATAACTTATTTTGGAGTGATATAATTTAACAGACTTTAGGATATAAATTATTATTTGTGAATGAGGAAAAAGAGAACTTGTCTTAGCGACAAATGTGATAAGGAGATTGGGTATGGCCGAAAGTTGTTGCGGTAGCTCAGTGGATTAGAGCATTTCCCCGGATTGGAAGGGACGCAGGTTCGATTCCCGCTCGCACTAAAGTTCTCTTTTTCCTCATTCACAAATAATAATGTATAATATAAAGTAGCTGAGCATGTCAAGTGCTAAAAATATAGATCAAAATGTTTAAAAAATCACGCCATCAAATAGTATGAAT
This sequence comes from Leucoma salicis, assembly GCA_948253155.1. Taxonomy (NCBI): domain Eukaryota; kingdom Metazoa; phylum Arthropoda; class Insecta; order Lepidoptera; family Erebidae; genus Leucoma; species Leucoma salicis. The sequence goes on from OX411803.1 coordinate 16,950,601, forward strand.
TTTAATTACTATAATGGATTAATGCATGTAAAAGCGTTCCGATAGATGGCGTTGGTCGTTATTTTTAATTGCAAAATTAAACTTACTATATTGAATCAATGCATGTAAGTGCGTTCCGATTGGTGGCGTTGGTCGTTAAGACAAATATGATGAGGAGATTGTGATGGCCGAAAGGTGGTGCGGTAGCTCAGTGGATTAGAGCACTTCTCCGGATTGGAAGGGACGCCGGTTCGATTCCCGCTTGCACTAAAGTTATCTTTTTCCTCATTCACAAATAATAATTTATACTTTAAAGTAGCTGAGCATGTCAAGTGCTAAAAATATAGATCAAAAAGACTTTAGGGACATAAAACTGAGGTACTAGTAGTCATATACCTACTAATGTCTCCTAGATCTTTTCCATACATTTACGTAATATTAAAAATCTAGGTAGGTACATTGTTTTGGCGATCTCGAATATATTTTTTTGAACAGTATTTATATTTATTTACGTTAATTATGTTCCTATAACACATTGTACCTTCCTATAAACTGAACACAGTTTATTTTAAGAAGCCTAATGGAAGCTCCATTCCTTCTGAGTAATTGATAAAAATAATGTCCAACCTTATTTTTGAAATATATCCCAGAATGTTCTCCATTTCCACTCTAAATGCCATTTTTCATCTATTTTAAATAGTTTGGACAATATTTCATACATTTGTCTGTGCTTATGTAGGTGATAAATTTTATAATTCTTTAATATTATAGGTATCCATTATTTCAGTTAACTTGCGTTATTGGTATTTTTTGTTATGTATACTTAAATAAGTATTTATAATTATAAATTATATAAACCTTACTACAACAGTGTTTGTTACAACACATATGCCTAGATCCCATGATTCGTAATTAGTCACGGTTTTGTTTTACTATGGATATTATTAATTATCACCTGAACAGCGAGGGAATGTGAATTTATTCACACTTGAATGATATCGGGAACAGTGTAGCTTACAGGTGCTGTTAAGTTACGTAGTTTGTGCGATTTTATATTAGAAGAGAACTGCCGCGCACTGTAAGTCCCTATTTGTCCTAAATATATTTCATGTTCCTCTCTAAGGTTTCTTCCTTGTCAAGCAATATACTTTGAAAACTATTTTTAAATGCTGAAGGTGTGTTTACCACCCTTTTTTGTAGTTCCTTAAGTATACCTATATATTATGTAGTTGGATTAAGATATTATATGTTATTAATAGTAGGCGAAAATATCGCACAACCGCTTTCATAGACTCTTCAATGTTTACTTAAATGTTGTGATTACGTATCGTTTACTTAAATGTTGTAACAAATACCTATTACGTATCCAGTATAATTAATTAGTAGCCGTTTTTGATGTTTATATGTCGTGTTTGAAGAAATCTGTGTATTCGATTAAAGTACATTACATAACATCATTGTCAACTAGTTAAACATTTCGTGAGATAATGCATGTGTAGTTTTCTTCTTCCATATATATATATATATGTGTATCATTGTTTGCGCAAATAAACGATTAATATATTCATTGTTGTTTGTATATCGTGTAATTGGCTGATGCCTGATACCTTCTGTTCTTAATAGCGTCGTCTGCAATACTCAGATATTGCATACACGTATTGTAGCTATTTTTCTAGCAGACTTTCTAAACCACTATCTACAATTTTGTTGGCTGCTTACAACATCAGGAAAAAGTTTTGGTTTTGGTTTTGTTTTAAAGTCAAGCCACTTCTCTAGGGAATAATCTCTGTGTCGTGGGGGCACAAAGTGCACCAGACACTCAGAACAAGCATTTGTGGATCACTCAAAGAATTGTCCTGTGTGGAAATGGAACACTTGGCGCGGGAGAGCAATATCTAAACCACTCTGGTTATAATTTTTCCAGTGACGTATAATGATTTATCTGAGGAATTAGTATTCATAAATTTTTCACAGAACCGCGGTAAAAAATAGCGGGAACAAGAACAAGTGTAGTAGCAATGTAGAGTGAGTAATATGAGCTAAATAACTTGGGTAACAAAAGGGAGGTATGTATCTTCCAATAATCAAATTCTTTGCTATTCCACATCCAGAGGCGCTTCGTCACATATCATACGTAGGTGACAAAGCACCTCTGCTCTCAAAATAAAAACATTACATGATAAAAATTATCTTGTATTGGTTTTCCAATGATTTACAACAATACGATTGTATCCAAAAACTTTACTCACTAGGTACTTATATTTAAATTAAAGTATCACTGTTAATATTTCATATCTATTCACGTCAAAAGAGATTCAATAAGAGCATTATATAGTGCATTTATAAAATTATATAGTGGCAACAGTTTCTATTTTTCATAATATTAATACAACATTGCATTAAGTACCTTAATATTAAAACACGAAGGTGCAGGTAGATTTGCGAGCGCAGTTATAAATAAATGAGTTAAAGTACATTATATAGACTAATCCGGCAAATTCTATTCTAACATTCATTCAACAATAGATATGGACTATCTAAAAAGGGATTTAGATAAGGTATTAATGGATTTTGCGCTTCTCAGTTGTTTATTAGGTACAGCCCTTCAATCTACCTAAAGAGACATAATTGGTAGCATAATCGGAAATACCGCTTGCGCATGCGAGTGACAAGATCCGTTAATGCTGTTGAGGCATACTCTCATATAGCCCCCATAAAATACCATTATGAAATACTTTTGTAGAAATAATCATCTTTTGCTTACTCAGTCTAAAATTTCACAAAAATAACTTATTTGATTATAACACGTGATTACTTGTCTATACCTAAACATAAAATTCATCTATTCTATTTACAATTTAACAACATCAAAATATCATGAGACATTAACTTAACAATCGGTTGTTCTAATCGTAGATATATAAATAAATACCTACATCAATATATCTCTGTAATAAGCGCTATATATAAGCCGTACTTATATAAGCCCGCAGTATAGAGGGTCAAATTGGCTAGACAAATAATGACGGAACACACCTGATTAGCCCATACGTCATTACAAGCTCGCTAAGTACGAGTGTTATATAAAGTTATAGTTATATGGGAGTTGCTATAAGGTGGCTTATATCTGGCAGGTTTATTGGAGATTGGTCTCAGTTCGGAGGCGAAGGTTCAAGCTAAGTGTTACTACCAAACTTTGCATTTCTTGACGGGATTCATGAGTGATCCGGCGGGACATTTAAAATCTTTAGCAAATTCTTCCATATTGGAGAGCGGGCCGATGACTCGGAAGCGGCCAGGTGCGTGGAAGCCGGTCGTGATGCGCAGCTTAATGGCCTCGTTACGGTACACCGCGCACCATGTATTTGCCGCACTCAGCCAGAACAACTATAGACAGATTTTTTATTAAAACTAGTAGTTTTTCTTAGGTCCACACGAGTAAGTACCTACTGGATATTACCTTTTCTACTATTATCTATGAAATCCTTAAGAGCGAGCGCACATTGAGCCACTAGAGGCGACCACACTAGAACGAGTAGTGGCCGCCACAAGTTGCGGACGCGTTTCTCCATACATTATGTTTAGCATCGGCGCACACCGAGCGTTTGAGTGGCCGCGTCCGAGCCACAAGCTGCGGGAGTCGACCGCGCTCGCTACTTGTGGCTGCGTTTGTCGTTCGACTCGCGCGCACATACAGCCACAGTCGCCGGCTTCTTACACTTGAACAACTGCCGCAAGTGGCAGCCACTGAAGGCCGAATCCAGCCACCAGTGGCTGCCACTGGTGGCGGCGTAAGTGGTCTGACTGAACCACTGGTGGTCGCGTTTAGTAGCGGCGACTGGTGGCCCTAATGTGCGGAAGCTCTAAATCCCTGCTCAAAAGATTCAATGATCAAAAAATAGTTCAGGTTTGGGTTACCGACTTACATGCGGCATATTGACGGGCCTCATGGCGTAGACGGTAGTGTAACCGACTTCCGTGCACAAGGTCGTGGGTTCTATTCCCACTCAGGACAATTATTTGTGTGATGAACACGAATTATGTACTGCGTCTGGGTGTTTTCTATCTATTATATGTATGTATTTACAAAACAAAAGTATCCGTCATCTGGTACCCATAGCACAAGCGTTAAACTTAGTTTGGGACCAGAGGACGTTTTGTGAAATTTCCGTGAATATTTATTATCTATTAAAAAATGTATTTGTACCAGATTTCAACTCGATCGGTCCCGTAGTTTTGAGCAAATTGGATGTGACAACCGGTCAGACAGATGTCTGTCTGACCGGTTGTTGAGGTTGAAGGGATTCCGTTTTTTTCATTTGAGTTACAGAACCCTAAAAACTATAACACTTAGATGGTATGCGTAACCATCTAGGCGTACGTTCTTACGTCCGATCAATGTTAATTATAACTGAGGTAAGTTAACCATTGTTTGTACGACTAATAGATAGTCCTGCGTATGCCAACATCGTTAAATTACCTGTTTAGGTGAATATTTCTCAAGACCAGGCAGTCGAGCCTCTTCTCCATGTCTTTTGGTCCAGGCCTGGTAAGCGTAGTAAGCTTCTTTAATTCCGCCGTTGTCGGCAATATTTTCTCCTTGAGTATTGACCCCGTTCAACTAAAATATGAGTATTTTATCAAATATTAGTTAATATAGGAAAAAGCAAACTTAAATTGTACTATTTATAAATCATTAATTTTATTTTTAACATAGCATCACGCCTGTATTCCGGGAATAGGTAGGCAGAGGTGTATGACGCACCCACGATTCGCCAGCTATGTTTAAGTCCCACGTAATAGGGGGCGAGCATATTGCCGTCTACCGGGCATATTTCCAAACTTCGGGCACCTACTGAGAATTTTACTTTTTCCGAAAAAGGTCAATAAACTACCCGACCCGGGGACCGAACCCGACACCTCATGATCAGCAGTCGCACACACTACCGCTACACCACAGAGGCAGTTATTATAGTTATTATCCATCCATCCATCAGCCTTTCGACGTCCACTGCTGGACATAGGCCTCCCCAAGACAACGCCACAACATGTGTTTCGCTCATATGGGGGATAGTGCCGTAATCGCCACGCTTGGCAGGCGGGTTGGTGATCACAGTGGATGTTGTTAATACTCAAGGGAGTGCTGCTGCCCACTCCCCTGGTATCCCTCAGTCGGCTCTTACGACTCCCATGGGTGGAGAGTATAGTTATTAAGTATATTTATTATTATCTACTTTATATAGCCAGTAGGTACCTTCAGTCCAACTTCAGTTACGGTGTAATTTGAATACTGGTCGATTATACATTTAGCCTTCTCTAGGTACTTATGCTTGGTAGATTCTTGCCACCAGTCAACTAAATTTCCGTTCCTGTCGAATTGGCGACCCTGTAAAGGATAAGGTATATATAAATATTTTTGATATAAACGCAGTCTGTCTAAAATCTTATGTTAGACTATTCTTAAGTCCATAAAATTTAACTTGTAACTACTCATATCATGTTACCTACCTGATCATCAAAGCCGTGTGTGATTTCGTGGCCAATGACAAAACCGATGGCGCCATAGTTCATGTATGCAGGGCGTTTAGCCGAGAAGAAAGCACCTTGCAGGATACCAGCCGGAAACTCTATTGAATTGAAATAGATATGTAAAAAAGCCGAGTCTTAAGTCCTGCTACTGCTATAATAATTAAAAAAATCTTACGTATGCTGTTTTCAATTGAGGAGTAGAATGCGTTGACAATAGCAGGCCTGCCGTGGGTGACCCAATCAGTCTTGTTTACTGGCTCTCTCAACTTGCTGAACAAATACTCAGTACCAAAAAGCGTGAGATTCAGTACCGATTCCATAAGCTTATCCGAAGACATCTCAAGCTGTTAACAAAAGAGTTAGAGTTAAATGCATGTCACGATAGGGTATTTGAAAATATATGATTGTTGAGTATCGTTCCTAAAACTGGTTTTTCACCATATTGTTTCCATGATTTAAAGAATAAATCATGGAAAAAAGATGGATGACGCTGTTTTATCACCTATATATATATATATTTATAGAAATACTTCGTTTTGCATTTTGATTTTTATTGCTTACCCCAGAGTAGAAGTTTGTGAGTTTATCATTGTCAAGCATTTCGCTGGGATATGCAATATGTGAAGCCATGGAGTCTGCCTTCTCAAGAGCTGCCTGACGGGTCATTTCGTCCATCCAGTCCACTTCATTTAATGTCTTACGGAATTGTTGCCTGAATAAAAATTATAAGTATTAAAAACAATAACACACACTTAATAAAAGATTCTTAAAAATTAATGGTGTTGCTGGTGTCTACAGACTACAGCAGGCCTACCGTGAACTCTTAGCTAGCGATTCAATTTCGACGCGATTCAATATAGGTGTGTTGTTGTATTTCTTACCATGATGTCTAATTGAGCGATCTTGTTTAGGTAGTCAAGTAAGTTCATGGTACGAATTTCAATACAAAGATGTCATGTTTGCGATTCAGATTATGTGCTGATTCGTCAAAAAACAAAAGATTGCGTCTTTGACACGTCATTGCGATTCAGTTCAGTTTGGGTCCTACTGGATCGCAATAAGAGTTCTTGGTAAGCCTGCTGCTCAGTTTTAGCTGATAAGCAGTGTTTATATAAAATGACTGCCTATACTCTGTTTGTTATTGCACAACTAAGGGCACAAATACTTATATCAAATTTCCTCCATTTTGATGCTTTATATATTTTTTAAGCACTTGGCATGTTTAACTATACAAATAAACAAAAAGTACGAAAACGTGATATCAATGATAATAATAGTCACGAGCAGGATTTAAACCTGGAAAACCGTTCTAGAAGCTTTGCCAATTCTGCCACCGTGACATCCGCTCGCGACTACTACTATCGCACTTTGTGTTTATTTCCTCGATTCTTTAGGGTAATAGTGGAACATTCGTAGATGTTGCTCTCGAATAAGCGTTTTTCGAATCAAATTGAACATTGTATCAAAATATTACTTTATTCATAATACACTTTTACCATACCTGATATCGTTTACCATTTCCAACGCGTTTGCTTTAGAGTTTTCGTTGAAATACTTCCTAATATAGAGGGATCCCACGGCAATCGACATACTGGAACAAAAGTACAATTTAAAGTTTAACTGCAAAAGTTAGAGCTAGTTAAGTGAGTTCTCTTCATAATCTCATATTTCTGTTTCCCGGAAGAAAAAAAAACCGTTTATTAAGTTTGATTAACAAAAGGTCGCGTCCTTGAACGTTTTATGACGAACGTGCATTTCCCCACGGGCAACACATAGACATAGACAAACAATTGTGATGATTGGCTCTTGTTTGTCTATACAGGTATAGGATATAGGTAGATATATATAGGTAGCCTGTGGCCGTGGCGGAGCTTTGCTGCAGCCAAAAGCTAGTTTTTAGGTTATATCTCAAGTTCCCCATATAGTATCGGGATTAAATGTAAGCCAGTTTTTAAGTCTAATCACAAGCTATCAAATAAAAAAGTTGCATCAAAATCCGTTCAATCGTTTGCGTGATGCGCAAGCGAACAAACAAATACCGACAGAATTAAAAAAAATATTTTTTGTGTTTGTGACACGCCTATATAGCCTAATACAGTCATTTTTTCTCAAATATCTTAAATGTAAAGACACAGCTCTGTTACAGCTTTATAATAGTAATAGATAATAATTTATCTATGCATTGTTTATTCATTATTTATAACTATTACAGGTTCGGCACCAACGATCACGATCATCAATCACCTATTTAGATTAATACATGACTAAGAATGTTTCGTGTCAATACCCCTTTTCATACCGCGACTGTTGTCAAAATTAACTAAGAAAGTAAAATCAGACAGTATTCCTGAGAGTAAGGATATCCCTAAACAAAATACTGTACTTACTAATCGTGTGACCAGTGCGGCACACCTAGACTATTTGCCCTCCCATAGTAGGAGATTGGGGTACAAGAAAACTATCTTGTGCTTTAAAGAAGTTAGAAAAATACCCATTGACAAGAATCGGTAAACGGCCGTAAATACTCGTATCTATATCTAGGTACTCTAGGCTGTGTGAGGCCGGCTTTAGAATCGTCCCACCCCTCTCTACCCACGGGAGTCGTAAGAGCCGACTGAGGAAATACCGGGGGAGTGGGCAGCAGTACTCCCTCGAGTATTAACAACATCCACTGCGATCGCCAACCCGCCTGCCAAGCGTGGCGATTACGGCATTATCCCCCATGACGGGACCGCTCGTTGTGGCGTTCTTTTGGGGAGGCCTATTTCCAGCAGTGGACGTTGAAAGGCTGATGGATGGATGGATATCTACTCTAATCTCACTTTTTATTTGATAACTCGTGATTAGACTTCCTATACATTTTATCCCGCTACTATATCGGGAACCTGAGATATAACCTAAAAACTAGCTTTTGGCTGCAGCGAAGCCACAGGCAAAGGCTAGTCTGAAATAAAACCATTATTAAACTCAGTCAATCAGTCAACTAATACTTACTTCGTATAAAATATAATCTGGCTTGAATAGAGTGTTTATGTTATGCTCGGCACTGCCAGTGATATATTCGATTGTATCTAATTATTTGTATGTCTTTATACCTGACACTGGTTGTATCAGCACACTCCTTCCACCTGCTCTCCCGCTCTGTCTTCCCGGAAAGAGCTGTGACGTATGCAAGCTGCCTTCGGCGAAGATTTTCAGTCAAGTAGGACACAGAGGCACCGGCAACACGCCACATCACGTAATTAGCTTGGACGCGTTTTGGTGTCGATGCCAGAAGGACCTTTGTGGAAAAACACATACATTGACTCTCTCTTATTTCCTCCTCTCTTATTTAGACAGCGTCACGCTCCTGTGGGAACAAGATGACTCCGCCATTCGGGTGATTGTTACTAAATATCTCCATTGTGTTTCCAGGGGAGAGTTAATAATGTAGCAAAATGTTTTTACTAAACTTATTTCGAAATTGTATTACATAATACTTGCCACAGAAACCTTATTATATATAGCAGATGATTATGTATTTGGAGTGTTTTATTTCAGCATTATTATATCACCAGGTGCATTTCCTTTTTTACTGAAGTACAATTAAATCTTTAAACGCGTGTTAGCGTGGTAGTGTTATGAAAGGCGGATTATGTTATATCTGCATTTTATCACGAAAATACTTCATGATAGACAATTGATTGGTCAGGTTTAGTTTGCATTGCTAGTTCTATAATCTCTACTTAATATTATAAACGTGAAAGTAACTCTGTTTGTCTGACTGTTACGCTTTCACGCCTAAACCACTGTACCGATTTTGATGAAATTTGGTACAGAGGTAGATTAGACTTTGGGAAAGGACTTAAAGGCTAGATACTTTTTATCGCGTAAAAAAGCTTGAAGGGGTTGATATAGGGGATGAAATTTTATATGGGATTTTGTAATTATCCAAGATTAAACCATTCAACTTTGTATTTAGGCACTTGATGTTGAAGTAAATAAACATTTTATTCCGCCGTTATTGAATACTACGTGGGGATGAAGTAGGAGATAAAAGTTTGTATGGATCTCCAATAAGGATATACATATTTATCGGCAGCATGTGTGTATGGTTAGCAAATATGCACTAAGCTATTTGCATGTAAACCACAGCAGTTTGTATGTACATATTTGCAAAATAAAAAGCCTAAAATGATTATGCCCAAAATAAATATTCCACGGACGAAGTCGCGGGCTAAAGCATTAATATATAATCATATTTTCTGCAGAAATGTAATTGGAAAATATGTAGGTATATAATGAAAATCTTATGAGGCCGATGATCTGCCCCCTTAGAATGAAACACGAAACGTTAGACGAACTTTCGTTTCGAGTCATTGTAATTGATCAACAATCCGGCGCGTAATTCCTGATTAGTCGAGATTTCGACGCGTGATTCAGGCGACCAATCACAATGAAGTGAAACGAAAGTTCGTCTAACGTTTCGTTTTTCATTCTAAGGGGGCTGAATAGTTTCCAAGTAAGTACAAAATAGAGATGGGTCTTGCCTAGCTTTTGCTAATTAGAACAAACACATAAAACATAGCATCACGCCTGTATTCCCCGAAGGGGTAGGCAGTGGTGTATTACACACCCACGACTCGCCAGCTATGTTTAAGTCCCATGTAATAGGGGGCGAGCCTATTGACGTCTACCGGGCACATTTCCAAACTCCGGGCTGCTACTGAGAATTTTTCTTTTTTGGAAAAAGCTCAATATGTTGCCCGACCCGGGGATCGAACCCGAGGCCTCATGATTAGCAGTCGCATACACTACCGCTATACCACAGAGGCAGTTAACAACAACAATAACAAACAACTAACTAGAACAAGGTAGGTATGTATTTCCATCCTATACCAGGTACAATAGCCAAGGATCAAACTATTTTAAATGCGCATATTTGATCTGTATTTTAGCACTTGACATACACAGCTACTTTAAATTACAAATTATTTGTGGATGAGGAAAAAGAGAACTTTTAGTGTGAGCGGTAATCAAACCTGCGTCCCTTCCTCGGATTGGAAAGGACACAGGTTCGATTATCGCTCGCACTAAAAGTTCTCTTTTTCCAGATTTCACAAATATTTGTTATTTAATGCGCAGTACATACCTAATATTGAATTATTGCTGCTATAACAAGGTATTTCCGCGAAATTAGAAAAAAAGTCAAGTACCCTATGGAGCGATAAATCACAAAATGCTTTTTCTATTCCATTCTTATCCACCATTTATAGCTTGAAACACGTAAAATGTTAATATAATAGTACATAACAGTATAATTAATAGTATTTTTAAACATATACCTCGAGATCTGTAATATATTTTGGGACACTGACAATGGCAACTTCATCAAGTCCAACAGTGACGTGTGGCGCAAGCAAACGGTTGATGTACTCAAGCCACGGTATTCTGTAATTAATTCATATTATTAAAAATAATGTAAAATATAACTTGTATCAGCTGATCAAAATCTAGCTTAGAAAATTTTGTTTATATCTGTTACATAAATACGTCACCATCTTACTTATAATCACGCTATCTCCCTTGCGGGGTAGGCCGAGAAAACAGAATGCCTCTGGCTCTATTCTTGCATACATCTCTCGCTTACTCAATATTCACAATTCTCTTCATACACGCTCGCCGGTTTAGGAGACTCCTACCTTTAATATATGACCGATGTGGTCTCGGTAGGTGAGTCACGGTCTCTCCCTGTACCTACATCCTTTCACTTTCGTATTGTATATCTTCTTAACCGTCCAGCATTCTTTCCACATGTCCGAACCATCGGAACATTCCCTTTCGCATCTTTACACCAATACTCTCTTACGTCGTCGTTACGAATGCGGTCAGTCAGCCTATTAACTCCACAGATTTTCCGCAGAGATTTTACTTTCATGCTCCTTTTCGCATACCCAACTCTCGCTTCCATATAATAATGTTGGGACAAGCACTGCGTATCTGACACATTAATAATCTATATAATATAATTCTATATTCGATGTGGTCAGTACTTGGGGGCCTGTGCTTTAAACAGCACAAATTTTGCCGTTAGTTGCCTCTAATGAAGAGCAGATAAGAACAAGAGCAGGACTGAGACACTGTCTTTGTCTTGCTCTTGCAGATCCAGTCTTGGTCTTGCGTAATCGTGTATTTTGCTTAAATCTTAAAAATATCAAACTGTTTGTTTAAACTGCATAGATCGTGGCGATTGTTGTGGGATTGATCCCTTTATTGAAAATAGTCCGTTAAGTCTTCTTCGTTTGGTTTTGGTCAGGCATTGTCGGTGTTGATCTAGCATTGTTGGTTGCAAGTTTGGAAGACCAAGATGATGACTGATTTAGTTCATCACTAGTTGCCTCGGAGTAAAGTACCTCTTGACTCTGTTCAGGACACTCAGATTGTTGCTCTTCAGTTTGGCTTTGTCCTCAAAATTACTCCCAAACTGAATTCGCGTGAGCGTTTATGCGCTAACTTGTGTGTTTGCGGGCTTAGTTTGAACCCAAAAAAAATTCAAAGCAGTCATGAGGACTGCAGACAGAAGTGAAAACTTAAAACTATAAACAAACAGTTGTTTTTTTTGGATATCCAAATTAATTGTTTGATCTTTGATCTTAAATTAAAAATTGCAAATCAAAATTATTCATTCATTCATAAAAAAAATTATTAATTTCTTAATTCACAGTTGGCCCAGCGCAATAAGTTATACTAACAAGAACAGATATAGTGTTATTATTAGTTATATTATTATTACTAGCTAATACCCACGACTTCGTCAGCGTTAAAGTTTTACTTTCTAATTTCGACCCCTATTTTACCTGCGATTTTATAAAACCATTGAAATGTATGTGTATAGATATATACTATTTTGTAGATCTTTTGAAGACCATTATCTTTGTAATACATACTTTTAGTGTATGATCAACGTATGCGAGGATAAGAGCTCGAAAGCGCATTTTCATCCGACTTGCTTCAAATTTATCGTCACTGCTCAGCTCCTATGTGTCTTAGCGTTATGTTATATAGCCTATAAGCTGCCCAGAAGTATGGACTAAAATCGTACTAAGTTTGGTTAAAATACCTTTAGTAGTTTTTGACCCATGCGTGCATATACAGACAGACAGACAAAAAATTTACTGATTACATTTTTGGCATCAGTATCGATCACCATTCGTCCTCCAATATTAATTTTGAATATATATTCAATGTACAGAATTGACCTCTCTACAGTTTTATTATAAGTATAGATTATCTTTAACACGTTACGTGACCAAAGCGTTCGGTGACGATGACGCGAGGTCCTATTTTGTTCACCCACAAAGTGCTCAAAGAAGTTTATACTTCAATAAACACCATTTCAAGGGGCGTATAATTATGTAGAACCACGTAACCAAACAAGTTTGTCAAGATGAACCCCTTTATAAACCGCCAGTTGTACGAATGTTAATATCTTATACTTACTTGGGGAATTTTTGTTGCAATTCAGCAATTGTCATTGGATTGTACAAGCTTGTAGCATTGCGACGTTTTTCAAGAGGCAAGGAAATCTGTTAAAATATAATCATCGTTAAGTAGATACGTCACGCTTCAATTGTTATCAATTTGCTGTTATTCAAAGTATTGAATTTAATAATGGTTAAGATATATTTTGCTTAATTTAGCTGATATGTTTGCGATGCCATGCCATTCGATTAATCTTCAGGCAAGGCGGCGGCGCAATTAGGTCAAGTGCGACAAATATTTCGGACCTTGAACATTAACTCGTCACGGTTATCAGGACCAGCCACATAAAATTGGTATTTTGTATTAGTTTACTTTTATAAGAGTATAATGATGACTAAGCTCTCATAAATATTTTAATATAGTTTCACGTCTCACTAAGCACGATAAGTGCTCCTTATTGTGTAAACAATTCAACTTACGTTGGCGAGTTTCATTTCGAATTGTAGTGATTCTTTAAGATCAACTTCGGCCCGTGCGCGATCTGCTCCCAGGAGAGTGGCGATATCGACCATATAATCGTAATAAGCTTGAACTAGCTTATCACTGAACCCGCGGTTCAGGTACTCTCGACTCAAACCTAATGACGCCTGATCCAGCTGTTAGAAAAAAATCCCTTAACGCATCTGTTTTATAACACGTATCAATCAATCGCAAAATAAAAGAAAATATTCGCTAAGCTTTCGCTCAATCGCAGAAGATATTTAAAAAAATACAATTTTGACTTCGAGTGATGGATATGGATATAAATAAACCAATTTGATTATTTGTTTACGGTCGGCCGACCAAATAAATGAAAAAGCGAACTTTTTTTAATTCTTACATCAATGATTCGTTTGGTAGAATTCTTGACATCCACGCTGATGGAGAAGTCGAGGAAGTAGTCAACTGAGTACCCGGCGTCCCGGAACTTGTAGACAGATTCTTCCCAAGAGAAAGTGCGTTCATCCCAGGAGTCACCGTCGAGTACAGGCCAGCCACCAAGACGACGTAGCATCTCCAATAAGGGCTGAACACCGCGGGCTTCTATCGCAGCTAGTTACATAAATATCAAATTATCACCATATCAGATCTGAGAATATGCCTAGAAAAAGACAGATACGTTTTATGTTCCTTATTTGGTTAATCATATATAGTGAGTGTGACTTGGACTTTATAAGATTTTAAGTCCAAATTATCAGGACTTAACATAGCATCATGCCTGTATTCTCCGAAAGGGTAGGCAGAGGTGTATTACACACCCACGCTTCGACAGCTATGTTTAAGTCCCACGCAATAGGGGGCCTATTGCCGTCTACCGGGCACATTACCAAACTCCGGGCTGCTACTGAGATTTTTTCTTTTTATGAAAATGCTCAATAATACTACCCAACCCGGGGATCGAACCCGAGATCTCATGATCAGCAGCCATACAACTTAAGTTTAAGGGCTATAACGAGTTACCTGTTAGGATCTCACACAACTTATTCAAAAAATATTTACACGATTTATATATTATACATATTGTGCGAGATCCGGACGCATATAGCGGAAGGTATCTTTTTAAAAAAAATTGATGTTATTTGATATGATGAAGATAGACAATGTAAAAATTGTGATTTTTAAGAAAGTGGTATATTTTGATATGTTTTTTTAAACAGCTGACAGGAGATATTGTTTTTTAAATCAGAGTAAGTGTAATTTATTCAAACAATAATACTCACTATTTGTGGTATTATTACAGGCTATCGTAAAGTACCGTTGTTCGGAAAATATAATCAATTAATGCAGCATACCTAGATACCTAGGTACTTATATTATAAACATACGTATTCTATTTTTATCTATCAATTAAGCGTCATCATAGTTTAAATGACCATGTTCCATTCTTTAAATAAAACAGATAAATTATCTGCATCCGAATCTTAGTATAATTATGATATTTATGTAATACGCAGTTGATACGTCACGTCATGTTAAGAGGTTTCGTTAAGTAAAACGTCCTCAGTTCATTAATCATTGACGTCAGCCAGATTGTGCAAATAGCGGATGCAACTTATTTACATCACTTTCACTCACAATTTAACGAAAAAACAGGTTTTACCAATAGTTAAATAGCATAATAATTACTATGATCGTGCGTATTACTTACCTATACAGGTTTTGAGAGCATGTTATAAGGTAGGCAACTTATACATACATAGTAGGGTAACTTATACTTCTTGATTAGTAATTTAGCAGTTGACGTACTCAGCTACTTTTAAAGAAGAAATTATTTCTGTAGAGTACTAGTGCGAGCGGGATTCGAACCTGCGTCTCTTCCAATCCGGGGAAGTGCTCTAACCGATAAGCCATCGCACTTGGTGCTCTTAATTACCTACTTCATTAAGATACATTTATCTGGGGAATAGGAATGTGGGGTAGAAATGTAATAATCAACGTGCATTTTAAAATTTAGTCTTTTGTGGTCAATCGCGATCATCTGTGATTGTCATGGTTGTCGTATTCTAGTACTGGAAGTGGAGTGGTTTCTTTTATATTTGTATTGTAGATGATATAATACACTTATAAAAATAAGGGCCTAAATGCTAGTACTTACTTCGGTTCATGCACGCCTGGTACAGAGTTTTTGCAAGAACGAAAGGCCTTGGCTCATTTTCCACTATAGGTTCATCCAGCAAAGCGCGTATTTGTTCCTGGAGTTGATCGGTGATGATAGAGAAAGTGTTTACTGATGTCTTGTCATCAGGTATACGCGTGTTCTGTACAAATGTACCGCACGAGAAATCATAAAAGTCATCGCAGGGATCCACTTTGTCGTCCATGTTCAAAAGGAGTTTTGAAGCTGCAATATTAATAGCGATTGAGTATCGTGCAAGGTACTAAATAGTGCTCACATGTTATCGAAAGTAATTTTCCAACAGCACAAGCACAAGCCAGCAATTATGGCTGACTTGTGCTTTATAAATAAGGATTGCTATATGTCCTTATTAATACGTCGTACTCCTCAAATCTAATCTAATCGTTGTGCGTATACCCGCAGGTAAGTGTCCTGGAGTCCTGAAATGCAGGGTTTCCCTAGTTTAGGCTCCAGTCCACCTCTACAACAACAATATCATGTAACCATTATAATATGTCAATTACTTGTGGCGGAAATAAATAAATAAAATAAAATAATTATGATTATTCAATAGATTTGAGGAGTGCAGGTATGTATTTGTATGGCCACTGAAGGAATGTAACATAGTTCCAGTGGCTCGCCAACAAGCGGCGAAGAGACGGCATACGGCGGGTTTCTTTAGTGGGTGAGGGCTCCACACGACCCTGTTCGATGCCCCGAACGACGGGGTGTACGGTTAGGTACATTTTTTCCCGCCTTAACAAAAATAAAGTATGTATTTGTATAAAATAAAGCCTTGTGCTACACAGCCTCCTCTGCCTGCTATTAAGTTAAATATTTTTTTCTATTATCGGTTTACACACACTACACCTAAATTGCAATTGTTCATTAAAAGTACCTTGCTAAAGTTTGATTGATAATTGACTTTAAATTTCTATTATATGAATAATATAGATACCTGTATGAATGCATCCAGGCGAGTTGCATATATTCACGTCGGATTCTGTAGAGCCTCCTTTGACGATGACTACCGGCGGCATGGATGAAGAAAGTTTCAGTTCACTAGTCTGTGGCATGTCTAAAATGCAAATACAATGCAAGCTAAATGAATGAACAGTCATGCTATATGACGCAACATAACATTAAAAACTAAGTGAAACTTATGCATGTATGAATAACAATCTAGGTACTTCAAACGGCCAGCCTGCCCAGTTTTAGTCCTTACTATAATATTATATACTGGATACTGCCCGTAATTTCGTCCACTTGGACTTCAGAATGTAAATACGCCACTCTATATCACATTAACTTTTTTTTATTGCATTTAATGGCAGACGAGCCACGGCCCACCTGATGGTAAATGGTAACCGTCGCTTATGGACTCAACTATACCGAGAGTATTGTCAATCCTCTGCTCACCATTTCATTTCACCAATATGAAATGAAAGAATAAACGGCTATCTCCTGCTACATCCAAGACGCAACGATGTGCTTCATGGCCGGTCACACGGGAGATGGCGGTACCAATCCGCTCGGGCCCGATACCAAGTGAGTATATACTCCCACTTGGTACCCAGCCCTACCACCAGTCATGCAACGGATGATAATTGCTTACTTCCCTTAGTCGCCTCATACGATACCCGTGGGAAAGAATGGGATGGTGACACTGGTATTCCTAGTCCGTCACCACACGGAAATAACTATGTAAATAAATCTATCACACAGTAATCATCCATTTTGCCGGAATAAAAGATAGACTATCGAGTACAGGCCAGCCAACCCAGACGACGTAGCATCTGCAATAAGGGCTGAACACCGCGGGCTTCTATCGCAGCTAGTTACATAAATATTAAATTATCACCATATCAGATCTGAGAATATGCCTAGAAAAAGACAGATACGTTTTATGGTCCTTATTTGGCAAATCATATATAGTGAGTGTGACTTGGACTTTATAAGATTTTAAGTCCAAATTATCAAGACTTAACATAGCATCACGCCTATATTCTCCGAAGAGGTAGGCAGAGGTGTATTACACATTACACACCCACGATTCGCCAGCTATGTTTAAGTCCCACGTAATAGGGGCGAGCCTATTGCCGTCTACCGGGCACAATACCGAACTCCGGTATGCTACTGAGAATTTTTATTGTTAAAGTGAGTTTGTTTTTGTTTGTTCCGTATTGACGCCGTAACTACTAAACCGATGGTTACGAAATTTGGCATACATATAGTCTGGCGTAGACATAGGCTACAGTTTATTCCGGAGAACAGGGTGTTCCTGTGGGATGTCTGATGTTGAGTTTATTTTTGTGACAGAATGTGACGTATTTAGTTTATAGGTGGCTAGCTTTTGCAATAAATAGAATGATGTGAGTATGCATTTGAACATTAAATTTAATGAAAAGGTTGTACCAATCTCATTAGGTACATATTCTTACTACTGTAGGTCTAATGATCCGGGCTTCACAATTAATAGTCTCCGTAAATGTACGTTATAACTTTGGGGTAAAAATAATTGGGTGAGGTGAGGTTAAATATTATAATATATTATATCCTGCCATTCAATAAAGAGATCAACATGGAACACAAACTACGCTCTAAACATTTTAGTGTTTCTATGTCATCATAATTTCCTTTGAAGGTCAGAGGTACTGAGTATATTCAAACTAGATTGGATAAGAGTAGTTTCAACACTGGATGCATTAATGCACATATACGAACAATATATTAAAGTGAAAACCTTGAGCTTTTATTGCATACACCCACGTTCATCCTCACGGTTATATGAACACAATTTATTTATTTCAGGATAAGCTTGTATACAAAGTATTATTAAGTATCTATTTAATAAATGTATTTAAATAAATCAATGAAATGTACGAATAATTTACGACAATGTGTCTATGTCGTTATTCATATAATATATTTATAAGCACGACAATTTACTAAAATATAAAGTATGATAATAATAAATCGAAAACAATAGTTACGAGTGACACATATACACACATATTTACAAGGGGTCTATTATATACACAACTATCTATAACCTATATCTATATATATAAAAGAAAGTCGTGTTAGTTACACTATTAAATAACTCAAGAACGGCTGAACCGATTTTGGCTGAAAATTGGTAGGGAGGTAGCTTAGAACCAGGAGACGGACATAGGATACTTTTTTTTATCCCGTTCCCTTGGAACGTGACATAAAACGTGGTATAACCAAACGCAACTGACATGTGCGTAGGCCAACGTCATTTGAGTCACTGCAGACTGTTAATGGTACAATATTCCCAACATATCATGCTGCATGTGAAGAACTCAATTTACTAGAAAACGATACCCACTGGGATACGACAATCGTTGAAGCAATTATCTCTGCATCGCCAAGTCAGATACGCATATTATTTTTTATCATCATTTCGACATGCTTTCCATCAAACCCATTTAACCTGTGGCACAAATACAAGGATAATAATATATGTCAGAATTCAAATTCGGGTCTGTTCAAGAAATCCCGATCTTGAGATGAATGACGAAATACATAATCGGGCTTTGCTCTTGATCGAAGACATCACTACGTACGTACCTCATGTGAGGTAGCTTATTAGTCAGGTTAGGAATGCCAGCGCCAAATAGTAAAATGAATGACGCATTTAATGGAGAACTGGAACGGGAACGTGAATATGATCATCAGGAATTAGATTTAGTAATTCAAACAAATGCACCCCTGTTGAATCCCCACCAAAAGGAAGTTTAAGATACATTAATGAAGGAAATTGATGATGGAAATGGTGGTTTATAGTTTTTGGATGCCCCTGGTGAAACTGGTAAGACATCCCTCATGTCAGTACTTTCAGCCACTGTTCGTGCGAAATCCAACATTGCGGTGGCAGTTGTTTCTTCTGAAATAGCAGCCACATTGTTAGAAGGATGCCGTACGGCTCATTCAGCATTAAAATTACCGTTAAATCTTCAAACTATTGAAGAACCAACATGTAATATTGTAAAACACTTCGCAATGGCCAAAGCTTTTATTAGCATCGAAAATCATCATCTGGGACGAATGCACAATGGCGCATAATCGTGCATTGGAAGCACTTAACCGAATATTGAAAGATCTACGCAATGACTCGATGTTTTGGAGGCGCAATGATTTTACTGTCTGGCGATTTTCGTCAAACACTGCCAGTAATTCCAAGATCAACTGCTGCCGACGAAATAAATGCTTGCCTTTAATCATCGAATCTATGGCGCTATGTGAAAAAATTTCAGCTGACAACAAATATGAGAGTTGCATTGCCGAACGATACATCTGCTGAAGATTTCTCTGAGCAATAGCTGACTATCGGTAATGGTCGAGTACCTGTCGACGCATCGAGCGGATTGATTTTATTTCCTCCGAATTTCTGTAACTTTGTTTCATCGAAAGACGAACTCATCAACAAGGTATTCCCAAACATCATTACTAACTACAAAACTAATTAATGGTTGAGTGAGCGAGCAATTTTGGCGGCTAAATATAAAGATGTAGATGACTTAAACTACATATTTCATAATTAAATCATTGGTACACTGCATTCATTCAAATCTATTGACTGTGTAAAAAATGAAGATAAAGCCACCAACTATGCAATTGAATTAAACTCCTTGGATGTGCCTGGCTTACCACCGCACAAATTACAACTAAAGGTTGGCTCCGTAGATATCATTCTTCGAAAAATAAACCAACCAAAACTGTGTGCTGTGCAACGGAACGCGTTTGGTGGTGAGTAAATTGATGAACAGTGTGATTTACGCCACGATTCTCAAAAGAAAATTCGAAGGTGAGGAAGTTCTCATTCCGAGGAACCCGATGATCCAAACCGATATGCCGTTTGAGTTTAAAAGATTTCAATTTCCGATCCATCTTGCATTTGCCATGACCATTAACAAATCACAAGGCCAATCCTTGAAAATTTGTGATCTGAATGTAGAAAATCCATGTTTTTCCCATAGTCAATTATATGTGGCATGTTCACAGGTCGGAAGACCATCTACGTTATTTGTTTTTGCGCCTGATAAAAAAACGAAAAATGTTGTCTATCACAAGGTGCTTCACTGAAGAGTGCAACCCATGCAATACATGGCCAATGAAGAATCTTTACTATACTTATTTTTTTATTTATATTTATTATCTTAATAAAAATAAAATCCAAAATCTGCTCATTTATTGCCAGACGGCGGAACAAAGTTCGCCGGGTCAGCTAGTATATACATATAATGGCAGATTTGCTTTAAAGCCCGGTAGGCCTCAACTCAAGTTGTATGGTGACATAGGCGTAGGGTGGCCAGATAACAACGGCGGCCAATATTGACGATGAAAATACACCGATGAAACAAGAGACAACCTAAGTCCGATACAATCGTACTATCTCTTGTACAGAGAAAGTTATTAACAATAAGCATTATGTATAGATCTGTGTTATTTTGTCACGACAAACTAAATTTCTGAATTTATTTCGATTATAGTTCTGATTTACTCGTAAATGACGGATGCTGAGAAAGAGGCGGCTGATATTTTACTGCTTAGGGTACTCGAGAAAGATTAGCAAAAGCTATACCTTTAAAATAGAAGACGTGACAAATATTTGTTTGTCTGTCTGTCTACTTGTTAGAACACATTTGTGAAGTCACTAAAGGGATTTTAATGCAGTTTATCATTGATAGTTAATGTTTGGCTTGGAGAAAAAATATTTCATTTAAACATACTTATTTAAACATCCACGGAGAGGTATTCTCAGGTTGTAAATGGTACCCGAATATTCTATAGCGAAATAGCAGTATGTAAATAGAGATACAGCAAGAATTGTGGAACGGTTTTGCTGTTGCAAAAGGCAACAAAAACTACAAAACTAAATCGATCGATATTTTTCGCTTGCATTTAACTATTGTGAGCCTTTCACAATATTACTCAATTAAATGTGAAAACTGGCCTCGTCTGACCTTTGTCAGTGGTGTACTGTAATAATATTATAATTTAAAGTAATGTCAACTAGGACGACTGCGTGCACTAGAGCGTAGCTCGTGCACTGACAAGTTACGTGTTGCGAAAACGAAACTCACTACATGGTTCTATAAGTGCTATAACTTTCGTGAACGTTTTGTAACAAACAGCTGGCGTGTAAATTGTGATGACGTCTTTTCGAGCGATCATTTGCAATAACGCCAAATCGTTTTTTTACTTATTTAATCTAAAATAAGTAAATTTGAACCACTGAGACAAACTGACAGATTTGAGTTGCCCTGAGCAATGATTGCATAGATTGAGCTGTTGTTAAAAAAAACTTCAGGAAGCACAATGTTTTGTTCAAATAAATGATTGAGATCGTTTTTTCGTGTTAATATTGCCGATTTTTAATCTAACAATGTAATCTTTTTACAAAGAAGTCAGCTATACTGTATATTAGCTTAGGTTAGGTTAGGCTCTAGGAGGGGGGTTACCGGGTAGGGCGCGGCAGTCCACAGGGATTCTTTCTCGGTCCGATCCGTGCCGGTAATCCTAGACGGAATGTCTAGGCCTGCAGCTCAATAGTAAATGCATCGCACCTAAGCTCGTCAGTTCTGCCGAGGCCTAGGGTAGGCTTCTGCTGGCTGAAGGTCCCACACTACCCTGTTCGTTGCGCCAAACGACGGAGTGTGCGGTTAGGAACATTTTTTCCCGCTTTAGCCAAAAAAAAGGGTAGGCTTCTGCCAAACACTGGAGGTCGTTCTACCGCCGCCTCTATAGAGGTATTCTAGACACTATATGGTGCCCCGATCTGGACAGACCCCCTTGCTGCTTCTAGTAAGGTCATAAGAGAAGTCTGGACAGAGCACGAGAAACGGCCTGAAGGACGTTGATCCGGCTGTGGAGGAAAGAACTGTAGTCCCCTGGAGCAGGAGTAAGTTCACTCAGACCGTACTTAACGGACATGGGTGCTTTAGTAAGTACCTGTACAGTCTTCTAGCAGAGAACCAACTACCTACCTGCCTTTTAGTTTAATCACTTTCGATCTTCCTTAAGTGACATAATGTTTGTAGATGTACCTCTCAAATATTTATTATGTATCTTGTTTTAATATTCCATCTACCGTACGTACATGAGAATTGCAAATACAATTAATTATGTCACGATGAATAAATCATATTGAAAGAAAATTTCACATGTAAAGCGGAAACAATAAAATTGCTTATTTTACCGCAATCTAATCATATTCACTCCAGTGGTTTTTTCATCCTTCTTGACTCGGGGCTGTCGAGTATTTTGTTGTTTAGTAAATATTTAATAAACCGGCATGGTAGGCAAATAATACACTCTTCATCTCATCCACGAAGATACAAAATATTATCGTAGCATATTATTAAACAGCTTGTAAAGTAATGGATAGGTGTATATTAATTATATCAGACTAAACTTGAGTGCTTGCTATTTAATCCAGTTATGAACCTACGCTTCAGCCAAGTTCATGGCAATTACACGCAAAGCGGCGCTGCAGCAAGATTGAACTCGAAAATGTAGCTCTTCCCTTTTGTGTAAACTGACACTTATCGATCGACATTTAACACTGTTTGCGTTTTAATTAAGTTTCAGATATAATGCAATACGATTTACGAGTATAGTTTTGAATCGAGGTTCATGAAAGCGAGCTCTGTTGCCTCTAAAGATAGGAGAGTTTATTATAAACTAGCGCATTTCGCACGGGTGGATTTATTTTTTAAACATTTTGGGATAAACGTAGAATAAATTTATCTTTATGCCTTAAGTACTTCTTTTTTCTTCAAATTACTATTTAAAGTAATAAATATCTGTCTATTAATAAATATAGCCTATGTTATTTGTATACATACAAAAATACAAATCTTTATTCTTTATAATATTACAATATTAGTAATAAATATATCTGATGTTACTCAGGGATGGGATGATCAAACAAACTAAACTTTATTACAAAAAACAGTCTGATAAAACAACAAATGGATCAGCACAACAAAATAACATTATTTTAAAATAATATTATTTTAAAACAATAATAACATTGGTATCTTGGATCGTAAACTAGGTTTAAGTCCCTTTGTCTTAGAAGTCAGTGCTTCGCCGTAATATCATACTACTGGCTTTGTTTTTGTGGTAAAAATATTTATGGTATTTCCACAATTTAAAATGTTTCTTTATTATATATTGCAGTAGTGTCAGATTGGGCAGCGTTCGGGAAGCTAAGGAAGATCTTCTCGACCAATATTCCGCAGTGTCTGAAAACGAAGGTCTACGCCCAGTGTGTGTTACCAGTGATGACATACGGAATAGAGACGTGGTCTCTGAATGTTGGCCTCGTATCAAGGCTCAAAGTAGCTCAGCGGGCCATGGAGCGGGCTATGCTTGGTATTTCCCTACGTTATCGAATCCGTAATCCGTATTCCGTAGGAGAACGAGAGTGACCGACATAGCCCGCCGGGTTGCCATCCTGAAGTGGCAATGGGCAGGCCACATCGCTCGACGAACCGACAACCGTTGGGGAAGAAAGGTTCTCGAATGGCGACCACGTATCGGACGGCGCAGCGTAGGACGGCCCCCCACTAGATGGATCGACGATCTGGTCAAAGCCGCGGGGAACCGTTGGATGCGGTCGGCACAGGACCGCTCGTTATGGCGTTCTCTTGGGGAGGCCTAGGTCCAGCAGTGGACGTTGAAAGTCTGATGGATGGATGGATGGATATAGTATTAGATGAACACGATATTAAAATTATACACTTATCAATGTATATTTGTTCAATGTTACCTCAGACATTGACTCAGCATTCGTAGCCAACAGGGTGTCACAAATTAAACAACTTTTACCAAACGCAGAATGGAATCACGTCATTTCTGCTGATAATCCGGCTCGAAGGACCAAAATGTACTGAGAGTTGTTTGAGACAACAAAGGAATACCTATCAGAGATCAGGAATACGAGGAAGAAACGTGGTATCTTGGAACAACTATTAACGTCAGTTTTTGGAGTTAATGACGAAGTATAAGTTTATAAAACCAGCAGAAGTTTATAGAAGCTGTACATGATAGGTTAGGGCGGTAGGGACTGTTAGGCTTGTAGGTCGTAGTAGGGTTCTCTAACTTATTATATAGTTACATGTACTATCACACCATTATACATTAGTGCGGCCTTACGTGACGTTAGTTAGCGGGTGACAGTACAATTCTTTTTATACAGAAGTGACAATCCTTACTTAATATTATATAAGCAAAAGAGTGTCTTTTTATGCTTTAACCCCATAGCCACTTAACTGATCATCACGGAATTTAGCCTATTTGTATTGAATATGAAGCAGAAAGAGCCTTTTTATCCCGGAAAATGTACAGTTCCTGTGGGATAGCCGTTTTTGGCAAAATAAAGGCATGTGTAGCAAATATACAGATCTTTAATATATCTACTAAAATTGTGAATCTATCTATCTATCTATCTATTATGTATTTATAGTTTGTTGATAGCATTGTTGTCATCATCTCAAAGGAACTATCTATTTTTCTAGGATAAACAATAGCCTATGTAATGCTCCGTGCTCCGGACTATATGTGTGTTAAATTTCTTTTTGATAATCGATTAAATATTTACGGCGTCAACAGGTAATAAGAAACAAATCCACTTTCACATGCCTATAAATATTTGAACCTACTCAACCCTAATGAGTATTTGAATCGAATTAAAGATATTGGAAAATATAAGCTTTTCATTACGAGCTCCTTAGATACTGTAGATTAATAAGGGCTTCAAGAGTAAAAATATATGATTTCAGGATCTTTAGGTCACGCAGACGAAATCGCTGATACGAGGTGAAGTGAAATAAACGCCAGTATCGTGACAACAATGCCATTGTATATTACATAATCGGCTTGTACCTACTTTTACAAATAACAAAGCAGTCACTGCTCAAATTTTCTCTAATTGGATATTCCATCCACATCGTTATTTGAATTTATTGTGGTTGCACTTATATATTTGTTTCGGCTATGTTAACCGACCAATAGCTGATCCGCTTCTGTATAAGAGCACGTGCCAATAGTGTTACAAGGTTAATAACATATTGTTGGTATATAATAATTGTGTGCCACATTATGTACCTATACATAGTCATAAAATAAATTAATCAATACAGTTTTTATTTCTTTCATCAATTGAACTACATAGTGTTGTAATAAAAACATCAACATACATTTCGGTATTCACTTACGCTAAATTATGGTACGTGTCCTAACTTCCTAGGTAGGTATCTATTATTGCATGACCTCCTTGTTATTAAATAGGACACCTGTTTAACTACAGTACTAATTGATCTCATGCAAATTTCGTTAGCGGAGTTTTGTTTCTTTTAAAGACTACTTTAATGACAAATTATTTGTCGACAAAATTCGTGATTGAGAATTGGGCAAAGGGATTTAATGAAATATGGAATAAATTAAAAGGTAAACTATGCAAACTAATATTAGGTAGTAGATGCTTTACCCGTGATATCGGCTGAGGTCTTCAGTAAAAGCGTAGCGACAAATGCTGCGAGGAATGCGATGGCCAATACTCCAGCCACGCCAGCCGCCAGCATCAGCTTCTTTTCAAGCTTCGTCCGCTGTCCCCAGTAAGATGGCCTGCAAGATTTTTGTTTATTTACTTACGAGTATACTCTTAGAATTTGACAACTTAATCTATAACCACTATAAAGTTGTAACACACATGTACATTTAAGAAAAAAATACTGTGGGTAGGCTACAATTATAGGCGTGTCCAAACACAAAACATTTGTTTTTTAGATTTTTGTCTGTTTGTCTGTTTAATATGTTGTCTGTTTGTTCGTTAGCGCATCACGCAAAAACTACTGAATGGATTTTGATGCACCATTGCTCTTGATTAGACTTAAAACTGGTATACAATTTATCCCGGTACTATATAGGAAACCTGAGTTATAAGCTAAAAACTAGCTTTTGGCTACCGCGGGCAAAGGCTAGTGCTGAATAAAAATATAATATTGATGTTTCTGTCAAAGTTCCGATCGTAAATCTATACATAATGTAAAGTTATCTGCCTGTTTCTCAGCCTTATAATACATCCAAATTATTTTTCTAAAGTGGTGTAATCAAATATTTTGTAAACAAATTTAAGGCACACGCTGGTTTAACCTTCACAGACATGATAAAATAATGTATTACATATTCGTACACCTTCAAAAATCATAGCTATTAGAAAATTGCACGTACGAAGTGAGGTCGGGTCACTGGTACTTTTATTTAAACAACAGAATGGACTTAGATAAAATTTGGTAAGTACCTACCTACAATGAAGCATGATAAATATATAAATATAAAGAATACATACATAATGTGAGGCTCCCTACTATCTCTAACTAATTGAAAACTAATTAAATGATTCCCGTAGGATAGCTACATTCGGCACATTGACCTAAAAATTAGTAGGTATATAAATTGTGGTCTGGTTCCAATTCCTGTGGAAATCACCTCAACAAACAAACAGCATCACGCCTGTATTCCCCGAAGGGGTAGGCAGAGGTGTATTACGCACCCACGATTCGCCAGCTATGTTTTTAAGTCCCACGTAATAGAGGGCGAGCCTATTGACGTCTACCGGGCACATTTTCAAACTCCGGACTGTTACTGCGAATTTTTCAAATGGAATTTTTTTTTAATTCCACGCAGACGACGTCACATGCAAAAGCAAGTCCTAATCAGTCATTTAAATGTGCCTAATGTCGTACTGAAAACGATCTACCATCTGTTATTCTACTATCTGTTGTTAAAAGCTGTTTATTGTGCAACTGTTTGATCCTGTTACAGTAATTAATTCCGAACGCGAACTCACAATTAGATTTTTTGCCTTCAACACGTTGTTATGAAATATCGACAAAGTTGAGTTTTAATTTCTAAAAAGGGATGATTTCATTGCAATTATATTTTATTATATTAAATCTTTTAAATAACACAAAGTCGGGTTAATTACTCCATTTATAACTCAAGAACGGCTGTGCTAATTTTTATAATTATTTGATCTAAGATTTCTCTCAACCCGGAATAGCAGAACAACCATTGAAAATGGAAAAATTAACAATAAAAATATTTTTAGCTAGCTAGCCGTTCACCGGGACAGCTAGTACTGTTCTATATAACAAAGTCGGGTTAGTTACAGCATTTATAGCTCAAGAACGGCTCGACCAATTTGTCTACGCCCCGAATAACATAACTATTACAAAAACAAACAAATTCATGAAAAAAATTATAGAGAAAAATTTCCTAATACATTTTGTATAAACAGCTTTTTTGATGATTTTTGTGATTTTTAGTTTGCTTCGTCCTTTCTTTTCTAAAAAATGTATCTAACCGCATACGCCATCGTTCGGGGAACGTACAGGGTAGTGTGGGGCCCGCACCCACTAAATATACCCGCCGTGTGCCATCTATCCACCTATATTGGTAGACCACTGGTACGGTGGTAACTACGCTCCATCAAGATATTTTTCACGAATTGAAAAAATAAGAAAATCTGATACATGACAGAAACAAAAGTGAATCATAGTGTTGTATGCTGGTTCTGTTAATGTTGTGTACATTATTCTTTAACAGCTGACAGCGTGTGCAGATGTGCACTGCGATTTTTAAGCCCTTTTTTTCAAGTTTTACCAATTTTCATTCATTTTTCGACGGTTATAATTCTCTAGAAATGCTTTTTTTGAAATTAATCAGCAAAAAGTGTTCAATAAAGCAAATACCTTGATGCGACGTGAATTATAATAATTTCGATGTAATTAAAATATCTTTTGATTTTGTACACTTTATATTATTAAAAAACTAAAATTTACTAAGCTAATAAGTCCAAACAAAATTTATTGATTCTGAGGCGGTACGAAGTTCGCCGGGTCAACTAATAGATAAAAGATAATAAAACAAACTAACTAAATCAACATATAGGTATTTTAATCGCCACTACATACATTAATACTCGTATTGCGCTCTAAGAGATAAATACAATTTAAAATATACCATCTAAATGTACACCAATATTTTATGTCTTATTAATTAAGCCTTTATGCGGTTGCAATTCAATTTACAAGTAAGAAAAATATATATTATATTTCGAAATCCATAAATTTTTGGTACATTATTTTGATTTTTCTCTGGTCTAACCAGCGAGCGTGTGCTGCAAAATTGTTTTTTTCATGACATAATATCGGTTGGGTAAAAGAATATCACGGAAAAATAGACAGATGGGGCAAGCGACTTTATACCTACTATTCTTACTTAGATGTTATATCCATCCATCCATCCATCAGTCTTTCATCGTCCACTGCTGGACATAGGCCTCCCCAAGAGAACGCCACAACGAGCGGTCCCGTCATGGGTGATAATGCCGTAATCGCCACGCTTGGCAGGCGGGTTGGCGATCGCAGTTGATGTTGTTAATACTCGAGGGAGTGATGCTGCCCACTTCCCCGTTATTCCATCAGTCGCTCTTACGACTCCCGTGGATAGAGGGGGGTGGGACAATTCTAAAGCCGGCCCCACACGGCACGCAGATGTTATATATATATATATATATATATATATACTGTAATCTCTCAAAGTTTATTTAATCAAATGTGCTAAACAGACTTAAAAAGAAATGGATATTTACAATCCACACAACATAATATGTACATACAAGATACTGTATTGTCTAATTTTGCCAGATGTATGTGACAAATAAAAAAATGTAAGTGCTTCTTCGAAGGAGAAAATTGCCTCCAAATTTTCAATTTGTTTTGGTAACACAATTTTCGTGTTACCCTAATTTTACATGGTGTGGTGTTACACGAAAAGAATTCGTGGAGTCCTGCTTGTTTTTCGCTTGCGATTTTGTACGACTTCTCAGAATCCCTTTAAAAACTGTTCTCTAATATCATTGCTCCGGAAAATGAAATATTATTTTTCTTGTGAGTTTGTTGTTTGCATAATTTTATTGTTGAATACGTTCTTCGCTCATAGCAAAAAAAAAATCATTTGGCGATGACGCTCAGAGTACCTACAGACTGTATTCTAAAGAGGTACGTTTAAATTCTAATCCTGCTTCTTCCAGCATCCACTTGTCATACATAAGTCTTAACTCACAAAATGGCCGGATACGTCACGAGGCATAGGTTCGTTGATTCGTATAGGAATTTGTAAGCGATGGAAACCGGAACGTCGCGTCACTGGAGAGCGCTTAAATGTGCGCGGCCACTACGCTAAATTGACACTAACTTTATTTATGCGTACAAGTATTATATAAGTAGTATCTAGGAAAGATCAGATATATGAAGTAATCACTTCATTTACATGATCTTTAACATGTATGTCGAAGGTAACTCGTACATTTTCGACGATTCAAAATTTAGGGATGCAAACCTAATCAATAGGGGACTTTGCGGATTCAGTTTACTACCTTAAAACACTGGTCTGAGTGACCTTGACCACATTTTGGTACTATGACATTATTTAGGAAAGAAATACATTAAATGTTTACTGTGAACCATACGAGGTCTGGACCGTGGACGGAGGATCGAACTCGATACCAATGTCTTCGCATCCTTGGTTTTATCGCTAGGCTATCACAGTCACTGCTTCACCACTGAAGTAATGTAGCATAGTTCCAGTGGCCCGCTAATAAAGCCGAAGAGACGGTACACGGCGGGTTTATTTAGTCATATATATATATATATATATATATATTGTAAAAAGGTATACACTGTACCCTAAAAAAACAACATTACATAAATGGTGAAAAAACCAGTGGTTTGGTGGCTGATGGCTGCGCGGTTGAAGCCATACAGTTCCCATGTTAATCAAGATTTAGGTAATGTTGCACTACGAAAAATACAGAGGTACATATATATTACCTACATAGTTATGTGTATTTATTTATTTGTTACACTTTCCCGCCATAACTACTGAACCAATCATAATGAAACTTTGTATACATATAGTCTAGAGCTCCGTGAAAGACATATAAGCTTTTGTCTGACCTTTTATTCCGGAAAAATTGATGGTTCCTGTGATATATCAACATTTGTTATTTATAGTGGTAGAGCCTTGCTCATTCGAGCACAAATGAGCCGGCTCGATCGGGGAAGTACCATCACATAAGATCAGCGTGTAACAACAATACCTACCGTTGTGTTT
Source organism: Leucoma salicis (assembly GCA_948253155.1). Taxonomy (NCBI): domain Eukaryota; kingdom Metazoa; phylum Arthropoda; class Insecta; order Lepidoptera; family Erebidae; genus Leucoma; species Leucoma salicis. The sequence goes on from OX411803.1 coordinate 16,981,439, forward strand.
AGTAAGGTAAGTGAGAGCGCTGGAGGCCCAACCCATCTCCCTATCCTCTCCTTAGTATCCTATCTTTTCCTTATTATTATTCCTATTGCCGTGTGGGGCCGGCTTTAGAATTGTCCCACCCTTCTCCACCCATGGGAGTCGTAAGAGCCGACTGAGGGAATGCCGGGGGAGTGGGCAGCAGCACTCCTTCGAGTATTAACAATATCTACTGCGATCGCTAACCCGCTTGCCAAGCGTGGCGATTACGGCACTATCCCCCATTCCTGGGGAGGCCTATGTCCAGCAGTGGACGTTAAAAGGCTGATGGATGGATGGATGGATGATTCCTATACACCTTCTATCCTTTTCCTTGGAGATGGCGACGCGCAAGTGATGGCTCTGGTTTTGCTAACGTCTATAAGCTACGGTAACCGCTTACCATGAGGTGGGCCGTATGCTTGTTTGCCACCCAAGTAGTATAAAAAAAGTTGCATAGAGATTATTTTAACGTGCCGTAGAGTGAGGTATTTATCTCCTGAAGACCACGCGAACTAAGTCGCGGGCAGAATCTAGTTTTTAAATAAATCTAATGATGATGATGTTTATAAACAATGAGCACTTCAGCAAAGACAATATATTAGTCGCCTTATTCGTCTTCACCACAAACTTTCGTTTTGCTTAGTTCATTTTTGAGGTTTTATGTTTCTTGTCATCCAAATTAAATTGATCGCAATAATTTTTTTCGGCCGTAGCCATGCAGGGTATGCTCTTAAAAAAACACTTATCAAGTTACGTCACATATACTTTGATAGGTTGTAAAATCCAGCTCATTAAGAGTATAAAAGGTTTATAAAAAATATACGTTTACGAAAATATGATAACGAATAACGGCTTTTAATTTTATTTTGACTTTTGTCAGTATAAGGTGCATGAGATATCAATTATTAATTTTAAGTTAACACAAAGGTGAACTTGAAAATAACAATCACGAGCAGGATTAAACTTGCATCTCCTGGAAAACCATCCCAGATGCTTTGCAAATTCAAATGCTCGCGACTGCGAATTCCGCTAACACATTCCTTCTTAATATCTTGGGTGAAATATCTAATTAATTATTAATCATATTGTAAAAAAGTGCAGGGTTATTAAGCTTAGAGTAAAAAAGACGGGGTGTCTTGTGTCGCAATTTTACAATCGAAAAAAGATTATTTAATCAATCTATTTATTTATTTGTTTAGTTCGTAGTAACCGTGTTTTATTTTTGTTTATTAACTATTATTATTTTCTTCTTTTGTGTCTAAAGATGGCATCATAAGTACTTCTATTTAAAATACCCACCTTTGTTATCTTAGGCGATAGTTCCGATAACGATATTATTGTAAAAATTATTGTATTGCCATCGGTCTTTGATAAGTGTGCAAAGTTATAATTTAATCCGACATTTCGAAGTGGGTCAAAATCACGTATAAAAATGCTGTTACATACATTCCTAGATAGAGATACATCATAGATACATGCGAAGGTAAGAAAAGAAGAAAAGATGTGAAAAGTACAATTGTACTAACGTTGTAAACTATTGTCAGTACAGTCGGTACTACGGTCTTATGTTTACTCTTTTATATCGTCAAAAGTTTACAACTTCATGTGTTTCAATAGAACAGCGGCAGGAAGGCGCTACAAAACACGCAACCAAAGAACTATTAGAAATAAAGAATCTGGGAATCAAATTGCATACAGGAGACTGCTCGTATAGTGATGGATTTTGAATATAAGTGTCACGACCCCATTCTTTCGGGAAATAAGCGATTATAGCCCTTTGAATTACTACAGTTTTTGTCTTAGTGGGAAATTCATTTATTTCCTGTCGATGAAATGAAACAGTGATCGGCTTAGTTGGCAGTTATGTGGTATTACTAAGTCCAAGAGCTGTGATTACCGCTTATAATCAGGTGGGCCGTGGCTCGTCGGTCACCATAAGCAATAAAATAAACATATGTACATAATAGAACTGTAGAACTCAGTGTTTTGTAAGTACATCGAAGGAAAGGGGACGACAAGAGAAGAGATTCCATCCACCTATCCATCGATCAGCCTTTCAACGTCCACTGCTGGACATAGGCCTCCCCAAGAGAACGCCAGAACGGTCCTGCGCCGACCGCATCCAACGGCTCCCCGCGGCTTTGACCAGATCGTCGTCGGTCCATCTGGCCGTCCTACGCTGCACCGTCCGAAACGTGGTCGCCACTCGAGAACCTTTCTTCCCCAACGGTTGTCGGGTCGTCGAGCGATGTGGCCTGCCCATTGCCACTTCAGCATGCCAACCCAGCGGGCTATGTCGACACTCTCGTTCTCCTACGGATCTCCGTATTACGGATTCGATCACGTAGGGAAATACCAAGCGAAGAGATTATAGACCACAAATGTTTTTGTTTTTAGGACAAATCTCTATTTTTTTTGTGACATTAATGAGAAATTATCCTTATATGAGGACACAATAAAATAAAAGTAAGGTTCTCACATTTGATGTAGGCTATAGCTAGTTTTCTATACAGCAATTTATAGGTAGTATACACCATGCGACTAATCTTGGTGTATGAAACATAACGAAAAGTTAAAAGTGACTTCTCATATTGACACGAAATATACTAAATCGTATCTCAAACAACATCATCATCTTACGAGTTCCTGGCAAGCTTATCATTTATTAGTTATTCTGTACTACATTAGATTTTGTCTTCGTGCACTTCCGTAATTGATCAATTTCGTAATACTTACATATAAATATATTACTCTACGGTAGGTAGGTACATAATTGCCTCTATGCAAAAATAGCTAACACAATAGTATTTATAGTTAAAGATTACGTGAACTGATGATTTGCTATGAAATTGTATAGCAACTACTGTAACATGTAGTTATTATCTATATTATGTGAACGATGTAACTCTGTCACTGTTTCTGGTGTACCTACTATCTACATAATCTGTTCATATTATGTACTTATGACAAAGTCTGTGTACGTAACAATAAATTCTACAGTCACTCGACAAGACACACTGACAACATATTTGTAGAATAAGCCAAAAATTATGATTACATCTTACTAATGTCGCTAATATTATAAAAGTGAAGGTGTGCTTGTTTGTTTGTTATGCCTTTACGCCAAAACTACTTTACCGATTCTCAGTTCGGAGATCTTGACGTTCTTACTCTTATTAGGTCGCCTTGTAAATGTCGTAAAGGTAAAAATCCATAAATCTTTTGATTAAGATTATCTAAGAATAATGACCCATTTGGATATCATTAACGAGTATTTCCAATTATCACAGATATACACGTGTCGCGTTAAGTAATGTAAGGTCTTAATTGAATGTAGAGGTATCTATCTATCATTCGATTATACAACCATGCAACCAAAATGCAACCTGTATTGTAGTTATACAATCGCCAATCCATTAAAGGGATTCACGAATTTTGTGATAATGACTTGATTTGGTTTGTTTAGTTTTTATGAGACAACACCCTAACATAATCCTTGTATCGCGGGAGACTTTACAAACATACAATTTTACGGACACAAAGTACACCGAGTTGTCCTGTATGGGAATCAAACCCACAACACTCGGGCGGGAGGCCCGTATTTAAACCACTCCGCCATCTATGCAGATTATACGACGCGCTTCAAATATTTATAACTCACTCGCAAGGCAAAATATCACACACCGACAAAGACTTGTTTCTCTATGTCAACATAAATTATTTTGTTATAAATAAAAACAATATTTTATCATTTATTTGTAAATACACTAGCTGACCCGGCAAACGTTGTTTTGCCATATAAATTATAAAAAAACATTATTTCTAAGTCAAAAAAATATACGTTCCGGATAAGTAATCACCAACATATCATATACTAAAACCTTCTCCAAAACACACTGCATCTTATGGTATAAATATTATTACGATCGGTCCAGTAGTTTTCGCAGTATAACCGAACAAAAAAAACCGGCTCTCCATTTTTACGTAACTACGTTTTAATGTGTAAATAGATTGATTACTAGAACCCGCAACTTTGTTTAGTCATACTACATAACAGACATTTGTATTTTAAAAGTATAGACAATAAGTAATACCTAATAAAAAAGCCACGATCACACTAGCATATAGGTATAACGTATCCAGCTGTCAATAAATCGTTTAATAATATTGTTACGTAGAGCCCAGAACATTTGCGAATGTGGACTGGCCGAAGGTAATGTGGACCATTTATTTTTCTGCTGCCCCAAACTAATTTTCTCTTTATATGACGTTTTACCACCCGAAATTCCTCGTCCTGTATCATTTAAATCGTTACTCACCCTTGTATTCACTCCTTTCCTTCATACTATTTACAAATTCATAAAAGTAAATAAGATTCGATTGTAAATATTATATTTTATATAGCTCAGAGTAATTATTATTTTTTTTTTTTTTTTTTTATTGAGAACAACTAGTTCTCAATTTAGAGTAAAAGTAATTTAAGCACTATTTGTGTATATATTTTGTAGATGCTTAATATCATATTGTTTGTTTCAGTGTTGGTCTACTCATTACAGTAGTTAGATTCATAATCACCGGCCCTTTTACCTTTATCTACCGAACAATCTCCTTCGTTTGACGGTCTATTCGTATTTTACACGAGACATTGGCAAAGTTGTGTCTATAAGTCTAACAACGCCATTAATCAAGAATTGAATTGAATTGAATTGAGCCCAGAACCGTGAAAAATCTCTTTGGATTACATCCAATTGTTATTGAAAACAATTTACATTTTATAAAATAAAAAACATATCATTGAGGTGATCAGTCTATGTGTAGGCATATAACGTTTTGTTTTAAATTCACAGTTCGCCCTACGCGCACAATACAAATGGTTTTTATCGAGGTCGACAGAAGAACGTAAATTAACATTATAAATAACGTTTAGACGTCGGTAAAAACCGTCAGAGTTGGCCCCTTGCTTCAGTTCATTAGCCAGTAAAGTGAATTATATCACGTCGCTCCTCTGCGATGCTAAAAAGCCGTCTTAACACCACCTTAATTAAATTTCACTATCCTGAAATGAGCCGTCCTATGAGAAATCTGAATTTCCTTTTGGTTCTATTGTCGAATAAACGTTAATAATGTTTTGTGAAATGCTGCTAGCTCCACATTATTAAAAAAGAACTGACATTATTCGGAGTATAGCCTACAGGCCAGAAACTCTAATTGCCTAATTCTTACAGCATAAGAGCTGTCACGCCAGAAAATAATAGGATTATACATATTAATAATTCTTTATTTTTAAGACACTATCGATTATCAAACCTTGTAACGTAGGAGACTTACGAATATCTAAGCTCGGTGCAAAGATCAACTGAACCAAAACCAATAAAACTGAAAAATCTTTTAAATGTCTTCTAAAGCATAGCACTAGGCGAACGCTATGGATTACGGCCTTAATCCGCTTGTTCATTATAATGTGTTATTGTTATATCTTGTGTAAAAAAAAAAAGTAGTAATTGGCTTAAAAAAAAAACAAATTTGTTGTGAATACGATGACACTGGAGTCCCACTAATTTGTCCCAACGATTAGGCAGGGGCTCTGCAGAAGAGAATTATAATATTGAACACGCACATAGAAACAACAAACATGAGAGTGAATTATTATTCACGCTTAAAATATTAAATTTTAAACAATAACATGTCAAAACATTGCCTGTTTACCCTCGAATAATCCTGTGACATCCTGTCCCTACTAATTGATCAATAAGGATCTAAAACTCAAAATAAAATATTTTTTTCTTTCTTTCTTTCTTATAACAATTATAAAGTATCGATAAGTTCAGCTTTAGAAGCATAAAATTAGTTCACGTGCTCAGACTAAATAAAAACTAAAGACACCGCATTATCAACTAAAAAGTGAAGCCACTTCTTGAAAGATGTGTGCGTGAAAGTGTTGTCACCGGAAAGAAATAATCTTTGAACATTTTCTTGGGTAAATTTTTAAAAGTTTTATTTTAAAGCATAAAGGAAATTAAAGTATAAGGTAAGTTTACAGCAAATCATATAGGGAATATTATGGCGCTGACGATGATCATGTTCATGTACGTAACGTACTACGTACGAAATCGTCGACTCATTTGAGGTAATTTTAAATCATACTCTGGTAACATTAGGGGTTTATGACACTTCGTTTTGGCATGGTTTGTGTGCGTGAGCGCTTGTATTTACAAGTTTGGTTTAAAATGGCTTCACTGGATTGTTCATAATCTCCGTCTATATTTTTTAGTTTGAGTTCACGTGATAAAAAAGTAACATAAAACTACATAGAATGAATGCTGTAAAGTAGGTATTCGAAATGTCGTAAAGTTAGTATTAACTATTAATTTATTTATTGTAATAAATCGTTATTTAAACTACAGAATTTAGAAAGCTGAAGTTTAATAAAAGCCTTACTTTAAAATGTAAGAGCCCGCTTAGAAAGATTTTAAGGAAAGGAGATTGATCACAAAAGTGGACTTTAGTTTCATGTTGTATATTAATGAAACTTATCTTAATTTATAGTGTTTTAAGTGTACATAAAATTACAAATAATATCTCTACTTCGCTGGATTTTCGATAAAAAAGCTAAGGATGAAATGGGCGGCAAAAGATTGTATAGGATTGTAATTTTTTTTTTATAAATACTTTCATAGATTTAACGTGGTATTATTTAGTTAAATATGTATCATATTTTTAGCAAGTATCGTTGTTTTTTTATGAAGCAACGAAATTTTGATTTATAGCTTTTCGTTTTGGCCAGTTACGGATTTTTCTCTTTCTGAAATGTATACGAGACTTAGTTCTTCTTACTTCCTTCATAGCAAATAAATTATTGAAATAGTTAATACGCTCAAAAATGACGCGTATCGCTAAACTTATATTAAAATATATAACGTCGAATTGTGTAACCTCTGCCCTGTGGAAGTCAACATTACATAACCCGTATTTAAAACAATAAACGGTCAGAAAGTGGTTTGTGAGCGAAACAAGGCGCTGATTTGGAAGACCAATTATATACTTACATACCTATATTCTTTTAAAATTAATACATATTGATTTTTTCCTAAATCTGTATATTTACGTACTAACTTGCTTCGTAGGTAAACCACGCTATTAGTTTCCCAGAATTATTTAACTAATTCATTTGAATCTATCTAGAAGAATTAGTTCATTTAGCATTAGAGGACTATTAAATTACTAATTGTGTATTGATTGCTATGGCCACACGAGTAAGTAATTGTGCACTTACTTGAAGCGAGGGTAACTGCCATAGGATGGAGTCAAAGATTAATTTTATAGCACTATATTTATTACTAAAGGTAGAAAGCGTATACATGAGCCACAGCCAATTTGATGGTAAGTGGTATCCGATGCTCATGGACTTGGCACACCAAGCACAGTCTCCTGAGCCGTAATAAAACCTCTAAACCCGATATATACCGAAGAGACAATTCTCTTCTATCATGTTTAGAGTGTTTAAGCATACATTTCGATGGGTGCAATACTGATTAAATTTAGTTATTAAGTAATAGCTTTCTATGTCATTGGAAATTATATTTTTATTCTGGCATCCTTAGACCAGTTGGACAAGTTCAATGTCTTTAATGCGGTCAATAAACTTTTTTGAACCTTCGATGAAACTGATTTGGGTTTGTGTCAAGGTAAATTAAGCCGATTGCTCTTACTTTGTTTACAAATAGGTATTAATATGAGATATAATTGAATATTGTAGGCATTATTCAAAGTACTAACATATCATAACAATGACGTAAAAGAGCGAGTAGGTATGAAAGAGAGTATTGGTGTAAAGATGCGAAAGGGAATGCTCCGATGGTTCGGACATGTGGAAAGAATGCCGGACGAGCGACTGGCTAAGAAGATATACAATGCGAAAGTGGAAGGATGTAGGTACAGGGGGAGACCGAGACTTACTTACCAAGACCAAATTGGTCATGTATTGAAGGAAGGTGGAGTCAGGAGTCTCCTAAACCGGCGAGCATGTATGAAGAGAGTTATGAATGTTGAGGAAGCGAGAGATGTATGCAAGAATAGAGCCTCTTGGCACTATGTTCTCTCTGCCTACCCCGCAAGGGAAATGGCGGGATGATAAGTTAGTTTTAGTTAGTTCTAACATATCTATGGTTCAATAACATTTGTAATGTTATGGTAAATTAAACTTAAAGTTCGAACAATGAAACAGGTTTTTGCCCATAACTAATAACTGACTAATCCGTGGGCGAAACACAATGGTATTAAGTGAAAACACTAAACAAAACTTGAAGATAAATGTTACGTGCCCGATTGAATATGCGAGCATAACGGTTCGGCCCAGGATTGGCGCGTGCGCAGCCTGGGGCAGGACGATTGTTAGAGACCGTTACTTACCAATGCATAAGTTCAACAGTTGAACGAACTTAAGTAGGCTTCGTTTACAAGTAGTCTTTCTATTGACGTCATAATCGATATGTTTACCATTTTTCCTATCTTATGCGCAGACGGGTTAATTCTTAAAGATCTTCACCTCACTATCTGAAGAACCTTGACGTTTATAAATAGCGCAATGATAATTATGAGATTTTTCAAGTAGTAATCGTCAAGGTGAAACAAACGTAATCATTGGTGAGTCTTTGTAAGTTTTATCTAAAAAATGACCATTAGTTAACATACCTACGTGCATATACGAGTATGTATACGTAAAGTCAAAACTTCGTCTCTATGAATGAGTAGGCATCGTTGTAACCTTCGCCTAAGGAAGTGGAATTATATTAAAACAGTAGTAGAACCCTGATGCCACCCCGTCTTATATTGTCAATGTGGGAAAAATTATAAGTAACTAACCGCACATCACGTCGTTCGGATCTACAAACAGGACAGTATGGGACCCTCGCCTTCTAAACAAACAAAACGCTATGTACTGTCTCTCTACCTATATTGACGGACCACTGGAAGTCTGGAACTGTATGACATTACTTAATTAGTTATGATAACTAATGCCAGGCCTCGTGCTATGCTATGATGTATGGGGTATATCCATTGTGGAACGTATACAGCTGGATTTCTTTAAATGTTTATGGCGTTTATAAAACGCATCGGTCTTTTATAAATAGCTACTCAAATTAACATTCCAAATAACATTTTTGTTATAATTGAAAACTACATTGTTTTTTATATAGCGGCCATGTTGTCGACGAAAAGAAATCGTCGTGATCTAACAACAATCTTAGTTAATACGCGCTTTTTTACTACATGTTATTGTAGCAAATGTTTATTCCTAAATTCCGGAACTAACGTAACAATTATCGATAAGCTGCTATTTCTTATAAACATAAGCATTACCTAACCATTAAATAATATCGTTTATTTATAAAAAACATACCTGTTGCCGTAGAGCCAATTATAATTTTGTATGCTTGAATTCATAAAACAAATTAAATATTTTTTCAGGCCTAAGGCCACTACTATGCAGTGTCTACGCGGTTGCATGCCTTTATTTTTTTGCTAGCGTATTTTGAAAAACGTTTTAATTGGCACAAATGGAATATCTATAACGAGGGTGTGCAAATTTACACTATCCTTTAATGAGATGATGAAATAGAATTTCATTACCTTTCATTCTCGATTAATTCGACGCACACACAACTGTACAACTGTACATGCGTTTCGGATCCCGCAACAGGTGATATCACTTATCGCGAAGTTATTATTTTTTCCCTTATATGCTTTCACGTCACCAGTACGAGGGAATGCGATTATACTGCTGTTTCGATGAGTAAAGTACAATCTCATATTATATATGATACTTATCATCACGCCATCTCCCTTGCGGGGTAGGCAGAGACAACAGGGTGCCAAAAGGCTCTATTCTCGCTATTATACATCTCTTGCTTCCTCAACATTCATAATTCTCTTAATACACGCTCGCCGGTTTCGGAGACTCCTGACTCCATCTTTCTTCAATACATGACCGATTTGGTCTAGGTACGCGAGTCTCGGTCTCCCCATATACCTATATCCTTCCACTTTCGCATTGTATATATTCTTAACAAGTCGCTCGTCCGGCAATCTTTCCACATGTGCCAACCATCGGAGCATTCCCTTTCGCATCTTTACATTGTGTAAAAATATTTTTTGAATTATCATGTTACACTATTTTGCAAATCTACTAATGTCGTTGGTGGAACCTTGTAGGACTGTATGCGTGCCTTATCTTTGCAGTGGTAACATGTATATCCATACATCGATTTTGGGACGGTATTTCAAGTAAACTAATAGTTCGTCTCCATCACAAGATTGTATTGTAATGTTGCTATTGCTTTCATTTATGATATTCGATATTATTTTTAAGAAATTATTCCTGATTTATTAGTACACTAGTGCTCTTGTGTGATAAAGATTTACGTAAAATCCTTTCTTAGTGTTTACCTTTTTTTTTTGTTAAGGCGGGAAAAAAAAATTCCTAACCGCACACCCCGTCGTTCGGGGCAACGAACAGGACAGTGTGGGGCCCTCACCCACTAAATAAACCCGCCGTGTGCCGCCTCTCCCCCTTTATTGGCGGACCACCGGAACTATGTTACATTATTTCAGTGCTTCTTAGTGCTTACGGTTACCTAAAGTATCAAAGAAACTTATATGTAAATTTTCAGGGTCCTAGGCATGCTCACCACCTGGGGAGCTATATATATATCATATATAGGTATCAGTAAGTCAGTTATTATTTTACATATATATAGATATAGATCGTTGTAAACTAAGAGTAGGTACTATTCATCTCAATAAAGGATTCAATGTCGATTACATTATCTATCACAATTCGATGTAATCCAGGTCTTTTCCAATTTAAATAACTGCGTTGTTTTTCAGTTCACGTATACACAATGCTGGGGAAAGGTGATTTAAATGTGTTTGGATACAAACAAAAAGAGTTACGGCGACACGTGCATAATTAAATTGTAAATGGACAAAGCGTGGACAGACGTACACAGCTCCGAGGTACCAGACACCCATACATATTCGATTATCTTTTTGTAAGTTAAAAACTGACCTGTCTAGAACTCTTTAATTAAACTGTTAATTAGATGCCCTAATAAGTAGAAATATTGATTAACTTTCGAGTGCTAAGCTCAATAAAATAATGACTTGGCATTGTCATCAAAGGTAATCCATCAGCCTTTCGACGTCCACTACTGGACATAGGCCTCCCCAAGAGAACGCCACAATGAGCGGTCCTGTGCCGACCGCATCCTTTTTTTTTGTGTGCTCATTATGGGGGATAATGCTGTTATCGCCACGTTTGGCAGGCGGGTTGGTGATCGCAGTGGATGTTGTTAATACTCGAGGGAGTGCTGCTGCCCACTCTCTCAGTATTCCCTCAGTCGGCTCTTACGACTCCTGTGGGTAGAGAGGGGTGGGACAATTCTAAAGCCGGCCCCACACGGCTAATAAATCAAAGGTAATAAACACCTCTAAACTACAGACTGGACACAGTATAACCACTATACATGTTATTATTTAGAATTTTTTTTTTATGTTCTGGTAAGTACCAGAACACAATATACTTTTCCACAAGGGATATTTAGTAGGCTTACAAGGCTGTAAGGCCTCCCGCGAAGGTGTGACGCTCCGTGTGCGGATGTGTCGTCTGTAGTCCAGACCACTGAAGTAATGTAACATAGTTTCAGTGACCAGCCAATAAAGGCGGAGAGACGGCACACGGCGGGTTTATTTAGTAGGTGAGGGCCCCACACTACCCTGTTCGTTGCCCGAATGACGGGGTGTGCGGTTAGGTAAATTTTTTCCCGCCTTAACAATAAAAAAGGCTTGCAAGGCTATGGAGCCTGAAATAAGACAATTTTAACCCATTACCTTTCTGCTTTTGGGGGTCTCCCCTTTGAGTTAAAGCGGCTACGACCTAAGTTGACTTAATCTTGGATGATGTCAGAAGCTGTTGAGGAAGGCTCCTCCTCCTCTCCTTCTGTATAACATACAGTTATCTCTACGATGTGTTTATAGGTCCAAGATGATTTGTTGTTCACACATTTCGGAAGATCAGAAGTGCCTTTCGAAGTCTAGACCTCATAGTGGAGACTGAATTCAATATATATTTATCTCTTTAGTATAGGTACTAAGTACTACCATACACTTGCTAGCGCCTGTAGAATGTAACTCACTAAATCGTATCGACATCGCATCATCTCGTTTGTGATTGGTAGAGAACCGACGCGTGATGTCGCAATAATCCCTCGGCCAATCACGGTAATCTCTCAACTAATCACAATCGATTTAGTGAGATACATTCTAAATGAGCTGTTTCATTTTATACAAGAAAAGCTAACCTATAAGGATTAGTTAACTCATTTGATGGTTTCCGTAACTTAACCCCATATAGCATGTTTAGGTTAAACATAAACCGTAATAAGGGGATTACCGTAAAATATATCGTATAATAAGACCAAGCCTTTAATAGGTCTCAAGGCAGTAATTAGTATCGACACGTGACTAAAATATATTTATTTTAGCAAAAGCCTATTCTATATATGTTCAATCAGTTGCATACATAAAAAATGTGTATGTGTGTACTTATATACACGCGTTAGAAGTTATACTTCTTTGCGTAACAAGATAAAAATCTTTACAAAAATTTTATCTTTAGCCTTATTCTACGTTTGTAGAAAAAACGACACTAACAATAGAAAAAAGGTATTTAATACATTGAAAGTTTTATTATAACGCATTATCCAGTTAAATAAAGTTTATTTAAATATCACAAATATACGAAAATGTTGACTATAGCTAACTTCAGGGTGTCGGTTTTTAGTGACAGTGTGCGCGCGCATCGTAAAAATTTATTCTCATCATTTTTCCCTAACGCGCCAAAATAAATAAATATTCACGGACACTTTCACACAACGTCCTCTGGTCCCAAACTAAGCTTAATGCTTGTGCTACGGGTACCAGATTACGGATATAATACATATACTACTTTTTTTTGTAAATACATACTAGATATATAATAGATAGAAAACACCCAGACGCAGTACAAATATCTGTGTTCATCACACAAATACTTGTCCTGAGTGGGAATCGAACCCACGACCTAGTGCATGGAAGTCGGTTACACTACCGACTACGCCACGAGGCCCGTCAAAAAAGAAGTATAACTTCAAAATATTTATTTATTTGTGTAGCTTTTCATGAGTATTATAAATTATTTTCAACTAAGCTTAACATTGATTTTAATATATCTATACAATTATTATAAAGAGGTAACGTTTGTGAGTTTGTGACGTTGTAAGGGGTAATCTCTGGATCTACTGAACCGATTTTCAAAATTATTTCACCAATAGAAAGCTACGTTATTGTGGAGTGTCTATAATAATTTCCAAAATTAATTACGCATCTTTACTAATAATGTAATCCAAGTTGAAAAAAAAAATGCGTTCATCGCGTGCGCTGCGCAAACTATTGAGGATAGAACAAAACAATGTACTACAATATTAAAGAACGTATCAAAATCTGTAATAAAGTCCGCAATAACATATGCCTATCTCCTACGGATAACTAACAATAACTGCTTTTACTGTTAAAATTGTGGATTAAAAATAATTTTTGTGAAGCTTATTTAGCCCATATGATATTAATTTATATCTTTATAAATATGTTTTAATTATATGGGACGAATGTACCATAAGTCATAGAGCTCATATTGAAGCCGTGAACCGTACGCTAAAAGACATCAGAAACTCAGACGCTGATATGGGTGGTGTTACTTTTGTTTTTGCGGGCGATTTTCGGCAAATGCTGCCAGTAATAACAAAAGGAACACGCGCCGATGTCATCAGGGCATGCTTAAAATTATCATGTTTATGGAGTTCCGTTGAAACTCTCAATTTACGAACAAATATGAGAGCCCACTTGAGCGACAACTACGATAACGACTTTCCGCATCAACTACTGAATCTTGGTGAAGGAAAAATTTGCTGTCCTAAAACCAACAGTAGGGATAACATTAAACTTGACAATCGGTTAGGTCACATATTACACAGATCTGATAGACGCAATATCCCGGTCTTGAAAGTTTAATGGAAAGAGATTATCATTGGCTTTGTTGGGGCAATAGTCTCACCCAGAAACGATTCAGTGAATGAGTAAATAAAATAATATTAGGAAAAATTCCCGGTCTAGTCAAACACTATAAGTCCATTGACACGGTGTGTAATATTGAGGATACAGTGCACTATCCTCAAGAATTTTTAAATTCTTTGAGTCCTTCTGGCTTACTTCCCCACGACCTTATGCTAAAAGTTAGCATTCCTATCATGCTTTTAAGGAACTTGAGACACCCCAACACGTGTAATGGCACAAGGCTGCTCATAAAAGAGTTGCGGGAGAATATAATCGTGGCAACCATTCTCACAGGGCCAGCAGTGGGACAACTTTCTTTTATTCCGCGGATACCCATGATTCCACCTGATTTACCTATACCGTTTAAAAGGTTACAGTATCCCGTCAAGGTTTCTTTTGCCCTCACTATTAATAAGTCCCAGGGTCAAACATTTTCTCTGGTGGGCATTGCCCTGAGAAAGCACTGTTTTTCCCATGGGCAGTTATATGTTGGAACTCCTGAAAGACAATATATTTTAGTACCAAATGATAACATTACTACTAATATAGTATATCGAGAAGTTTTGAAAAATTAAAATAAGTAAACATGATATAAATAGTGTATATTATCATCAAGTAATAAAAATAACAACAAAAAACAGTAACATAAAAAAACATACAAAAAACAATAAAAAAAAACAAAATAACAAAAAAAAATCTTCATCATCATAATTTTTATTTATCCCGAACTTTTAACCTGAAGTATTACGCGGGACAAACGGGCCGGGACAAAAACATTACTAACGCGGAACGGAGTCCGCGGGCACTGCTAGTTAAGATACCTCCTATACACATCGTTCATTTATTAAACTTTCTATCAAAGAAAACCTCACAATGAGCAATCATATGTCCCCAACGGCCTAATTTTTACTAACTCACTGTTCATTGAATAGCGCCGTCAATTAGAAAAAACTAGCCTTTGCTCGTAATTTACTTGGAAAGCACTTTTTTTGCAATGATTTCACTTATTGCTTTTATTGTCGACTAGCCCTTCCCGCGGCTCCGCCGCAGCCAATAGCTAGTTTTTAGGTTATATATGGTGCCCGACATTGTATCGGGATAAAATGTAAACCAGTTTTTAGTGTAATCGAGAGCTATCAAATAAAAAAAAATGCATCAAAATCCGTCCAGTAGTTCTTGCGTGACGCGCGACTAAGCTTTTGTGTATTCAGTCACTAGACTAAAAGGTCTAAATAAAGTATTTTTTTCTGAAATACATATCTTAAATGTACAGACACAGTATAAAAGTTCATAATAGTATCTAGAAGTAAAAATAATGTTGGCAAACGTAATACCACACTTTACGCTTGCATGATTTTTACTTTGTGAGATAATATCATGGACTTAATAACGTCCATGGATAATATATCGGGAGAGAACGGGAATACCGTTCTGCCATGCATCACCGTATTCCAGGTTTAGTCATATTATTTATTTGCCCCAAAAGTTTAAAAAATCATAGTAACAATAAGTAAGTTAACCAGCTTCTGCCCACAGCTCCATCGCAGGCAAAAAGCTAGCCTTTCATAAGATATATGTATGCCAAGTTTCAAATTATACGGGTATAATATTTTTTAATCCAGACATTAAACTATCCGTGGGCCGAATTTGCCGTGTGGGGCCGGCTTTAGAATTGTCCCACCCCTCTCCATCCATGGGAGTCGTAAGAGCCGACTGAGGGAATACCGGGAGAGTGGGCAGCAGCACTCCTTCGAGTATTAACAACATCTACTGCGATCGCCAAACCGCCTGCGAAGCGTGGCGATTACGGCACTATCCCCCATTATTGGGGAGGCCTATGTCCCGCAGTGGACGTTAAAAGGCTGATGGATGGATGGATGGATGGGCCGAATTTCATTTAAAACTGTTAAGCAGTTTTAGAGTTATTGTAGCTGACTGTGGCATGGACAGTGTAATATTTATTAACGTTAAAAGTAATTTAGGACTAGCTAGCACGCGAGTGAAATAAAAAAGTGACCACCCAGAAAGTTAGCACTACCTTAAGAATTGTATCTATTCATCTGGAGAGGGCAGACCCTCCACTGAAGTAATGTCATGGCAAATATTCACCCAAACTTATAAGTATATGTTGCATACCCTGACCTCGTACACTTCCACCTGAACAGAACCAGGCCTCGCTTGTTTAGCTACGGTTCGCGTACTAAAGCCTTGAGACCAAATGATGCATGTCGTGGTGTTCCCGCCTGATACTTGCTAAGGCACGAATACTACTCGTAGCTAGAATGTTAGCGGTTATTATTTAGCACTGCATCGGCACTTCCAGTTCCATCAGGTGGAAAGTTGTCGAGTGAGTCCACATAAAACACGACTCCAGTACAGTGAAGATATGCGTTTAATTTGCTTTACACATAAGGAACGTGTTTCTACTATTAAATAGGCTAGGAAAAACGACAGACTTTACCGCCGTTTATGTTATTCCAGAGCGGAATTAAAAACGGATTAAAATTACAACTGCCATCACCCTATTTTTTCCCGGAGGTGTCATACAGGCAACTAAGAGACTTACGCAGTTAGCACCAATTGCATTACTTGGGAGAGTTGGATGCCAAGTAGGAGAACTCAATTAACATCCGTGAAATGAAATGGGGAGGGGCTTCACGGGACTAGTAAAAAAGTTGAGTCCATGAGCAGCGCTTTCCACTTACCATCAAGTAGGCCGTGGCTCTACTACCATAAGCAATTGTAAAAAAAATCGATACTAAATCATACTTTCACAATAGTCACTAGTAACTTGTGCCGATCTCGTAGAAAACCCGTTTTGGCCTTTCCAACCAGGGTGACATACCAAGTCCTAAAATCAGCTTTCTTGAGTTGACTTAGAACCTCGTGTGCTGAGCAACGGTCAGTCAACCGTCATTCGTAATTACTAGAATACTTTATTTGGTAATTGTGTAAGTTCGATACTTCTCTGAAGTGTTATGTTCCGTTCTTTCAACGTCAAACTGTCATATTAGTGACAAAGGCAAAATACTCAATTAACTAAGAGGTTATATACAACGACGCGTGAAGTCGCAATAATCCGTTGGTCAATCACTGTGATCTCTCAACCAATCACAGTAATCACGATACGATCGACATGTGAGATATGAGATTCTGCCTAAACCCCCTGAGTTACCTTCAAGTCGGCGGCTGAAGAAGTTTTACTTCAATAGGTTTCGAACGATTTTGAGAAAATCTTATTCACTGTGTGTCTACGTTGCATTTTGTATAATAACATAAACAACAGTACAACATTGTTTGATACTGACAATTAAATAAAATTGATTAAAATGATAACAAATCATGATTTTAGTATACTTACCTAGTGCGTATTGAATAGTAATTATTAATTATTATTCCTTTTATTTATCTCAGACGCATTTGTCGGTTAAAGCTACGCGTCTCGCATAAGTACGAGTCAAGGGTTAAAATAACAATTTGATCACCCAATTAATATTTTGCGTAGCACACTTATCATTTGTATTGCCTAAATCGTTCTTATCTACCAGATACAGCTTACCAGTTAATGAAAATGTTTTATAAACAAACAAGACTAATTTGTTCTAATTTATACTACTTATGCTAACAACTACTAATACCTGTACCTGTTTAAATTAAATTATTTTATTATTTATAAGTTTTAAATTAGACCTTAAACTCCTCCACAAAGTGTTATGAGAAAGGTAGTAATGAAGTGAGTCCTTATAACTTAGAAATATGAATGTGATAACTAACTTTTATATATGAGCTTATATACTTAACAACTGATTTACATTACGTTATCACCTAGTGTCGTAATTTTAACTTATTATTAATTTAAACTTGTGATTACATATTTTTATAATTTACTAGCACGAAGCAATGTTAGCGAAACTCACTTAATAATCGAGAATTTATAATAAAATAATTATAAGTTTTTAACTGATAAAATAAAAATACATCATATTTTCAGAGAAGAGTGAAGAATCTCTTTTTGTGTATTTATTCGATTCCTATGCAAAGTGCTGGGAACTTACCTTCTTCCGTTGAAGTAGTGAGACCATCACATTGAGGAAGCGGTAGTAAAAACAAGCTTTAATCTCTGTCGTCTGTCAAGTTAAATACGTAATTCTAATCTTAGACGATTTTTGACTTGTACGACTAATTAAAACTATCAGGGTTAGGTATTAGAGCTGCGTTAGTTTAAAAAGCGGTATCGACTTACTTGGCATTGTTCCTCATGTCGTAGCTTGTTGTAATGTATCCTGCGTCCCCGCTGAAAAACATATATATGTGTTAATCTTTCGCACATTATCAGATAAGCTTAATACTAATAAAAAAATTTAAGCACAAAAATGTTGAATAAACATTTAAGTAGTTACGAACTGGTGATCCTTGAAAGAATCCCGTATCTCGGTCATTGTAATTATTAACGTGGAATATCCACAAATTATTTTGTTTTAAGACAATGCCGCGGGTCATTTTCGTCACGCTGCGGCGGCAGTCGTGTCACGACTGTCGCTCGGCTATTATTGTAATTCCAGAACACTGCTAAAGCAAGGAACACCTTGTCTACGCGGTTAATTAATTATGGGAACAATTGACACGTTTTTAATAGCACTTATATGGAATTGAGAGATATCCTCCGTTGTACAAAACTTTGTATATACATATTCGGTTAAAACGTGTGCATACTAAAGTACCTACTCTCACAAGTCCTGCTTATAAGGTTACATGCGTTACGAAGAATTATTCTGAGAGGATTTCCCTAATAGCCATGACACTAAATGAGATGTTTCCTAATATACATAGAAGTATAAGTTAGAAACCGTTATACTTTATAAAGTACGACATATGTAATATTTATGTGTTAGTACGTACAAGTAATGTAATATTTATGATTTCATTTTTATACCCACAAATAGAAGAAATGAAATAACATTACCAAAACAGGGCCATCATACTTATAATTTTAATTTGATAAGACTGGCCTATATTTTTATTACAGGCAACGTGAAAGATGTATATCTATATATATATATATATATATATATATATATATATCAAAGCTCATTTGTAGCCAACAGTTTGCTCTTACTACTTACTTCCTACTACTTACTAGTCAAGTTAATTATCCATTCATAATAGCTAAATATTTTCTCCCCGATAATTAGGTAGTGACGCTAAAATGGACAGTGTTTACGTAGACGTGATAATGTGTACATCTGCCATAGTGATTTCTAATTAAACAATTATATTTTATATCCAACTAGCTGATTCGGCGATCTTCGTACCGGCTCAGAATCATAATAATTTTAATAGCTGAAGTAAATTGAGTTTTCTCGTTAATAAAGCCGTTCCATACAAAATGTATGAGATTTTTTTTTTTTCATAACTTATTCGTGACTTTTTCATTTGTTTTAATAGTAGGTTTGCGATTCCGGGCGGAGACAAGGCCATCAAATTCAAATCTAAGATCATATAAATCGGTCCAGCCGTTCTAGAGTTATAAGTGGTGTACAGTAGGTAACCCGACCGTATTTTATACAATATTTCTAAAGTACTGAATATACGCAGTTCGTAGGTCACTATATTTCTTTTACCTTATATTATTTATTAGTACCTAGGTATACCTAGATGTAAGATTCTTAGTTTCCCGAACAACGTCTTCTTATTCCGACAAACAACGAGTTACATCACATTAAAAATTACGAACTAACTACATAAGTTAACGCTGGATGGGCACAGTTGACAACGTATTAATTGAGCAGACTTAAGTACACGTGTGGAGACCCTGTGCACGTAAAACATGTATATAGTCTACATGAATGAATAACAAGCTTCTGTAGAAAGATTGCTTGGTTGTTTTTAACTGACCGAGATGTGCGTGGCAATAAATGATCAGTTATTCTAATTATTCTAGAATTCCGCAGCAATGTCGTCGTAGAAATCCATGACAAAGTAATGACACACATTTAGCCCATTTATAAACACATCACTCGGTAAGATAATGACAGCGTAGATAAACTTTTTTTTCTAATTCTACATGTTTAGAGAAAATATAATCAATAAGAATGATGAAGAATATTACAAAATATATTCAGCACGCAGCGCTAAGAAATAAATAGAAACTATCAATAACTGCCCAGTTTGATATAGTTCGATAATATTGATCTTGCGTTATCTGGCATAAACTGGAGTTGCAGAGGAGCTAGTTACGGGGCCAACTTTCCATATTTAATTCGATCGAGTCTAAGATATCAAACAAAATAAATATACATATTTGGTTTATTATCTTAATATACGACAGACAATTAGTAAAAAAGAATCTAATTGGGTTTTAAAATGCGCAGTTATAATATAACTTTAAAAAAATCCATAAATTTTAGTATTGCTCGTAATAATTAAATATGAACACTATTTATCTCACTAGTCCTATTAATATATAAATGTGAAAGTTGTCTCGTCTGAGCAAATATCTTATTTGGATATTTGCTCAGACGTCTAAACATCCAACCAATTTTATTGATTGAGATTCATTTTTTGAGTATTTATCCCGAAAAATTCATAGTTCGCTTGGCATTTTCGTTTTTTTCTTTCGTTGGCATATATCCCCATAAAAAAAACGGGTTAGATAAAGACACAGAATATTTTGTACCTGGACGTCGCCGATACAAGCTGGTTAATAATTTGTGAACGACTTTGACTTTAATTTACATAATTATGTTCATTACAAATGAATTAATCTACTTGTGCTTCTATTAATTTGTGAATATAATTATTTTTTTTGAAATCAAATGTACCTACTTGAAACTTAAACAGATAGATCAGTGTATCAAAACCTGCTGGATAATAACCATTGATATGAAAATACATTTTGAAGACAAGAACAGATTTAGACACTTCAAAATACAATAGTAGATTGTTACCCTAGGGGTGTAAGTAACTTATTTCTACTACTAAATAAGTCTAACCCGAGGTAAACACTGTGCTTTTCATTACGAATACATGGGAATAAAAACAAAAACATGTAGAAATTAGTGAATTTTAATTTACATCAACTGCTGAGATAATTTTTTATTTAAAGTTTTTTTTTGTGGCCAGCCAACATAACAGCCATTATTTTTCATTTTCAACATTGAAAAAATGGTAAAATATTTTACCCAAATCTTTATTATTTTATAGAAATACTTGAAAGTAACTAAAATATAATAGGTGGTCGTTAAAAAACAACTTTATTTAATACTACTTTTTATTTCAATTAAACATCGCGCTGTGATTGAGTGGCTGTAGTAAGTTAGAATAAGGTTCAATAGAAATGTGAAAATAGAACTAGTTTTTTTTTAATAATTTGACAGCTGTCAGTTGAAAACGATCCTCCCTAGGGCTGAAAAGTATTACTTTCAACCCGCTCCTCAGGCCACTTCAAACCTACTTTCCGAGTATGAGTAATGAAAAAGTCTTGATACCTACCCCGGGTAGAAAATGTAATTTTCTAAAGAAGTAAATCCAACATAAGGAACATTTTAAAAATAATTTTGCAATAGCTATTTAGATATTTTTATATATATTTTTAGCATTTGACATGCTTAGCACTATACATTAAACACAAAGTGAAAAATGTGAAATCGAAATAAACCTACCTGCTCGCGACTGTTACTTTCGATGTCTCATTTTTCACTTTGTGTTTAATTTGCAATAGCTATCATGTTATCAAAGACTAGAAGGTACGATAATAGATAATATACCATAAAAATTATATCGAAACTAAAAGAAAATTCTGCAGACGTTGAAGGTTCCCACAGAACACTAAATTATTCTCTGATATGTTACTATATTATTTCAATAATTATATGTTATTGGCAAATCTACTTCGGATTTCATGGTTTGATTCTAGAGTATGTAAATCAGTAGACGGATCATATATGTTATAATAATACCATTCAATCGAACCAGATGCCTGCCATTGAATTATGAGTGGCGTCTTCAAATAATCGATACAATAACTGATAGGTATAACTATATTTTAGTGATGTGTATCTTTTACTTTATAACGTATTAACATTTAGATATATTTGTCCATGTGGTGACGGAGTAAAAATACAAGTGTCACCACTCCATTATTTCCCGTAGGTCGTACCTGTCGACTAAGGGAACTAAGCAGTTTTTACCATTACTAGTGGTAGAATTATGTAACAAGCGGGAATAGAGTGGCTCGGCACCACCGTTTTCCGTGTTACCGTTTGCGAACCACCTAGGTGTAATGGTGAGCAGCGGATTGGCAAAATTCTTAGTAATGCTTCCATGAGCGGCGCTTGCCACTTATCATCAGGTGGGCCGTGGCTCGTCTACCACCATCAGTAATAATAAAGTATCAACTATATATGTAAAATATGTAAATAAGCTTCTACACCAGAAGCTGCTGGATCCATAATTACGTTAATCAATCACGTAGGTGTTCTTTTCCATTCTACTTCAACAGTGAATTTATCACGGATACAGGTAGTGTATTTTCGAAATAATTTTGATATACCCAAATGCTCGTCTCAGGCTCGTGCCCAAGCATGATACAGTTTATATAAAAAAGTTGTTAAGTACTTAGCTATTGGAAATAAATTAGGTAAAATTGTGTAGGAGTATAAATGTATGACGAAACAATATTAATTAATCCCCTCGAGCATTGAATAAATTATAGAATTTCTCTTCCCTAAATTTTATCTTTAAAATGTTCGGTAACATGCAAAATAGTAATAAAACGCAATGTTCTCTCTACTTCAGTTGTTAGCCAGCAACGTTTTTATCATCTCATTACCAGTCATTAGGTACCTAATGCTTCACTAATGGGCACGGGTCTCTCACGATGAGAGCAAATTTAGTTACTACCACGTTGCTTAGTTTTAGTATTTAATAAAAATACAATTTCCAGTATTATATAAACAATATAATTGAGTAGCTTTCACATTAATGATTTTCTAGGCAGTAATTTTCAAATAAAGTAGGTAGGTACATGAATATCAGATGATTAGTTTCTCCAAAGGGGCTAACTAATGCGCATACAACTTCAGATTTTGTGGATGTGTTTGTGTGTTGGTGGTCAATTATTTTGTCTAAATAGTATTTTACTGGATAGTGAAAGTTGGAAACTTTTACAATTTTTCTAATACGGCAATACGTTTTTGATATTGATACGACATTATAATCATAAATATTTAAACCAAAAAACTTTAATTTCCATTTATATAGACACTATATACCTACCTATTAGGTTGTAAAAGCTAAGGTTGTAAAGTCTACGGAATGCATTAGACTGTATGTCGGTCGAAACTGCGTATCACAACTTACGTAATAGCGACATGTGGTATAATTGTTTATATAAAAGCGATTATATATATTTTATGAATACATAACATTTATAAATACCTCATTTTCTAATGAGCGAATGTAAGTCATGCAAATGAGGACTTTCAGTATTTTTCAGAATTCATAACAGTAATAAAGTTACTTCTAAGTAATTAAGCTACTTGGCTTCGTATAATTTATTTCGATATTAGCTTTAGTTTTTTTTACTTTTTATAATAGTGCGAACAGAAAGCTTTATCTTTTTGGTCTTTGAGTGTCATGAAGTGGACATTATACACACCCAGTTGATATATGCTCTATTCTCGTAAGGTTTCGATTACTTCCCTAGAAAAAAATTGTGTGTGTGTGTGTACTTATGTACACGCGTTAGCAGTTATAGGTACTTCTTTGGCATAATAAGATAAAAATTTTTTCAAAAATTTTATCTTTCGCCTTATTCTACGTTTGTAGAAAAAACGATACTAACAATAGAAAAAAAGTAGTATGAAAGTTTTATTATAAAGCATTATCTAGTTAAATAAAGTTTATTTAAATATCACAAAAAAACTAAAATGTTGACTATAGCTAACTTCAGGGTGTCTAACTTCGGGGTGCGGGTCGGGATACCTCCGCGTTGGTGCACCCTGGGCAACGGCGGCACTCTGGTGCTGGCAGCTGAATCCCGGCAGGGGAAGGGTCTCCGCGTGTCCCTCTGACTAGCAGAGGGCACAGCGGATAGGCCAGACGTCTGCCGTGGGGGGTCAGCGGGGCCATAGTGGCCCCCCCGACTCTGGGAGGGGTACAGTGGGGTCACCCCCCCGTCCCCGGAGACGGGGCTCTTAGCTCGAGTGGCGACGGGCTCACTGGTAGCAGTGGGCCGAACGTCTGCCATGGAGGGCCAGCGGGGCCATAGTGGCCCTCCCGGCCCTGGGAGACTAAGCTTTGCCGCCCGGCGAGGGATGAATGGCTGGAGGGTATCCAGTCGCGAGGGTACCCCATAGTCGAAGGACTCAAAATTCAAACATGGCGGACGTGCAAAATATAAGTGTACCTCCGGAGAGTAACGGGCGCAACGCGTCCGGAGAATCCCTCACAGGGCCTAGTATCAAGAGCGGCCCTGTCAGCCCCGCGTATCGGAAGGGGGCCACCAACGCCGAAAAAAAATAAGGGAAGAAGAAGAAGAAGGGGAAGACCTGTGGGAAGAAACCCACACCCGCGGGTAGTCCTGCCATGGGCAGCGGCTCTACCGCCGACATGGAGATCTCCGATGGCGGCAACAGTTCTGCCAAGGTGCCGCGCGTTTTCCTGCCGAAACAGGGATCCAAGCAGAGCGCAGCCACGAAGGAGTAGCCAGCCGCAATGTCGGAGCAGCCAACTGCATCTAAGGAGCAGCCAACCTCATCAGCCGAGCCAGCGCGTCTCCTGAAGCGCCCGATTTCGAGGAGGACGAGCGCGTCATCGGAGTCGGAGGGCTGCTCTACGGAGATGCCCCCGCTGGGAAGACCGGGAAGGTCGGCCAAGAGGGGCCGAGGCGCTAGCGGGCGTTTGGCGACCCGAGCCTCGACCCAAGCGGATGAGGCCATACTTTAGGGTTAGGTAGTGGGGCTTTCGGTGGAGGAGAGGGTAACCCTCCTCACATCGAAGCTTCGTGGGGAGCTTCCGGACACGGACAGTCCGCCTACGGTGGACCAGATTGCCCAGAAGGTTTCCGATGCCCTGGCCGTCGTTTCTACGGTGGCTAATGGGTCGCGGAGCCTTCGGGGCAACCTCGCGGAGGCCCTCAAGTCAAGTCCCACCACCCGCCACGTCCGGCCCTGCGCCCTCTGACGAGGGCTGGCAGACTGTGGACGGCGGGAGGAAGAAGTCCCGGGGTAAAAAGAAGAGGGGATCTACGGCTGGGGCTGCTACCCAAGCCGTGGAGCCTGTAGCGCCGGGGGGCAAGCCCAGCTCCAAAAAGAAGTCGTGCAAGCGCAAGCTTCAGATACCGAAAACGGCAGCGGTGGTGATCACCATGCTGCCGGAGGCGGTAGCGGGCCTGCCCTATCAGGCCATTTTGAGGAAGGCCCGGGCGGAGATCGACGTCTCCGACCTCGGAGGCGTCGCCGCCCGGACTCGCGAAGCCCGGACAGGGGCTTGAATCCTCGAGTTCCCTGGGGCGGAAGGTCCCAAAATGGCTGATACGATAGCCACGAGGCTGCGAGGTCTATTCGGTGAAGGCAGTGGAGTCCGCATCGCTAGAACGGAGAAATGCGCTGAACTGCGCGTTTCCGGTCTGGACGACTTGGTGACGGCTGACGACGTCCGGGAGGCCATTGCCTCGAAAACCGGATGCTCGGATGCCGTGAGAGTGGGCTCCATTAGGACCAGACCAGGCGGTGTGGGTACCGTCTGGGTGAGTTGCCCTGTCGAGTCGGCTAAAATCTTGGCTGACGCAGGCAGGCTCCTCGTGGGCTGGCCGCGCGGGTTACCGTGCTGTAGCCCCGACCGAGGTGCTATAAATGCATGGCGGTCGGACACGCCCGACCAACGTGCACTAACTGCTTTGATTGCGGCAGCCTTTGTTTCCGCTGCGGTCAGGCAGGGCATAAGGCGGCAACCTGTACCGCACCCCCCCCCCCCACTGCCCCGCGTGTGCTGCAAGTAATAGACCTGCGAAGCACTACATGGGGCGGGAGGGATGTAGACCTCCAGCCACTACAGGCCCAAAAAAGGGAGGGACCAGCCAATCGGCCCAGGCTGTTCCCTCTAGCGCGGCTTCGCTGCCGCCCTGTCGGCGCGATCATGCGTCTGAAGGCTGCGGCCGCGGCGGTCGTCACTGGCGGGGAAATGCTGTTGGCGGTGTCACTTGAAATCGCCAACGCATTTAACAGTCTGCCATTCAGCTACATCAGGGAGGCGCTCCGGTATCACGGGGTGCCTCTATACCTGAGGCGGCTGGTGGCGGACTATCTAAAGGGTCGCAGCGTCGTCTATGATAGCCGCATAGGGGACGTTGTGAGGAGACCCATGTCGTGCGGTGTCCCGCAAGGTTCTGTCCTGGGGCCGCTCCTGTGGGACATCGGTGACGACTGGGTGTTGCGCTGTCGGCTCCCCCCCGAGCTGGCGGTCATGTGCTATGCGGATGTCACGCTGGTCGTGGCCCGGGGTGGAAACTTCGAGGAAGCGGCGGTTCCTGGCCACCTTAGGGTTCCTGGCCACGCAGGATCACTTTCTTGGCTGTCTTAGACTGGCAAAAAAAATCTCATTCCTAATGCCATAATTATTATGAAATTAAAAATTGTTATTCCCGCTCGGGTCCGACAACATGTGAGTACTGGGAATACTTGATAGCCATTAATATCACCAGCAATTAGTTGATGATAATTACTTACTTCATCTATCCAACGCGTGCGACATCCTTAGAAAAGAATGGGGTAGTGACACTTGTATACTTAGCCTAGTGATACTAGCTTCTGTCTGTAAGCTGAGCACACTATATTCCTGGGTATTTTAACCAATTGTGCTTCACTACATGCACAGAAGTGAGGATTAGGGATCCTTACTAATACCACACGTAGCCTGGAGCCAGAAAAATGCATTAGCTACTTTTCATACCGAAAAAATAATGGATGGAATGGTTTCCGTCGGATAGCTATTTTTCATCCATCCATCAGCCTTACAACGTCCACTGCTGGACATAAGCCTCCCCAAGAAAACGCCACAACGAGCGGTCCTGCGCCGACAGCATCTAATTATTTGTACGTACTAATGAAAGTACCGTTAATCTAAAGTTCACGCGGACAGAATCTTGGGCAGGTTTTAGTTTTTAATATGTTGTAAATGTTTTGAGTAATAAAAAAATAGGGTCCATTCATATTATTGGTACTTATGTGTATTCGCAACATATACGACCTTTGCAGAATAGTGAAAGAAGATAAAAGAAAATCCATCTAAATTGGAATGAGAGCACAGCAGCAGGGTATTGGAGTTTGGAAAGTAAACCGTTGTCCCAGAGGAAAAAATCGGATGTGTGTTAGATTTGCTCAAAATCCCTATTCTAAGTGGGTGTCTACAATCTACAAAACAATAACTGTCAAATTTCAAGTCGATCGGCCGTATAGCTCTGGAGAGTTCGTGATGAGTCTGCGAGTGTTCCACTTAAATAGATTTAAGTTGTCAGAATCTGGAGTTTAATATTTTAATTCCGGGCAATTTCATAGATGCAATAAAATGTCGTCATTCGCAAACGCTGTTCTTATTTGTTCTGGTAAGAGTAAAAGTTAAAAGAAGACAACAATAATGCATTCTCTCTCAATTGTTTTATACGATACGATGCTTTTACTATCAACTTTACGGTGATGGTGTAGGATGATGGGCTGGAAATATAGATTTTTATGAGAGTTAGTTTAGTGCGTTAGTAGTGATAACGCGGCCAATCCAGTCGTTTGTTACGTAAAACGTAAATCTTCTCAAGTAGCAAACTATACAGAACACAACAGCTAACCTGACCTTGAGATTATTATTGTTCAATTATAGTAAATCTATATTTGATTGCTTCGATTAGCTGAAGATGTTGGGTGCATCGAGAATTAAAAGCTATATTAAGGTTAAACAGAATACAAGATCGATACATAAAGTGAAGAATGGCACGTTTCTATGAAAGTTTCGAATGAATACAATTTGCTGTTACAATTTAACGCCTAGTAGTTCCTAGATAAATATATTATACTAGGGCATTATCCACGGCTTCGCTCATGACTTAGTATGAAAAATCCATTTGAGAAGGAACCCATATGTAAGTTTTCACGGTGGAGATATGCCAATCAGAAATCAATATATATAGAATAGCCTTTGCCCGCGGCTTCGCCGCAGCCAAAAGCTAGTTTTTAGGTTGTATCTCAGGTTCCCGATATAGTAGCGGGATAAAATATATCCATCCATCCATCCATCATCCTTTTAACGTCCACTGCTGGACATAGGTCTCCCCAAGAGAACGCCACAACGAGCGGTCCTGTGCCGACCGCATCCAACGGCTCCCCGCAGCTTTGACTAGATCATCGGTCCATCTGTTGGGGGGCCGTCCTACGCTGCGCCGTACGATACGTGGTCGCCACTCGAGAACCTTTCTCCCCCAACGGTTACGAACCGTCGAGCGATGTGGCCTGCCCATTGCCACTTCAGCATGGCAACCCAGCGGGCTATGTCGGTCACTCTCGTTCTCCTACGGATCTCCGTATTACGGATTCGATCACGTAGGGAAATACCAAGCATAGCCCGCTCCATGGCCCGCTGAGGGACTTTGAGTCTTGATATGAGGCCAACATTCAGAGACCACGTCTCTGTTCCATATGTATGTGTGTGTTACACTGGTCGTAGACCTTCGTTTTCAAATACTGCGGAATATTGGACGAGAAGATCTTCCTTAGCTTCCCGAACGCTGCCCAGCCGAGTTGGATTCGTCGATTGACCTTTTTCTCGAAGTTGTGCCTACCTAACTGGACTGTTTGTCCCAGGTAGACATAGTGGTCGACAACTTCGAGAAGCGCACTCCCGACTAGGACCGGTGCTGAAATGACATGGACATTAGACATGACTTTCGTCTTGTCCATGTTCATTTTGAGACCCACTAGTCGGGAAACCCGGTATGTATTTGTTGACAAATTATTGCTGCTCAGTGAAAGAAAACATCGTGAGCAAACCTGCTAGCCTGCAAGAGACCAGCCCGGACTGGCCCGGACTGGTCCGGGCTGGTCTCTGTCCCAGGACAGCGTGGTGGACTACGGCCTAAATCCATCTCTCCCATCCTGTCCCATACCACTCTGAAAGAGTCGAGTGTCCAGTCGTGGGACATTAAGGGTTGTGAAAAAAAATTTACGAACTTAACTTGATACGTTACGTATTTTAAAAATAACAAGTAAATTAATATGATAACGAATAATGATTATTATTATTAAAATATATTTAATAGACACAGATTCAATTTATAAGGTAACCTCTTTTTACTGTGACGTCGTAGAAAAATCATCAACGTTCAAATGCTTATATCTATTTGCCTTTAACTTCTTATTTCCGTGCTAACATTTTTCTAATGTAATTTTTCCTCATGTTTTATGGTAATATCTCAAGTAGGTAAAAATAAGTGAAATCTCCATTTTCATGGTTGGGTCGGTGGTAAATTAATTTACCCTTGTAATACTAGCCCCGGGCAAGTTTATACCAGCGTTGCGTCATGGTTGTTTTTTAACCTGTTTGTGTAACACAGTGTTTCAATTTAAAGGGTAGGTAGCGTACCCCTTAAATTAATTTTCTCGTAGGTACCTGTGTTTTCGCTAATACTGATGAATAATTAAGCCTACATACGTGCAGTTCAATGTAAATGAAATTACGCCCGAACCGAAAGCTTCATAATCATATTACAAAATAAATATCGTAACACTGGATGGGACAAAATACGCGTCCCGACCCGGTTCAGTTGTAGCTTAACTGTTGAACTGTTGTATGCCATATACATTATATTTTTTAATGAAATTGTCCTTTGTAAGGGTGGGCCCATTTATTTTTAAATGCCGAAGACCACCCCATGAGTTTAATAACGATTAAAAAATCCCTGATAAATATAGGCGATAGAATATTTTCAAAAAGTGAGGGATCCGATGAAAACTTCGATAACGTAGGTAATCCAACGTGTGAAAAAAATACCTTCCAAAAGAAATCCTTATATCGCGTACGCTGCGGAAATAATTGTAACGCCGGTACAAACTAATATTATAAAGAGGAAATATTTGTATTTGTGTATGTATATGTATACAAGTGACATAGGCTATATTTATAACTCTAAATAGATGTTTTACATAAAGATACATTTACTCTTAAGTTTTTGAAATAAAACTACGTTTAGGGATTCTATCGCGTTACTAAGTAAACGCGATAGATTTCGTAAACGTAGTTTTATTTCAAAATGTGTAACATTCGCGTAAATATCAGAAAGTATTATACTCTAAGTTTATCCCAAAATGTTTAAAACTAAATGTGTTCCGTGCGAAGCCGGGACGGGCCGCTAGTGCGGAATAAACAAAGAAACATAACTTTTTAGTTTTACATATTTCCATCAGACGTAATATGCATGGCGCTCGTGTTAGTCACTCATCGTTCAGTGCCTGCCTATACAGGGACAAATATTGGCACACTGGGAACACATATCCATGGTAAATTGTATAGTTATGCTACAAATCATGCTCATCCCTTCACCCTATTAAAATCCCTCCATCCCGAACGGGTACCTACTCTCAGTTGCCGATACAGAGAAAAACCTAAAGAGGTTGTTTTTTAAACAAGAAAGTGGAAAATGTGAAATCGAAAATAACAGTCACGAGCAGGATTTGAACCTGCATCTCCTGGATGCCGTCCAGATGCTTGGCAATTCAGCCATCGTGACAACTGCTCCTGACTGCTAATTTCGATAACACATTCATACTTATTATTATTATTATTTATTTATTGATTATACAATTGGTACAACATTTGACATTAAATATTGTCCCACAAAACCGGTTTAGTGGTTTGACTGTGGGTAAGTCACATTATTAACATATATTATGTATATAAATACATATACATATATTATAACTTTAGGTATACATGTTTACCAACTTAAAAAATAATTTTTAAGTTTCTTTTTAAACTTTAAAGGATCTTTTTCCTGTCTTATATCCGCTGGTATACTGTTTAGGGCACAAGGCACATGTTTCTTTAGTGTTCTATCACCATAATAATTTATAATTATAGGAATATTAAATTTACCAGCGGTCATCGACCTTTTATTAAGATTCGTTAGCAGGGATAAGTTATGCTCTTTTTTGTCATGTTGATTTATAATTAGGAGATATTTATGCTTTAAGCTAACCGGTAAGATGTCACCTATATTAAATAATTGTCTGTAATCTTCTTTACAGCTTGATTTTGTCTTTTTTGTGACTTAACGTCGTGGGTGACGTCTGCGCCATCTGTCGGAAGTATTTACATACATTATACCGACAAGGTAAACTTAATTTTACAATTAAGATTTTTACCTAATAATGACACAACCCTATGACTATTTAGATATTTTTATCCTGGATACCGGTTCAAATAGATAGATGCAGGATCAAATCCTGCACGAGACTGTTATTTTCGATTTCACATTTTCCACTATGTGTTTAATGTATATGGTTAAGCATGTCAAATGCTAAAAATATAATTAAAAATATCTAATTAGGTTGTTTTTTATTTAAATACGCTAATCTCTGAAACTAATATTTAGATTAGATAATTTCTTATATGCATTAGCTTTTATAGCACTATTCTTAATATAAACAAGCTATTTAATGTCACGTTGCTAGGTTGTAGAGCCTTGCTTATCCATGAATAGGCCGGCTCGATCGGGGAAGTACCACCCTCTCACAAAATAACAGCGTAAACCAACAGTAGTGGTAGGTACCTACCGTTGTGTTTCGTATGGTGAGTGAGAGTGCTGGAGGCCTGAAATCCCTGTCTGTCCTCTCCTTGTTATCCTACCCATCCTCTCCTTAATATACCTCCTATGCACCTCCTATCCCTTGCTTTGGAGATAGCAACGTGTGAGTGATGCCTCTGGTGTTGCTAGCGTCTATAGGCTACGGTAACCGCTTACCATCAGGTGGGCCACCTGTATATACGGCCTGTGGGCTTGTTTACTACCCACTTAGTATGAAAAAAACGCTACTACCCTTAAACCGTCGGATACAGCTAGTCATGTATAAATAAAAATAAGTAAGTATTTGTTTTAGGTCAATGTCAATGTCTTGGAAAACTAGTTTAATTAACGATAAATGATATCAATTATACTAATATTATAAATGTGAATGTAAGTTTGTTTGTTACGCTTTCACGTGAAAACTACTTAACCGATCATCATGAAACTTTGTACACATATTCTCGGAGGTATTAGAAGTAACATAGGATACTTTTTATTAAAAAAAATAATTGTTTGCCACAAAATCTCAAAATCTAGCAACTTCAACGCCATCTAGCATTTCAGTAATGAAGTTCCAACCCCGAGTACTGTAATACCGTTGCACTGTATTACCGACAATTTCAAGGGTTGCTTTATTTATTTTTATGAAATTACTCACGGACGAAGTCGCGGGTAACAGCTAGTCAATATATAAATCACAATTAAAGATCACATAAAAGCTGAATTGTAATGACAAATTATTTGTGAATAAGGAAAAACAGAACTAGTGCGAGCGGGAATCGAACCTGCGTCCCTTCCAATCCGGGGAAGTGCTCTAAGCAGCTGAGCTACCGCACTGACCTTCGGCCATACCCAATCTCCTCATCACATTTGTCTTTACAACTGAAAGAACGCAGGCTCGAATCCCGCTCTCACTAAACTTCTCTTTTTCCTCATTTGCAAATAAATTTGTATTTTAAAGTAGCTGAGCATGTCAAGTGCTAAAATACAGATCAGAATTATTTGTAATTACTTTATTGTGAGATTATTTAATAATAATATGTGGGTACTCCCACACCATTCGTTTCAGGCCGGTAGTGATGCGCGGTGAAACGAAAAACAAAACATAACGAATAAAACAAACTGTCGTACTACGTGCAAAAATACAAATATAAACTCCGAGCCGAGCTTATAACAATGATGATGTTATGTATTTATTTAAAGTAAGTACTCAATGATATTTTATTTAAAACTAGTTGACCCGGTGAACTTTGTAACGCCTCGGATCAACAAATTTTGATAAATTAAATTCAGTTATCGCATCAATAAAGCCGTTCTATACACACTGTACTTATGAGAAAATTAATTTTCTTCATAAGTCTTTTTTGTGAATTTTCCATTATTTTAATAGTTATTCTGCAGACACAAATCCAGCAAGTCATAAAAATTGGCTCAGCCGTTCCGGTATAACTAAACAGACTTTATTTTATATACTATATAGATTATTATTGTACGTCCTAGCTGTTATGTCCTACGGAGCCGAGGCGTATGCATTCAAGACATGTCGATGAGCCAAGAGACGCGCGCTGTACATGGGCATGTTTCGAAGATACAACTCCAAAATGCGTATACAAAGAACTGAAGTCAATGACAAATTATATCATAGAAGTGGCAAAATGAGCTGCATATATCTGCAGGACCGACGGTCCTTGAAGAGATACAAATCGGCAAACTTAATGTAAGACGCCCTTCAGCCCTATGGTCTAAAGACCTGCTTTCAAAGCGGCTCTGCTAGACTTTTCTTGGATATACGGATATAAATTTACCGAAATTATTAATTAGTTTAATTTTTATTGCCTGTATTGCAAGACCCTTAGGTAATTTACTCAGTAATTGGACACTCACTTGTACACAAGACACATACATTTTCAATATAAAAATAGGAACAACACTATTTCAGATCCGAATATGTCCATTGGCAATACTAAACAGTTTATGACAGATATGTGATGATGGCCGTGTGTGACCGGCTTTAGAATTGTCCCACCCCTCTCTACCCATGGGAGTCGTAAGAGCCGACTGAGGGAATACCGGGGGAGTGGGCAGCAGCACTCCCTCGAGTATTAACAACATCCACTGCGATCGCCAACCCGCCTGCCAAGCGTGGCGATTACGGCATTATCCCCCATGACGGGACCGCTCGTTGTGGCGTTCTCTTGGGAAGGCCAATGTCCAGCAGTGGACGTTGAAAGGCTGATGGGTGGATGGATGGAGATGCGATAGTTTAGTTAAAAAGAATAGCTTATGGGTTGTATTTTATTACAGACAACATCCTGTACTAATGAATAATCTTTGTGTCGCGGAGGACTTTGAAAACATACAATTTCACGGACACAAAGTACACCCAGACTCAGAACAGCTATTTGTGGATCACACAGAGTTGTCCTTTGTGGTAATCGAACTCACAAAACTCAAGCGGGAATCTAAACCACTCCGCCATCTGTGCAGTTTATAAATGCGCTTAACACAACTGTAAGGTATCAAGGACCACTGAAGTACTCCAACATAGTAACAGTGGCCCGCCAATACAGGCGGAGAGACGGCACACGGCGGGTTTCTTTACTGGGTGGGGGCCCCACACTACCCTGTTCGTTGCCCCGAACGACCAACGGGGTGTGCGGTTAGGTGCTTACATTTTTTCCCGCCAAGGGTATCCAAAATAAATATTACAGAAATAGTTATTGGACAGAATGTACTCGTACTTTAATGAAAATAATTTTCAAAGCATTTTACTTGTTGCATGTTCAAGACTTTCAGCTACGCTGTCTATGGAAAGAAATAACGACTATGGTCTTAATACCTTAAAGTGAGCTCTAAAGGAAATAGATGAAACAGAAAACCTTGAAGGAATACAAGTAAATAGCAATCCGAAGTCAACTTTACATTTAAAAATAAATAAAACGTAATAAGATCTTTAAAATACGACTGCTTATATAATATGTTACCAAATTTACTTTAATTACACAATTAAGTTTTAATTTATGTTAGTGATGTCCAGTACTGGCATAGTTTTATGTATAAAAATATACACAAAAACTATGCCGGTACTGTACTACTAAAAATATTACAATTTAATTTTTGTAAAAATATATTTCTGGTCATTACGTACATCTAAGTTTAGGTTTACGAAGGAGAAACCAACATATAAATTTAATTGTAGACGCTTTTCAATAATCAATAATATAAATTTTACCTACCATTGGATAAGAATGGAATGGACATAGCTAGGGTCAACTACCAGTCATTGGACACTTAAGTAAATCTCAGCATTTTAATAAATCTCTTTAAATTCATTTCGGAAACTTCATATAATATGTTGACTTGGTTATATCGTAATTGTATATTAAATTATGTATGTATATATAAAATAAGTAATAATTAAGATTTTTATTACAGAACATTGCCTTTGCCCGCGGCTTCGCCGCAGCCATAAGCTGGTTTTTAGGTTATATCTCAGGTTCCCGATATAGTAGCGGAATAAAATGTATACCAGTTTTTAAGTATAATCAAGAGCTACCATATAAAAAAGTTGCATTAAAATCCGTTTAGTAGTTTTTGCGTGATGCACGAACGAACAATCAGATAAACACACAAAAATCTAAAAAAAAATGTTTTGTGTTCAGCCACACCTATATAGCCTAATAAAGTATTTTTTCTCAAATATCTTAAATGTACAGATACAACTCCGTTACAGCTTTATAATAGTATAGAAGTAATCTACCAAAAAAAAATATATAGGCCTACTTAAGCTAGTTTTTAGGTTATATGTCAGGTTCAACAGCTATCAAATAAAAAAAATTGCATGAAAATGCATGCATTTTGCGTGATGCGCGAACAAACAAACAGATAAACAGACAAAAATCTAAAAATAATTGTTTTGTGTTTAGACACAACTATATAGCCTAAAACAGTATGTTTTTTCTCAAATATCTTAAATTTACAGACACAACTCCGTTACAGCTTTATAATAGTTTAGATGTTACCATCTTTAGGGAGAAACTCTTTAAGTAAATAGGTATGAAATACAAACAAACGTCTGACAACTTATCTTGATTCTATAGTCTCTACTAGCTATTAATTACATAAGCTAAGGACTTGCTTATTAATGAGTGTTTATTTATTATACCGTATAGTGTATTGTATTTGTGGCGCCTACGTTAAATACCTAGAAGCGTGACTTTCCTCTATTTATATATATTATAATAGAAATGAATCTTTATAATCTATTCACGATAGAATTGTTAGCCATGTAAAATAGGTTTAAAACAAACTAGCATTTGAATTCGGACCGACATAACTACTATCATGCAAATGTCGAGTTTACCATAAAAATTATTAGATTTTCAAAACGTCACAGCCGTTAATTCATAATGTAAACACAGCCAAAGACAACAATAAAATATCACGTTTTCAATACCACACGACAAAATTACTTGACTTTCCGACATAATTAATACGTGATTCCCAAATAATTAAGCACAACATAGGTACCTTAAAAAACAATAACATTATTTAAACATTAATCAAAGACAATACCTACTCATTGTATTTACGATAATATATTTTCAATAATTTCTAAATTTATTATGTCATTTCTCATATTTTATAAACGATTCTACGGAATTATTTTATTTAAATTAGATTTACTATAAGATAATTGTAATCGCAAAAGCACGTGACTAACAAAACAATAATATGAATTTTATTGGCGGACTCACCTCATTGAACCTGTTTGTATGTTCTGTTCTGGTTACGAAAAGTTACGCGCGGCCTGCATACGGCTATGGCAATGTTAGCTGAAGCGTGAACGCGAGTGTCGCGAGCGAACGGCGGACGATGAGTCGCGGCCGGCGGCGGTGCCAGTGAGAGCCCTCCGTGTTGGGAGTGCGCGCCAAGTTAGGAACACCACCGATAATAAATTAAGAAGGCGCACGGAATCAGTTGCGCTCACCTGAGGTTGTAGTTGGCGATGTAAAGTCGACCGCTGCTGCTTGTAGACCGCGGTGCGACTGAGTCGCGCGCCCACCCCACATTCTCTTTATATATTTCCCCTTCTTGGAGGGCTTGTAATTCTTTTGATGTGAAACACTTGCTAGTCCTGGATACCGTTGACCCGTGACGACTTCGCCATGCGCAGCGCCATCCGGGTGTTAGAACATTGTCTCGAGATTGTCAGGTCAAGTGCACTCCGCTGTTACCTACCATTTGTCCCTCAGACACCTTAGAATCCATAGAAAATTATGTAAATAGGTAGGTTGATATTACTTACCTATTCTACAGCTCGGTCATTATTATTCTTATGATACTTTATCGATACTTTATGTAAACTCTATCGGAGAATCTTGATGTGGTCAACTACGCCATAAATAGTTAAATATTTTATAAGAATAATAAATACCTACTTCATGTAGTTTCGACGTTTGTTTTCACAGGTAGGTAATAAATCGGATAAGACTGTGTAAAACTTTTGTTGACTCGTAAATATGCCCATATATGTACATATGTAAATTGTAACTTCACGTATCTTTGCAATAACAATTCCACAAAGAATGTATCTGTCAGGATGTTCTTCGTACATATTATTGTGTAACATTGCAATAATTAGGTAGGTAATAGGGTATAATTATTTTGGAAGAATTTGATAAAAATATATTTGTTTAATTATAAATAAAACTGCCTCGGTGGTGTAGCGGTAGTGTATGCGACTGCTAATCTTGAGGTCTCGGGTACGATCCCCGGGTCGAGCAATGTTATTGAGCTTTTTCCTAAACAGAAAAATTCTTAGTAGCAGCCCGGAGTTTGGAAATGTAGCTGGTAGACGTCAATAGGCTCGCCCCCTATTACGTGGGATTTAAACATAGCTGGCGAATTGTGGGTGTGTATTACACCCCTGCCTACCCCTTCGGGGAATACAGGCGTGATGCTATGTTTTTTTTTATAAATAAAAAATATAGGTATATATAATAGTAAAAAAGTGTCATACTTACTTTTTCTTACACTACGTAATACAGGGTAGTATTTATTACTCTAATTAATACATTAGTGCGCCTAAAGTAGTAGGTACTTACCTACCTATTCAAGTTTAAGATTGTACGGCAATTTTCTAACACAACAGGCAGGATACGGGCAAGCAAATAGAAATCGTAAAGCAAGTCTGATAATGTCATTGTTTTGCAGATGTACAGCATTGGCTGTAAGCTCTGTTTTACCAAAACCTTGGTGAATTTGTAACATATTATCCCGATAAAAAAGATAAGATTTTTCGTGACCCGTGGTCAACGTCTAGTATAAGTCTAGTCTAATATACTAGAGTTTTACCTCCCTCCCTTAACTTAAGAGTGTTTTATAGTGATAGATGAAATATCCATTTGCGACAGGAATTGTGTAAAATGAAAATACTTTCGAGTGCTCGTAGAGCAGTATCAAAGAAACCAATAATATCAATTTTCACTAAGCAAGAGTTTGGGTTGCGAGTTAATATGTCAGTCAGTTGTTCTTTTATCTATACTATTATAAAACTGTAACAGAGCTGTGTCTGTACATTCAAGATATTTGAGAAAAAATGGCTGTAATAGGGTATATAGGCGTGTCTAAACGCAAATCAATTTTTTTTAGAATTTTTGTCTGTTTATCTGTTTGTTTGTTCGCGCATCACACTAAAACTACTGAACGGATTTTGATGCAACTTTTTTATTTGTAAGGCCTTAATTAGACTTACAAACTGGTATACATTTAATCCCGCTAATAGTAGCGGTAATATCTCAGGTTCCCGATCTATATCTCAGGTTCCCGATATAGATCGGGAACCTGAGATATAACCGAAAAACTAGAAAATTATTTAAACTAGAATTTTTTGTAGAATTTATTTAAAAGAACTACTAGATGGATGTTGATGCAACCTTTTTTATTTAAAAAGCCTTATTTGACTTAAAAACTGGTAGACATTTTATCCCGCTACTATATCGGGAACCTGAGATATAACCGAAAAACCAGCTTTTGGCTGCGGCGAAGCCGCTGGCATAGACTGGTATATTGTATAGATTCCTGAAGTGATCCTAGCCCACGCAGTTATTGATCATCAACGAACTGGCACGTTTCCTTTAGAACATATCTGTTTACCGTTCGCTTGGACGTTTATGTTCTTGGCCTTCCCTCGTGTTAAGGTAAACAAAATAAGCAAACATAACAGTGAATATTTTTTGCCTATCGGATGTGTCAGCCGGCTACTCAATACTCTCTAAGAAAGTGTCTTTATTCTTTCATTTCTCTTTTAATTTATTTGAACTAGAAGCCACCATACTCACATTATTAAGTTAAAGGTTTGTGTTTGAGCTGCTAAGAAACATCAGTCACTGCGAAATGATCATAAGTATAATAGGCGATTCGTTTATTAGCATTAAAACGATGCAGGCGCCATCTGTGATACCGTTTGGTATATTATCTACAATCTATACCACTGTCAGACCGAGCAATATTAGGGGCCCAGCTTATTTCCCCACTAGGCTGTATAGTGGGGATAGATCGTCAATTTTCCCCTACCACCGAAACACTCGAAGACACTACCACTGTTAAAAACAGTATACTACTATATTTATGGTAACAACGGACTGTGTTTGTGCCTGGCTGGTAAAGAACTTTCACTTAGTACCAAACCGTTGTGCAGTTTTTGTTTCACGTTTTTCTTTTTTGTGATTATATAACATCCTTAGTTCCTTCCCTTTGTAGTCTCGTGCGACACTCGCAAGTGTCAATGGTACGGTGAAATAATGTTTTTAAATAAATGATCTTGTCTGCCATTGAATTTGAAAATCTCGTGAGTATCACGCGTTAGGGGAGCTTCACACGGTCCATGACTTTAGGGACAGCGTGATGCTCAGCGGAAAATTGCAGAGAGCAATCGACCGCACCAAAGTTCCTTCTACCGTGCGCATCGATTTGTGTGTGCAGGAATATTCGTGACCATTATTTTTGTATCTAAGTACAAGCTTCTATCTTTGAAGTTAAAAGCTTGCCATAGATAGACGCACAGCTGCAAACTTATCTGCGCCATCGTGGACACTCACTTCCCATGGTGCGTGGCGAAGGCCAGCCCGCGATCGCCCATGCTTTCACATTCTAGAATTTACCAGAACAAACTATGTAAAAGTGGAGAAGGGGACGTTTTTGAGTGAGAATCTGTGTTTTTGCCCAATCTCAGGGAAACCATTTTGACCGCTGAGCAACAACAGACGCTTTTCACTGATTCGATGGTACAGCCTTGCTTAAAGTGTGGTAACCCTCTCACAGAAGATCAGTCATCTCTTGTGATACAGTGGTAGGTACTCCCTTGATGGATGGATAAGGATGATAAAGTTTAGAGCTAATATTGTTGGCACAAACCAATAATACCTTTTTTTTATTCATCTTCTGTATTTTATAATATGCACAGGAATGGAATCTTATACAAGAAATATTATAGACAAGCTATCAGCGTATGCAGTGTCGAGATAGCAATAGTTTAACATATGATAACCGGAACAATTTTAAAAGATAACTATGATTATAGCCGTGTGGGGCCGGCACCAAGAATAGCTCCACCCTGTCTTTTCCTAGTGCAGCAGTGGACGATGAAAGGCTGATGGATGGATGGATGGAACTATGATTATAACTTTGTTGACTAAAAATGTACTACCTGTTTTAGCCGGATATAAGAATGACAGGACATTACAGTTATGCTTATATTTTGCTTAAAATGTATTAGAACGTGTAACATTAGCGTATGTAATGTGATTAATGATAGTTCTTTTTTACGTAAATACAAAAACAAGCTTACCAATGATGGGGACGGTTGGCCAACTTATTGTTGGGACCCAGTTGATTGGGTCCAAATAAAAATAACGCATACGCGAAAAGGATAAAATACTTAGGTATACATGTGTCTCTCTCACTCTTGCTAAAACCTAATATGTGCACCCTTTTCTTCATCCTTAGTGTCAAAATAGTAGCGAGTCTATATTATACTTTGTCTAAGAATGGAATGGAACAATGTTTGTGTGTTGTGTGTGTGTGTGTGTGTGTGTGTGTGTGTGTGTGTGTGTGTGTTTTTGTATCCGCGATTTAACAAATAGTTGTTAAATTTATTACAGATCGTTAACTTAATTAAATATATACACCTAAAAACAACTTAAAATATAAATTTAGTATAAAATAATCTAATTAATCTAATGTCATTTTTTTTTATATTTTTATTTCGACTTACCAACCTATCTATAAATTAGACACTTGAACGAACTTTAGACTAAGTGGACTAAAGTTCTGAGCGACAATCCACAGCCGGCAACGTGCCTAAAACGCTGGCAGCATTACCTCGCTGGATGGCGAGGCTTTGCTGCCAGCATTTTACCTTTGGCCGAGATATAGACCAGCATTTTAGTCACACGTCGACTCAGAAAACTCAGAAGACGTCCCGCCAAATCCTTATCTATTTTGAATGCGTCGGGTCCCCAAGGGCCCATTATCTCTACACCAAACGACACAAAAAAAGTAACCTCTATCGAGGTTAGCATATTTACGCCGTTTGAATGACTCCGCAGATGCAGCAATTCCAAAGTCTGAGAAAATTCTGGAAGATGAGACGATGCCAATATACACGGGTAGCATCCGAGAGACGAGTACTGGAGACTGCTGGACGTATTTAAAAGATTATTCCGTACCAGCTCACAAAGTGGCATGTCCCACTGTCTCTGCGAGGACGGGTCCTTGGGGAGATCACTATTTAGACAGGCTTGTTTGTTGCTACATACAAGTATCTTAATGTTGGGAGCAATGCTGTTAAATATTTCTTTTATAGAATCCTTTGAAGGGCATATGTCAGAAATATAAAGTACACACTTGAAAAAATTAAGATCTAATCCAATGGAGTTAAATTCCAAAATAACCAAAATTCTGTCCGTATAGTGACGGACTAAGAATACAAGCCCTTTTCTTTCCCGCGGGTGTCGTACAAGGCGACTAAGGGAAGTAAGCAATTATCACCCGTTGCATTACTGGTGGTAGGGCTGGGTACCAAGAGAAAGTACTCACTAGTTATCGGACCCGAACTGGTCGGTACCAACGTCTCCTGTGTGACCGGTCATGAAGCACGTCAGTGTGTTTTGGCTGTAGCAGAAGATAGACGTTTATTCTTTCATTTCAAATGTTAGAAATGAAATGGTGCACAGCACCTTGACAATACACTCGGTAAAGTTGCGTCCATGAGCGACGGTTACCACTTTTACCATCAGGTGGGAAATAGCCCACCCAAGTGGATGGTGAAAGCAAATATCGTTCTTCATCACTTTCCTTACTAATATGTGCACTATTTATTACTTACTTATCATCACGCCATTTCCCTTGCGGGGTAGGCAGAGAGGACAGAGTGCCAAAAGGCTCTATTCTTGCATACATCTCTTGTTTCCTCAACAGTGATGATTCTTTTCATACACGCTTGCCTGTTTCGGAGACTCCTGACTCCACCTTCCTTCAATACATGACCGATTTGGTCTAGGTAAATGGGTCTCGGTCTCCCCCTATATCTACAACCTTCCACTTTCGTATTGTATGTCTTAGCCAGTTGCTCGTCTGGCATTCTTTCGCCAAGTACGAACCATCGGAGCATTCCCTTTCCCATCTTTACACCGATACTCTCTTTCATACCTACTCGCTCTCTTACGTCGTCGTTACTATTATACATTCAAATGTGTGTTTAGTATATTCGATTGATGAACAGTATTTTACGTAAAGATAATATTAGATAGGTAAGCAACTTTAAGTGCTATTGACTAAGTATTTGAACGGAAGTTAATAATTACCGTCAACCGAGAGTAGTCATTATATGCTACGTAGACTATTAGAAAACGTCCTGAGATACATTTTATTCCTACCAGCTATAGGATTAATGAGCTGTACCCTTATGATTGTGGGGTATTCAAACGCTTTCTGACTTTCTTGCCGCATATAGAATACCATAGCATCACGCCTGTATTCCCCGAAGAGATAGGCAGAGTGTATTACACACTCACGGATCGCCGGCTAATAGGGGGCGAGCCATATTGCCGTCTACTGGACACATTTCCAAACTCCGGGCTGCTATTGAATTTTGCAGTAAGAAGGCTGACCTGTCTTGCAACTCACTCATCATAGGTACAGCTGCATGCCAAAGCAACTTCAGAGAGCGATCACACCAGGGGCATTTTCATTTCGCAAGGTGATTTTCAAACCTTCTTCGCTAGCCGAGAAGCTAAACACTGAAATGCTACGAGAATAATAGCATGTAAAAATAAATGAGAGTCAAAACGAACAACACAGTCCGATAAAAATAATAAAATTGAAACTAAAATTGCATTTAGTTCTCAATCCCGTTCCGATTCGCAACAGCTGCTACATTGATCAGGTTGAGTGAAAAAGGTTACCTGTAATACACAATACATTATATACGTTGTTTGTTTACATAAACAATACAATAAGTCGGTTAAATACTTAACTAGTTACACTAAGTACAGCTTTAAAACTCATTTTGGAAATCCACCACATACCAGAGTGATAGGGAATATATTACACTAACTCGGATTGATATTAGGGTTTGATTAGCTAAGATTTTACGTTTTACTTTTTGTAAGATCCACCAACAGCTAAGACTGTCTTGTCTAATTACGCAGTTGTAAAATATCTCGTTGAGCTTCTATGTGTGTGGTAACATAGCTTAATCTATATCTAAAATTTATGTGAATTCATTAGTAGATCTTCTCGACAAGCAGCTCATTGACTTTGCATTATAAACACAAAAGAAAAGAATAACAGAGTTAAAGTATATATACACCGGGAGTCCTACAGTGTCATCGCGGTTAATTACATTCACAGTAATCATAAAACATCTTAACCCGAATACATACGAATAGTTTTCATGTGTGGAGGTCAAGAAACTTGTCCAAAGGCAACAAAAGCTGTTCTGCCGGTTTATTTTGAAGCTCCTAATGCAATATGAATAGGGACCGTTAGTTTATTTATATCCCGTTCATATATGAAAATTTCCATAATATTCTATTATTATAATACGATAGCGTATTTGTTTCTCATGCATTTACGCAGCTATAGTTATGTGGTTGGACGTGTCAAAACCGTGCCTTTTGTACACGAAACAAATTACTGAATACTAAGCCAGGCCATTTTTGATTTTATCAAGAACCGTGAGCCTTTTTTTAAAAACAGAGAAGCATCTCGCTCATGATTGTCAATGGCTACATACCAGCAGCCGTGTGGGGCCGGCTTTGGAATTGTCCCACCCCTCTCTACCCACGGGAGTCGTAATAGCCGACTGAGAGAATACAAGCGGAGTGGGCAGCAGCACTCCCTCGAGTATTAATAACATCCACTGCGAACGGCAACCCGCCTGCCAAGTGTGGCGATTACGGCATTATCATGACGGGACCGCTCGTTGTGCCGTTCTCTTTGGGAGGCCTATGTCCAGCAGTGGACGTTGAAAGGTTTATGGATGGATGGATGGACATACCAGCAGTGCCCAATTAAGGTAACTCGGTGCCCTAAGCAATCTTCCCCTGTGGGCCCCCCCTATTTTTAAGTGAACAAAAAGAAATTAATTAAAAAAAAATGTTAATACTTATCGTAAGTACAATATGTATGTGTTGTTTCTCCTGCCCTTATCCCATGCTAGGTGGGGTCGGCACAACATGATTTCACATGTTTCGTGTCCTCGTTTTTTTCCTCGGTCGTCTCTGGGGCCCCCTAGACGGGATGTCCTAAGCAATTGCTTAAATAGCTTATAGGCTAATCCAGGACTGCATACCAGTTTATGTGAGAGCTATTACGAATAGACTCGT
This sequence comes from Leucoma salicis, assembly GCA_948253155.1. Classification (NCBI taxonomy): domain Eukaryota; kingdom Metazoa; phylum Arthropoda; class Insecta; order Lepidoptera; family Erebidae; genus Leucoma; species Leucoma salicis. The sequence goes on from OX411803.1 coordinate 17,026,325, forward strand.
GCGCAAACTCAACCACTTCCAGCCAGCTTCTCCATTAAACCGCTTTCTGATAAGGTTATGAATATAAAGTTATAGTAAGTATTAGTATTTCCCTACATGATCGAATCGACCGACATAGCCCGCCGGGTTGCCATGCTGAAGTGGCAATGGACAGGCCACATCGCTCGACAAACCGACAACCGTTGGGGAAGAAAGGTTCTCAAGTGGCTACCACGTACCACGTGCGACCGCTCGTTATGGCGTTTTCTTGGGGAGGCCTATGTCCAGCAGTGGACGTCGAAAGGCTGATGGATGATGGATAGTAATAATAATATATCTATAATAGCCTTTGCAAGCGGCTCCACAGCAGCCAAAAAGTGGTTTTATATCAGGTACCCGATATAGTAGCGGGATATAACGTATACCAGTTTTTCTAATCAAGAGCTATCAAATAAAAAGTTGTATTATTATACACTAGTCAGAGAAAGGACACTAATACTAGAAGTATATACTTATAAGGTACCTGTATAAACACATATACTTATTTTATGCATAGGCGTAGAATTTTTCGCTACGCTTTATGTACGAGTATATGAGGTTTCAAAAACGAAAAACAACTCCTTGATTTATGGTTAAACGACATACGACATGCATGACATCTACCCATAAACATAATTTTGTTCTTGTTTTAGAAAGCGATTTATGTGCTTATATTTTTGATTGACATTGTTTAAGAACACGTTTCCACAAAAAAAAATAGATTTTCTTGAAATTATTCAGGCACTAATAACCATAAAAGTATAATTTCAAATTTAACGGGTGTTCTGGGTAAATTAATTCATTAACTGCCTCGGTGGTGCAGCGGTAGTGTGTGCGACTGCTGATTATGAGGTCTTGGGTTCGATCCCCGGATCGGGCAATGTAATTGAGCTTTTTTCATAAAAAGATAAATTCACAGTACCCCATCGGGGAACACAGGCGTGATCTTATGTTTTTTTAATTCATTCTATCATCCATAGACTCACGAATGTTTCCCAGAGGGATAGACATGGGTGTGTCATGGATTCTATATATTGACTAACATCTCGTTCAAAGAGGAGCCTGCAGGGTACGACTTGATAAATAAATTGCATGTATATGTTGCATATATTGTAGACGTTAATGGCGATCTTTTGAAAAAAATAAAATATAAATTTTTAAGTAGGAAAAAAAATAATGTATTTGGAAAAAAAAAGTATTTTTATAAACATTTATTTATTATTTATCTATTCTCTTGAAAACATACTTTTGCGTGTTTCTCGCATACGCTAACGGACTTTTTATTGTTCTCGAAGTTTTGTAAGCTATCTTTACAATCCTACCTAATTTAAATTTAAATAAACAAGTACTTATCTTACTTTTTATTAAATTTTTAAATGACCTGTTTCACTCTTCTCGTCATTTTTGATTTATTACTGAAAAAATTCTTTCAGTAAAAGCTGACGTAGCAGGCAAAAATAATTTTTTTGCACAGGGTAGGCTATCAGATGATTTTTTAATTTGGTTATCATATTCTAAGTTTTATCATCATTGTTAGTAGAATTCCTTTGTATCTCTTTCAGTGTTATTGACTCGGAATATAAATCATCCATATTAATATAATGCATACGCGATATAATATATTTACAAGATAGATTAACTGTTCTGTAAATATTTGCGTTCGTTGCGTTCATATAAGTGTTTCATTTTACGTATCACAGCAAAAATTCGAAATAGAGTATTTTTACATACTTTATTTTTATACGAAAGTATAAAAAAAAAGTATGTAAAAATAAAAAAGTATATTTAGCAAAAATAAAGTAGGATACGTTATTATAAAGTATAGTTGGCAACCTTTTTTTTTTGTTTAGGCGGGAAAAACTGTTAGTTGGCAACCCTAGGCGGGTATAAGTTACTTTACGCATATTGTCTTATCGTGACGACGAGGGGGTTTCTAAGTTTTGCTACATTACTAGAATGTGTGTAATCCATCAATCGCTTGACGTTCTCAGTTAAGCTAACAAGTATCTATGTAATATTGTCTGTATGCCTCATCCAGCTATTATTCTTCAAAATGCGAAAAGGGATGATATCAAGTCCGTGTATTGCATACACGCAGACTTATAGTCAAATTTTATGTTAATTTTATAAAATTTATTCTCTGACTTCTTACTTTACTAGAATATTTTGTGCAAGAGGAATAAGATTTCTTCTCTTCAGATTACTTTCACTCCCGGAAACACCCTCTACGCTTGACCCCTGGCAGGTCTAGGTCAACATTAAATTAAATTATCATCATTAAATTCCTTGTGGCCCAGACTGATGTAGCAGTGCTAGTTCTCATAAGCGCTCACGGAACACGTGTACTCTGCTTCTGTTAGGGTGACGAGCTGCACTAGGTCCACCAGGTAGTCACCCTTAGGCCAGTGCTCATGGATTTTTAAACATTTGTTTATTCGTCGTGTACACTTTTATTCTGAAGTAACAAATAGTGCATTTCCAGGGCTGGAAAGGTAAAATTCCAACGTACCAAAAGCATAATAAAAAAACCAAGCTATCTTTTCAAAACTGAAATGGGTGAGTGACCATCACAGCCGATATACTCGCAGCAGCGTACATCGCATGTTAACACTGCGCCCTCATCGGACAGCTTCCTTCAGAGGCTCTTTCAAGTTCTCGGCAGCAAAAATCTGGAACGATCTTACAAACATTACGCAAGCAGTAAGCCTTTTTCCAATAAAGCGGACCATCGGCGGAACACGGCGCCTTTCGTCACCCTCACTTCGGTACGAACGGGCAACCCGTAGTTAATAAGGAAATTGTAATAAGACTTTTGTATAATTTAATTAAATATAATTTAGATCATAAAGTGGGTTTTTTTAGATCCTCGGCTGGCGTCACTCGTATTTCTTATAAAAATACAAACAAAAACAATAACAACTAAATATAAAAAAATTAAAAATATTCAAAACAGTAGACCACCGACATCGGGTGCAGGGACCAAGCTGCCGATGGTTAGGGCTCCAGAGAAAGGAAACTCCTCACAATACGTGCCGTGTCGAGGAGTACTGCCTTCTGTATCAAGCCCTTGATCCAGCTGTCTAACGAGAGTATTATTATTATTATAATCATTTCTTTATTATAAGAACTAACGGACTGTACCACACTACAATAATATGTAGCTGAAGAGTTTCATTTTTTTATTTTTTGGGTTAGCTTGATAATAAATACTAAAAATAATATTTATAGTTTATTTATTAACCGCACATCCGTCGTTCGGGGCAACGAACAGGCTAGTGTGAAGCCCCCCACCGTGTGCCATCTCTCTGCCTGTATTGACGGACCACTGGAACTGTGTAACATTACTTCAGTAATAACTTCTTGTTCTTAGTGGTTCTTTTGACATATCTGCAACATTTTTAAAACCTATCTAACGAAACCACATAATGAAGGGTGGTCGAGAAGAAAAAACAACATCCCCACTTACATGTAGTACAGGAGGTACCCTAAAAACGAGATTTTATTTTGTCACTTTGTCGGCGTGCCTAATACGAGTATGTACCTATATTAATGTGTGGCGTAACGAACATGGCGTATGCGTTTTTCAGTTCCTTGTTGACTAAGGAATCCTAAAAACGGATAAACTTCTTAAATTATTGTATAGTTATCGGTCCTTGATAAGTGTGGGCAAAGTTTTAATTTAATCCAACATTTTGGGTGAAAAACACGTTCTAAGAATCCGTTACATTGATAAAAAATATATATAGGCGAAGCTAATAAAGGCGCGTGACAAATAATTGTTACGAACCGTGGTATATACAACTAATACTGACATAATCCTGCTGCCATATACCTATACGAGTATACTCGTAAGATGCATTCATTTTTGAAACACAATACGAAACCAGAACACCAAATAATTTTGGAAGTCTACTTCGTATCATCTGCAATTTTTTCTATCAGCGATTATGCATCCCAATCAATCTGCATCGTCTAACGTTTGAACTTAGATAGGTTATTAAAGGAAACTTGCTTGTAATTCAAATTAATTTGGAAAGTTTTACACTAGCAGTAATTTTGACGTCTGTTAGACAAAACAGAAAAATTACCAATTTTGAATATTTAAATTATTTAAACGTTTTTAAGGGTATACCCTATATTTTATTTCTTGTAAACCATCCCTATATTAGAGCGAAAACAACGAAAAAAAAAATCGTTCGAGCCGTTTTTGTGTTTTAGCCAGACTAACAAACAGCAGTTGATTTATAAATATAGATAAGATAGATTACACAGATTAAATTAATGTAACATTATGTAGGTACTACATAGGTTCTCTACAAATTACAGGCATTGTTATGTATTAGCAACAGACGACATAATAGTAGCATTGGTAATGCACACAATCTTTGTTATATTAATAATGTTAACGTTATAATTGTCACGTCTAGCACGCCAGAAATATAAGTCCTAAAAGAACAAATAGGTAAGTACCTATATGTGACGGCTCTCCTGATGTATCATACTGTAGTAAAGTCCTACTATCTTGATTTCGGTCAAGGTAACCTGTAAGATTAACCATTGGGGAATATTATAACATAGGTGCGTTAACTTCAACTGCTTCCAGCACCCTGATTTTGGTCTACAACTTTACCGACCATCGCCTGTTATTGAAAATGGAATAATTACATAGCTCTATTTGACTGGGTATCCCACGATCTACAGCCGAATAGGCTAACCTCTGAAATCTCTAAATCAACAAGCCAGTCGTCAATCACCTAAAATAAATAATTCAATATTATATTTTTTCTTATATGAACATAGAGTGCTGCACCGCACAAGATTGCATTACCTATTACTAGTAACACATAAAACACAGTCAAGTACTGGCTAATATTGAGTAAAGAAAAGTAATGGAATGATAATAAAATGTATTCAGTAATTTATTATAGCTATAAAGTTTACGAGTAAGCTTTATAGCTATAACAGATTACTGAATACATTATTGTAAGTTCGTAACAATATATAAATATAAAAATATGCTGACAAAAGAGCAATGGTTGACTATATGTATATACTATTTCTACATTCAATCAAAACAACAGAATTTTAATGTCATATTACAGACCACGTGTAGCTTTTATGGATGACAGGATTTTATTAAGCCATTATGCATCGAGTGCTCACTGAAGTTTGCCAATTTGGAACATGGTGATAATTATCATCCAACCTTGATTTGATAAATTGCCTCTGTAGTGCAGCGGTAGTGCGAGCGACTGCAGATCCTTAGTTCTCGGGTTAGATCAACGGGTCGGGCAGTGATATTGGGCTTTTTCGTAAAAAGAAAAATCCTCAGTAGTATCCTGGAGTTTGAAAATGTGCGGTAAACGGCAATACGCTGGCCCCCTATTATGTGGGACTTAACATAGCTGGCGAACTGTGGGTGTGTAATACACCTCTGCCTACTCCTTCGGGGAATACAGGCGTGATGCTATGTTTTTGTTTTTAGAGCAGCTATATCTTAATTATCTAAAGTCGGTGCCTCGCCCCTACCGTGAATTATGTAGTTATGTATTTTCGTTGTTATTCTAAACTAATAATGATTTTCATGTTATACTTACAAGTTCACATATTTGACCCTAGCCAAGTTGCATTCTATGATCGCTAACGCTAATAGAAATCTATTAAAATGTATGGAAATTTGACATCTCCAACGTTAAATCACGTGACTTAGCGTTATAGATATTGTTAAAAACTTAGATAAATATAGGTTCTTTATCTATGGTTAAAGATGTCAAATTCCCATAAGGTCAGGTGGGATAAGGCGAACTACGGGGGAAACAGTAGTTTATTTATCAAAAACTATAGACTGTAACTTTATAATTACTCGGTCAGTAAAGCAGTATAAGCATTTAATTCCAAAGACTAAACACAGAAGGCGCTAGGTCTTATCAATGTGTGATTTTGACATAAACAAAAATTCTGTTGGCAAACCACGAAAACACGAGTTGGGAGCACATTTTGTGTGTTAAATTTTGGGGACAAACTAATGTTGTGACAAGGCTGTCAATGTCTGTGAGTATTGTTTTAAACTTAAAATTTGTTTATTTGTTTAAGGAATTATATAAACTATAACATTAATATCAAAATTTGATGTGATTCGAAACATTACCTACAAATTCTTAAGTAGGGTAAGAGGAACTGTCTTGACCGGGGTAAGGGGAACATATGTTCCTCTTTACCTTTGTCAGAGGATATAAACATTTTATGAGTTGCTATTATTATGAAAAAGCTACAGAATTTATTGAATTGATTAAATAACTGTAAAATGCCTACTGTAAGATGAGTGCCCGCCGGGAACTCGTTGAAACCGCTGCGCGCTCGCCCTGAGGATGAGCATCGAATATGCTCGAAACCCGGGTCGACTAAATTCGATCCTCAACGTGAGTTATTTCCGGTGATATATTTCTAATATGTATCAACCTCACGATAGTTTAAATACGAAAATCCATCCGTCCATCCATCAGCCTTTCGACGTCCACTGCTGGACATAGGCCTCCCCAAATTGGGGGTATAGTGCCGTAATCGCCACGCTTGGCAGGCGGGTTGGCAATCGCAGTGGATGTTGTTAATACTCGAAGGAGTGCTGCTGCCCACTCTCCCCTCTTACGACTCCCATGGGTGGAGAGGGGTGAGACAATTCTAAAGCCGGCCCCACACGGCAATACCATAATGCCATATACTTTTAGCTTAAAAAAATTCGTCATAGTAGATTCATCATAACGTAGAAATACGCTAAGCATAGCTCGACATCGCCCACTGAGTGACTGATCTTTTTATAAAGCCTCGCCACCAGTAGGTGTCTAGCACGGAAATCGTATGCAAATACCAATTATTTTTTCTTTTTAGTTCCTGGGAGAATATTGAAGGCGGTTTCCTTTTTTAAAAAAATATTTATTTCTTTTTTTGATCTACTGAATATTACATGATTACAACGTAACTGTAAAGAACTATCCAATTTATTTTAAATAATATTATTTAGATATTTTTATATATATTTTTAGCATTTGGCTTGCTTATCATATACATTAAACACAAAGTGAAAAACGTGAAATCGAAAATAACAGTCACGAGCAGGATGTGAACCTGCATCTCCTGGATACCGTCCAGATGCTTTGCCAATTCAGCAATCGTGACGATTACTCCTGACTGCTAATTTCGATAACACACTCATACTTAACGTCTTGGGTGACGCCTGCGCCATCTATCGGAAGTATTTTCATACATTATACCGACCAGGTAAATTTAATTTTACAATTAAGATTTTTACCTAATAATGACGCAAACCCTATAAATATTTAGATATTTTTATATATATTTTTAGCATTTGACATGCTTAGCATATACATTAAACACAAAGTGAAAAACTTGAAGTCGAAAATCCTGCTCGTGACTGTTATTTTCGATTTCACGTGACTTTGTGTTTAAATAATATTGTTAATTCTAGTATTATTCTTGTGATCTGGGTTGCGGTCTATCTATTAGGTATATAACATTTGAGACTGATTAATTGTGATAAAGATATATAAAAAACTTACCACAGAGTTTTTGATTGTTTACCTCTGGCCCGAACTCATAGGTTTCCCTTACCCTAAATTTCATTTTTGTTCATTATTTCTATTATAAACTGTATTTGAATGGAATTGAGTTCATATTTGACTGAAGTAATTTTATCTAATGAATTAGTACCAAACTAAAATACATAAACTAATATCTATAGATAAATATATCGACTGTTCCTCTTACCCCAACAACCGGTGTAAGAGGAACACTTGGACTAACCTTAAGATTTGGCATTTTTAGTTATAAAATATCAAAGCTACCCTAAAAAATCAATCAACCCTGACAAGCTGACACACAGAGCTATAGCTCCCGTTCATCAAACTACGTTAGATCATAGCATAGAGTAGCTAAATGTTAAAATTAAAATTAGAAAAATAAAGTATGTTTCCCTTACCCCATCTGACTCTACATTTAAAGAGTTTTCTATTAGCCTTAGCGATCATAGAATGCAACTTGGCTAAGGCCCATGGTTACTCTACATTTAAACAAATCTAACTGATAGTTATTGCTTTATGTGAAGCGCTATAGTTATAATTAAATTTAATTAAAACTGATATATAAATAAACTCGTTATTTATACTTGAATGCCTCATTACACGTGTATATTGTCGTAAAAATAATAAAAATAAGATAGGTAAACACCACTCAAGCCTCTAGTAGCCTCTGTAGACGGTTTTGGTCATTAAGTGTTTTATAGGATAGTAAAGTAGAAACATTGTTCTGTTATATGACCACATTGCTATGTTATGATACTGCATCTATACGTGGCCTATGAACTTCTTTCCGGGTTCTTTCGAAGAACAGCCCTACTAGGGAATTGGGTCATTGTGAAGATTGCAATTGTAATATTAGTGCTGCGGATGCACTTGGCTCACTTGCTTCATGTTAGTTATTAGTAAGCTCTTAATGATTTTAATATTATAGCTTTATAGCTTACTTACTTATCATCACACCATTTCCCTTGCGGGGTAGGCAGAGAGAACAGAGTGCCAAGAGGCTCTATTCTTGCATACATCTCTCGCTTCCTCAACATTCATAACTCTCTTCATACACGCTCGCCGGTTTCGGAGACTCCTGACTCCACTTTCCTTCAATACATGACCAATTTGGTCTAGGTAGGTAAGTCTCGGTCTCCCCCTGTACCTACATCCTTCCACTTTCGCATTGTATATCTTCTTAACCAGTCGCTCGTCCAACATTCTTTCCACATGTCCGAACCATCGGAGCATTCCCTTTCGCATCTTTACACCAATACTCTCTTTCATACCTACTCGCTCTCTTACGTCATTGTTACGAATGCGGTCAGTCAGCCTCACTCCATAGTTTCTCCGCAGAGATCGAATTTCGACCGCATTGATCTTACTCTCATGCTCCTATTTGCATACCCAACTCTCGCTTCCATATAGGTAATAACGTTGGGACAAGCACTACGTTGTGTATTGCGACACGTGCCCTCTGATTGAGGTGTTGACTGCCGAGAAGTTGTCCCAATGCTCCGTTCACTCTATTTCCATGCATTCACTCTTTTCTCTACATCAGTGGTGTACCTTCCATCCCGACTGAATCCACATCCAAGATATTCAAATTCATCCACTTGTTCTAGCACACCATTTCCTATTGCAACTCTAACATCTGTTCTAGCTTCTTCTCTTTTCATAAACCATTATTTTGGTTATGCTCACATTCACACGTAGGCCCCTTTTCTTACAATCTTCTGCCTATTAAATTAAATTATAATAGATCTATATAATAGACCTATTAAATTAAGTTTAAATGTTTTTATTTAAATTTAAGCTGAACACGTACGTACAGATGGGAACTATTAATAAAGACTTTACCCTTAATTTAGTAGCTTAATATTTTATATAGATATACAAAAATAATGAAGTTAGAAAAAATCGCACAGAGATAACCCATATTTAAAAAAAATCATATAAAATAAATATGCCGCGAAACGGAAAAATGGAAAAATGTGACTTAGAAATAAAGATGGCGTGTAACAGAAAAACGTTACATTGCTATAAAATTTCTCCCATACGTCGATAAAGAAGTTTCACTTCAAAAAAAAAAAAAACTTCTCAGTAGCTGCCCGGAGTTTGGGAATGTGCCCGGTAGACGTCAATATAGGCTCGCCCCCTATTACGTGGGACTTAAACATAGCTGGCGAATCGTGGGTGTGTAATACACCTCTGCCTACCCCTTCGGGGAATACAGGCGTGATGCTATGTTTTTTGTTAAAAAATCTGTTCTTAAGGAGTAAACTCCAAAATGTCAACATATTACTATAAACTCAAATAACTAGGCATTAAAGATGTTCTAGATTCATTTATTCCAATCTTACGTCACAGCACGTTCACAGAGAGTAAAATTATTGATAAATAATATACTAGACATTAATCAAAGCAGTATATTGCGGACTAGTTTTTGTTTCTTTTTTGCAAATAACAGACTCCATATAGCAGGATTAAATAAAATTGATTATTTAATGTCTCACACAATGCGAAAATTTATTGTTTTTTGTTTATTTACACAGTAAAATGTCGACTATCCGATAATTATTAGAAGACCTTTTTGAAAACGTGTATACCTAAGTAAGTATAAGTTGTTGCTTAGCAAAAATTACTTACATCAAAACTAATATTTGAAAGAAACGAACATTTTAATTTCTCTTTATTTATTTAGGAGAATTTTATCACGCAGTGATTAACATATTTTTGTTGAGAGATCTATATACCTAATTGTCCAGAGACAAAGTGTGCAACGAACATATAATAAGTATATTATAGAGCGCTTTAAGATTGCGGAAATAGCGGATGAAGTAAGAGTCCAGATTGAGATTGTATGGTCATGTACTTCAACGAACTATCTTTGTTCCGCACACGCACTAACCCTTATATCGACGACACACACTTCATTTCGATAAACATAATTATGGATTTGTATGAACATTCTTTTGGAGATTACTGTTTCTTTTTTATTTGTGATATTTGCTTATACACTAGTTTACGCCACTTAGCTGTAATTAAAAAATATATTTTCTCAGCAAGCGATTTATGTTAGTCTTTTGAGAAAATAATCGCCTTTACCGTAAACCGTAACGAACAAATAACCATGTCCTGAAAAATTGCTTTTCCATGGGTCTAAAGAACATAGAAAGAGAAAGACTCCAAACCAAATGGATGACAAAGGTTCAAAGGATACGATAGAAATGACGCACAAGACCAAAATAAATGGGTTTGTATGATTGAGAAAACTAACCCCACGTAACGGGTTAGGACAAGGCTAAAATAGAATATATAATTTAAAAAATAAAAAGTAAATATTTACGGTCATTTCACACGACGTCTTCTGGTCCGAAACTAAGCTTAACGCTTGTGCTATGGGTACCAGATTACGGATATAATACATATATTACTTTTTTTTGTAAATACATACATTAAATAGAAAACACCCAGACGCAGTACAAATACCTGTGTTCATCACAAAAATAATTGTCCTGAGTGGGAATCGAACCCACGACCTCGTGCACGGAAGTCGCTTACACTACCGACTACGCCACGAGGCCCGTCAAATTGAGAACTATTCACGCATTAATAAATAAATGAAACTAATGTATTATAGTATTTTAAATATTTCGTTGATGATTGCTTTACTCGATAGTCTCTAGAAAAGTGCTTCAGACGCGGGTATACGTCTAGCCCTCAGGTTTCATAGCTTAATAGTAGGTAATAGTGGCAGTAAAATAGTACTCATAATAGGCCAACTTTATAGTTTTCAGTGCTCGTAGCACAGACAGATACCCAGGAAGTAGGTGATTGCTGAAGCTATTAGCTGCTCTTATTGAGTAGATATATCATCGCGCTTATTATAAGGGCACAGACAGAGTACCCTTTCAATAATAATGGAAAATTATCGATAGAGCAAATAAATAATCGTTCCGTGAGACATCACACTGGCTCGTTACGGTAAAGTAACTTAAGTGACACACGTCGCATGCTAATTCGTAGCTCACAATCACCATTGTAATCGAAAAATAATAGAGATATGCTTGCTATAATCAAGGCAGTGTAATAACGGGATCAGCAGATGTCTCAGTGCTAGTGATAATAGTTGATGATTCATTTTTCTCCCGACAGCTGTGGGATAAGGTGGCGCATATCTATATTCTCCAGTAGGCATTCAAATCCATACAAGAACAAATTTATAGAATCCACTAGCCTAGTAAATATCCTGGTTTATTTTGTTTATGAATACGGAACAATCCTGTGGATGAAAGTACAGTACGTCAGGAGATTATAATACTTAGTATAAGTGAAGTTGCATTTAGTAATATTCTGATTATACATGCGGCTTACATAATAAAGAGTAAGCTAAGAACAGATCCTTTTCGGACACCACTAACTGAAGGCTGTAGTAGTGAAACAATATGTCTGCCAATTTATAAGGGCGACACAAATATCTGTAAACAAAGGCACCGTTTCCAAACCACAGCCACAACCGTAGTAAGATAGAATGTTGCAGAAGAGTTGGCGAAGAGGAGAGAGAGATATTGATGGAATCAAATGCCTACGGACGTGAAAGCGAGTAAAGTGAGCAGCGTATACCTTACATTATCATTAGCCTCGGTGTTATTTACGAAAACCAAACTAATGTTTAAGTAAAATACATGTGTTTTACATGTTTTCTAAGTAGATAGCAGACTAAGTTTTTTTGAAACCTTATGTAAATAGTAAAAAGTGTTAATCGGACATAGTTGTAGTCTTGAACATACGTTGCATATGTACTTATTCGAAATAGGTTTAACTATTTACCAGTTGTTCCGTGATCATGGCGCTTGCAACAGTGCCGAAATATCGGAAACTCGTAAGTAAAAATTTACATGGTATAAATCCCGAAAAAACGTTTAGAATTATAAGTGACCATGAAAGTTTTAAATTCTATATTAGGTTTAACTATGGCTGTTTTCTATTATGGGTGGTCTTTTTAAAATGATGCCTTGACAATATTAACATAGCATCACGCCTGTATTCCCCGAAGGGGTAGGCAGAGGTGTATTACACACCCACGACTCGCCAGCTATGTTTGAGTCCCACGTAATAGGGGGCGAGCCTATTGACGTCTACCGGGCACATTTCCAAACTCCGGGCTACTACTGAGAATTTTTCTTTTTACAATATTCCTGTCTCATAATCATTTAAATTGCTACTTCTATGAAACCAATGATCTATTATACATCAATGTATGAAACACGATATAACATAGCATCACGCCTGTATTCCCCGAAGAGGTAGGCAGAGGTGTATTACACACCCACGACTCGCCAGCTATGTTTGAGTCCCAAGTAACAGGGGGCGAGCCTATTGCCGTCTACGGGGCACATTTCCAAACTCCGGGCTGCTACTGAGAATTTTGATGTGAAACATCTAATGCGGAGGGAGGGTAAAATCGGCTGTTAGCGTGGCGACGCTTTTATTTTACTTGTCCCGTTCAAATCTTGCAAGTTAAATTTGACAAACTTGCCGGTTTCCGATTGTGTTGAAATTTTACACGCATATGTATATCCCGTGACAATGCAATATTATGATGACATGGATCTGATCTGATGATGGAGCTGGAAGGTGGACATAGGAATTCTATAATTAAACGGCGCAACCCCATCGAGTTTGGGCTCGTATGATTCGTCTTGACGAGTACTTTATCTCGAGATGGTATCCAGAGTCTGATGATGAAGCTGGAAGGTGGCCATAATAACTCTATAATGAAACGACGCAACCCCATCGAGTTTGGACTTATTTGATTCGTCTTGATGAGTACAATGTCTTTAGATGGTATCCAAGGTCTGATGATGGAGCTGGAAGGTGGCCATGTGAAACTCTGTAATTAACTGGTGCAACCCCATCGAGTTAGGTTCGTTTAATTCGTCATGACGAGTACTTTGTCTTTAAATGTTATACAGGGTCTGATGATGGAGCTAGAAGGTGGCCATAGGAACTCCGTTATAAAACGACGTAAGTAATTCCATCGAGTGTGGGCTCGTATGATTTGTCTTAACGAGTACTTTGTCTCTAGATGGTATCCAGGGTCTGATAATGGAGCTGTAAGATGGAAACAGTAACTCTGTCATGAAACAACCCAAACCCATCGAGTTTATACTCGTTTGATTCGTCTTAAGGAGTACTTTGTCAAGTTATTATCATTTTATTTCTACAAAATCATGTCGATGTTTTCACATCTGGTAGACATCCCGCGACGTCTATTTTTTTTCTTTTTACGAAGAAGCTCAGGAACATTGCCTGAGCCGGGAATCGAACCCGAGACCTCATGATCAGCAATCGCACACACTACCGCTGCACCACCGAGGCAGTTAGCAGGCACAATATTTACAGTATAAAGTATTTGAAAGCGCTATATATACGTACCATAAGTTTGTAGATAATCTTTATATACACGGCCTCCGTGGATGGATAATCTTGCGATATGTAGAAAGACCTTAGTGACGGCTTGTAGATTACGCACTGGTCATATACCGTCAAAGAAATTCGTGAATCTAATGAAGAAAGTCTCATTTCCAAACTGCTTAAGCTGTGGTGTATTAGAAGATGTACAGCATATCAGAGTGTAAAAGAAATAGATCTTACAGGAATCCGCAATTCGGGAGTTTAATAAATCTGAATGTGGACCTTTGTAATTTATTTTAGCCAGTCCTATACCCGCTGAAGCACAAGTATTATACAAATTAGCGGATATAGGATTGGCGATCATTTAATCTGTAAACAGTGATAAATAATAAGTGAGTGCCTAATGTAAACATTTTTCTAAAGGGAGGTGTGGTCGCAAAACAAAAAAAAATAAAAAATATTGTGGTCGCACAGTGACGGAGCCCTTTAAATAAAATAAAAAATACCCTATATGGAGGTGTTTTTTCCCGAATTTTGTTAAATATCAGTTCTTTGTTAGAACCGAATAAATAATATATATATATATATATATATATATATATATATATCATTAACAATTTGTTGCGCGCCAAAAGTTCGTGTGTCTTACATTGATCTACAATGGTGTCCTATAAAATATTCATCGTCAGCCCATTTCTGTCGAATTGACGAGTAAAAGCTCCCTCTCGGTATAGTAATTAGGTTATCGTCAACCATGCTAGTAAAATGCGGTTAGGTATACGTGACACGTCACCGAGAAAATCACTTAGGTAATGCATAGATGATTCATCTGAAGTTAAAAGGTACCTTTTAAAGGGGCCTTTGATTAAACTCTTCGAAGTCTTACCACATTTGTAATTATCTATTCTAACTATTTTATAGCTTTAACAGAACTAGTCTGTACCCTTTTTTCTATACTACGTGAGTGGTAATAAAGCATAGGGCCCACCTGATGGTAAGCGGTTACCATATGTGGTGACCGTAGTCCAGTTCCTGTCGCCGCCCACAATAGCTCGGATGACAGCCGGCAGTGACGAGTTCAAGCAAGAACCCGGCGCTACTCATATATTTCTTTTTCTTCTAGCGACCGTGTACAGGTACTTGCCAAAGCGGCTCTGCCCCAACAACATCCAGGTGAGGAATCCTTGCTTCCAATTCATCCCAAATTGGCTGAATCCGCCCTCGCTTCACACGGATTCAATGGTCTAATGCTCTCCAAACTTTGAAGCCTTTAGGGCCATAATGTTTTTTTCAGTATGTTCCAAGGGCCAAAACACATTTACATAAATAAATGTCATTAATGTTTGTTTTTACTGTGATTAGTGGGATTCATTTTATTTATTTATTAGTTATTAATATACTTAAGTTAAGTTTTCTCCGTAATAATTTCTGTCAAATAAAGCCGAGTAATTATCATTCTGTGTTTTCTTTTTCAACTTATCACAGCAATAGTAACAACAATAAGACATTGGCTGTCACGGGCCAGATTGATGGAACTAGTCATAAGCTGTCGCGGGCCGAATTGATATCTAGCGGCCCGGATTTGGCCCGCGGGCCGTAGTTTGGAGACCCCTGGTCTAATGCAATAATCTTTAGAATTTTGGAAAAACTACATCTCTATTAAACTATTTTATAGTAGGTAGGTACCTATCCTATGCTTTTCCATGGGCCCCAACGTCGGCCACCTACTGGCGCCTCGATCACTGTGGACGGGGTCCAAATTGGGGTGCAGGCCCAGATTAAGTATCTGGGCCTAGTCTTGGACGGGCGGTGGCGCTTTCGCGAGCATTTCCGTCAACTGTCCCCAAGGCTCGTTGGTGCGGCATTCGCCTTTGCACGGCTCATGCCGAATATAGGTGGACCCAACAATGCGTGCCGACGGCTTTACGCGGGGGTGGTTCGGTCGATGGCGCTGTACAGCGCCCCTGTGTTGGCGGAGGCCCTGGACGCACTAAACAGGGCTCTCCTGTGGAGGCCACAGAGAGTCGTCGCGTCCAGGGTCATACGCGGATACCGCACGGTGTCGACGGAGGTGGCCTCCGTGGCTCCGTGGGACTTGGAGGCGGAGGTGCTCGCCAAGGTGTATCGGCGGGCGTCGCAAGAGCGGGAGAGGGGTGGTCGTCCCCCACCTAGCGTGGTGGCCAGATGGCAGGGCGACGCCCACCGAGCTGCCATGGCTAGTTAGAGGGCGCGGCTGGAGGCGCCCTGGGCCGGTCTTCAGACCGTAGGAGCGCTCCAGCCGGTGCTGGAAGAGTGGGCAGGGCGACGGCACGGAGTCCTTACCTTCCGAATGGTGCAGGTGCTGTCGGGGCACGGTTGCTTCGGCAGATATCTGCATATTGTTGCAAGGAGGGAAGCGACTCCGGGCTGTCACCATTGCGGCTGCAGCGAGGACACGGCGCAGCACACGCTCGAGTCGTGCCTGGCTTGGGCCGAGCAGTGCCGTGAACTCGTCGCGGCAATAGGGGCTCTCGCTGCCGAGCGTCGTCTTGGCAGGGACAGGAATTGGGCCGCGGTCGCTGCCTTCTGCGAGGAGGTCGTCTCGCGGAAAGAAGCGGCGGAGAGGGCCAGGGAGGAGGATTCTTCCGCTGACCCAAACCGCCGCAAGCGACCGGCACGGCTCAGGTGCAGGTACCTGCACCTCATATCGCCCTAGCTGTGGCTGCGGGTAGACTGGGGAACGTCCGCCACCCGCAAGGCCTCCCGCGAAGTTGCGACGCTCCGTGTGTGCGTGCGTCGCTCAGGTACCCGAAAGGGTAAGCCGCCGGCGGTCCACCGAAGGAATGTAACATAGTTCCTGTGGCCCGCCAATAAAGGCGGCAGAGAGGAGAGACGGCACACGGCGGGTTTCTTTAGTGGGTGCTGGCCCTACACTACCCTGGTCGTTGCCCCGAACGATAGGGTGTGCGGTTAGGAACAGTTTTTCCCGCCTTAACAAGAAAACCAAGCTGCCTATCCTGTACCCTAAGGTATAGCTGGCATATGCCGCAAATTAACTATAGTATTAAATATATTGAATTACCTACCTACAAAAAAAGTAATTAGAATGTATTATCTATATAGCAATACGTGAAGAAAAAACTTTGGACCCCTTTTTTAGCACATTACACGCACCGGGATGTGTGAGTTTTGGCATAGTTAAAATTTAAATGGAGAAAGGGTGCTGAAACATGCACAACACAATATGCATTAGAAATAATATTTTTGTATAACGTGCTTTAAAAATAAACTAGTTTAATAAAAATACACTTTATAGGATTGATTGTATCGGTGTATGGTCGAATGTTGACCACTGGACTACCGCTAGTACATATAAAACCTTCCTTGGAAATGAAAAGAAAAGTTTAGATTAAAGTAAATAAATAAAGCGTAAGATCTGAAGATGTTAACAAAACAATATGGATTAATCCTACCATAAACAGGTAACAAGTACTTACAAAAACAATATGGACTAATCCTACCATAAACAGGTAACAAGTACTTACAAAAACAATATGGACTAATCCTACCATAAACAGGTAACAAGTACTTACAAAAACAATATGGATTAATCCTACCATAAACAGGTAACAAGTACTTACAAAAACGATATGGATTAATCCTACCATAAACAGGTAACAAGTACTTACAAAAACGATATGGATTAATCCTACCATAAACATGTAACAAGTACTTACAAAAACAATATGGATTAATCCTACCATAAACAGGTAACAAGTACTTACAAAAACAATATGGATTAATCCTACCATAAACAGGTAACAAGTACTTACAAAAACAATATGGACTAATCCTACCATAAACAGGTAACAAGTACTTACAAAAACAATATGGATTAATCCTACCATAAACAGGTAACAAGTACTTACAAAAACGATATGGATTAATCCTACCATAAACAGGTAACAAGTACTTACAAAAACAATATGGATTAATCCTACCATAAACAGGTAACAAGTACTTACAAAAACAATATGGATTAATCCTACCATAAACAGGTAACAAGTACTTACAAAAACAATATGGATTAATCCTACCATAAACAGGTAACAAGTACTTACAAAAACAATATGGATTAATCCTACCATAAACAGGTAACAAGTACTTACAAAAACGATATGGATTAATCCTACCATAAACAGGTAACAAGTACTTACAAAAACAATATGGATTAATCCTACCATAAACAGGTAACAAGTACTTACAAAAACAATATGGATTAATCCTACCATAAACAGGTAACAAGTACTTACAAAAACAATATGGATTAATCCTACCATAAACAGGTAACAAGTACTTACAAAAACGATATGGATTAATCCTACCATAAACATGTAACAAGTACTTACAAAAATAAAATAAATTTACTTCGTAATAAAAGTACCTAATAAAGAGCTGTATTTAAAAACGAATAAAGGAAACGCAATCACAATAATATATATGTGGTTAGTTATGTTATATGGAAGTGTTTTGCGGAAATGGCTATATTCATTGATATGCAGACCCCGTAGATGAGTAATGAACAATAACCTTTACTTGAGTTCGCAACGCCTTTACCGTCAAGGACGATGTCCTGGAACGGTCAATTATATTAGAATATATTAATCACGATTTTTAAAAAAGTAGTTACTGAAAATATTAAAGAAAGAAACTGGGTGAAAAAAACATAAAACATAGCATCACGCCTGTATTCCCCGAAAGGGTATAGGCAGAGGTATACACACCCACGATTCGCCTGCTATGTTTATGTCCCACGTAATAGAGGGCGAGCCTATTGCCATCTACCGGGCACATTTCCAAACTCCGGGCTGCTACTGAGAATTTTTCTTTTTACGAAAATCTCAATAACACTGCCCGACCCGGGGATCGAACCCGAGACCTCATGATCAGCAGTCGCTCACACTACCGATGCACCACAGAGGCAGTTGAAAACAAATTGAAATAATGTGTGTATTTGTTGTCAAATTAGCACTGCTCGGTGAAGGAAAACATCTTTTGAGGAAACCTGCAATTTGATGACTTTGTAAACTTGCATCCGATTTAAACGAAATAAAAACTATGCTTTTAATCCTAGCCATGCACTATCTACCATTGAAAACCACATATAAACATTTAATACCCTATTAAGGATGCCGTGACACATAATGTAAACAAACCACAAAAAGGGTACTTTTATAATATATCATTTTTATATGTGAAAATATTAAATGCAAGTAAGTATGAACGAACATTAATAACACTGTAAATGGTATTTTAGTGTTCGATCAACAATACCACTAGACATCGGGTCGGCTTAATTCGCTTGATACACAGCCAATGTTAACACGTTTTACAATACCGCAGTGTGTATTCGAAAGTTGTAAATATAGTATAAAAATAAGAACTTTAATGGCTGGAGTGTCTTTGGTAACTATATGTAATATAAGTTATGAGTGATACACGGGCTCGTTTTCCGCAACTCAACGTCTTTATATGCGCCTTTTTGCGTGAAAATTTAAGTTGTATTTTAAGCTTTAAATTAACAAATAATATCAATTTTAAATAAAATTATCGATTTTAAACCACAGTTACAAGTTCCGCCAATATTAGCCAACACATGCGCAAGCTTTTGGTTTAACAGAATAGTAAATGTATGGATAAGATTTGTATTATACTATATTTTTATAATTTGTTACTGAGAAGTTTATAATTAGCTAATGCTACCTTTGTGTTTATTTGTTGGATTGTCTTGTCTCATTAGATACTTAGCATTCCTTTCATCGCAACCCCTTTGAAAGTGGAATAGGTCTCGATTGTCAAATATGGCTTTTATAAGCCAGCTAAGAATTCATTTTATGTGTTTGGATCACTTTCCCCGATTGAGTTGCCCGGTCGGTACATGCCGGGATAAGCATGGCTCTATTTACGTACCGTACTATATACACAAGCACATAAAACTAATAAAATAATTATGTATGTATATGTATATGTATACTAACAAACATAGATGCCTAAAACCTAAACCCTTTTAACTAAACAACTATTTTTTTGCTGATGGATGGAGTATTTTACCTCATGAAGTTCCCGGTCCTACCTCATTTAAATCACTTTTATCTCTTGTGTTCACTCCATTTGTTTTAATTCTTTGTAAATTCATAAAGATAAATAAGATTAATAAATTTTAGAGGGATAATTACTTTAGCACTGTACATAAGAATAGATATTAGTATGATATGTAGTTAGTTAATGTTGTTTGTTTCAGAGTATTTAATCATCATAGTAATTTGTTTCATTTGACACATATTCACCGGCCTTTCTATTATCACCGAATCCGACCGATCTCCTTAGTTTGACGGTCTATCTCCGCCATGTGACATTGGCAAAGATGTGGACATTCTCCTGCATCAGCCATAAAACAAGAAAGATTCAAGATTCAAGAACAATCTCCTTAGTTTGACGGTCTATCTCCGCCACGTGACATTGGCAAAGATGTGGACATTCTCCTGCATCAGCCATAAAACGACGGGGTGTGCGGTTAGATACATTTTTATCCCGCATTAACAAAAATATAAGGATCTCAAAGCTATCATTATATAAGAGTAGAAGGTAAACCACCTCCACGTATATCCATGGTTAAAGATCTACCAAATAATTGGTCTAAAAACATAACACTATTTTTAGAAAATCGATATTTAACACGACATTCTTTATACTGTACAAATTAAAATAATTTGGCCTGTTTTTGAATGCAATCATAGATTTAGGTTTTTAAAACACATACTTTAGTAGTGCTGTAACTAAATATAAATCAATGCTTTTCGAGGTTATTCCATATTTAAACAAGGGTCGGGGTGAGAATAATATGATGAAAATAGCGCTCTATGAAGAGATACCCCGACGTTATGCTAGATATAATTTATTCCGTGTTTATTTATTGAAATTTTGTTTATTCTTCGTTTACTCTGTGTATTAACTTTTATGTTAGATTTATTTATAAGGCTGATTGTGTTTTGTCTTAAAATGTATATAGTAATAATTAGGATTTTTTTGTCCGATACCCGTACGACTTACTCGGCGTGGTGGTGGGTTGGTTAACATCATGAGGCAGAGGTACGAAGTTTCCCCTAACACCCGCTTCTCCGCAGCAAGGAAACACACATCGATGAACACGTAATGCTCATAAAAATCGTTGGTACTTTTTGAAGATCTCTTTATCTATACTATTATAAAGCTGTAACAGAGCTGTGTCTGAACATTTAAGATATTAGAAAAAAATACTGTATTAGGCGTGTCTAAACACAAAACATGTCTTTTTTTAGATTTTTTGTCTGTTTGCCTGTTTGTTTGTTCGCGCATCACGCAAAAACTACTGAACGGATTTTGATACAACTTTTTTATTTGATAGCTCTTGATCTTCACTTATACCGCTACTATATCGAAAAACCTAGATATAACCTAAAAATTAGCTAAGGCTGCAGCAAATTGCTGGCAAAGGCTAGTTAGTAAATAAATTAATTACTCCAAGAACAAGATCCCTCTTTGATCTATTTAAAGTCACTGAACCGTTGTCGTCGAAGCTAGAATGGATAAGCCGACTTACGTATAAAAGCGTATTTGGCTAAGTCAATTCAATTGTGTACCTATATCAAAATTAAATAGATTCATACTGAAGGTACACCCACAAATATTCAAGTGCAATAACCTCTCATAACTTACAGCTACCTACTACACATATATTTTGTATAAGATTCTGCCTGTGACTTCGTCCGCTTCGAAATCGCTCTATAGCGTATTAGTTAAATCTATGTAAAAATAAGTATCTCACAGGAATAATTCATTTTTCTTCTTCTGGGCTCCGGACTACAAAATTTGTATGATAATTGATTCAGCACTTACGGCGTGAAAGTATAACTAATTCGCATTTATATTATTAGTAAGGATTACGATATAGATGCTGTTTTGATATATACCTTTAACTCGATATTTTAATCCTATAAGTAAACGACGCTATACCAAGTTGAGACATTGGCGCTACTTTTAAACAGAAAAATGTAATCATAGGTAAGTATAACCATACGCTTACTTAAATACTTAGGTAAATGAAGTACCAGTTGCTTACAGAGGTCAGGTGTTTAAAAATAGCTGTTACTTTTTAGTCACCCATTTGACGCCGGCCGAAGGAAAGTTACTTATCTATACTTCATCCATCCATCAGCCTTTCGCGTCCACTGCTGGACATAGGCCTCCCCAAGAGAACGCCACAACGAGCGGTCCCGTCATGGGGGATAATGCCGTAATCGCCACGCTTGGCAGGCGGGTTGGCGATCGCAGTGGATGTTGTTAATACTCGGAGGAGTGCTGCTGCCCACTCCTCCGGTATTCCCTCAGTCGGCTCTTACGACTCCCGTGGGTAGAGAGGGATGGGACAATTCTAAAGCCGGCCCCAAACGGCCGGTAGTAATATCTATACTTACTTACTACAAATAAATAAATTGAAGTGTCTGTTTGTAATGTCTAAATAACAACTTTTTACTAAATGTAAACGAGAGTATATAAGCTACCTATAACAAATAACACATTTTTACAGTTTTTGTCCGGCTGTTTGTTCCGGCTAATCTCCGGAACGGCTGGACCGATTTAGACAGAACTTTTACCAGCAGATAGCTGCTGTTACAAGAAGTAACTTAGTTTACTTTTATTTTGGAAAAATAATTAAGGTTCCGCGTAAAAAAAAATAAAGCCCATGAAATTGTGAATTTAATACTGATTCAAATAAATAAGTATATACATCAAATGATTATAATCTCCTGAACGGCTGGACCGATTTCAACGGGACTCACGAGACAGGGATCACTTCATTTATTTTGGAACCCTACATAGGAAAATAACTAAATTCCACGCGGGCGAAGTTGCGGGTAGCAGCTTATATGTATACAAATGTAAAATATCAATAACTATTTACGGGTAAATTCATACAGAGATAGCTACGCAAGTGAAAATGCAAAAAAAGCTACTCATTCACAATGCTGGTGGTGCTGACTCCATCAGTGTATATTGCACTGTCTGCTAGGTACCTATTGCAGGCGTATTCTACAAAGGCCTTTGTGTTATTAATTGAATGCTGTAGATAATAGACAGCTGCTCTAATGGATTTAGATCCCAGGCCAAGCGGTGGATTCGCCCTGACCTTGTTTGTCGTAATAGATTTTACCTGACTGACGTTCTATAATAGATTGCTGTGAGATTGGAGATCACCGTCGAGTCGCCTTGATAGGGGTAAATATTAAACAGGGAATTAGTAGTTATTGGCTCGTTTTAGTTGGCTCGTTTTAGTCAAAACTAATACATACATTTATTAGGTCTTTAGCCAGCAGAAGATATAAATATCTTCTAATGTGTCCGTGTGGTGACGGATTAAGAATACATGTGTCACCACCCCATTCTTTCCCATGAGGCGACTAAGGAAAGTAAGCAATTATTATCCATTGCATTACGACGGGCCTCGTGGCGTAGTTTATAGTGTAACCGAATTCTGTGCACATGGTCGTGGGTTCGATTCCCACTCAGGACAATTATTTGTGTGATGAACACAGATACTTGTACTGCGTCTGGGTATTTTCTATCTACTATATGTATGTATTTACAAAAAAAAAAGTAATATAATTATGTATTATATCCGTAATCTGGTACCCATAGCTCAAGCGTTAAGCTTAGTTTGGGACCAGAGGACGTTGTGTGGAAATGTCCGTGAATATTTATTTATTTATTGGTGGTAGGGCTGGGTACCAAGTGGGAGTAGGTAGTAGTCACTTTCCATCGAGCCCGAACTGGTTGGTACTACCATCTTCCGTGTTACCAGCTATGAAGCACATCAGTGTGTTTTATTTGTAGCCGTTTATTCTTTCATTTCATATCTGTGAAATAAAATGGTGAGGAGTGCCTTGACAATACTCTCGGTATAGTTAAGTCCATGAGCGACGGTTACCATTTACTATCAGGTGGGCCGTGGCTCGTCTACCACCATACGGAATAAAAAAAAGAACAATATTGGATGGACTCGTCAGTAATTTTACTAACGTTTAATAAATTATATTACACTTTCATTGCTTGAAAAACACTTGACCATTGTTGGTATGAAGATTATGGCGGGCAACACAATCTGAATATTTTTAAGTACATTGGAAATATGTGTATAAAAATGTCTATATACATTGCAAAACGTTTAGGCTATTCGTTATAACCAAATATAACAATAATAGATTTTAATAGCATTAGTCCGCGGCTTCGCCGCAGCTAGAAGCTAGTTTTTAGGTGATATCTCAGGTTCCCAATGTCATAGCGGGATAACATGTATGCCAATTATTAAGTCTAATCAAGAACTATCAAATAAAAAAAGTTGCGTCAGAATCCGTTCAGTAGATTTTGCGTGATGCGCGAACAAACAAACAGATAAACAGACAAAAAATCTAAAAAAACTCGTTTTGTGTTTAGAGTCTAAGACACGCCTATATAGCCTAATAAAGTATTTTTTTCTCAAATATAGTGAATGTACAGACACAACTCTGTTACAGCTTTATAATAATATAGATTTTATACTATAAATGTGGCAAACAAGCATACAGCTCGGTCCACCTTACTGTAGTCTATAGACGCGAGTACCTAGTACCTAACACCAACGGCATGATTCGCGTGTCGGCAACAATTTTATTTATTTATTTATAATCCGAGAGGAAAGATTTCTTAACTGACCAATGAAAATTATGTTATAACTAGCAACCCCCTTACGCCCACATTCTTTCTATCGTCACTTATATCTATCAACCTGATGCCACACGCAGACCCCGGTCACTCCCTCCATCACTCTCATTTGCAATAATACCCAACGTATCTGCAAACACAAGTTTAGGTCTATATACAAACGCACACCTTAATACCGACGATCTCTGGTGGTGCTTTCGGCAAGTAGTCTGTAAGTGTGAGAACATTTCTATCAACGACATCTAGCATTAGATTAAGTTCATCCCAGTATGTCAAAGGAATACTGGCCATGAACCAACTGTAAGAAGTGCGCACCTTGTTGCCGCCAGAAAGTAAGTTAGCGGTAAAAAAAGGGCCCCTGCAACTTTTATTTCATGTCCACCTGTGATATACCCAGATATTTGCAGGCTGAATCTGAAATACGAGTATATCCTTAATTTCTTTGATTCCGTTACCCACCCCGCTTTACATGTAAGACTGCACATTTATCCACACCAAAAGCCATCCTAATTGATTTGCTAAAAGTGTCAGTTCTCCTAATATAAGTTACTCTATGGTTTCAGTTACCCTTTATTTCTTGACGGAAAAACTTATTAACTTTTCCTAGCGGAATCGAACCCGAGATCTCATGATCCACAGTCATATACACTACCGCTCGATTACCGAGATTCGTTAGACGATTAACCACGTGGTAACAGCTACGTGGTTTATTAAAGGAGATTGCCCACAAAAGTATATGGGCTTTAGTTTCATATTGTATCATGTTGTACTTACATTAGGTAATGAAACTTATCTTAATTTATAGCGTCTTATGTGTATATATCTACAATTACAAATAATACAATATCTCTACTTCGCCGAATTTTCAAGATAAAGACTAATGAAAATTATCAAGTCAGTTTATATTTTACGTGTTTAAGTACCTAAAAGCTGAAGGAGACATTCTTGTCCAATATTCCACAGTGTCTGAAGACGAAGGTCTACGACCAGTTTGTGTTACCAGTGATGACTTACGGCACAGAGGTGTAGTCCTGAATGTTGGCCTTATATCAAGGCTCAAAGTCGCTCAGCGTGCCATGGAGCGGGCTATGCTTGGGATCTCTCTACGTAATAAGATCCGTAATACGGAAATCCGTAGGAGAACGGGAGTGACCGACATAGCCCGCCGGGTCAGCATGCTGAAGTGGCAATGACCAGGCGACATCGCTCGACGAACCGACAACCGTTGGGGAAGAAAGGTTCTCGAGTGGCGACCGCGTAACAGACGGCGCAGTGTAGGATGGCTTCCCACCAGGTGGACCAATGACCTGGTCAAAGTTAGAGATTGCAAACCGGTGCCCTTTTAGGCACCCACCGGGCCCGGCCATGCTTTGCAAGTAAATTATACAAGTTTTACAGTACAGCATAGCATAAAAGATTTCGCTATTTGCTCAATTAGTAATAGTAACACTTAGCCAAAGTTTAAGAAAAAACATAATACTTTACTTTTAGCAAATAAGAATTTGTTTTGTTTATACCAAAGCTACCAAAGTTTATCTATCTATCTATCTAAGTTGTTTTGACACGTGTAGTACTTTAAACTGCGTTATTAATTTCTTATTTTAATACTATGTTTTCAAATAGTCACTATAAGGAATAAAGAAAAAGACGTGCTTGTTTAAACTTATAAAAATGAATGATTACTAATAGTTACTTACTTATCATCACGCCATTTCCCTTGCGGGGTAGGCAGAGAGAACAAAGTGCCAAGAGGTTCTATTCTTGCATACATCTCTCGCTTCCTCAACATTCATAACTCTCTTCATGCACGCTCGCCGGTTTCGGAGACTCCTGACTCCACCTTCCTTCAATACATGACTGATTTGTTCTAGGTAGGTGAGTCTCGGTCTCCCCCTGTAGGTACATCCTTCCACTTTCGCATTGTATATCTTCTTAACCAGTCGCTCGTCCGACATTCTTTCCACATGTCCGAACCATCGGAGCATTGCCTTTCGCATCTTTGGTGTAAAGAATACTCTCTTTCATACCTACTCGCTCTCTTACGTCGTCGTTACGAATGCGGTTAGTCAGCCTCACTCCACAGATTTTCCGCAGAGATCGCATTTCGACCGCATTGATTTTACTCTCATGCTTCTTTTTGCATACCCAACTCTCGCTTCCATACAATAACGTTGGGACAAGCACTGCGTTGTGTATTGCGACACGTGCCCTCTGGCTGAGGTGAAGACTGCCGAGAAGTTGTCCCAATGCTCCGTTCCCTCTATTTCCCGCATTCACTCTTCTCTCTACATCAGTGGTGTACCTTCCATCCCGACTGAATCCACATCCAAGATATACAAATTCATCCACTTGTTCTAGCACACTAGTCTAGTTCTAGGTACTTACTAATGTTAATAAGTAAAAGTAATCAATTCTGTATTAAGTGTGATTTTGAGACTTGAGTGAGACTGATTATTGTGATAATTGTTCATATAAGCCAGTTTGAAATAAATATTAACCTTGAATCATTGTATATTTCCATTCATATACTCTTATAGAAATGTTTCATAAAATACTTTAAAAGTTTCATTGCTAACACACAACCCGCCGGACCCGGCCGGGTTGGCGACGAATGCGATCGGGCCCGGCCGGGTTGAGAAACATACCGGGTTGCAATCTCTAGTCTAAGTCGCAGGCAGTCGTTGGATGCAGGCGGCACAGGACCGTTTGCTGTGGCATTCTCTTGGGGAGGCCTATGTCCAGCAGTGGACTATAAAAGGCTGATGGATGGATGGAAGTACCTAAAAACATACAAATATTTTGCGTTTTCAACAAGTTTCTACTTACCTATAAGTATTTCATGTGACAAATAGATAAAAACCATTTAATTACAATGTTTTTGAATGTATTAAATGTTAATTTATTGCTAGTTTTAGATGTGCCCGGTAGAATGGCTTATTGGTAGTAGTCGAGTCGAACGATCAAAGTAAACACCTAATTAAATTACTTTTTAATTAGCAGATTTTTATCCGTCGAAGTTATGACTTGGTAATTGACAAGGTATTGTGGATATTAAAAAATTAATTTGTGAGACTAATTTGAGTCTGATACAAAACGAAAACAATTATGGGCAATCTCCTTTGTGTTACAAGTAAAGTGATGATTAAGTTTCAAAATACAGAAACTGTACCTGTTGTTCGAATTATAAGTCTGGTCAATCTTAGATCATCCCCATGTTCAGGTATAAAATTATAAATATGTATAGGTAAGTAAATTGATATAATTATCACTCTTTATGTATTATTTTTTAATAAGATTTTTTTTTACCCTTATCTTTATTCCAACTCACTATTTAATGCGTTTTTTTAAGTGAATCTACACGCCGTAACAATTTTTTTTAACTAGAATGCCATCCATTTTTGCCAGAAACTTTCTACTATGGTTTTTGTGTTTTCCTGTACCTACATATTCTAAAGTCTTATTGCATACAAATTTTGTCCAGACATTATAGTCTATATGTCTGGTTATTTTATAATCATGCAGCATGATTATAAAATAAAGTCCTTTGCTGTGCCTTTCTGTCGATCTTATATCTATCTGTCTGAACCATGGACGTATCAATAAACTTAAATTCTTCTAAACGGATTTTTATGTGGTTTGCACCAGTGGATGGAAGTAATTCATGAGGAATGATTGTTGAAGATATTGAAAATAACCATATGGAATGGGACTCACTAGGTCAGTGCATAAATACACACAGATTTATAAGAACACCATTTATTAAACTATGCTCGCGACAAAGCTGTGTGTAAAAGCTGGTTAATATAATCTAATAGCAAGATATGATAACAGAGCTATCTAGTAAAAAATTAACGAAACAACTTCACAAAAAAAAACTAGTGTGCGAGGTTTTAACTATTAAACACAAGATGGCGCTTTATAGCTTAGTTTTTGTAAATATAACTTAGAACGAGTTAACATTTTATTCAATAGATGACGTTGCTTATGGTTTCTATGCAATACGCTACATCAAATAATGCAATATAAGCGTAGGTGGTACAAAGTCACGCTCCCACACTTGGTTCAGTTCAGTCAGTTCAGTGGGCGAGTTTAGATACCGTTTGGCTACGCTATGAGTATTACTATGACACAGACGGCAAAGTAACAGTGCGAACGTACACGTACAATCCGTATATCCGGAGTTAATTTATCGACGAAATGTGTACGCTGTGTCGATATTTACGTGAATATTTATCAAGTGGTTTGAATTTATAAGACAATAGTGCTACCATATATTACCGCAAATATTCGTTAGTGATAAAGTACTGGACTTGACATAAACAATCTTGGAGCGTGATAATTATCTGGACATAGATGACTGGTGAGTGTTCCATTTTGTTTATAACTTGTGTTTCATAAATGTTATTAAATTCCTCGGTATAATCTGAAAATATTGTACTTTGTGTCACTAGCAGTATTGTAGTAGGTAGGTACCTACTTACTGTCATGTCTAGTGATTAGGTACCTATAAGAAACTAGCCTAACTCAGGCACCTAGTTATTAAGTAGGTAGGTACCATCAAAATAGTTATAGGTATATTAATTACGGGAAACTCAGTAGGTACCTAATTACATAGATAGTTAGAAATTTCTCTAAGTACTCATGATTCAAATAGGTACCTATTTACGATTTTAAAAACAATACATTTGAATTTTATTAATATTTATTACCTACTGATATAGAATAAAGATATATAAATATGTTTATTTATTTTTAAATTCTAAACATGTTATCCGACACAAAATTACCTACTTATAGCAGTAAAAATCCGGGTAAAATTATAAAGGGGGTGTAATTTTTATTCATACATAATTATTTCTAACCTACATAACTATATACCTACTAGGTATATATGCATACATGCCTAACTCGAATTGCTGTCTGTGCGTCTACCTATTTAAACAAAAAAATAATGCTGGTTGTTATGAGCATATTTATACCTACTTAATTATATTTTTTAGCCCGACTGCAACCAAACCAAAGCGGGCTATCATTTTAGTTTTATAAATAATGGCAATGATAATAAAAACTCGTAATGTAACAGAGCACTAGGGAATAAGACGTTTATCATATTACTGCGTAGAACAGCCTCATTATGTAGCCAGTGGAATCTATTTAACCTACCTCTAAACATTCTACAGAGATGATGTAATGCTTCTAATACTTACCATGTGTAACTTACAGTAGCCTATGAAGAAATACGACAGCGTTTGTTGCTCGGATAATCTTTAACGTGTCTTATTTTGACAATTATTTAATAAAAACAATGAATTTTCATGTAAACATACTCAAATGTCCTTATTTTATGAATGGACAATAAGGACAATCTATATATTTTTGTCTGTCATTCTGTTTGGCTTTAATGCGGTTTACATGTGGGAAGATAGAGTTCAGCTTGGAGGGAACTACCTATACTTATATGCTTTTTCATTCAAAAAGGATGCAGGATAATAAGTTATCCTCATTTAAATGTTCATACAGATGAATTCGTGGGCGACAGTTAATAGGTAGATATAATAAGATTATTCCGCTCACGATTACACCATCATTCTTACTTAATTTACAAACATGCTAACAACAAACTTCAATAATACTAACTAAATACTTTTAGTTACCCAGGTAAGTATTTTGTCTACCAATAATAACTTTATTGATCAAAGTACCTACGTAATTAATCGATAAGTTCTTCTCGAAATATGCGTCTCCTTGCGAAATGTGATACCTGAGGCTAACTAAATTAAGGGTGATACGAACTGTTTATAGTTGGTAGTTAGGTTAGAAAGCAAATAAATATGCACTTGTATTACTTATATGCAAAACTAGCTCAACACACAATCAGTAGGTAAAGCTCTCATTCGATACGATTTTTTGCCGACATCTTCAAGAATTATTTTCCTTTTCTTGTCGTGCTTCTCTATTACTGAAGGTTGGCGATCAGTTTTTTTAATTTTTCTCGGTCTAATGCAAGTCTGAATAGCTCTTCAATAGACTTGTTGCCAGTCTACTCTCTGATGTTACAGAGCCAAGACATTTTTCTTCTACCGACTTTGTTATGCCTTAGAACAGTGTTTTTCAATATGTGGGTCGCGACCCTTGGGGGAAGCCTTACTCGGGGGTCACCGGCAAAAGGAAAAAGGCAAGGTTCTACACTATAGTAAAAACACAATTTCAGTGAGAAGGATGGACTTGTTTATTTTTCAAAAGTTCGTCAAATCGTGGTGCTATTTTTGAATTGTTAATAATCAAATCATTTTCTAATTCGAATCTATTTCTCTTTAGTTTTAATGTCCATTGAAGAGAACGTGAGTTCACATAGGTATGAAGTGGCGAATGGCACTAATAATCTTAGAGCTTCCCTTGCCAGCTCTGGGTATTCATGTTTTCTTTTCATCCAAAACACGTCAATTCTTTTCGAATAAAATTCCATTTTAAGCATGCCGTCAGCAGCTATATCTATGAGATTTTAGGGGGCTAAAAAATCAACCAGAAATTCTAATTTCAAGAGCTAGAGAGGGTCAGAAATATGATTAGCATATTCGGATTTAGCATCTTATAAGAAAATTACAATTCAGCTTTCAGTTCTAGAACTCTTGTCAATACCTTTCCTTTGGATAGCCATCTGACCTCTGTGTGATAAAGGATATTGTGATGAAGTGAACCCATATCTTCACAAACGATTCTGTGGGTCTAGCCAAGTTGCATTCTATGATCGCTAACGCTAATAGAAAACTATTAAAATGTATGGAAATTTGAAATCTCTAACGTTAAGTCACGTGACTTAGCGTTATAGATATTGTTAAAGACTTAGATATATATAGCTTCTTTATGTATGGTTAAAGATGTCAAATTCCCATACATTTAAATAGTTTTCTATTAGCGTTAGCGATCATAGAATGCAACTTGGCTAGGCCTAAAGAACAGCCGGGTTTGCAAGGCTATACCTTTGATAGAATTCACACACAATTTTATTATGTATTAATGGTTTCTGTGGGAGCATGGGCGGCGCGGTACGCTGACTCTCGCCCACAACGACAATGTGGTGTGGCAACGCCGCGAAGTTAGGTCCGCGCAAACTGGCGTCCAAATCAAAGCCGCACGCAGCCTTACCAACTTACCTCGTACTTAATTTCAAAGCTGTCGCGGCTTCTTACAGCATGTAGGTCTTAATCAGGAATATAGGTACCAAAATAGAGAAAATCATAAACGTAGTCTTATAAATTATCTACCTATTAACTTTTTGTCTCTCTACGGCCCAAGGGGGTCGCCAGAATTTTTCAACCCTTAAAGGGGTCGCGTATTCAAAAAGATTGAAAAACACTGCCTTAGAACATGCCCAAGATATGCCACTTTCCACTGCTTGATGTTGCGCAGTAAGTAGTTGCAAGCTCTTGGGCATACGTCTAAGCACTTTCATATTAGTGACTTTATTGGTCTTCGGCATTCGATGATAGGTCCACATTTCAAAGGCCGCAATCTTTCTACGGAGGTCCAACTTGATTGTCCACGCCTTGCACCCACAAAGGACCACTGGCCAAACGTAGCCTTGTATTACACACACTATCACACTAAGAGCCTAGTACGAAGCTTTAGCGATAGCTGTCGACAGCATAACTACTATTTTATACTTATTATCATCATCAGCCAATTTACACAGGTTAAACCTTAATGATCTATAGGTACCTACACTTACAGCTTCCTTATCAATATCACCATCTACTTGTGAAAGTGCAAAATCCGTTGGCTACTCCAACGGATTTGGAGTTAGTGTTTTATTAGTTAGTTGTGTTTTTGTACTCCAACGGTTTTTTTAATTTATTTTTATTGCGTGCAAACCGACAGACAATAGAAGAGAAACGAGTCTTCTTTTATAACTCGATTCTGCCCTCGCCCGCACGAGGTCATTAAATCTTTATGCAAAAACATTATCCCGCAAAAACCATAAATTTTTCCGGGAGTCTAGGCTCCAGGCTGGTACGTTTTAGTGGTTACGGAGTGAAAGCAAACAAATAAACGGACTCGCTTTTGTATTTTTTAATATTAGTAAGTATACGTATAGATAATAATTTATATATTGAAATGATACTAGGCAATTAAGATGAAAAGTAATATACCTACGCTGTGTGGAAAGTGTAACATTATTTCGTCTTGAGAACAAAACAACCACCTACTAAGTACCTACATACATGATTGTTATAAAGATAGAATACTTTGGAAAATCCAAAAGTGCACGCCTCATAATCTTAATTTCTCACAATAAAATTGATTATTTGATAAGTAACTAATAATGTATTGGTCTTACTAAGTAGTTTTAAATAAATCACATAGATAGCGCTAATTTCAAAAAGCACCTTCTCATGTCTTATACGCCATCTAGCGCTAATTTTAAGAAGTACTTCTACATTGGTCTATAGAAATAGTTCTCAAGAAATAAGGCGCAAAATACACACAAACGGCTTAAGGCGCGGCGCAGACGTGGAACGGATACGGCACGGACGCGATTTAAATTATATAGAAGAGGCGAAGTGACGGCACGATGCGTCATTATATAGGCTGATTTCGTTGCGATTTCATATCATCACGTCGTTTCTATATCATCCCGCATTTTTGTTGCTGATAAATAATAGTCGTCCCATATAGCAAGCGACGCATTCCTTGCGTGACGCTTCAGTTGTGACTGCTAGCGGCGTGGCGCAGGCGTGCCTGTGCCGCGCCGCTTGAGTGTAATTCACAATACGTCTCCTTAGTACATTTTGTATGCAAAAGTTTTGAAGCGGCATCATGCCTGCGCTGCGCCGAACTCCTCGCCGTTTGTGTGTATTTCGCGCCTAAATAACACTGATTTTAGTGTCGCGTCGAGCGTAAATATTCACAATATTTTTGTTTATTTAATAACAATTAAACCACATCGAATCAGACCGTGAAAAGTAATAGGGCTCTATTCGTAATCATAATAATAGGTAAACGAAAAAAAAAGACTCGATTTAGAGAGAGAGTATTTCGGTCGTTATCGTGTTAACATACATTACCTACAACAAACGAACGTCCAAGACATAACTTTTTTAAACAGTTTTTAACTAGTTTAAATAATAAAAATGGCACAAAACATATAATGAGTGATGTGTGTGTGTACGAGTATATGTATATTATTTTACAAGTGCAAATTATATGATAAATAGAGACATTTTAAGTTTAAAAAATCAGTTGTTCTATGTAAAACGAGAGCAATACCCACCTCAACGCTTCGCTTATGAGGCGTGCAAAAATTTTCGTTCTGGTAATACCAAAAATTATAATTTTGACAAGGCTTGCAAACTACATGGGTTGCATCGATTGTTTATTTTATATAACGCTATAAATTTAGCTTTATACAATAATGAGCCGAACTTGCTTATAATAATTTTAAATGAATACCTGCTTTTTTTTTAAATGGTGACAACCTTTTTACATCATACAGGGACATCAAATAGAGCAAAAGTTCAGTATAGAGTTTTGTAACAATTGCATTCAGACTTCCATTGTAGGATGTAGAATCTCTACCTACTATTTTCTGTATCTACCTACTTATAGTATCAAGTAAGAAGAAAATAATTTCAAAATTCAAATTCAATCATTTGGTTGGAGAATATCCACTAGAGCCTTACTTGAATAGGCTGGCTTGCTAAGAAAAGTACCACCCTCTCACAGGAGATCAGCGTGGAAGAACTATTATTCTTCCTCGTCACTTCCTATCCCTTGTCTTGGACATAGTGACGTGTGAATGGTGCCTCTGGTATTACTAGCGTGCATGACCTACCGGTACCCGCTTACCATTAGATGAGCCGTACGTTGTTTTGACCACCTTTACTTTGGTTAAGGCGGGAAAAAGTGTTCCTAACCGCACACCCCGTCGTTCGGGGCACACCCCGTCGTTCGGGGCAACGAACGGTAGTGTGGGGCCTGCACCCACTAAAGAAACCCGCCGTGTACCGTCTCTCCGCCTTTATTGGTGGGCCACTGGAACTATGTTACATTCCTTCGATGGTCCGCCGGCGGCTTACCCTTTCGGGTACTGTTTTGACTACCCTGATAGTATAAATAAGAACCCATAGATCTTTATGGGTAAAAAAATCTGTGTTTATTCAGGCTATAATAAAGAATGCATGATTATTAGAATGGGTAACGGGACAAAGAGGCCTTTTTACGGGCTGATACCATTTTTGGGCACATAAAACATATGGCTCAAAAAGCGTGACCAACATATGCTTACTTATAAAAGTAGGACAGCGTATGACGCAAATTGATTATTTTTCTCTTAAGGAAAAATAACATCCAATGCGTGAGAGACTGCCAGGTCTTCCCAGGCGAAGAGTGAGAGTGAGCTTATACTTGTTACCGAAAATAAAATGTAGAAGGCTATCCTAACTAGAAGTCCATTCTTACGCCTGGTTGTTCAGGCCTTAGAACACCCGCCACTCAAAACTACGTAGCATGTTAAGAGGCAACGTATTTGCACCTTACTTACGTTACGTTTACGTTACTCGTAGTAAGGTGGTTGAAGGGAAGGGCAACCGGGACAGCCTACCAGTCTACTTTTATGGAGCCATGATTTCGTAGTACTTTAACCTAGCTGACCGTTTCCCTAGTACGTATATCCTTCATGGAAAGCCCATTACCAGAGAGATAGTTTTCTAATTGACCTAAAAACAACTTACTATGCACCATTACGCCATTTTGGATAAGGTTAGTATTCGTTTCAAACTTTCCGGACAACTATGAACTATGAAATAATGTAAATGTGATTTTTGTCTTTTGAAGTATGGTAACGCTTACAATTGTTAATCATCTATCTATCCATATTTTCCAATTATTCTGTATTATAAAGCAATACGATGTTATTAATGACATTTCTAAACAAAGATGTGTTCTAGTTGAGGATAATAATAGAATTTAATCGCCCACCACGAGCAAGAAGATCTTGGTCGTGGTGGTCGGCTTTAATTACTGCGTTTGTATACAGCCCCGAGCTCACGCACTAGCCGAGCTGGTATAAACCGGTTTCTCTTTGTACGTGACAGGCCGCTAGTGCTCACGCACACACTTGAAGTAAGCGTGTAGTAGTGTATCTATCGTAGTGCGGTAGTATGAAGCTTTGTCTCGGTTCCGTTTATTTACTCATGTAACACATGAGTATTATAATTTTGGAGTTTATTAAGCTTGCCCGTGCAACATTTGATATCGTTTACGAAATCAGATTCGTTCCCTTTGCGGGGTAAACTACTGTAGCAGCCCGTCTGTTATGTTTATACATATATGTGTAGAATTAGATAATTACCGTTGGTTTTTATTTTTATTATTGCTTGTAGTGGCAGACAGCCACGATGCCATCACGAGCCATCTGATGGTAAATGGTAACCGTCGCTCATGGACTAAACTATACTGAGAGTATTGGCATGCCGCTGCTCACCATTTCATTTCATCAATATGAAATTAAAGAATAAATGGCTATCTCCTGCTACAGCCAAAACGCAACGATGTGCTTCATGGCCGATCACACTGGAGATGGTGGTACCAACCCGCTCGGGCCCGATACAAGTGAATACTCCCACTCGGTACCCAGCCGTACCACCAGTCATGCAATGGATGATAATTGCTTACTTCCTTTAGTCGCCTCATACGACACCCGTGGGAAAGAATGGGGTGGTGACAATTGTATTCTTAGTCCGTCACCACACGGAAAAGTTATAATTATTATGTAAATCATTGTGCAAGTTACGTGAGTGTGCACTGAAGTTCTTAGATATGTGGTTCGATGCTGATATAGGATAAGTTGAGTACTGCCTTACGCTAGTAAATTAATCGTTATTTATTTAATCTGTAACACTTAAAATTATTGTATTATTTATGTACTAGAATAAATAACCCAATATAAGTAACGCAAACTTTTTAAAATGAATTTATGTGGTAAGTTACAGCGACCTACAAAGCCTGATAACAAAGCCACTTTAAACATCGCCCGTACTAGTTAAATAATGAAAGATGGGTACGTAGATGACATTAGTTTTATTATTTATAACAACTAAATAAACTAATAATTTAATTCTAATTTAAACTAACGCTTATTTTTTCAAGTTGTTATTAGTATTGATTCTAAAGAATGCAAGTTTTTTGTTTAATACCAATTCTAAACAATTATTCTTGTTATAAAGTAGTTTGTAATTATTTCTTAAGATTTGTGTTGTTTTCTATGACCATGCTAGCTTCTGGCTGCGACTTCATACGACTACATGGAATTTCATATCACTTAAGTAATTTGGGTGTATCTCAAAGGTTCTTAACGGGATAACAATTGATTTGCGTTTGTCTAGGCTATAATCTTTACGTAGGTATACTTACCAAATTAATATGCTTTTATTAACTTCGCCTATTGTACCTATCTATGTATGTAACGGAATATTTGAACGTGATTTTGACCTACATCGAAATGTCGGATTAAATTAAAACTTTGGGCACTTATTAAGAATCGATATTTTAATTAAAATACATAAATTCGAGTTTATACGTTTTGAGAGTTTCGTAGCCGATAAGGAATATTATATTTTCGCCATGTACATCCGCTGTTTGCAGCTTAACTCTAAGACTTACTTAGTACTAGAAAACTGTAATTTGCCACTTATCAGTCACGCTAACAAAGTGGCAAAATAATATCTAGAAAAATAATTACTTAAGGCTCGGCTACTACCTACATGTAAAACAAAACATCCTCATTTTTTTTTTCTCGTCTACCCCGTAGTTTGGGGTCGTTGAATAGGTCTTTCGAAAGTATTGTAAATTTTTCGATTAAGGTATCAGCTTGTGAAATATTAAGCTTCAATTAATAAGCGCTAATTTTTGTTAGTCAAGTGAGCCAGCTAAATGGTTGTTTTTGGAAATGTGAAAAATGTTATTGTGGTAGTAAACCTATACCTCTATACGGAAGTTAAAAGCAAAAATATCACAGCTAAGTGGGCTTTATTTTTTCTTTTAAAATGAAGTATTTTTATGCTAATATGGAGACTAAAAAAAAGAAAATAAATTTTATTTTAAAAGACAAAAGATACGCTTTTATTGCAAGATGAACTAAAAAGTTGAAAATAATAATATACTTAATAAATAATGATTGTAAAAGTGTGTGATGGTTTTTAATACACCCTTATAAACATAATAAATCTTATAAATTGAATTACCTATTTGTAAAATTTATTGTCAAGCACCCCACTACTAAAGCGTGATTTTTTAGAATATATTTCTTTAATTCAAAACCGTTAGCTGTTGTACTTATATAATTATGCCAAAAATAACAATCTATTTTTGGGAATTTAGTGTATTTTACATGTTAATCCAGATTCTCAATTATGTATTTACCTATAAATCCGTTTAGTCACTTAAGATGCTTAATGGATAAAATCTAACTTTATTACAACCTCTCGCAATTATTATATCAGTAGTTTTTGGACCTTTTACTAAATATAATCGATTTCGATTGAATATCCGAGAGTATCCGAGTAAAGCGAAAAAACGAAAATACAATCTACATCTATAAATGTTCAACAAGTCAAAGCTGGTATATAGCCACTCAGAAGTATTCTGAGAATGGCCAGTTGCACCTTCGATCGACTGAGTTGATTGACGAGTTGCACATATATTATATAATTACTTACTTACTTATCATCACGCCATCTCCCTTGCGGGGTAGGCAGAGAGAACAGAGTGCCAAGAGGCTCTATTCTTGCATACATCTCTCGCTTCCTCAACATTCATAATTCTCTTCATACACGCTCGTCGGATTCGGAGACTCCTGACTCCACCTTCCTATAATACATGACCAATTTGGTCTAGGTAGGTGAGTCTCGGTCTCCCCCTGTACCTACATCCTTCCACTTTTCGTATTTTTCACTTTTTTACATATATTATTTCTGGTGTAAAATCAGTCTCATCACAATTACCTTATTATGTCTTATGTCGTTGTCAAAACTGATTTAAACAATACAATTAGATTACAACTGACAATATTGTGAGTCAGTGTTAGGACTTCAAGACGAGAAGGGTGCGTCTGAGCGTTTGCGACTGGCTGCCGACACACAATAGATTTAAATAAAAACTTATGTGTTATATTACAATGTTGTCCACGACTTCTTTGGCGTAGACTGTAGTTTCATCCTAATATTTGAGGATAACTTTTTCTTGATAATATTGCGTAGCTGTTTTGAACACTTAGATTTTCTAATACAATACCAAATAATATAATTACTGTTAAACAATGCTAATACTATTTAACCTATGATGAAAGCTAAAGTGAGAGTTCAATGATAACCTGGTTTATTGCTTTACTTTACTTAACTAGAATAGATAGACTTAGTTACATCAAGATTGATATACCTACTTAACGGGACCCTTATTAAAGATATATAAAAAAAGTTATTCAATACCCCTCACTAACAGACGACAAACTTCGAAATGTTATGCCAGTCTTAAAATAAACTAGCTTGAAAATCAGGTTAATAACTTTGTGTATTTTAGTGCATTTTTAATGGAACTTTTGGAAAAAATAATTTAGACAAACAAACCGACAAACACACAGACAAAAATTCTAAGAAAAAATGTTTTGTATTCAGAGATTATTTCTCAAATATCTTATGTGTACAGAAACAGATATAGTTATGTTACAGCTTAATAGTATAGGTACAATATGTATATCTACCGCGCTTCTCTTACTCGATTACAAATTAGCAATGTCGTTATTTAATCTGAAATATTTTTATTTACGAGAATATCAAAGTAATAAGGGCTCTTTCTTTTGTGGTCCACATTATTTAGTCATACTTACCTAATAAACATAATAGAAATTCGCTGTAAGGCGTTCGTTCACCTCGAGGGAGATGGCTGGGCGGGGTGGATCCCGGGAGTAAAGCGGGGGGTGCAGCGGCAGGCGGCGGCGACTACGGCTTGCCCCATTCATTATTATGGTTCCGAACCACGCGATGAGCTTCCGTCCACCGTCCTGTTATGCCACTCACGGATTAGATGTTGATCTACGTCTTCAGGAACACCATGTATCACTGGAGATGGCACAGCTTAACACTCGATAAGACAATGACCTATTTTTTAAATATGTAATGATTAAGATTTTTTTATTAAACGAGTTATTTTGGATAAAATATGATTGCCTATTAAATGTTTGGTTCTAAGAACTGCTACATTAATGATGTGTATCACGACATCAGCGGCGCCTCGCTTATCGATAGCCCAACAATAAAAGGTCACCTCTTGACCCGAGTGTCGATAATCAGAGCAATGCGTCTGCGTACTGTTACCGGAAACGTTCCATTAAACGGGAGTTAAAACGTCAGCATCGATGATGGATCATTACCTTTGCCATCGCACCGAATACAAGCAGTTAATTTCCGCTGTCATGTTACTATGCAAATAAATATACTTTATTATATGCTTGCTTAACTATAACGATAAGCGGGGCTGCGCCGGTAGTCGTGCAGCCATACATCACTGTGATTTAAGTCAGCTATGGGCTCATAACTCACTAAAATAACTAAATTATGATAATGCGTACATTGGGATTACTCATTATACCTCAAATGTAATAGTGGTCGTTTGCTACCGTTAGCTAAGATATGATTGTTTTGGAGATTATAGAAATCCCCTCAGGGTAACATTATACAAAGATTTGGTCTTTGAAGTATTTTTCTAAACAATGGAATTCAAGTTGGTTGGAATACTACGGTCACATTAATCTTTTTAGCCGTATTAGGTTTTCAAACCTAAATAGAATATGAATAATAAAATAGGTAGTAAACGAAAATTCAAGTCCGTGTGGTGACGGATTAAGAATACGATATGTCACCACCCTCTCACTTGCCCGCGGGTGTCGTAAAAACCGACACCAGGGGAATGGGCAGCAGCATACTCCTGGGAAACGTTTAACACCA
This sequence comes from Leucoma salicis, assembly GCA_948253155.1. Lineage (NCBI taxonomy): Eukaryota > Metazoa > Arthropoda > Insecta > Lepidoptera > Erebidae > Leucoma > Leucoma salicis. The sequence continues at coordinate 17,067,114 of OX411803.1, forward strand.
TTCTGCGATCGCCAACCCGCCTGCCAAGCGTGGCGATTATGGATATGGATTATGGCATTATGCCTATGTCCAGCAGTGGATGTTTATAGGCTGATGGATGGATGGATGGAAACGAAAACTGAAGCCAGAAATTACTCATACAAAACTTAAGCTTGGAAATACTCCCTGTATTTACGGTCTAAAATTAATAACTGTTATTTTTACTGATACAAATATCAATTTTATTAATTTAGTAAATTAGTTTCGTTTGTCAATAGTTCTAATGTCAACTTAAATAAATTGAATTCAGAATAGGTTTAGTTTTATTATAATGAACGATACCCATGATAGCTCCACGACTGAAGGATGGATTACTTTTATTGAAAACCTAGTGTAAAAATAAATAATAAGCGCGGATAAATGGGAAAAGCGTCCGCGGAACTGGTCACCATTTTTAGTTTCATCGCACACCAAGTACAGCACGATGTGTGTGATGCGAACGAAACTACTGGCAATGTCAGTGTAAAATAGACTATACATACATAGTACAGCAACGACACAACACGTAGTCTTATCATTGTCGTGAGCCATGTTCGTTGCCGGAAGTGACTTCCGTCGAAGCGAACCTCGTGAATCTATGAATAACATGCGGTACCGTCCACAACGTATTCAGATCAACAGAAAAAAATGCGCCCACCCCTGTAATTTGTCAGAAGACACTAAGTTCTCTATTTTGATATTTTTTTTATGTATTTTTATGCATTTGATATGCTTAGCCATATAAATTTTTGCACTTTGTGTTCATACTACGTCTCTTCGTAATAATTAAAACACAAAAATTAGTTTATAGTTAGGTATAGGACTAGACTAGACTACAGGACGAATACCCAGTACTAGTGTAAAATTAATTTAATCCCACATCCCCACCCATCTTCACGAGATAGTTTTCCAAAGATGTGGTATTTATACAGAGAACTATTTATATTTATCGAACGTGGTTATTTCTCACAATGCGCCTCATGCGGTTAGTAGGTAATATGTGCAACGCATCACTTTGTCACTAACTTAATAGGTACATACCCCTCCAGTCCTTTTACAAATTGTTTGAGTAAAATTGTCTCTTAAAAACGGCCTCACTAAGTAAACGTTTCTTCTGCTCATATTTTTTAGTCCTAAATAATCTCTTAACCACAATAGGAATAATTTAAGTCAAATTAGGGAAGGGGGCTTTTAGTATCTATCTCCTTGAATCAATACTGGTAAGTGTTTAACAACGCTCGGCGCTCTCTTGGGGGCTCCTTAAGAAAAACAATGTTTTACGTCAAACAGTGAACAACAAAAGGTTGATTGTTGGATAGATGGATGAATGTAACCCACTTAACATTTTAGTAAGAAGTGTATATTGAAAAATAAAAGTAGAAAATGTTTGAATCAGTCATGATATTACATGATCTTCACTTTTCCTCTACTCTTGTATTTTTTATGTTCCATGTATGTGTTCCATATATATCTAATCTAACCTATTTAATCTCCGTGGTAAATGTACTGCATAACATTTATTTTGCACTAGCCTTTTTTAGGTTATATCTCAAGTTCTCGATATATTAGCGGGACAAAATCTATACCGGTTTTTAAGTCTAATCAAGAGATATCAAATAAAAAAAGTTGCATCAAAATCCGTTTAGTAGTTTATACGTGATGCGCGAACGAATAAATAGACAAAAGACGTTTTCTGTTTAGACACGCCTATAGAGCCTGATACAGTATTTTTTCTCAAATATCTTAAATGTACAGACAGCTCTGTTACAGCTTTATACTCGTAATAAGTAGTATACCTACACATAAATGTCCCAACATGCGATGCTGTATCTGGGATTTTATTACTACATACAGCTTTGATCAGACACGTAGGGGACTGGCTGGTCAAATCTGCTCCTGCAGCTGGAAGCCTTTAGACGCAGTTAGGTCTCTCAAAGAGGCCTATATTGATCAGTGGACGCCAAAAGGCTGATATGGATTCATCGTTATCATAGTGTATACTTACATGATAAAATTATGTAAATAAATAATTAAATGTGTAAGAATATTGACGCTACATTTTGTACATCAAGCTGGCTAGCTTGCTCGTGGAAGAAGAACCACTTCAGGTCTTCATGCAAAAACATTTGACAAACGTTAAAATGTTACTTTATCGTAATAAATATCGTAAATGTTTAAGGGTAGTATTTACTAAGGATGTCTTCTAATGTTAAGTAAAGTACCTATCATAAACGATCGCTGCACGAATTATCCGGAAAGGCGAAATTCACCTTTCTCCTTCTAGAATGTGCTACTATAGTTAATACATAATCTAATAGTTTGACCAGATACCTGATATTGTTTTTAGTCGATTTGCTGTTGTGATTATATAGCATGCTTAAATATATTGCGCATTACAGAGTTACCAAATGTATACAGTATAGGCCACAATATTCATTTTTTTCCCCCCTTAATAAAAAAATGTATCCTTTCAGAGTGAGAGGAGCTTTCCCGGCTTCCTGTAACACATCCGTCCAATTTCACGTAATCACTCCCACAGATAGTGCTGGAAAGCGAAGGGAAAGATGTTACACATCAAAAATTAAAAGAACATAAGAGTTGTGATAAACATGGTTGTCGTAAAAGCAACTTTAAATTTTTTTAAGCTGTTGTTTTGTAGTTTATGAATTTTACTGCGGAATGTGTCATTTAATTAAATAATCATAATAATTATGGCACAGGTCTTGTGTTTACGCTGAATGCGTTATTTTTTGTTTCGGTTTGTTTGTTCTGACACGAACTGGTTGCTTTTGTATCGGCGTGAAATTTAACAATTTAAAGAAGTCAGGCTTAATATTTGCATATAACGAAACGTTCTCGAGGCCTAATCGACGTGCATGTATGAAGAAGTAATGAGTGTAAGAGGCAAAAGAGGTCAGCAAGGATCATGGCCGTTGTCTCTGCCTACCTACCTACTCTGGGGAACAGGCGTGTGTGTATGACATGTGTATGCACCCATGGCCCAGTATTATTGGGCCATGTATGTACATATAACCTGCTATAACCTAAAGAAATTAAATTTATGGATTACTGTTGCTGAAGCCTGAAATCAAGAAGTGGGCCGAAAGCGCAGAGAACTACTTACCTACTTATTCATAAACAAATAATATACCTACGTACCTATATCAAATCTGTTGTCAAAACACTTTTTTTCTTACAGTATAACAATAATAATAAAGTAAGTACTTATATATATTTCCTTCACAAAGATTCTCACATAGGTTACAGTACAATCAATAACATATTCAGACTCCTTTGTGAGAGCTAAAGGCTGGTATTTGTGTAAGGTAGACCCGTGTTACGGATACCAGGCTGTGTGTGTGTATGTGGTTGCGTGATGTTTTTTTATAGTTTAATGGTACGTAAGCATTTTCATCATTGCGTGACATGACAATTTTTTAACCAGTATTTTAACTATTTCTTTAATTTTTGCCTCGTACAGCTGTAAATAGGTACAATAGAGCGTCGATTATCCGAACTAATCGCGGGACATGGGTGTTCGGAAAACCGGTTTTTTCGGATAGTCGAACTGTATTGATTCACACATAATATGTGCGAATCAATAGAGTTCGATTATATACGCTTATATATTTTGTACAACGAATGAAAAAATTATAATATACTAGCCTTTGCCCGCGGCTGCGCCGCAGCCAAACCGCTAAAAAGCCGAATGTGGTTTTAACCGAATACGAACTTCGGCCGAACATTCGGTAATTATACAAAATTCGCCCGAAGTTCGCCCGAACTTCGGTGTGTGCTTTCTCGGGAGTAACTTGTCGTGGTCTGTGTGTATTTTTTCATGAAAGGCAACGTCGTAAAACAATAAAAAACATTCAGTGCAAGGGTAACACATTATTCCAAATTATTGGGTTTATTGATTCAGACTCCTGGATTGCGAAAAAAACTATTCATTTATACACTTTAACTTATCTATAATAATTATAGTTTAACGTACCTGCAACTGACCATGATTAAATTATTCTAGAGTATTGGTATATGTTTGGTAATGTTATTTTACAGCTTTGACAGATTTGATTTCTCTTAATTTTATTAGAAACCTCACCTTTTTATTATGCCGAATGTTCGGCATTTAAGACCGAACTTCGGCCGAATGCCGAAGTTCGGTACAAGCCACTGAAATTCGGTTAAACCGAATGTAAAACGAAGTTCGGCCTATCTCTAGCATTTACCGATCGTTTCACTTGCATTTGTAATCGATTAAAAATTGCTTAAATATCTTCATAAAAATCAGATAGTACGAGTATGTATCGCTGATGCACAACAAAAAATTATTTATTATTATAAGTAATTATATGGCTGTGTGGGGCCGGATTTAGAATTGTCCCACCCCTCTCTACCCGGAACTGCTTACTCTCTACGGAATTGCTTATAACACATATCAATCCATCTATCCATCAGCCTTTCAACGTCCACTGCTGGACATAGGCCTCCCCAAAAAAAACGCCACAACGAGCGGTACCGTCATGGTGGATAATGCCGTAATCGCCACGCTTGGCAGGCAGGGTTGGCTATCGCAGTGGATGTTGTTAATACTCGAAGGAGTGCTGCTGCCCACTCCCCCGGTATTCCCTCAGTCGGCTCTTACGACTCCCATGGATGGAGAGGGGTGGGACAATTCTAAAGTCGGCCCCACACGGCGTTCATAATAGATAAATAAAAAACTCAATTGTCTCTACGTATGAAACCTTCCTATTTAATATTCTTTCTATTTATACTGTAATTAAACTGTTACAATAGAAAAGGACAAAATACAGTAAACAACATTTAAATACGTAAGTAAATAAAAGTGGCAAGGTGTGTCGACAACAAGTAACTAATATTTTAATGAAGATGTTTGGTATGCTTTGCGCGCTCACCTTCCTGGGTATCCATCCTGCGGTTTCGGTACCTAACAATCAGTTAAAACGTGCTCAGACTGCGATAACTGGTAACTCACATCAATAGTTATATAATCGTGTATTAAAATGACCTACTCATCCTGATGGGTAAGCGGAAACAATTTTTTATACCGATAACTACTAAAAGGGTGTCAAACTAGCACACAGACTGCTTGAGTGTAAGCAAGCTTTCCCGTCGTTCGGCGGAACGCGTAGGGTAGTGTTGGGCCCATACCCACTAAATAACCTATCTCCTGTGTAAAGCTTCCGTACACAGAAGCGTTGCATCTTAACTTCAGCGTGGACTTTAGAATCTAATACGTCACTCTACAACATATTAATTATCTTTGTGTAAAATTGTCTTCCCATGCATCTATTTTAAGGATAAAAAGTAACCTATGTCCTTTTCTGGAATTCGTACTATATTTTAGCTTAATTTCATAACTAAAGGTTGTGTAGTTCCGGGGAGACAACCTAATAAAACAAAAACACTTTTGTTTTTAAAAAATACAATCCATCCATCCATCCATCAGCCTTTTAAAGTCCACTGCTGAACATAGGCCTCCCCAAGAATGGGGGATAGTGCCGTAATCGCCACGCTTGGCAGGCGGGTTGGCGATCGCAGTGGATGTTGTTAATACTCGAAGGAATGCTGCTGCCCACACCCTCGGTCTTCCCTCAGTCGGCTCTTACGACTCCCATGGGTGGAGAGGGGTGGGACAATTCTAAAGCCGGCCCCACACGGCAATAAAAAAACAATAATAAGAGAATATAAGTTACTATCATTTTTGTGCTCTGCAAAATTGTTGAGCTTCTCAAGTGCTTCAAATATATAAAATAAAATGAAACCGCAGAATTAAATATGAGGTAAAACCAAGCTCTGCAAGTAGTCACCACACATAATAATGGCCCACAGCTCTATAATTGAACAGGTAATAACTAAAACTAGCCCCATTACTAAGACGCTCATTGCTACAGCGATCACGTCATCATTATTTAATTTAAATTTCCAACCAATGATGTAAATATAAATGCAACTAACTTTGTAATAATTCCAAGAACAAACAACGCTAAGCAAACGAACACTGATAAGTGTAATTTACTTTATAAAACAACAAAGTCGCATACTCTCCACAGTCATTAATTGTTATCATTTCCCAAGAATTGATAATCGCCATAGTCTATGTTCATTGCCAACAGTTAACCACTCTATGTTTAATAAAGATAGAATTATACAGAAAACATAATGACTTGACATCTACACAAATACTTATCAAGTCCTCAGAAGGAAAAGTGTTTTACTATAATGACCCAAAGACGCTCGCAAGCAAGTTTAAAGTAAGTGATAATTTAAAAAACTAAAAATACATAGTCTCAGCTTGTATCCCCGAAGGGTTATGCAGAGGTGTATTACACACCCACGTTTCACCATCTTTAAGTACTAATTTATTTTTTATTTTATTTATGGAAATTAATGCATAACATTACAGTGTAAACCAATTCGTTATACATAATAGATATAAGTACAATTGAAAAAAAAAAAGACATAATATAAACAGTAAATTATTTAAATTACCTTCTATCCATCACCTCACAATAACCCAGACATGCCCGACTTATATCAATCCATCTTGCAGCAAACAGATCATACTCAGGTGCTAAGAGTGCATTTAACAGTCATTGCACGTATAAAAGGAGAGTTGGCATGTGACACTGTACGGGCAGGAGGTATAGCTAACAATCTCTGTTTCCGGGGTCGAAGTATTTGTTTTGGTACATCTGGGACAAACAGTCTAACCAATTCAGCGACTAGTTCCGGGCAATCGGATTTGCCACGTATAATTTCACAAGCAGTAGTGAGAAGTGAGTAATTCCGCCTCACTTTAAGAGAATTCAAATTCAACATACCAAGTAAAAATTGTGTTGGAAACTCCGGACTCCTACTAAAAATTTTACTTTTAACGAAAATGCTTAGCATGCTCGACGTAGCGCTCGAAAACCCAGATCAGCAGAAACTCACACTACCGCTGCACTACCGAAGCAGTTCAAGATAAATTTAGTACCTACTTAAAATATAAAAAATATAAAAAAAAATACCGTTCGGCGTAGACAGTGCAGTGTAGAAGGTCACACTAGGTGGACCGACCCTGGAATGGTCAAAGCCGTGGGATGCAGGCGACTCAGGACTACGCATGCAGCCGCTCTCGTGAGCATACCTATGCCCAACAGTGGTGTTCATGAAAGATTGATTGTCAGACAACACGGTTTTTAATACACAGTTTAGTTAGGGTGTACATTTTTTTCAACCCTTTTTCAATCCCAGTACTGGGCAAGAGTCTCCTCTAATGGTGAGAGGGACTAGGCTATAGTCTACCACGCTCAGGCCCGAGTATCAGGGTTGGGGTCGCGGATAGGTTGAATTACATTGTGTCAGTCATTAATTACTAGGTATATATGCACTGAATATCATACATAAAACAAGAGTCCATCGTCCATCGCAATATAAACACAATGTTCTTAGATGGACGACCGAAAACAACTGGGTGTGGTGAATGAACCATCAGAGAGTCTCCAGATTGGCGGTTTTTTTCTCCATTTTGGGGAAAAATAAATACTTTGGGGAATTATTGGGTAAACAAAAACAGCGGGGAAAATTTTGGGGAACAGATTGTTTTTTGGAGAAATTTAGGGGAAATCCTAAATCATTTTTTTTTCTGATTGAACACTTTAACAGTCAATATGTTTACTTTGTTACAACTGAAATATGCGTAATTCAATATAATGCGGTTAACTAAACGAACATAAAGCAGTTTCTCATCCGCAAATTTGACAAAAGTTATTCGGGCGGGCATTCTTTAAAGTCACCACTGTGATATTATGTGATAATCAAAGCTGATGAGAAACTGCTTCAAGTTCGATAAAAACGACAAAACAACTTACCAGAAAACTGTGCTTCTGCCTCCCAAGCTCAATAATGCCTTACATTCCTAGATATACAACAGCCGATCATATTATTCGACTACGTTACACTCTCCAAAATTGCAGCTGCATTAAATTCTATCCATCCATCCATCAGCCTTTCATCGTCCACTGCTGGACATAGGCCTCCCCAAGAGAAAACCACAGCGAACGGTCCTGTGCCGCCTGCATCCAACGACTGCCTGCGAATTTGGCCAGGTCATCGGTCCACCTGGTGGGAGGCCGTCCTACACTGCGCCGTCCGTTACGCGGTCGCCACTCGAGAATCTTTCTTCCCCAATGGTTGTCGGTTCGTCGATCGTTGTGGCCGGCCCACTTCAGCATGCTGACCCGGAAATTTAATTCCGATGAAGAAAATTTAATTAAATTCCAGCTCACATAAAATATGTTACGAAAATTTAATTCCGAGGAAATGTACAAAATTACGACCACTGTACCTACGTAATGATGCAATACAAGAAGACTTATGGCAGGTAATGAATGTGGTTGAAAGAATGCCAAAATTGAAATAACTTCTAAGTGTCAATTAGTGTTTTATTGTTACTGAAAACCAACACAAAAGTTACAAATAAAATTAATCTTTTATTTAAATTACTTATTATCGATATACATAAAAATATTTGGGGAAAATTGTAGGAAATAGTATTTATTTGGGGAAATTTCACATACATTATCTGGAGACTCTGCCATCAGATTATGTGACCAATGTTTTGATCTAACATCTTTGTTAAACACAAAGTGAAAAGATGTTATTTAGGTATACCTAAATATATACCTAAATAACATCTTTGTGATAAAAAGTGCACATAACAGTTTTCTGTCCAGTTTAAATTGAGATAGTGAAATCTATATATTGAAAATTCAATTACTATTCGTTAGTCTCGCTAAAACTCAAAACTAACTCAACTGATTTGATTAATTGTTATTTTGTTTCGTTCGGTCTAATATAGGGTCGGTATAAAAGTAAAAAAAAAACCTATAAAAAAGTAGAAGAATTTAAAAATTCAATTATGGTAACTTTGTATAGGCATTTGGTTAACAGGTGACAAAATGACTGCTATCTACATAATTTGTCTTGCATTACAACATTAGGTACAAGCAAGTTTTATTTAATAACCTATTAAATTCCAAACCTTGGGCGATGCAGATTGATTAGAAATAATTGTAGATGATACAAAATTTACAGTGTCAGTGTTAAATAAAAAAACCTCTAGAGCGCAGTACTTTTTCCATTACAGCTGGAACAACTTCTATAGGCCGGATATAAAATTTATTAAGATTGCAGTACGCCTCGTTGCAGAGCAGTTTTATAAGATTTAAAAGGCAACGCCCTAATAGTCTAGTATAATTTGCCTTTAAAGTAAAATTGGTTGCTTGCTACTTTTGGTATAAATGATTTATTTTTATTTAAATATTAATTTTGATGTAGCCTCACTGCTTTAATTTCAGCGCTAATATAAAGGTAAACTACTGCATCAGTGGTGCAGCGGCAGTGTGAGTGATTGCTGATCATGAGGTTCGATCCCCGGGTCGGGCAGTTTTATTGAGCTTTTCCGTAAAAAGAAAAATTCTCAGTAGCTGCCCTGAGTTTGGAAATGTGCCCGGTAGATGGCAATAGGCTCGCCCCCTATTACGTGGGACTTAAAGCTGGCGAATCATGGTGTATACACCTCTGCCTACGCTTTCGGGGAATACAGGCGTGAAGCTATTTTTATGTGTGTATAAGGGGATCCAAGATCAAATACACTATTTATGAGACAAGGTGTGCGCTGTATGTGTGCCAAATATAAATCGATGATAACATAGTCGATGTCACAGAGTGTGTAATATGACCTCAGATTTATCTAATATTTAAATCTATGTTTATGACATATTCTTGAGATTGGGCGGCAATAATGCCATAACAACGCATAACTTCATTCAAATATTATGTAATTTTGTTGTTCTTATGTACTTAGGTATATCAAGGTTTTGTCTACAAACTTCTTTTTTGCTTATGGCGGTAGACGAGCCATGCCATGGCACCCCTGGTATAAAAGATTGAACACAATAGCTGTTATGAGTGTAAAAACCACATAATATTCTTCTACAAATACGAACTATTAACAAAATCAAACAACTACCTTTTTAATTCAAAACAAAAATTCTAGTCTCTTTTTATTTATCTAGTTACATTTTATTGATCTATTAGATGAGAAAAAATAGTTAAAATTCTGATTTGTCTAAAAGTAAAACTTATTATTGTTAAAAACTATGACAAAGCTTTATGGAGCTCTACACGTATTCGTTTTTACTTATTTTTAACTTAGTGCGTGAGTTGCATGTTGGCACTCATAACACGCATTCTACAACTCAAAATGTGTTTTTCACAATCATTGGATTATTTATAAATGATTTCCAGCCAGTTCGCGCTCAGTACAGAGTAACTCATTTAGGAGCTCTAGAAAATATATATCGTAAGAGAAAAATATTATCTATAATGGATATTATTACGACTATGATCGTGCCGCGCTTTCACATCGGATTTTGACAACTAAGCTGTCGTTATCACTTTTGTTATATGCTTGCCTGTAGCGATGAACCTATCTACATACAATGTGCCTGTGCATGTAACGGAATCTTGTAATTCTATTTTCTCGCAATTCCAGTTATACTATTACTTTGAAGCATTGCACACGCAGTCCCACAGTATTAATTCAGAGGAGGTTGCATTATTATATAACTTTGTATTTGTAGTCAAACTTTAGAATTGATTTAACTTTAAACTGCAAAGTTGGCAGTTAACTCAATTCGCTCACACACGTACATGATCACGTACACGTCAGCAGTTGGTTTAGTTATTGTATTATTACTTATATATTAATGTTATACCTACTTATTAAATATAGCAATAATATATTGTAAAGAAAGTGAAAATCTTGTTAGTTTGTAGACGCCTATACTCGACAGAGGAACGAAACGAATAGTATCAAAAATGGGCACCAAGAAACGTCGTATTCGATTATAAAAAAATCATATTAAAACAGTTTAAATTATCTCTAAAATCCATCATCAGATCATCAACATATTATTATAAAAGCCACCTCGGTAGTTTACAATATTAAACAAATCATACAATTCAACCCGAATTCTGCAGTAATAGTATCTTTGTAAGTATATAAAAATTTCGTATCACTTAGTTTGTCCACGATGAACTCCTAAACTAATGAATTGATTTTAATAAAATATTGCACACAGTGAACAGTTTGGTCTAACATGAGAGATAGGATAGTTTTAATCCCGATTATTTTCTTCTTATATTAAAAAGTAAGTTATTATATACCTATAAGTAAGTTATTCCCAACGTAATAAGGGTTAGGCTATATTGCTCAAAAATGAAGCACACCGTCTGGTAGTGACTCCCGGCGCTGCTACTTAGAATATGCTGACGCAACCTCTGTAACACTTTTCACATGATTTAATTCGATCCTAAGATCTTGGTGTTAGAAGTTACAAACAGCCGGTGTCCTACTATCAGTTCCAAATCCTTGACGAGTCCTATTCTTAATTTGGACTGTAATTGAATGCGAAAGAATCAGTGGACAAAATCATTAAGCGTGATTCCCCTTTTAATCTTTCAATCCTGCACAATCCCCATCGACGTTCAAGAACGTGGGAAGGAGCGTAATCTGCAGTCACCTAATCAAATTTACGAAGGCCGAATTTTGTTTTGAGCTACTTTGTACTTATAGCCACGATATTTTTTTTTATTGTGTGTAAAAATGCGTAATAGGCTGTTCGCTGAGAAATAAAAAAAAATACGCCTTATCAGCTGCGTATCTGTGCCGTGCCGTTTGACGAGTGGAATGCAAATAAAGATGTGAACAGAATTTTGTATTGCCAAGTTTGCGGTTGTTTAGCCCTATTAGCCACATGGTAGATAGCGTTACTGCGAATTTTATCACAAACATTTTATAGACATTTGAAAAAGGTAGTCTGTTACAGGAAACTGGATGTAGGTCACCCATGAAGTATTATCAAGATGCGTGCGATGTACTTATATGTAACTAACTAACTACGCCATTTCCCTTGCGGGTTAGGCAGAGAGAACAGAGTGCCAAGAGGCTCTATTCTTGCATACATCTCTTGCTTCCTCAACATTCATTACTCTCTTCATACACGCTCGCCGGTTTCGGAGACTCCTGATTCCACCTTCCTTCAATACATGACCAATTTGGTCTAGGTACGTAAGTCTCGGTCTCCACCTGTACCTACATCCTTCCACTTTCGCATTGTATATCTTCTTAGCCAGTCGCTCGTCCGGCATTCTTTCCACATGTCCGAACCATCGGAGCATTCCCTTTCGCATCTTTACACCAACACTCTCTTTCATACCTACACGCTCTCTTACGTCATTGTTACGAATGCGGTCAGTCAGCCTCACTCCACAGATTCTCCGCAGAGATCGCATTTTGACTGCATTGATTTTACTCTCATGCTCCTTTTTACATACCCAACTCTCGCTTCCATATAATAACGTTGGGACAAGCACTGCGTTGTGTATTGCGACACGTGCCTTCTGGCTGAGGTGGTGGCTGCCAAGAAGTTGTCCCAATGCTCCGTTCACTCTATGTCCCGCATTCACTCTTCTTTCTACATCAGTGGTGTGTACCTTCCATCCCGACTTGCATCCACATCCAAGATATACAAATTCATCTACTTGTTCTAGCACACCATTTCCTATTGCTACTCTAACATCTGTTCTGGCTTCTTCTCTTTCAAAAACCATTACTTTGGTTTTGCTCACATTCACACGTAGGCCCCTTTTCTTACAATCTTCTGTCATTACGTCGACTAGGGTTTGCAAGTCAGTCGCAGACTGCGCTAATAGGACCGCATCGTCTGCATATAGCAGCGAGTTAACCACTGAGTCGCCCATCTGAACTCCCACATTCATTTCATTCAACCTTTGTAGACATTTATCCAGATATATGATAAACAGTCTGGCTGATAGAACGCAGCCCTGTTTAACGCCGATATTGACATCAAACCAGGGTGACATTCCATCATCCAGCCGCACACAAGCTCTGCAGTCTATGTAGTTGGACTGCACCGCTTGTAGCAGTCTACCGTTAATACCATACTCCGGCAAAATGTCCCAAAGTTCCTTTCGTACAACAGTGTCAAATGCTTTCTCCAAATCCACAAAACTGCAGAAAACCCTCTGGCCTACAGCAAGATGCTTCTCCACAATGTTGCGCAGAGAAAACACTTGATCCATGCATCCTCGTCCACACCTGAAACTTCCTTGTGCCTCACACAAAAATTCATCAGACACCATCCTCATTCTCCTTTCAATAATCTTACCATACACTTTGGCTGCCAAACTGGTCAAGCTTATGGCCCTGTAGTTTGCACAGTCATAACGTGAACCCTTGTTTTTAATTTTAAACAAGGGCACGATGACTGCGCTTCTCCAGTCCTTGGGAACCATTCCTGAGCTCCAACATAAATTGAGAAGCATCAGGAAGGATTCCCACACACATGAGCCTCCAAGCTTGATCATCTCAGCAGACACCATATCAATACCCGCTGCCTTACCATTTTTCAAACTTCTAATCGCCCATTCAACTTCATCCATACTAATGTCATAAGAGGATGCCGGAACCGAATGCTGATCTGTTAGACCACATGTGGCACGAGCATCACCCTGAACATCTGCATACATATCTCCAAAATATTCACTCCATCGGCTTAACACATCTTGTGTTTGCGTAAGAATGTCTCCACCTTTAGACCTTATTTTATTCATTCTGAAAGCCGACCAACCACTCCGAGATTTCTTCACCTCCCTCCAGAAAAGTTTGGTGTTGCTCTCGAAGTTTTTGGTCAGCCTTTCTTCTGCAATCATGTTTGCTCTATCACGCTTCTCTTTCACTAAGGCTTTGGTGTCATTCTTACGTTGCCGATATATTTATTTCTTCTGTTCTTTGTTCATACTTGCACTCAGGTTCAAAGAAGATACATATTCCAGCCAAGCTTTCTTCTTTTGGTCTACGGAAGCTGATACTTCCGTATCCCACCATGCATCACCTTGCACTTTCCTATGCTTCTTTGAGCATCCACATACTTCTTTCGCTGTATCTACCATACTATGTTTCAATACTCTCCAGCATTCTTCTATGTCAGATCCCGGCTGACTTGCCATTGTCAGCCGTTCACGGACATCCTCTGCATACTTTGCTCTTACACTCTCTTCTTGCAACTTTTCAATCATTATTCAAGCCCTCCGAAGTGGATTCTGAACAGACCACTAAATCTCGCAATAACGTATATGTAACATAGCATAATGCCTGTTTTCCCCCAAGAGGTAGGCAGGGTACACCTCTGCCTACCTCTTGGGAAAGTCATACATACTGGGTGTGTAATACTCTAATACTCTTCTTTTATATATTTATTTAGAAAACGTCTGCATTATTTGACTGAATAAAAAATTGCAAATCATAAACTGATTTAAAATTTCGTATTGTATTTTTACCTATCCTGTAGGTGTCGTTACACGAAAAACCCGTTAAATTTATATTGGCACATATCTTTATCAACGATCGATTAATCAAGTAGTCGATGGATGGATTAAAGGTATCGCGCTGATTTCTCGAGCGATGACCTGTTGAGACATAGTTATTTATAGGTACACAGTTGTGTACAGCCAACTCAGTCGATTGTTACTTGTATTCCTACTCAAAAGGACATTTGTGATGAGGATGACTAATCATTAAGTATTTCCAATATTAAGATTGTGACGAGATATTATTTGATTACGTACCTACCTACCTACTCTCAAATTCTGTTCATCTATCCATGATGGATAAATAAAAGTACCTGGATGACCGTAAATCGTGTTTTTTGGAAATTATATTTAGATACAAATTACATACTGATAAAACATGAATAATATTTTTCGATCCTACCGACATAATAATAAAAAATTATGAACTGGTTATTTTTTCATTGCCTGAAAACACGGATAAAATGATGTTTTCTAAAAATGAAACCTATTTTCGATTTATCGCCCCCGAAACTCCCTGCATACTAAATTTCATGAAAATCGTTGGAGCCGTTTCCGAGATTCAGTTTATATTATATATATACATACAAGAATTGCTCGTTTAAAGGTATTAGATAGATTAGATACGGCACGCCAAATTCGTTACACTGCGTCACAAATTTTGCAACACCCGCTATAAAATTACTACATAAAAACTAGAGCCCCACTCTTTTTTTTGCTTTATGGCGATTAAAAAATTTAGGTAAACGGCGGATTGTCACGTTTTATCCAACAAGCGATAACCCTTTTGTTTGCGAACGTAGGTATTTTTTTAACGGCCCCATTGATTATATAGGTACCTATTTAGTTTTTTTTGTGGACCAGGATGTAATGTTACGCACACAGTTTCCGGTATTTAAAAACATCGCGTTATTATAGAGGTTTCGTCGACTTTACTTTAATGTAGGTATCTAAATATAATAATAACAATTTTGATAAAAAATTTGTACTAATATTAAAGTACCTAGTTTATTTTTAATATAGGTAGGTACCTACTAGTTTTAGAAAAACGCTGTTTCTATAATAGTCCTAATCATGTATATGCATACCAGTAAAATCTTTATAAATTTCTTCAAGATCTAATTAATAGTCTTGTTTTTATAAGCCGCGCTTGCCTTATATATAACCCAAAAGAAAAACGCCGAAACAATTAAGTAGATAGGTGCTTATTGGTTGCGGTGTAAAATGGCTTCATCGTGATTTGTGTCCAAAAAGAACGTCCGATAATATTTAAGCATTGAATGTATTTAAGCATTGAATCAATAAATATGCAATATGTTACGTATCTAGAAATAATTCGTGAGGATAATTGAAGAGGATACTTGCTCATCAAAAACGAAAAACCTCATTCTTCCTTTGGTGACCACCACTTATGCAACTCACCCAAAATATTTATGATCAGGGCCAGATAAATGTTTGCTTTTTACTTTTTTTTGTTTCTTTTCTAGATAAACAGTTTTTTGTTAGGAAGCCATACCTAAACTATAAAAATGTAGACGAGATCTAGTGTGAGGTGTTGGGTGTAGTGTACCGAAAGAAAATTCGCACCAAGTAAAATAGTGAGTTAATTTAGAATTCATAGGAGGATTCAGGATGAACCTTAAATAAGTAAGTAAGCAAGATTCATAATATTTTTATGTAACTAGTCTGTTTCGGAGTTGGTATCTTGCTGGATCAGTTGAAATGATCTCAGCGTCCGTGACACGCCGACTTTATTATATCTTTCACGAAAAACCCACGCTCACGAGTTTTGTGCAAGAACCGATTAATTGCATCGTGGGCGCTCTCACTCTTATTTGGTAATCTTTTACAACTTTTCAATCACTTGCGGATCACAACAATAGTGAGATGAGACCATTCGATTCAATAATATACCAGGGTATATTTAGATTTCTCAAAGCTATCAAGAAGTTCATGTACTTGTACATTTCGTTATTTAGGATTCCATACCTCAATAGGAAAAAGGAACCATTAGAGGACCACTTCGTTTTGTCCGTCTGTCTGTTTGTCTATCAAGTCAATACTCTGAAACTAATATAACACATTTAGGTCTCAAAAGTTATGCCATAGACTGCTGCATATTTTAATACTTGCAAGTTAATCAAAACCTTACAGGGTTACTTCCTGCTGAAATTGTTCAAGCAGTCTTACAATAAGTACAGGGACAAATCGAAACACGTAAACATGAACTTTCATCAAGAACAAAAATTGTGATTATACACTTATTTATAGTTGGTAAACTGACCACGACCTATGTTGACGTATGGGCACAACAGTTTTCTAAAAGAAAAGTTAAGTTGGTTCCTCGATCCAGTTTATTTTTAGTTAGCAGTTATGAGCTAAGGCCGGATATTTAGATAGATATTTTAACACATACAAGTTCGTAGGGAACCCTCTGATCGAAAATTTGACCAATAGCTTTGGTACTATTGCTAATAGATACTTTAGTGCAATACATGACTCTAATGTCATAAACTACATTACCGTTACAAACCATGATGATCTCTGCAGATGACGATCGGCCGCAAAAGCTTTGTAGAGAATAAATTCACAGCACAACACATATTATAGATAAGTAAGTAAGAGATACTTGGAGTAGGTGGTGAATTAATGATAGTATCAACAACGGCGCGGGCGCAGGTTGTGTAGGCCTGATATTTCCGTTCTAAAAATGACCTCGTCTCTTAAAGGTTTGTTATACGAGCTTTGACGAAACATAGGACGTAAGTACATATTAGGTAACAGATGCCTAATTAATATTTGTCGGAGTTATCTATCTAGTTGTTTTGCCATGACATAGACGTCAAAGATTACAGGACATTTGACTAAATATTGACTTAGTTATAAAACAGCTATTAGCAAAGCAATAGGTATTGTGTTATTTTATCAGCAACAGAGAGATCAGTGAGTGTTATAAACTTATAAGTATTATTGACAGACGTCGTGTGACTGACTCCCTTCTAGTTACAAGAACGGTCTGATAGCATTTCTCCAAAAATATTTATACGCTTCTGTGTGATAGAAAAGGAAGGTTTAATAATGTTCTCGCCAGTCTATACCAATATTGTTAAGACATTATTATTAAATTAAATTTCTTTGATAGATGTAAGAATTGGTTGGACATTTGGGATTTACATACAATAACTATACAGTTTCATTTTAGGGATATCTCCACTTGTATTATCGAGAACACGGTTCCCGTCTTCAAGCTCATAGTCTGGAGGCACTCTTAATGATTTAGTAAGCTAATTTATAAGCTAATTTCATGGGTTTATTTTGATCTAAGACCTCGAAGAAAACAGAGTAAATTGTCAAAGTTCTGTAATTTGCTGTAAAGTAAAGGAGAATGGGATTTTTGGGCCTGAAGTTAACAAGTTGAAATATTCTTTAAAAAAATTGCCATATTTTTCTAATGTAAAATACAAAAAGCTAGCTTATTTTTCATTCTGGAATGCGAAATATACATTAAAAAAAGGAAATAATTATAGAAATCGATTACATTAATCAATACAATCGAATTAGTGGTCATTTGTATTAAAAAATAAAAATGAAAATAAAACTAAATGTTTACTTTCATTATTAATAACTTCTTCGAAAGAATAAATTACTTGATATAAAGATATTATTCCCGGGAAAATAATATAGAACATTTTTTATGTTAACATATCGACATAATATATCGATGCACTAGTGAAACCTCCTTTCTGAACGCTATACGGCAACACTACGATCTATGACTATGACAATGACATGACTACACTTGACAGTTCAACTTTTATCTATTGATTGCTTATTTTGCTTAGACGAAGAATAATATAGACTCACTACTATTTTGACATTAAGGATGAAGAAAAGGATGCACATACTAGGTTTTACCAAGAGTGAGAGAGACACAGGTATAAGTATATTTATCCTTTTCGCGTATGCGTCAGTTGTATTTGGACCCAATGAACTGGGTCCAAACAATAAGGTCCAACCGTCCCCATCATCAGTATGTAAGCTTGTTTTTGTATTGACGTAAAAAAAACCTTTATTAATCACGTTATATACGCTAATATTACATGTTCTAATACATTTTAAGCAAAATATAAGCATAACTGCAATTTCTTTAGTCCTGTCATTCTTTTATCCGGCTAAAATAGGTAGTACATTTTTAGTCAACAAAGTTATAATCGTAGTTATCTTTTAAAATTATTCCGGTTATCTATTGCTATCTCGACACTGCATTCGCTGATAGCTTGTCTATAATATCCTTCGTCTAAGTTATTTTGGCTTATTTTTTGACCCTTGATCTTCTTTTCTACGTCTGTATTTTCGATTTATTCATGATCTTTCACAAAGCCAAAGTTTAAACAAAAAAAATATATTATCAATTCATTAAAAATTAAAAAAAAAACCTGACATTGGCGAAATCACTGCTAGATACTGAGAATTTTGCCTACACGAAGGACCTGGCCTTGTTATTTTGGAAAACGATACTGCGCCTATAGATTGGATATTGACAATATGGATCACTTTGTGTTTAATATGGATCGTTGTATTAATTGTAATATGGCGACTGGTAGCTGTAATACAATAGGAAAACAAGTTTTACATGGCCAAGCAATACTGTCTGTGATCCGTGAATGATGTGCACCTCAACCTGTAAGTACTAAATGTTTATTTATTTATCAATCTTATTGAATAAGCCGTCAAATCTCAGTGTTATTCTCTTGGCACATCACAACTCCTAGACCTGACTTGTGACCTTTTTATTATTGATTTATAAAATATTTCTTGTGTTTTAGGTAAACAGCAATGACTATTTATGTCAGGCCTGCTGGGACTTGCAAGAAGTAGTCTTAGGAAGACGATGCATAGAACAAAGAGCAGCAGGTCACTCCAGTGTTTGTATCCGGTGTGGACGTTCATTGGCTTCAGTATATATCACCACCGACTGTAAAATAATTCTCCACGGGGAAATAAGAATTTTTAAGTTGCTTGAAGTTGTGCCTCAACCTGTGTCTACACCTCTACGTGTGCCTACAACTACACCTCAACTCAATAATCGAAGAGGATTATAATATATCTGTGTAAAAAAATGTGTTTTCTTTGAAATAACCAAATATAACCTCATAGTTCCACCATATAGAATGGTACTACTACCTATGTAGTTATATAATTGTCATTTTTATTTCACTTCATTAGAAAAGCACATAGGCGAGACACAGCGGTGAACCTGCTTGTCTGCTGCTGTACACCTATATATGTAAGGTCTATAAATATGTAAAGTAGGTACCTACATATTTGTTATTGTATTGGTGTTACATACATATTACATATTTGTTATTTAAATAAATAAAATAAAATTATTAATTGGTTCTTTACTTCAATTTAAAAGCTTGTGTCCAGCAGTGGGAATGTTTATTATATAAGACGCTTAAATTTTTTGATTGATTATTTGAGTAAATAACGATATCTTAAATACCTACCTAATTATTTGGCAAATGTACCTTAGAAGGTACTTGACTACCATTTTAATACTACGTGGGTAGCAAACGAGCATACGGCCATCTGATGGTAAGTGGTTACGGAAGCCTATAGACGTTCGCAACACCAGAGGCATCGTCCACGCGTCGCCATCTCGATGGAAAGGGGTAGGAGGTCTCCCGAAGTAGGAGGCTCTAGCGCTCTCATTCACCATACAATATACAACTGTAGGATTACCTACCGTTGTTTCACGCTGATCTGTGAGAGGTTGCCACTTCCCCGATCAAGCCATACATGCTGGGATAAGCAAGGTTCTAGAACTAGAACCTAACTACCTATCAAATGCGAAGTAGATCTATTTACTTATCTATTTAACTTATCTTATCTATCATCTCTATAGTATTATACATCCTGCGAGTTTATAATTAACGTGTTTCTGGGCTTTTAAATGTTATGATAACACTTAGCGGGTGTAGTTTGATACTTAACCTCACTTTTATATAATCGTCCATATCTCGGCTCCTAGAATGCCAAATCTCGCTAAATTTTAGATTATGAAATGTTTAGATGTAAGCTTTCAAATGGTGTATCTTTCATCTTGTTAACTCCCGAGCCCAAAAATGTATGGAAGCGTTTCTATCTCCTAAAATATCGCTTTCGTACGCAGTAATTTTTTTCTCCTGCCTAGGAAAATTAAATATATTACTTGATGCTGATATTATAAACAGATACACTTTTCATTTTTTATTTATAGCTTTTATCCTCGAAGAGGTAAGTATAAGACCTCATTTCAAATTATTTATTATCACCAACGATCAGTAAACTAAATGTAATAGTTAACTCATACATAACCGATTCCGTGTCAACAAAATTTTGGTATCATACATACAGATTAGAACGCGAGCCTATGGTCATCGTATGATCTGCCAATCACAAATATATATTTATTATTTTGATGTGAAACATCTAATGCGAAGGGAGGGTAAAATCGGCTGATAGCGTGGCGACGCTTTTCAAATCAAATCAACTTGTCCCGTTCAAATCATGCAAGTTAAATTTGACACACTTCCCGGTTTCCATTTGAGCTGAAATTTTACACGCATATGTATATTGCGTGAAAATGCAATATTATGATGACATGGAGCTGATCTGATGATGGAGCTGGAAGGTGGACATAGGAACTCTATTGAAACGGCGCAACCCCATCGAGTCTGGGCTCGTATGATTCGTCTTGACGAGTACTTTGTCTTTAGATGGTATCCAGGGTCGTCAGGGGGTAACTGTGTGGCATTACTTCAGTGGTCCACCGGCGGCTTTCCTCCCCTCCCTCTATGTTCTTTATACTTACCTGTGACATGAATAAAAAAAGTTTGTTTTCGTTTTCAGGTAAACGATATGATGCGGACTCGCTAGTCATTTAACGTTTTAATAGCGGGTAAGTAGCGGAGTGTCCTTATCTATATGTTGTTCTAATACTGCGAATTATTTTAACTGTATTGATGCTTTACCAGCTTTACATACATTTTTAATAAAATATCATAGAAAGACGCGTACAGTGACTTAGTTTTATACAATTTGAAAACAAAACAAAAATGAAGACCATAAAAATGTTTGACGAAGTACTTAATACCTCTAATACGTGCACTGTAGGTACCGCTTTAATGGACACCGTGGAGCCGTATTCTATGCGATTGTCAATACTCCGACTCCATGAGAAGAAGAAGTTTTGTACTTTCGTCGCTGAAAAAGAATATAAAGGATACGTCCTGCATTAATGTCATAGAACGTGTAGAAAGTCTTATTAAAGCATCTTCACAATTAATTTGTAAAGTACTTAAATGAATAAGACACCAAGTGAATTGGGAATCGGAGCAATATCTGCCGAAGACTGATTTGATGATATCTTTCACTGGCAGGATCTCGCTCATTCTTTTTAGGATTATCTGTTAAGTAAAGCATTTCATTGGCACCTTTATTATCTAAGCGCTCTAGTAAGGTCTAACGTTAAAATTATTACTTATTATCAATGTATTTGGTATACGGTTCGTGTTGTACTCAAGGTGCTCTGTGGTTTTCTATATTAAGTTTAGTCACATCCCCATCGCGTGCAATATTTGCAATTTATGAAATTCTCCGTATAAGCATGCGTCTATGCGATTATATATTTACACTTTTGTAAAGCGTTTTGAATACCTTGATATAATTTTACGCATCTATTATTGTGCGCTTTCGACACTGACGAGCAGTTACTAAACCCACTTCATCAACGTGGGTTCATCAACACAAACAGAATATCTGTGACACATATTACAAAATGACCTACATATGTCTATTATATTTCTAACAATTTTAATCAAGGAATTCTTCTTTATCAATTCTTGAAATATTTGTTAATGTCGGAACCGGATCTAACGATTTGGATCTTGTATTTAGATAAGGATTTGCTTTTCAAGTTTATCTAAATAACTAGGTAGTTCCATTCATCCATCCCATCCATCAGCCTTTCATCGTCCACTGCTGGACATAGGCCTCCCCAAGAGAACGCCACAACGAGCGGTCCCGTCATGGGTGGATAATGCCGTAATCGCCACGCTTGGCAGGCGGGTTGGCGATCGCAGTGGATGGATTAACAACATCATCTTGAGAGAGTGCTGCTGCCCACTCCTCCGATATTCCCTCAGTAGGCTCTTACGACTCCCGCGGATAGAGAGGGGTGGGACAATTCTAAAGCCGCCCCCACACGGCCAACTAGGTAGTAATCTTCGTCAAAAAACACGATTTTACAAACAAAAAAAATTGCCAAACGAAGCTCGCTTGTTCTGCTGTTATTTATGTATACTACGACTAATAATGAACTGTCATTTAATGCTTTTCCCAAAAAATAGAGCTAATATTAGGATATGGAAAGTGACCAGATTATAATAGCCAACCTATTGGTCGTGGGTTTCTTGTCAGTTTGCCGGTATCCATGTAGCTATAGATTAGGTTGAGTTATTATTCTGTGCCAGCGGAAAAAGGAGGAATGCTAAAAGACTAGCTGGTAATCATGAGACTTAATGCCGCACCTTAAGCTTGATCGTTCTATTGGTGATTTCTCACAATGTACCTATATTTCGATGTAATATTCAATTGAGATGATATTCTTAATATAGGTAAAACAAACCGGTAAAACAAAACAAAACTACTAACACCTGCGACGAAAATATAAGACAAATCTGTATACATAAAAGAAAGTCGGATTAGTTATAACATTTAAAACTCGAGAACAGTTGGGGTGATTTTTGTGATCTTTGATTAGTCGGATTTGTCCACCTGTTTGCTAACGTATAACAATACTACTAGTTTATTAGATGACCCGGTGAACTTTGTATCACCTACTATTTATTTTATCAGTGATTATCAATCCTAGTACATCGTCTAAGTAAAGTCTTTCAAGTTTCAATTTAAATAGGTTATTGAATTAAAATAACATGTAATTCAAATTAATTAAAAAGAATGACAGTAGCTCTCATTTTGTCGTCCATAATCTAAAAAGTTATATCCCACATAAAATTACCAATTATTATTTTTACAAATTTTCAACGGGGTTCCCCTATTTTTTTTCTTTTAAAAAACAATGATTGAAATTGGTCAAGCCATTTTGGAGTTTTAATGAGACTAACGAACAGCAATTGATTCTTATTATATATAGATATGATATCTAAAATTACTAATTAATTTATTAAAATGCATCGCAATACGCACAGAGTTTCCAGAGGGTCCTTTGTTTACGGTAATTCATCTGACCGAGGGGTTTAAAGTACTGTTAGTATAAAAGTATCCTCCGCGTTCAGCCTTTTAACAGTACTAATAAAATATAGAAAAGACAAATGGCAACTATCAGTTTGCGTTGCGTATTTTTAAAACTTTTTATCTTATATCTTTACCTCATTCAATTAGGTTCGTAACTACGAATAATAATATGTGGTTTGTATATATGAAGTGTTTTGATTAGACTGATCGCGCTGCTCAAGCTAGAGACTTGAGCTTAAGTTTTGGTGAGATCGTCAGAGAATCATATCATCGCGCTAGATACATTATTTAACAATTAATTGTTTGTGTATAAGTGTTGGCAGAAATGGTACGGCGTAACATGTTTTTTGTTTTGCCTCCAACTCCATACAAGCTTTCAGTAAAGTCGTCACCACTTTACTGAAGCATGACTTTGACTTGACTATGGCTAAATAATGTTATATGACTGACTTCGACTGTGACTTGTTTGATGAATTAAACTTACTTGAAACTTGACACTGGCAACAATGGCTTCGGCTTATTGTCATAATGGAAAAATTTAAGAAGAAATATGCCCTAAATAACTCGTTGGCAAATACTCACACTGAGCATTGGATGGACCGATGGATTTTCTTACAGTTTTTGAGCTTTTCCTCCTGCATAATCTTGGGACAGAAGACTATATATATTTTCTGTTTTCAGGATAAGAATAACGTATTTTCTGAGCAAGTCTAGTTTAAAAGTATTGTCGAAAATATCTACTACTCAGTAAAATATTTAGCGTGTTTTTTCATTTATTTTACTAGGTGATTAATTAATAAAAATCCATTAATAAACAGTTTTAAAGGTACCTATTTGTTTTCACCGAATTATAAAATGATTTTATTCGTATTAGTAAAGACTACTTCATTGCATCAAAAGAGTTTTCCATTCTACCTCTACGGTACTGTGGATCAAGACCACTGTAAACCGTCTATTTCGATCTCTGAAAAACCCGCTCCAGCGCCTCTGCGCTCTTTAGATCCCACAGCGAACAGAATGAGAAGAAAACAGAAGGATGCCATATTGAAATTTAACAGTTCGTAGAATATCTATACTAATATTATAAATCCATCCATCAGCCTTTTAACGTCCACTGCTGGACATAGGCCTCCCCAAGAATGGGGGATAGTGCCGTAATCGCCCCGCTTGGCAGGCTGGTTGGCGATCACAGTGGATGTTGTTAATACTCGAAGGAGTGCTGTTCCCTCAGTCGGCTCTTACGACTCCCATGGGTGGAGAGGGGTGGGACAATTTTGAAGCTGGCCCCACACGGTAAATATATAAATAAGTGATGGTAATAACTAATAATAATAAATAATACACCATTATGTAGACGAGATTAGGTGAGTGTTGGTCATGTATTAAGCCGATAAAAATAAAACGGCCTTTCTAATAGGTATTTAGTACCCAATACCACAAGAAGATAGTGTTGCCAGTGTCTCGGCACTCGGCAATAACACGAGGTCCGAGATGTACGAGCTGCGTGAAAAATAATGGGTCATCATTGCACATTTAAATATCACTGTCCTACTTTTGGTCATAGGCCTCTCAGTGAGATGAATTTAGGCCATAGTTCATCATGTTGAACCAGTGAGGGTTGGCAGACTGCAAATTCTCACCACAATACCTAATATTTATGGAATATGAAAATATTAAATGCTTTTCAATCGTTTTATAATATAACAATTGCAATGCCTATAACATAGACAATAATGTCTACATTTTAGGTATGAAGTAAAAGAATAATGATATAAAATATAAATATGAAATAAAATATTTACCTATATATCTATCTAGCTATGAACAAACAAGTTCTTAGTCATTGCGTTCGTATGCTTCGTCAATCAGCCATGTCGATATTGTTAACTCTTCGAAATTCCAAAAGAAAATCCATATATAAACATTGCATTAGACAATTAGTATAAGTATGCGATCTCATTACTTTACCCCTTCTCCCAGAATGATAAAGGTTGAGTTTCAATACGGGATTGTGTGAAATATGATCTAGGTTGAAAGGGAAACGAAAAAAAGTATTTTGTTAGCGAATAACGAGAATCGCGTTTAAATTCCTTTTTTGATCTGTATTTTAGCACTTGACATGCTCAGCTACTTTAAAGAACAAATTATTTGTGAATGTGGAAAAAAGGAAGTTTAGTGCGAGCGCTAAACTTTTCTTTTTCCACATTCATAAATATTTTTTTCTTTTTTAATTTCTTGTTAGAAATACCTTTTTTTTTGTTTAGGCGGGAAAAAATGTACCTAACCGCACACCCCGTCGTTCGGGGCAACGAACAGGGTAGTGTGAGGCCCTCACCCACTAAAGAAACCCGCCGTGTGCCGTCTCTCCGCCTTTTTAAAAAGGGCGGCTTTAGGCGCAAATAGCCTGTTAGAAATACCTAGGAAATAATGTCTCAACTTCAATGTATGCTTCTCTGAATCAAAACCTTTGTATTTTAAATTTCCAGTTTATTCTTTATTATATTTAGATGGTATCCAGGGTCTGATGATTAGAAGATGGCCGCAGGAACTCCGTTATAAAACGACATAACATCAACTAGTTTGGGTTCGCATGATTCGTCTTGACGAGTACTTTGTCTCTATAGTAGGAAATGTAGGTTTAAACTACAAATGAAACTAGTTATGGGCTTTCACAACGTATTATAATATAGCCAATTTAAATATCACTAGGAAGGTAATACGTCCGTTCTCGCGCAAGGCACAAACAAACAAGAGTGAGTCAATACAAAATGGCGGGCTTCCTTTTATCAAATCGACTTGTAGGGAAAAATAAAGATTGATTATTGTAAACTAAATATTATAAAATCAATATCTATATGGTATCTAGGGTCTGATCATCAGCTCCATCAGCTGGAAGGTGGCCACAGTAGCTCTGTAATGAAATGACACAACCCCATCGAGCTTATACTTGTTTGGTTCGTCTTGACGAGTACTTTGTCTAGATAGTATCCAGGGTCTGATGATGGAGCTGGATGGGCCATGGGCAGTGTGTCATAAAAAGCCGCAATCGCATCAACTTTGGAATCGTTTGATACGTTTTGACAAGTACTTCGGTCCTAGATGATAGGCACAGGCCTGATGATGATGATTTATGTCCATTTCCGTTATTTTACACATGTCATAATTTTATATAAGCACACAGAGAAAAAGTTATGATCATTTTATTTCAACTCATTATTTCTACAAAATAATTTCGATGTTTTCACATCTGGCAGACATCCCACGACGTCTATTTTTTATAAATAAAAATATTTAATGTTCATGTCACATCATGACCTTGTGTTTTTTGACAATTCTCGTTCATTACATTATCACGAACCCTTTAGCTCTTATTTCCTATAAGCATCTCAAGTGATCCTGGCACTTGAGACCCGTGAAAACAGGTAGGTTGATTCTTCAATCACAATCTACGTTGTACAAGGTTGTACTATTTATTTCCAACTCACTGTATTTCAAACAACTATCGCTTCGACAGACTAACGTGAAATTAACATAGGCATTAATATTTTTAGTATTATTTGCTTTGTATGATATCGTCACTTGTTTAATTACAGGCGGCGAGGATGAAAAAACTGTCATCATGGCCGTGTACTTAACTGTGCTTCCACGCACCGCTTGTTTGCATCTCACTGCATTAGTCGATTAACGGTACAATGCTCTACTGGGGTCGATAATATATTTTGATTTATTATGTCATTGATCATCAAGTTATAAAACATGACAAGATAATCTACATAATATATTAAAACATAGTCAGTGGGTTCATCAGTTCATATTCACACTTGCATTGAAACGTGTGTTGGTAGAACAATTAGATTTCATCCAGCTTTATTATAATATGCAAACGAAGCCAGGTCTTGAGTGGAGTGGCGACCCGGACGTACTGGCCATCATTGTCTAGCAATAAAGGAGTCACTCTGTCAAACAATTTGGTTCGTTATGCAAACAGAGGGGAGAAACTGTTTCAGTGAGAGCTCTGCCATCCGGTCTAAATTTAACCGGGCGGAGACAGGTGGCGGCGGTGAGGACGCGGGGATGAGGGGCGGGGAACGGCGAGGACGACGACCCCAACAACCCAGACCTTGTGCGCATTACCAGAAGGTACATTGCTACCAAATTTGCACCCTTGTCCTCTTTACTGCATTGACTTCGTGGCAATTCAATCAAGCTACAAATATAGAACGAAAATATTCATAAAGTGAAACACCTTGTATGGCAACCTTGAGCGTCTATTAAACAACTCGAAATTTGTAGATTCAGAGGAAGCTAATCCGCTTAGTAGGTACATCAGGATAGAGCAATTTAAAACAGTATGCCCAATGCGCGCCTGGTGCGCAATAGATCGTGACACATTAGGTATCGCACGATATTATGCACACACGCATACGTTATTGTGCACCGATGTGTCTACACGCCAAAAACGTTCACCTCGTTAACACACGATTACGTGGACACAACATTACAAAATCTATTTGCAGGTCAATAGCACCGTTAGTTGAAGGTCTTGGTCGCCGGTCTTCCCACACTCACTCAGACCCTTAGTTTCATGTTTTTTGAATTATATCGTCAAAGTTAATCAAATTCTACATATTATAGAATTGCTTAAGACACAATAGATATTATAATAATAATGAGTACATAACAAAAGTTGTACGGTTGTTACGGTTACACGTATAGTTCGTCAAAATACAGGCGGAGAGATGGCACATGGCGGGTTTATTTAGTGGGTGCGGCCCCACACTATCCTGTTCGTTGCCCCAAACGACAGTGAGCGGTTAGATAACTTTTTCCTGCCTTAACAAAAAAAAAATAAAAAACATTTATATACCGTCAAATCGTCATATGTGATCGTAGGTCCACAATAATCTATCGTCATATGTGTTTAATCGTTTATCGATTAAATACATATATTATATTATTGAGTAAGTAGTGGTTTTATTATTTCGGGCAAATCAAATAGTACAAGTTCTTTCGACGACTTACCTCCCACCGTGTACACAAAAGCATAATAAAAGGTACTTTAACCTGTGATCAATGGAATTGTTTAAATATTTACTCTCCCACGCGAACAACATATCAGCTAAATCAATACTTTTTATTTCATACCGGTCTTCGTGTCACAGATAATATAGACAAAGTGAACTCAAATTTAAGATTTTCTATTAAATATGTACTTCTTAAATACCTCAAAGGCAAAGCATATATACTATCAGAATGGTTCTAAATCATAAGAGCACTCAACTGAACCTCTTCCGCATGGTAAATCATAGTATATTGGCTATACTCTCTGGTGCTCACTCTATACCATATTGATTTGGAATACATTGAACGAACAGTGTTTACTTATAACATGAATATGCAACAGATATAACAATTGAACTAGCTTGTCAAGTGCTGTGTGGCGCATAGCAATTTATAATAAATAGAGGCATGTATTTGCTCAATAACGCAGGTAGCACACGGGGAATGTTGGTATGTAATTAAGTTATAATAATTATTATAGATACATTATAAGTATAGTTTAGTAGGTACGCATTATTATTATTTGATTATAGTAATTATTTGACTAATCAAAACGTCTTGTTGTGAACTGACTGTGGTAACAAAAGCAATGAAAAATGTTATTCTTTACTATTAATTTGATTAAAGAATTCTGTTACCTATAACCGTCCAAATTATCTTCCTAAATACCTATAATTACTATCTACTCATATAAAGAAATATAACAGGAGATTCAAATTATTTACTTTAAGCATAATAATATTTATTAAATCATATTTTATAACGATATAAAATGCATAAAATTGCATTGATACATTCTTCCATACGAACATCGCTTGTCGCTGTTCGTTAACGTATAATTCTGATTACCGCTACTAATTAAATGACAAATCAATTCAAGAACGTCAGATATTGCCGGAGTTATATTAATGCGAGGAAAACGAATTTCCTGAGTTGCAGTGGCAGATGGTGCAGCCGGCGGTACCGATCAATACCCCATCGGGTTACTATGCCTGCCCGCCCACACCCTACGCCCTCTACGCTTACTGCACCGACCACCTATATAGGTACAATAATATTAACGTAAAAATATCCTTGAATTTGCACCTCTCTTGTTTGCATTTCATGTAATTTTCTTTCAAAGTTATTTCTCAGTACTTATTTCGGGCGACGGTATTTCCAATTGTCGTATCGAATTAATACATATTTTGAATGTTTTTTGAATAACATTACTTTAGATTTTTATGTTGGCGTTGATTGGATGATGTTGCCATGAGGTGTGTAATGTGAATTCTTCAGTGGGTACTAGTAAACTCCTCGAGTTTGGGCTCGTGTGATTTATTTACTATGTCGAGCCCAATAGAGCCAAGAGGTGATTATAATGGGATTCTTCAGTAGCTACAAGGAAAACCTTCCAGTTTGGACTCATACGAGTCCTTCATCCAGTAGATTGCACACACTTATAGTG
Source organism: Leucoma salicis (assembly GCA_948253155.1). NCBI lineage: Eukaryota > Metazoa > Arthropoda > Insecta > Lepidoptera > Erebidae > Leucoma > Leucoma salicis. The sequence goes on from OX411803.1 coordinate 17,097,403, forward strand.
GATTATTTTATCTATACTTAATAATACTATTATAAAGAGGAAAGATTTGATTGTTTATTTACATTGAATAGGCGCAAAAACTAATGGACCGATTTTTCTTTTTATTAATAATCAATGATGAACATAGGCGATAGAATATTTAAAAAAAAGTTAAAGATCCGTATGAAAACTTCGATAATACATTATGTGAAAACCAACGTGTGAAAAAAATACCAAAACAATCCTTATATCGCGTACGCAGCTGAAATTATTGACAATAAAGTAGTTTAATACAATACGTAACCAGTTCTGTCACAATCACAATCTATACTAATTTTATAAAGAGGAAAGATTAGATTTTTTGTTTGCATTGAATAGACTCCGAAAGTACTGGTTGATTTGAAAAATTCTTTCACCATTAGAATCCTACATTATTCCTGATTAACAGAGGCGGTAGAATATTTTCAAAAAAGTTAGTGATCCGTATGAAGACTTCGATAATGTAATCCAACGTGTGAAATAAAAAACAAAAAAGTCCTTATATCGCGTACGCTGCATACTACCTTCTCTTTCAAAAACCATAACTTTTGTTTTGCTCACATTCACTGACATCCCTTTTACTTTCAAAGCCTCATACATTATGTTAACCATCGCCTGCAACTACTCCTCCGATAGTGCTAAGTTAACCATTAGCGTATAGGAGGCATTTGATGATTAAATCATTCATTCTCAAACTATACGAGCTCTCTTTCAAGTCTTTGAAACAGTTGTCTATGTATAAGTTAAACAGCGATGGTGAGGCTACACATCCCTGTCTAACACCTTTTCCGATATTAAACCAGTCTGTGCAAGCCCCATTTACCCTGATACAAGCACTGGAATCCTTGTACATTGATTTCAGTGCTCGAATCAAACTACCGCCCACCTCATACATAGACAATGACGACTATGATTCCTTTCTTATCACTCTGTCACAGGCCTTTTCCAAGTCTACGAAAGCACAATAGACCTTCTGGCTTTTGGCCAAGAATTTTTCGGCTATTGTTCTTAAGGAAAATAATTAATAATCGGTTAATTATCTCTAAATATAAATATAAACGTTTATTCTTTATGGGTGTTTTCTATCTATTATATGTATGTATTAACAAATAAAGTAATATATGTATTATATCTGTAATCTGGTACACAAAAAGATGACCTATGTAATGTGTGTTACAGACAGACTACAATAAATTTATTAGGTGTGGTACATGTAACGATAATAACATATGTTTCGGCTTTTTTTTTTATATATGCATGCCTGTCCGAAAAAAAATCTTTTTTTTTTTCTTTCTTTCGGAGTTTGGAGGCACATATGGTAAACGATTCTAAAGTAATACAGCAAAAGTTTAAATTAATGAAAATTTGCAGAAGTGTTTAAGTATAATCCAACCGTAGTGAACTGATTGTTTAAATATTATGGAAAACGTTGTCTTTGTAAAGCAAAACAATGAATTTCTTTTGGTTAAAATTACTTGGTGATTGGTATAGCGAGCACAGGGCCAACCTTGTATTGTATGCCCGTACCAATTGTTCACTGCTAATAGCCTCAAATAGCTCGTTACGCACGCAAGTCGCTCTTCACAAGAATTCATTTTAATTAAGAATCCACTCTTACTGAGCTAAGAAATGCCTTGATATTTTAATGTTTATATGCAGAGTACAGTTAATTTTGAAATGTCAACACGAATGCAATGACGGATTGCTTTCCTAAAAGTTCTACGGCGCTATAATCTAAATAATTATCCGAGAAAACTTATATAAAATATTCCTTAAAAATCGTGCTAGGTACTCTAGCTAGTATTTAAATATTTTACTGACTATTTTGTAATACATAAGCAATGTTCGGATGACTATCCGGATTTCTATAGATTTCATGGATTATTATTCTCTATTTACTTTAGCTTAACACAACATTAAAGAACAAATTATTTGTGAATGTGTAAAAAGAGAACTTTTCTGCGAGCGGGATTCGAATCTTCCCTTCCAATCCGGAGAAGTGCTCTAGATCGCTAAACCAACGCAGTGACCGAAGGCCATTCCCAATCTCCACATCACATTTGTCTTTATGACCGATAAGAATTAGCTGAGCATGTCAAGTGTATGTATGTACAAATAAAAATGTTGAGCCAACATGTAAACAAAACAACCAATATTTCTCAGTCCAGGATCACTCATTTTTTAAACCTCGAGAACGTCAATATAACAATAATAAGACAATTATCACCACATATTTTAAGCTATAATAAATGTTAGGTTCCCAATACAGTAACGGGATAAAATGTATTACCCTGTTTTTGTGATTTTTGTATATGCTAAGTTAACTGTCACATTGTATTTTCTCAGCAAGTAATTTATGTAACTATATGTTTTTGTTCGTCTAGGGCCTAGACTTATCATTTGTTTTTTTCTGGACCCCGTTAAAATTTTCCCACAGTATACGAACCCCCCAAGTAGTTTTAGGTGGCTAGGCATTTTTAGAAAAACTGATTTTAATTCAGTTAATAATATAAAACAAAATAGTAAGTTAAACAACGTTTATTGATTCTGAGTCGGTATAGAGTTCGCCAGCTAGTATTTCAATCAACATTACTTATTGTATATTCATTGTAATAATAAATAAAATATTTAATACTATAATTTGATACTTGGTGGAAATTTGAGACCTCAACAAGCTATTTACATGCAAAATGTTCTCTTAAAAATTATAAAATGCACATCCGACTTTGTTAATAGGCACCGTGGAATCCTATATGGAGCACGTTAAAGGCTCAGGCGTTACTGTAATCTCGAGAACTTGTATTAATATGCGGAGTCATGTGCCCAACATTTTAAAAGCTTTCTCACAAATGTGCAATGTGTAAAGACAAAAACACACGATAGGCTTGCTTGACGGGAATTTCATTGGCTGATGTTATAAGGAGTAACTTAGGCTACTCTTATTTTAAAAACAAAAGAAACTAACTAAACTCCGCACAAAGTCCCGGGTATCTGCTAATAAACAATTAACGAAATGTACGTGTAATTATGTGAGAGGGTGGAACATCCCACGTCGAGCCGGCCCATGCATGCTGTGAAAAGCAAGGCTCTGCGACTATAACCAAGAACATTTGATATATCTTGATGAAAAAACATCTTTTTTATGTCTCTTAATAATAATGCATCCAAGAATCTATAAAAAAATAGTTAATAGTATATTTTAATTATTATATTGTACCTACAATTTTATTAACTCAACATTATCCATCCTTAAAATTTAATTTCACAAAATTGGTGAATGTTATGAGTATTGCAGTTTCACTGATGTAAACTTAATAGAAAGTGCCCTGTCCATAAAGAAATGTTTGAATCGCAAAAATATTCTTCTTATAGAACAGTAGGTAACCGCTATGCTCCGCGCTTTATACTTACCTATAAATATAATCGATTTACAGTTAGATATTCACATTTTCCGGAGTAATTGGTATAGCAAATCGTTTATCAGGATATTATATTTCACTAATGGTAGAATTTAAATGCATTGAGGCCAACGTCCTAAGTAAGTATAACGCCACGGTGGCGCCCCATTACGACGCAAGCACCGCCTCGCGCCTTCTGTTTCAAAGAGGGGAGATGAAGCACGTGCTAATAGGCGCTGTAACAGACTTGAATTTGCTCTATATTTGGCCAAACGAACTCAGTGATTACTAACTGGTAACTTTTCCAAGCACTACTCAGAACATACATTTTCATGGTGTAGGTACATGTCATAGTGCCCCTTATTATTTTTTTGCATAAAGATTTTGAAGAGTATTGCTCTTATGTTGATTTAGCTGTATATATAAGTACATATACTGTTATATATATATATATATATATAATATGCATATACTAACAATTACTGTTATATATACATTAACAATAATATATTGTCCTACCATAATTTATTTTTCGTTTCCCTCGTAATGCGTTATATCGTTTGGCCAGACATGTTGTCCTGACAACGCGAACCTTTGTCGAATGCAAATAATATGAGGAATGTGTTTTAATTATAATGACTAAAATATTTATCGTGCGCGAGGATTGCTATTACGCGCAACAAATTCAAATACAAAATCTTTATTTCTTAGGTAATTGGCAAGAATTAACTAATAATTAACACGAGCGCCTGAGGCAAGTGCGGATGCAACAACAAAGTGGAGATTTCAACCGCCACAAGCGACCGGATTACATAGTAAAGCCTTTAATGAGAATAACCCGGCAAGAAACTCATGGGCCACATTTTTTAATTCGCCAATTTATTACATTTTAATATAATTCTTATAATTAAAATAACATAAAAACATTTGCAACCAAGATAACATACCTACTACTTACAATTTTTTTTTAGCAAAGGATTCTTTGGCTAGACTATATGGCATTCAAATAGTTGAACAAATTAATGTAGGTTATACTTACTTATACAAAAAAAAAATATCCCCGCACCGACACCATCCACGCCTGACGATAGCGAGACCAACCAGCCACCACCAGTAGCACCCGTACACGAGTCTGGTGACGCATGATTCAGCAAAAAAAAACCGCCATAGACACGACCCGAACCACGACGCCATCACAGGCATTGACCTTTAAGTGAGCATGCAGGTCCAGCCACATTAACACAGAAAAATACTATTGAAGTATAAGCCATGAATAGTAATTTGGCCGAATACCGGCAAAATCATAATTGTAAAATTAAGTTGGTCCTGGTTGGTATAATATATGCAAATACTTCCGACAGATGGCGCAGGCGTCACCCAAAGCGTTAAGGATGAATGTGTTATAGAAATTCGCAGTCCCGAGCAATTGTCATGATGGCTGAGTTGGCAGAGGATCTGGGACGGTATTTCATAATTAATAATAAATTATAGATAGATGCAGGTTCAAATCCTGCTCGTGACTGTTATTTTCAATTTCACATTTTCACACTTTGTGTTGATTTATAGCCATATAATACATATAGCATGTAAAATGCCAAAAAAAATTATATAAATTATATCAAAATAATGGCATTTTATTGTAGAAGCGTATACATTGGCCCATGAAAGATGTACCTACCTACTAATTCTGTGGAGAAAATATAATATTACCGTGTGCAATAAAATTGCCTTTGTTCCTAGTATTAATACGATGACGTCGTTATACCTACATATGAAAGCTGCTGATATGTTTCTTGACGTTTATCAAATTTTCATAAATAAATTAGGATACGAAAGTTTCCTTGAGTTTCTCTCTAGGGAAACTCCCAGGCCTAGATTATAGATTATCCAGTATATTAAACCTATGTGTGAATTTACATACCTAAATACCGTATGAAGCTGTTATAAAACCATACTGTACTATTTTTGAGGCAATAAATCGCAGCATTACGCCAACGCGTGACGTTAGGGTATGCAGCTGTAACGCTATGTTTGGTGTTTACATTCAATACTGTTTATGGGCAAAACCGAAACCTTTTACGAGTGCGACACAGATTTTCTGCTGAGTATAAACTAAACAGTTTGAGATAAGTCTGATGTGGGTGGATTTGTAGCGTTGTAGTAATACTAAGTTCACGCTCGTTAGTTTAAAGTAATAGATACTTATTTACAAAAGCGAAAAAAATGGTGATGAAGTTTGAATAAACTTATTCTTGTAACCCTACTAAGTCCTGGTAAGGCTCACGTAACGGGTATTCTTAAAAACAGAAATCGAATAGATTATTTATATATTTAGATATTTTTATATATATTTTTAGCATTTGACATGCTTAGCACTATACATTAAACACAAAGTGAAAAATGTGAAATCGAAAATAACAGTAAGGAGCAGGATTTGAACCTGCATCTCCTGGATACCGTCCAGATGCTTTACCAATTCAGCAATGGACGTATAAGAAACGGACTGCGTCTCGCTAAGACAGAATTGAAGCAAGGTAATGGCGGCGGCTATCTATGTGTGAGTGAATTTAGGGATACCATGTTAGCCAAATTTACCATTTAACAAATACAGATTGGCAGACAAATTTATTGGAAATGTATATAAAATATACCGTACTATTTGAAAAGGTTAAAGTAGCCAAAAAAACACTGTTTTACTGTATTTATTTATTTAAAACATACTGCACAAATCTGTATGAAGAAAGAGTATAGTAGTCACAAGTAGTCACAACAAATTTTTGCGTCTCTGAAGTTAGGCATAGAGCGCGAAGTGGGAATTTTAACAGAATCATACGATAAGTGCTGATCAATTCAAATGTTATTACTTGATTTAACAAAACAATCGAATGAGATCATAATGTTTTCATATCTAAATCTAAGTATTAAGGTTCTATTTTTTTTATATTCAATAAAAAGTAGGTATACGAGCGATTTCAGTGAATAAGCTTTATTCTAGATTTAGAAAAGTCCTCATCTTACGATCGATGAATTATATAATTATCGATTATAATTGTTAAATTATAATCGAATATGTTTTGATTAATGCATACTGTAAAAGACGCATATGCCTTGCGACACAAAAATGGTTACTACGCAGCGTCTTGCAGCCAACTTCAGAGACACAAAGATCCGTTGTGACTACTGTTGGTATATAGTAAAAGAAAAAGATGTTAACATCCCATAAGCTGAGTAGTTTTTTTGTAATTTTGTCTTTTACTTTGAGAGGTTCTTGTAATTCCCTCTAATTTTGAAATGTGGTGAAATGAATTGTTAAATATTTTTCCACTATATTTTTAATTAGGCTTATTTTATGTTCTGTTCCGGCGAATGTGTATGGACACAGGTAAAGGGGCATGTCGCAAGAAATAACAAATTTTAAAATGGCCGAAATTCAATAATTATTTACTGACGGGCTAAAGTTGTTGACACTGCAATGGTAGTTGAGATATATCGAGTATGTTATAAACTAACGAAATAAAATGATGCTACTGGTTCACCTTATTGATTGTAACAAAAAGATTCCTAGTAAATGTAACAGACTCAGATTCTCAAATAAATAGTGATTAAGAAAGTTCTCTTTTATTTTTTTCCATTTTGACTAAAATGTTAATAAGCAGACAAATAGACATATACGGTAGGCATCTACCACCTTATTTTATGTCGCTTTCGTTAAATGCGATTTTCTTATTTACATAAATAACACTCGCAAATGCAATTTTATTACGTTAAAACATATTACAATAGGTATGTATATTACTTTAATTTAGATTTTGTAAATGCCACTACAATAATAAATTCATGCTACTTATACTAGTGACCAACGCAAATTCAAATTAATAAACCATCAGAAAATGTATTATAATAAAAAAAATATGAATAATGTGTTTTCGATAACGCAGACTACAACAACACTATTAACGATACGTGGCAATCAAATATCATTTTACTCTACAAAATAAAAAATCAGAGTATAAAAAAGTAATAAATATAGAACCATCTATAAAACTCCCATATTTCGGGTAATTTGCACTAGTGAATATTAGCAATACTGAATTATCTTGTTCTAGTGAATTAATATTAATTTTAATGTATAAAATAGGGAACTAAGTGATTAAATTATTCGTTTACCTATGAAATGTGACTCCTGGATTTTTTTTCTTTCGGTCACTACGGTTTTTACCCCATTTCACCATACAAGACATGCTGTATTTTAATATTTTTTTGCAGCGTAGACGTATCGACTGTGATAACGTTTACTCGGGCAATGGCTGACTAACGTGTGAATGTGTGCATGTAGGCATGTACGTACAGCGAACTGGCCGACTCTGAGCGACACAAAGTTGTGTTAGCGAGGCTATGTCCGAATATTTTTATATGTCCATGTTTGTTACCACTATATTAGATAATGAACGCAATACAACATGGCATTGACGAAAATGTTTCCAGCAGAATGAGAGTTATTGTGTACTACATATTAATATACGAGGAGGGATCAAAAAGTAGTGAGAATGAGATAGAATATAATGACTATTGATAACTTAATAATTTATTTTTCTACATAGTCTCCGAGTCTCTCTACACACCGAATCCAGAGCTTTTCCAAGGCTCCAATCCCTTTAAAAAAAAAAGCGTTGTCTTGGTCCTGCAAAAAGCTCTCCACGGCATCCATCACCTCGTTATCGTCTTCGTACCTGTTTCCCCTTAAGTATTCTTTCAATTTGGAGAACAGATAAAAATCGCTAGGCGCCAGATCTGGTGAATAAGGGGGGTGGTCAACCAATTCGAAGCCACCTTGTTGAATGGCAGCCATCGCAACAGCCAACCTGTGCGCGGGTGCGTTGTCGTGATGAGACAGCACGCCCCTTCGAAGTTTCCCTCTCCTTTTCTCTTTGATGGCATTACTCAACTTGAGAACTAAAGCTGAATAATATTGGCTTGTAATAGTGGTTCCACGCTCCAGGTAATCAATCAACAATATCCCTTCTGAATCCCAAAATATTGAGGCCATAACCTTGCCAGCCGATGCCACGGCACGAAACTTCTTCGGGGTCGGTGATGATGGCTGTTTCCATTGCGAAGATTGCTGTTTTGTCTCGGGATCAAAATGATGGACCCATGTTTCGTCCACTGGTACGAAACGAGACAAAAAGTTTTCAGAATCTTCTTGAAACTTGTCCAAAAATATCTTCGAAATGTCAATTCGATTTTGTTTCTGACTGTCGTTTAACATTCTCGGCACCCATCTTGCGGAGAGTTTTCTCATATTAAGAGATTGTTTCAATATGTATTGAATACTTCCATATGAAATGCCCGTTTCTTGCATTAAGTATCGGATGGTAACTCTTCGATCGCTCAATACAATTTTTTCGACTTTCGCAACATTTTCTTGGGTGACTGACGTCGATAGACGGCTGCACGATGTTCGTCTTCCGTGCTCGGTCTGCCTACTCGAAATTGAGAAGCCCACGTTGCAACAGTGGAATACGGCGGAGCAGACTCTCCTAATATTGCCTCCAAATCACAATGAATGTCTTGCGTCGTTAACTTTTTTAAACAGAGGTATTTAATAACGGCTCGCACTTCGTTTTTCTCCATTTTCGAGAACACTTTCCGACACGAAGCAAACAAATGACTACATTCAGAAAAAAACAAAAGAGAATCGAAGATTTTTTTCTTTATTAATATTACAAATATGTATCTGAGCTATGCCTGCCAGTATTTATTTTTTTTCTTACCAAGGAGTATGTCGTTCTCACTACTTTTTGATCCCTCGTAATATTGACTGACAGTTCCTCGCTTATTTTAGGTTTACCACGGAGTACGTAATCTTCGTAGTTCTTACTACCCTAAATGCTGTACGTGATCGTCATAAAAGTAGTTCATAGAATTTAGGCACATTTAAAACCAGCAATATTTATCATTTAATGCATAAAAAATACCGTGAAAAATACGTTGCTGTGTGGGGCCGGCTTTAGAATTGTAATTGGGAGTCGTAAGAGCCGACTGAGGGAATACTGGGGGGAGTGGGCAGCAGCACTCCCTCGAGTATTAACAACATCAACTGCGATCGCCAACCCGCCTGCCAAGCGTGGCGATTACGGCACTATCCCCCATAGCGAAACACATGTGGCGTTCTCTTGGGGAGGCCTATGTCCAGCAGTGAACTTCGAAAGGAAAGGATGGATGGATGGATTAAGTATAATATTTGTTTTTCTTTAAAGTGAACTATTTGTCACATCAAATACCTATAAGTAAAAACTTGATGAAATACAAAATATTTGTATTAAAGTACTGTAGGTACAAATATTTTGCACACGTATAATATAACCTAATTTGATGAACTTCGATTTTCCCGAAAATCCGGCGAACTAGAGATATTATTTTATTTGTAATTGTATGTACCTACATTAAAACACTTTATATTAAGCTAAGTTTCGTTAATGTTCAACATGATACAATTTGAAACTAAAGCCTATATTATTAGCCATTTCATTTTTGCCAACCGCCTCTGACATCTCTAACGTTAAGTCTACGTGACTAGCGTTGTATCAATCGTTAAAGATTTTAAATTCCCATACATTTTAATAGGTTTCTATAGCGTTAGCGATCATAGAATGCAACTTGGCTAGGCCCACTTAGCAGAATATCGATTGTTTGGTTTTATTTTATTTGATTGTGTTATTATCTGACTTCCACAATAAAATTATGTTTTTGGAAAATCACTAACATCTTAAAATATATGTACTTAGGTATATTTCAAATTTAGCTAGGTAAATAACTTGGCAGGTACTGCATTAAGAGATCACTTAACATAACTATGTAGGTGGTCGTATGTAGGTGACATTTAGCCTCCGTCCCCGGCCCGACGTTAAACTGCCGTGCACTTGATGCATCAACTGCCATGCATTGGTTGATACATCAAGTGTAGACGGGGCGGAGTCAGCGTGATGGTGCTCCGGCCAGTTTCAGTACGCCATCTTGCTGATTGCTGTTGCTGTTACGCGGGGTCTTGTATGAGATCCTGCGGGGCTGTCAGGGTGGGCGGTCTCACTGCCTGCAATTTTGTGGACAGCGAGCAAGGTTTTACTCGAACCGGCGCCCGGTCCTATCCGTTGACCTGAACATCATCCATCAACCGCACCTCGAGGAAGAAAATCTCAATAAAAAATAACCCTAAGCTCAAGCTAAGGCCCGGCGAGGAGCTGCAATGCGGGGGGGAACCCCGTCACAAGAGTCTTTCTAATTACTATGATGTCGGCCAAAAGAAATTCACTACCCCAGGTGGGTACCGAGTGCTTGGCACTTGGAGAATCCCACTCAGCGTCTCCGGACGTCGGCTGCCCCACGTATTCTGGGGGAGGCACCCAACATCATAACCTGTGCGAAGTGCCACGCGCAATTGGCACAGATTCCACAACTATACCTCAAAACGAGGTACGCACGATTCCAATAACATTTAGCGTCACTACAAGAACGCGGCAAGGAAGTGGTGCATTCGCCCGTCCGGCCACCCCAACTGGGACAAGCATACATCCACTGGCATCGGATGACAGCGATAGCTCCGCAATGTCCTTCGCGTCAGCGGCGTCTTTAAAATCGCGTAAGCGGAAACCGCAGCGTGAAGATGGTGATCCACCTGCAACCCGCACAAAGCGGACTGATGGGAACTCAGACGCAGAGGACATAGCTGCTGTCCTCAATAGACTCGTCCCATTAACGGCAACCAGGTCGAAGGCCAAGTTGCCTCGTTTGGAGGACCTGAAGGAAGACAAATCACCAACCGACTGCTGCCGTTGGCTCTTGTATTATGGAGTACCTCGGCATCGTCGAAAAGGTAGCTGATCGCAGCCGGAACCTTAAGAGTGATTACGTCCACGCCCTTAGGTTCTCAGCCCGTAAACTGCAAGCGGCTCTGACTGTGTTACATAGGAGGAGTGACACTGAACGTTTATAAAAGGAAAACGACGAGTTACGGACTCTTTTGGCCTCGTTGGAGTCGTCAATGGTTGCGATGACTGCGGAGCTCGCGGATCTCCGACGCAGCTCGTTTACCACCCAGGCTGCAGCGACGTCACTGTCACGCGCTGCCCCTACAGAACCCTCACTTCCAGCGCTGCCTCTGTCACCGGAACCAGTTCAGCCCATAGCCTCAGTGCAAGATCGCGGGGATATTGTGGCTCAGATCTCAGCCCAGCTTGCAACCCAACTGGACCACAGGTTTGCTGAATTAAGGGTGGAAATCTTCCCGGGACGGGCCGCACGGCCACCCCTTGTTCACAACAGCGCTCCAATCACGGCCGGCTTAAATTGGTAAAAATATTTTAAAGTAAACTTTTCACGTAATAGTTCAATGTTATATAGACACGTGATGCCATGAGATGTAGGTATATTTATATCTAGTTTGTTTATATTCCGCTAAATTAATTTGGTTCTACAAACAATGATTTCGATACGATATGATTCATGCTATGAACCAGCTTTTCGGCGGAAGAACAGTCATCGACTTCGAGCCATGCATGTAAACAAGGTGAGATAGATACCAGTTTTAGACATTACTATCTATTTATATGTTCTCATATCAGCGGTAGACCACATGGAGTATACTCCAGACTTAGGTAGTTTTAACAAAGCTGGAATTTTGAAGACTACTCCGACCAAGCATTTATTTATTTTTCCCTCAGACCTAAGTTAATTTGTCTACATTCTATTAAATACTGTTTTAGTTAATCTGTCAAAGTTCACATTGTACCTTAGATATTATCTAAGTACTCGTATAGCACGAATAATATGACATAGACTTTTGCACGCCTCAGAAGCGAAGCGTTGAGGTGGGTACTGCTCTCGTTTTACCTAGAACAACTGATTTTTCAAACTATACACACACATATCAAGAAAAAACACTATTTTTAACGCTCATGATATTTTTTGTGCCATTTTTGTTATTTAAACTAAATAAAAAACTGTTTAAAAATGTTATGTCTTGGACGTCCGTTTGTTGTAGGCTGTGGGTAGGCTCGACCGGGACCTGCTAGTGGAGGCGGCCATTTTTCAATCTTGGCTGCCGCCCCCCCTGACGGAAGACGTGGACGCCGAGGCTGGCCGCATTCGCGGCATGCTTACGCAGATATGCAATGCGGCCATGCCCCGTGTGCGGCGCCCGCCTCGACGGAAGGGGGTCTACTGGTGGTCCCCGGAGCTGGCGGACCTCCGTGCGGCCTGTATTCGTGCCCGGAGGTCCTACACCCGCAGCCGCCGTCGCCGAATCCGCGACGAAGAGCGGGAGGGCCGGCTGTATGCGGAGTACAGCAGTGCGCGCGCCGCGTTAAAGCTGGCCATCTGTCGCGCCAAAGATGCGAAAAGGCAGGAGATGCTGGAGGGTCTCGAGCGTGACCCCTGGGGACGCCCGTACCGCGCGGCGCTTAACAAGCTCCGCGCCCAGGGCCCCCCCCTTACGGAGACCCTCCAGCCAGGCTTCCTCTCTGAGGTGGTCGAGGGGCTTTTCCCTTCACGGGCGGTGCACACGCCCCCGGTCATGGCTCCGCCAGATGATGACCGGGAGGCCGACGACGTGGAGGTACCGCCCGTGACGACGACGGAAATGGGGGCGGCGGTAGCGCGTATGCGGAGAGGTGCTGCCCCCGGGCCGGACGGGGTTCCCGCCCGAGTGCTGGCCCTGGTCCTCGACCACCTTGAGCCCCGCCTCGGGGGACTGTTCGGCGCTTGCCTGGTGTCCGGACGGTTCCCTGACTGCTGGAAGGAGGGGAGGCTCGTGCTCCTGCCGAAGCCGGGACGGCCTCCGAACACAGTCTCGGCCTTCAGGCCCATCGTGTTGCTGGACGAGGTGGGCAAACTCCTCGAGCGGGTAGTCGCTGCCCGCATCGTCCGGCACCTAGGAGCGGTCGGCCCCGACCTGTCCGACGCCCAGTTTGGATTTCGGGCGGGTCGGTCTACGGTCGACGCCATTCTGCGCCTGAAGGCCGCGGCTGCGGAGGCCGTCACCTCGAGGGATGTGCTGTTGGCGGTGTCGCTTGACATCGCCAACGCCTTCAATAGTCTGCCATTCGGCTGCATCAAGGAGGCACTCCGGTACCATGGAGTGCCCCTCTACCTAAGGCGGCTGGTGGCAGACTACCTCGACGGCCGCAGCGTCCTCTTCGTGGACCGGGAAGGGGACGTTGTAAGGAGGGCTAGGCGCTGGGGCTTAGGGTGGCCCTTGAAAAGTCGGAGGCCCTACTGTTCCATGGGCGCCGACGGGGCCCGCCCTCCAGCGCCTCGATAACGGTCAATGGGGTGGGCTTGCCAATCCAGGCCCACATCAAATATCTGGGCCTGGTATTGGATGGACGGTGGCACTTTGACGAGCACTTCCGCCGTCTTGCGCCAAGGCTCGTCAACACGGCGTCCGCCCTCGGGCGACTTATGCCGAATTTGGGCGGACTGAGTCTTGCGTGTCGACGACTCTACGCGGGGGTAGTACGGTCGATGGCGCTGTACGGCGCGCCCGTGTGGGCGGAGTCCCTGGCCGCTCGTAATAGGGCCCTTCTGTGGCGTCCACAGAGGGTCGTAGCGGTCAGGGCAATACGCGGGTACCGCACGGTCTCGACCGATGCAGCCTGCGCGTTGGCCGGAACCCCCCAGTGGGATCTGGAGGCGGAGGTGCTCGCCGAAGTCTATCGGCGGGCGTCGACGGCGCGGGCGGGGGGCAGCCGCCCCTCGCCGAGCGTAATGTCATCTTGGCGGGAAGATGCCCGCCGCGCCACCGTCCTAAAGTGGAAGTCTCGGCTGGAGACGCCCCGAGCCGGTCTCTGGACCGTGGGGGCGCTCCGGCCGATCTTGGAAGAATGGGCAGGGCGGCAGCACGGGATCCTCACCTTCCGGTTGGTGCAGGTTTTGTCGGGGCATGGTTGCTTCGGCAAATACCTGCACACGATCGCAAGGAGGGAGACGACCCCAGGCTGTCACCACTGCGACTGCGACGAGGACTCGGCGCAGCACACGCTCGAGTCGTGCCCGGCATGGGATGTGCAGCGCCGGGAACTCGTTGCAGTCATAGGCGTGGACCTGTCGCTGCCGGCCGTTGCGCGAGCGATGGTTGGCAGTGACAGGGCCTGGACCGCGGTCGCCGCCTTCTGCGAGGCTGTCATCTCGCGGAAGGAGGTGGCGGAGAGGGCCCGTGAGGAATCCTCCTTCGCGGACCCGATTCGCCGCCGGCGCGAGGGGCGGCGTGCGCGCGCTTACTTGCGCCTTATGCCGCCCTAGCCGAGGCTGCGGACGGTGGGGTCGGGGAGTACCCTGCCGTCCGCGGAAGCCTACCGCGAAGGTGCGACGCCCAAGTGCGCGAGGCGTCGCTCAAGAGAGGGTGCCCGTAGGGGCTGCCGCCTGCGGATCGCGGTCGTAACGACGCGGTACCCGTGATCCGCCGTAGCAAGGGCGGGTGTAGGCGCACGGTGGGTTTTTAGTGGGTGAGAGCCCCATTCACCCCGTTGTCTCCCCGGGCAGCGGGGTGTGCGGTAGGACATTTTTGCCCACCTAAAAAAAAAAAAAAAAAAAAAAAAAAAAAAAAAAAAAAAAAAAAAAGGTAATGTATGTTAACACGATAACGTCCAAAATACTTTACTAATCGAGTCTTTTTTTTTCGTTTACGAATTATTATGATTTCGAATAGAGGCCTATCACTTTTCACGGTCTGAGGTCTGATTCGATGTGGTTTAATTGTTATTAAATAAACAAAAAAATAGTGAATATTTACGCTCGACGCGACACTAAAATCAGTGCTATCCTTATTTCGTGAGAACTATTTCTATATACCAATGTAGAAAGTACTTCTTAAAATTAGCGTTAGATAAGACATGAGAAGGTACTTTTTGAAATTAGCGCTATCTATGTGATTTATTGAAAACTAATTATTTTATATTTGTTTTTATCTAAGAGTCCTGGTTAGGTAACTAGTTACTTATCTTAAAAGAAATGTAAAAAATATTCAGAGCTACTTTTCTAAAGTTTTAATAATAATAGTTTACGTTATAATTAATAGGTACCTACGTAGTCAAGGGTTACATTCTTGTAGACCAGATAGCCCGTAACGATCTTAATTTAGGTACTTATTTAGTCCCTATTTGTATGAGGAATGCAAAATAAAATTATGAAATCGGTTATAAACCTAGTAAAAACATATCAAACCAACTTATAGAAAATAGAATGAACAACAAACATAGCATCACGCCTGTATTCCCCAAAGGGGTAGGCAGAGGTGTATTACACACCCACGGTTCGAAAAGAATGAAATCAAATTAAATATGTAATTAATAATGAAATTATTGTATATCATAAACATTTTGAAATGCCCATGGAAAGTGGCATTAGGTAATCTTTGGCGGCAGCTCGATAACTGACAATTGGATTAGAAAGAAAAAAACGGACCGAAAGTTGCTCTGGCGTATAAAAGGTTAAGAAGTTTCACTTCTATCACGTATGCTGCGTGTGCAATTATGTTCAACCTACAGCTTATATACGACCATGATTACACGAGTGCCTATGCCTACATTGGCCTACATATTATTCGCAAAAAGAGTAATTATATCGGCCAGTGATAACTGTCAACCGATAAGCGCCAAGACCAAGAACTTGTTTCATTTTTTGCAAAACACATATCATGTATCACATGCATGACGCAATCCTTTATTTTAATAATATATAATGATGATACTGACATCACGCGTACCACATTTATGTATTCATTTAGTACATAATGAAAGGTTGCAAGCAAATAAGACTCTATGTAACGAACATTGGTCTTGGGCCTAGTTGGTGAGAGCGGTTGTGACCGAATCGAATTGCAGCACGGAGTAGGTTTATTGTTCAAGATAATATTGTGCAGGCTCGTGGAGTAAGTGCAACGTTTGAGAAATTGGATTGTATTGTTAGATCAGTTGAAATATGTTCGCCTATTTACTACGCCGTATCGAGGACTTTCCTGTGCCTAACCGTGGAATATCGACAATGACAAATACTGTTTAAACTACCTACCACAGCGGATGTTCTTTTTTATAGTAAACTAGCTGCTAACCGCGACTTCATCCGCGTGGAATGAAACTAGCCTGAGTTACTTTTTTTAGTCCCGTCGCCTTTTTAGCCAAATCGGTCCAACCGGGTTTTCACAGCCTCAGTTCATCAGATCTTATAAGTACTATTCTATTCTGTTTATTTTATAAGTTATATAAAACTATTAGATAAGTACACCAACACGACATTGTATGCGCTTATATTAATTTAGCATCACTCCGTTGCCCGCATATCTGTTATAGCCGGGCACTTCAAATTGACGTAGTTAATTTATCTTAACAGCGACTGTTACACTTTCCCCTAAGTAAGTATATGGAGATTATATATTTAGGAGAAAGCTCGCTTAATGCATTTATGTTCTTACCGACGGAACTTATGAGACAAACAACACATTAGGACCGTGCTTATTACAATATAATAACAGCTTATTGGTTAAATTAATTTATTTACGAACTATAATAATTACGCCACGCTGCGGTCTCAAGTTCAATTTTTAATTATGTAAGTATTTCATTGAAAATTATCTTTAAATATGCGTATTGGAAAGTAAAATATCTGGACTTGGTCTACAAGTAGAATATTTCCATACCCCTCTTTTTTTACAACCTATTACTGTCCCTATACTATGTTTGACACTGGTCCCCTCTCAGAGTGAGCGGGGCTTATGTCACACTAGCCCAGTGCGGGTTGACAGCCTTCATAAACAGTGTAGAAAAAGGCAAGAAAGTCTATTCGTGAGATTTTGAAACTGGGGATCAATCTCGATACCATTGTATTTGCAGGCCTTGATTTTACCACTGTATGATTGTCTATATAATATAAAAGAACTGGCTGACAAATCAACGCACAGCCCAAACTCACGGGGCTAGTACCTGTGATTCTTTGATACTGTAGGTGAGCACTAAAAAAGGATTCGTAAATCGTGTTCATAACTGATATTTTTGACGAGTCGATGAATGTCTTATGTTTACTCCGATGGTATTAAATGTAAAAATAGAACTATAACACCACACGACATCACTATGACGCCAGTGAATGCGCTATAGCTTATCCTACGTTGCAGAACTTGCAGACACGATAACATATCTTTTTCTTTATTTAATAAAAAATGTTAATGTCTATGTTTGAAAATGACATTAATATTTCTAAAAAAGTCCCTGCATTTTATAACGTTTTTTAACTCAATGACTCGCCATACGAGCAATCAATTTGTCAGTTGCTTCTTTTGATACGATATATATATATATATATATATACGAGTATGTATAATGTATAAAGGAAAAGGAAAAATCTATCTGTTGCGAAAAGGGATAAGTATTACGCACATCTAAATTTCCAATTTCTTATATTTATACTTTGGTAATATTTTATTCTTGTTTTTCAAGTGGTCACAAACTTTTGGTCGCCAGTGTAAATAATATTTGGCGTGTTTATACAATAACTTTTTAAGTTAATAAAAAGCTTAATATATATTAGAGACAACTATGCATGCAAATATTTTTGTTTAAGTATAATTAAAACTGGACAGCTAATGGATAATCTTAACATCATCTTACTAACTTTACTTTTACTTTAAATGGGATGGGTTTCCGATTTATTCAGATTTAACTCAACAACTAGTACCTATTTATACTGATTAACATTTACACCCCAACTGGGAAATAAGAATGAAAGTTTTTATCTTTTAATCGTTGCCAGGATTTTATTTGGCAGCTGGAACCTACTGTTTAGTAGTTAATTTTAAAGGCATATTAGGTAAGTATTATGAATTTAATTTTTGTAATTTAATTTGCATTAGTTTCGCAAACTTGCGATATAATTATAAAAAAAACGTTGACTTCCCGCCACTATAAGGACGTAAAAATACATTTTTACTTGTTATGTAAATAAAAACATTCATAAGGAGAAATATAAGCTTTTTCGTGTGGTGTTTTGTCTAACACCGTAACTCGAACCAATGTTAAAACGTAGAAATAACTGAAACAATGGCTGTTCAAATAATATTTAATGTGTCCCTAACAGTAATCAGTATTGTTGCGTACTTGGAAATGAAATTACAAAATTGTTCCTGCTTCACTGAGCGGTGATAACCCAGTGATGTCGATTACGTTTGTGTTTGATTTCGTGCTATTGAACTAAGGTTGCGCAAATATATTTTTAAATATCAAGGTTGTTATTCTTTTTTAAAGCGTTACATCAGTTGTACTTTCGTTTCTGGTTATGGAAGTGAAAATAACAAAAACATAATGTTAGTGCAAGGGCCAAGAACTACTAGACGGCGACCTACATACCCCTACCTACTGCGCTTCTTTAATTAATACAGGCCTGTGCACTATGTAGCTACTGTGCAGGTAATATAGTTACTACTGAGTAGGTCCACTGGTTCTATCCTGGGCCTTGATTCTCTATGAGACGTAAAATTACTTGCCGAAAACCAGTGACGTCATACCGAGCGCGTAACTCAAACGTCAGAACGCAACGTACCACGACATATTTTACAAAAAAAAATATTCTGTATACCGCACGATACGTTGTCTATGCCAAATTTCGATTTCACACAGTACGTCTAGAAACCATACAATCGTTTCAATCGGAAATTAACCGGTTTTTTAAATTACATTTATTTGTTTCTAAACTTCATAATTAGTCTTACTATTATAGACAATTCATATTAATTTGTTTTTGTTTTGATATAAATATATGATCAAGTATTGGATAATTATGTACTATCTCAACGTACGAGGAGATAGTTTTAAAACTAAAATCTATCTGTCATTGTTTTAATGTCACGTCATATGTCACAGTGTATAAGTAGTATCTCTTAGTAGTCTGTGCACATTGTTGTGAATTTTACTTTATAATAACCCATCAATAAAATTGTTTATTTAATTGAATATAAGTAAGTTACTTTCACAAACTAACAAGAAAAAAGAAAGTACATAATATGTAAAATAACAAGCTCAACACTACAAAATTATCAACAGAAGAAAAATTCAGAAAAACGTTAATTGTCGGAATCAATAAGATCGCCACAGAAGAATTTATTGTTATAAAAATAATACACATTGCTCCTTTCTTTGATAATCGATTTGAATTAAGTCGGGGCATTGGCAACGTTGTTTTTAGAAGGATATCATAACTGTTAATCAAGAACTGAATTATCACATTATATATAATAACAAATGCACAAGAAAAATTCACATATTATACGATACTTCATCGATATCAACGGCAGAAAATTGCGGCGGCTATTGCTTAATACAAGGACTTAATTTCATAAAATGGATATAATTTTAGTAGACGTGTTGTGAGATGTTGTTGTGAACGTATTCGTGCCTTCTTGCCTGTGTGATGTTTCCAATCAGTGACTTGCTTAACTTTTGTTTGTGAGACTTCATTAACTAAGATACTTATTTATACAAATAAATAAACTATTATTACTTTTCTGCATACTTTATTTCATCAATTTTATTTATAAGAACACAAGAGGAGTTTACCTACTATTATACACACGTCTAATACTTGATCTAAATACAGATTTTATAATGTCATAGGTACATGGAATAGTTTATTAAATATTATATTATTTGGACATTTTTTAAGAGCTTGTAACAATGTTCTATTTATATCTAAGACAAGAGTCGTAGTTGCTGTTTCTCCCAAATAACATAACGAGCACTATTTTATCAATAAGTATGTGCATTGTAAAGTTATTGATATTGTATGTACAATGTATAGTACCTATAATAAAATTGTAAGTTGTAATACTAAGAAGGCAGAATTTACTCTCGTTCTCGTAATAAATAACAAATGACCTTTTAATACTTTTTTATACTTTTAATATCTTAATGATTCTGAAAATGTATGCCTAAAAAGAAAATAATAAGGGAAAGTATTAGCAGGTAGTGATTTTAATGGTGTTATAAACCATTAAAATCACTGGGTTCCTGAAAACTTTAGCTTATCTTGCCAGTTACAGAAACTTGTAGTCATTTCACCCACGAAAGTATAATAACAATGGTAAACGTAACTACAAACGCGCTAGCATGAAACACGTTAGATTGACAGTTTAAAACAGCTTCAAAACTGACCTAGCCACGTTATGAAACTTGGTACTTTGCATAGTGAATACAATTTTAGACGACTTCCACGCAGACATCGTCAACTCGCCACGTAACGTGCTTCTTTAATCATAGCAAATCAGGGCCCTGGTGCAGATAGAACGAGTCGTAATTATTGAGAGTGAGCGATGACTTTGTGACTTGTGAGTCACCGACTCGCACTGAATGTATTCCTAAAAGCAAGATTAATTGTATCAATACAAAAAAAAACGATATTGTCACATTTATAATAACAAGTGAGAGATCAATTGTGTTCACGGACGATAACGAATAATGATGAATGAACTACCTATTGACATAAAGGCGTGATGGAGTCCATGGATCTTACTCTTTATAAAAACATACGTACTAAGTGTCTCTCATCAATACTTTTTGATCAATAGCGGTCAGTGAATGAAGCTTTACATTCACTTTTTATTAAATATGTACTTAATAACAAATATCCGTTTGTGAAAAATATGTGTAAACAGTATATAAAGAATCAACCTCTGAGTTACGAAATCATTTAATTTCTTATTACTGAGTCTAGCTGGACGTACTATTACAGACTATCTGGTATTATATTGTTTTCCAAATTGTTTTATTACGAGTAGGTATCTCCTATTTTGGCCTTAGGAAGGAAATCGCCCGTAATAATATAATTATTTACGCCAAGAAAGAAACAAAATATTCTATACTTACTTACTTATCATCACGCCATCTCCCTTTCGGGGTAGGCAGAGAGAACAGAGAGCCAAAAGGCTCTCGCTTCCTCCACATTCATAATTCTCTTTATACACGCTCGCCGGTTTCGAAAACTGACTCCACCTTTCTTCAATACATGACCGATGTGCTCTAGGTACGTGAGTCTCGGTCTCCCCATGTACCTCCATCCTTCCACTTATGCATTGTATATCTTCTTAACCAGTCGCTCGTCTGGAATTCTTTCTACATGTCCGAACCATCAGAGTATTCTCTTTCGCATCTTTACACTAACATTGTATATCTATAATCAAATTGATACCTTCCTTATGGTCCTTAGTGACTGTAGTTTTGAAGACGTGTGCAGTGAACTGGTGAGTTCTGAGCCTGCTGAAGGAAAATAAAACACCAACGTACATATGCAAATATGAGATATTCGCTAGTGTTTCGCTTAGGTTAGTTAGTTTTTTTCCGTGTGGTGACAGACTAAGAATACAAGTGTCACCACCCTATTCTTTCCCACGGGTGTCGTATGAGGCGACTAAGGGAAGTAAGCAATTATCATCCATTGCATGACTGGTGGTAGGGCTGGGTACCAAGTGGGAGTACTCACTTGGTATCGGGCGCGAGCGGGTTGGTACCACCATCTCCTGTGTGAGCGGCCACGAAGCACATCGATGCGTTTTGGCTGTAGTAGGAACTATCCGTTTATTCTTTCATTTCATATCGATGAAATGAAATTGTGAGAAGCGGCTTGACAATACTATCGGTATAGTTGAGTCCATGAGCGACGGTTACCATTTACCATCAGATGGGCCGTGGCTCGTCTGCCACTACATACAATAAAAAAACAAAAAGGTACAAGGTTAAACTTAGGGTAAGAAGGCAAGAGACTACTTTACGTTCTTGCCCCGTGTACTATCCTGTAGATGTGCAACAATCACACAACTGTAAAAATATTGGCATTCTATACAGTGAGTTAGGCGATTAAGGGCGGATTCGACCAAACTCGAATATATACACGAATAACTATACCGAGAATAACCTATTCCACGATTTTCTTCTCTAGATAATCAACAGTCGTTTTTCCACGCAATCTGACGTATAGCTATACTTGGAATAGCTATTCGCAAATAGCGAAATACCTGGCAAAAAGAAATTGTTCTACAAACGGGGCAGTGTATAGCTTAACTCATTTTATCTCTTATTTGTCGTATTATAGCGTGGGAACTGTATAGTTTCGAATTAAAATGACAGCACAAAAAAGATGACGCCATTTTTTTATTCTTGGATAACTCTTATTCGATGCTTATAGGTGGTATTGTGACTATTCCTATTCAGGATTTTTGAAAGAAAAAAAAATTCGAAAGAAAATTTCGAAGAATAGCGCTATTCTTCGAATTGTTGTAGGTAAAACGTAAAATTGATTTATTCTTGAGTAAATAGCGATTTATTCTAGGAATAAAATTTATTCTTGTTTGGTCGAATCCACCCTAAGGCGATTAACACACTACCACGCACCACGCTGCATGTTGCATGTCGACGCATCTACGCGCATACTTGCGGGAGTGCAGATCTGCATCATCGTGCGGGTTTTTTACGCAATCACGCGCGTTGTTGCGTTTTGTGTATTCACGGCGGCTCTGACTCATTTCATTCAATGCTGTGGTGATAGTGCAGTGCAGAGCACGGCACTGCGGCGGGCGGGACTCGGTGTGCCATACCTTGCGTCTCGCCCTGCACCCATGCGCGGGGTTCCATATTTTTCCGCTTTTAGGCGCGTAATCTGCATGAACGCGCGTGGATGCATTTTTTGTGTGTTGAACTGTGCGTTTTCTCTACAAAAGGAGATACTTACAAACAACGTTAAAACACGCATTCACGCGCTACGCTGCGTGGTGCGTGTCAGTGTGCGAATCGCCTTACACACTGCCACGCACCACGCTGCATGTTGCATGTCAACGCATCTACGCGCGTACTTGCGGGAGTGCAGATCTGCATCATCGTGCGGGTTTTTTACGCAATCACGCGCGTTGTTGCGTTTTGTGGATTCACGGCGGCTCTGACTCATTTCATTCAATGCTGTTGGCTGTGGTGATAGTGCAGTGCAGATCACGGCACTGCGGCGAGCGGGACTCGGTGGTCCATACCTTGCGCCTCGCCCCGCAACCACGCGCGGTGTTGCATTTTTTTCCGCTTGTAGGCGCGTGATCTGCATGAACGCGCGATGCATTTTATGTGTGTTGAACTGTGGTGCGTGTTTTCTATACAAACGGAGATACTTACAAACAACGTTAGAACACGCGCTACGCTGGGTAGTGCGCGGCAGTGTGATAATCGCCTTAGAGTGGATTTGACCAAACTCGAATATATACAAGAATAACTATACCGAGAATTAGAATTAATCTATTCCACGATTTTATTCTCTTAGATAATCAACAGTCGTTTTTCCACGCCATCTGGCGTGTCGCTTATACTTGGAATAGCTATTCGCGAATAGAGAAGTGAATGTAATACCCAGCAAAAAGAAATTGTTCTACAAACGGGACAGCGTATAACTTAACTCATCTCAACTCTTATTTGTCGTATTATAGCGTGAGAAAGTAGCTGTCACACGCCGAAACCGATATTGGTTTCGAAAAATGGCAGCACAAAAAAGATGACGCCATTTTTTTTATTCTTGGATTAGCTCCTTATTAGATACTTATCGGTGGTATTGGTGACTATTCCAAAATAAGCTCGCTATTCTTCGAATTGTTGTTGGTAAAATGTAAAATTGATTTATTCTCGAGTAAGTAGCGATTTATTCTAGGAATAAAATGTATTCTTGTTTGGTCGAATCCGCCCTTAGGCAGCTATTGCAATTTTTATGCTAGAGTATCAATGAACCAACGAAAATTTTCTTACTAATCCAGGTCTATATTTTACAGGTTTTAGGTAAATATAGTACACTAATGTGGTACAAATTGGTCTTATATCAATCATTCAATTGACTGCGTCTTTATTTACTTTACTTGCATATATTTACTTACCTAGTTTGTCACGACACTCCGGCTCTAAATCCAAGAAATAAAATATATTTATAGTGTTAACAACTTAATATATCGGCGTAAAAGTATATAGTACCGTCACATTGATACACTCGCGCACTTTGAATCGTCATTTATAAGTAGTTAGTAAAGGGTTTTATTGAATGACAACATTCCAATTTTTATTTCGCCACGATTCATAGTTTTTCTATTGTGTTTCTTCTTAGTCAATTATTGTGATTGCGAAATTCACTTAACATAATAACTAAGTATATCATTTTGTGCATGAAGTTAACTACAAAATAGTTAGTTAATGTTTGATATGGAAAAAATATCGCATTTAGGGTTGGTATAGAAACCACTGAAGTGTTATCTTCCAGTTTCGGTGGTCCATTTTTACCTGCCTTATAAATGAAATTTGAATTGTTGCGAGTATTATTGAGAACTAGCTGCTACCTGCAAATTCGTCTGCGTAAAATTACATTTTGTTTTGCACGGATCCCTAATTTTTTTTCAAAAATAAAAGTAGCCAAAGTTGCTTTAGCCAGAACAAACAGCGTATGCAACTGCAGATCTAGCCTACATCGATGGGCCTGCGCTAGCGTATGCAACTGCAGATCTAGCCTACATCGGTGGGCTAGCGCTAGCGCATGCAGCTACAGATCATGAGGTGTAAAACCTAGTTCAAATACCGGGCCGGACACTCATTTATTTTTTTTATTTTTACATTACCTATAAGTAAAACTTATTAGGTACTGTTAGGTTGTCAATTGTCGAGTACTAATTAACAAATTAATAATATGGCAACACCACATAGTAAAGAACAATGTATGTAAATGTATAGACTAATAAAATTCTTATCAATTGTGTGATATTTTTCAGATGGCGCTGGTAGAGGAAACAGGCGCGGGTGACGCCGCTGCCGACGATCCCGAGGCTTTACTCAACGAATGGCTCGGCGAACTCACAGTGCTCACTGCCGTAAGTAATATACTTTACATACATTATAGTTGCTTCGTTCGTATTAGAGATTGCAAACCGGGCCCGCCCGGGCCCGGTGCCCTTTTTGGCACCCACCGGGCCCGGCCATTCTTACCGGGTCCGGTATACAAGTTTTACAGTACAGCATAAAAGCATAAAAGATTTCGCTATTTGCTCAATTAGTAATAGTAACACTTAGCCAAAGTTTAAGAAAAAACATAATACTTTACTTTTAGCAAATAAGAATTTGTTTTGTTTATACCAAAGCTACCAAAGTTTATCTATCTATCTAATCTAAGTTCACACCTCATCTACACTCACAACCGTGAACTCGGTGTTGGATTATGAATAATATAGGACTAGTATCTATTCTGTGATAATGGGCACAAAAACTAAGACTACCAACTAACCTTCACTGATGTTGCAACACTTGCAACTAAACACGTGTGGAAAGTACCCACGAATTAGCTGTAATAATACCATAAAGCCGTTATTAAACACTAATAATTACTATTATTAAATTCAGATTTAGATACTAATTTACATGAACTGATTGACTGGATACCACAAAATATGTGACTTAGTGGAATGATAGGTACCTACTCATCAAGACACTCATACATATTATTGAGATAAAATTGGAAAGCGTGGGCTTAAAAGGCATGATTGATGCTGTATCAGGAAGGGAACACGTGTGTTTTGCAGCTGGCGAGAGAGCAGGCGCCCCGCGCTCGGCCGCGAGTCATGGGACAGGTGCTAGACCATATGTTGGGCTCTTACTAAAAGTACACGTCGGCTGGCCTGGCTTGTCTTGTGTTCACATCTCCAATATGTCAATGATTTTATGTACACATACATTTTATGGACTTACTTATGTATGCCGTGCCAAAAGTAGCTGTAGGAATAAATCCTACAATTTTGTATTTTATAATAATACCTACTAGCAGTGATAGCCTTTTTTTGTTAAGGAGGGAAAAAAAATACTTAATCGCACACCCCGTCGTTCGGGGAAACGAACAGAGTAGAGTTGGGCCCTCACCCACTAAATAAACTTTCGCTATACATAATAACGATTTATATATATATATATTCCCGATATAGTAGCGAGATTAAACGTAAACCAGTTTTTAAATCAAAACGAGTTATCAAATAAAAAAGTATTATCAAAATATATTCAGTAGTTATTGCGTGATGTGCCCACAAACCAACAGACAGCAATTCTAAAAATACTGTTATGTGTTTAGAGACGCCCAAAGAGCCTGATAAGGCAGTGGTTTTATAGATATATAGATGACAAGCCTGAATATATTAATAGCCTAGCCTATATAGCTTTTGTTATTGACACTTATAATTATTTAAAAAGTAGTTTAAAAGAAGACGCTTTGATTGTCTGAAATTTATTAGACTCATGAAAACGAAAACTTTCACTATTAACCTCCTGGTTCCATCATCAGATCAGTGCCAAGTTAAATTAAAGTATTGTCATCCAAAACACATTCAAAGTGTAATTTCGATACAACGATTAGAAGTAGATCAAAATTTACTTCCAAGATTCCGTTCCATAACTTTGTTAGTTTCAAATCAGCAAATATAATCATGAAAGTTAAATCTGTAGACTTGTAGAGTATGTCAAGTTTATTAGGCTATTGACCGAGTCCCGGGGGCAAAATTTTGCGATTTATATTCGAAGCCAGTAAGTAACACATCTGAATTTTATAAATAAAATCATTGGTGTATGTGGCCAGAGCGAACGAAGCTCGCGATTATAAACTTGAATTTCAACAGACCTTTTGCCGTTTTCTTAACCTTTTCTTGACATAATTTACTGCTGTAAATATTCACATTTAGGCAATAACAATAACTGAAACTTGGAGAATATTTATATGCACGTTATAGAATAAATAACTTATCCGTCTTAACAATGCAATTTATATATGTATGCGTTTGTATAACGGGTCCGCTGCAGATTAAAGCTTGTTTTTAGGTTATATATCATGTTACCCATATCATAGTGGGATTAAACGTATACTATTCTTTAAGTTCAATCAATAGCTATCAATCAAAAGTTGCATCAAAACCCGTTCAGTAGTTCTTGCGTGATGTGCGAACAAACAAACAGACAAAAAATTCTGAAGAAAAAAGGTTTCTCAGAGACGTCTAATGTATTAAATAATGTATCTATTAGGTTAATATATTATTTTTTTCTTAAATGTACAGACAGCTCTGTTACAGCTTTATAATAATATATGTAGATAGATAGATGAATAGTTAAAGATCGATGGTAAGTTTGGGTGTAGCTGATAGCGTTATTAACTATACTTACATTAATATAATAGAATAGATTTGCTAACTTTAATCCGTAAGAGTGGTAGTGGTGTTGACCAGATTTATTATTCTGGATTCATTAATAAATTATATTTTAAAATGGAAAGAAAGTATTTCTTTCAATAGCGCAGTTTAATAGCGCAGTTATACCACAACGCTGTCCCGCTAGGTACGTAATACAATACCACCGAAGGAATGTAACATAGTACCAGTGGCCCGCCAATAAAGGCGGAGAGACGGCACACGGCGGGTTTCTTTAGTGGGTGAAGACACCACACTACCCTGTTCGTTGCCCCGAATGATGGGGTGTGCGGTTAGGAAATTTTTTTCCCGACTTAACAAAAAAAAATCGATTGGAAATCGCACAGCAAGTACGTTCTTAGTTAGAGCGGAACTGCGTGTACGGTTGCTAAAATTAGTTTACAACGCGGACGTTTTCACAGGCTGTCTCCTAACACTTTGAAAGTATTAAAAGATTTTTATGTTGGATGCTTGAACATCTTAAACTAGAGATAGTCTGAAAATTATAACACCGATTTAAACGCATGGCTCACTGTCATAATGATTGTATAAGTGTGCCTATTCACCAATTTAAGCACGGACCACTGGTAAACTGGGTCTAATAGACGGTCTTTGTTGATCATCAAACTTTTGCCATCAAGGCTTCGCATGTCCATATCGGAAGCTTTTCACATTGTGTGCACTAAAATGTTTTGCTATTGATAAATTAGCTAAGCTACCCACTCAAAAATTGATCCAATAATACTTAATTATCATTTGCATTTATTTAGATTCAGTCGATGGTAATGCGGAGATCGATAAAATGTGTATCCCGAACATCTGTCGTGCGGATTGTTATCCGCACGAGCAGGTGTTTTGTGTTAAACACCTGTTTCACATTTTTTGTTTTTTATATCAACGATTTCTAATACGGTTCCATATAATAAAAAGTATACTGTCAATATTATTTAATGCATATTATTAGTATACTACGTACCTACGTAACTGTGAACAATAATTGTACTACAATAGGTTTGAATCTCTTTAACAGATTTTTCATTACAATAGTAATAGTATAGGTAATAATGTTTAAAAATAGTTTTTTGCTTTTTGTATGAAGATCTTTTATTGTACAGTTAGTTTTTTATATTAAACAAACCGTTGAAATCCTCTGCATAAGTATCACATAATTTGCAGTATGGCAAAATAAGATTTCGTAACTGCAATTAATAAAATATTGTTGGTTTAAAATATAATAATTTTATTTGTGTTAGTATGTTTATCTCTCAAATAAACATAAGTTGTTTCATGATTCGATATTCCGTAGCTCTCTGAGAAACTTGATGGACTTAAATGATTACACGTAGGTATGCGGTAAAAAGGAGAGCGATAAATACGTACTAGGCTATATTGATACCACCCATAAACAGTTCCTTAGGGCACTCCTCACTGAAGATTGGAGAGATTGAGATGATCGACAATTCAAATAGCATGGCTTTGCTAGAGAGTTAATCAATAAGGTAGAGCTGGTATGTTGGAGAGCCCGCCCAGAAATATGAGCTGTTCTCCACGTGAAGCGAAACCAGTGCTTGTATAGCACAAATACCGCTTTGCTCTATTAATTTATTTATATGAGTACAATTCTATGCCTATGTCCATCAGTGGACGATGAAAGGCTGATGGATGGATGGATGGAGTATAATTCTGGCTCGGTAGTAATATTAAAAGTTTGCGAAATAATAGCATTTAACTTTTGCAGTTTCTTATAAAAATAATCGTAATTATTGTGGAATATCGTCGGTCAGGCGGTGTTCATACGAGTACAGTCACGAGCAAGCATGGGGGCGCGTGGTGTGTTTGTGTGTGTTAGAGTACGACATCGACATGAAGCTCCAATGGTGTTTGGTAAAGCAGCAGGCAACACACCCTTACGCACGCGGGCTTAGAATCGAAGGGATTCGCACGCACACAAGCACAAAGCCACGCGTACGTTCACGTTATTCTCGAATCAAAAAGCATAGCGTGCTGTGTCGCGACACACACGTGCGCAAGTCACAAAACACGGTTTGCCTCTTGTCTCCTCTTGCCTACCCCTCCCCCCCTCGCTTTTGCTTGCCCGGCCGCAGCCCGCAACGCGCTTGTGTTGTGCTTCATTTTGTATTTTGTAATACTACAACTCGCTTCACTCATATTGCTCTACTCTAAGCTTAACGCTGAGTTGTGGTCGTGTCCGCGTATGAATTGCGCGTCCTTCGAGTTAGTCTGATAGCGCTCTTTGTTCAACGTTATTACAGAAATATAGACTAAATAGTGTTCAAAAGTTTGTTTGTTTCCAAGTGAATGGATGAGGTCACTACTCCTACACTCTGTGCAATCACAGTACCTAATGTTTAGTGTAGTTTTCCTTAGTGAAATTTCGCGCAGACTGAATTAACTCGTTTGCGTGCCTTACTGCCGAATACAAGAGTGTATTAAATGTGACAGTAACTATAATTATAAAGACACACTGAACAATAGACAGAAACTAGTGTAATAGTTTTAGTGCAGTGATAAAGTGTCCTAGACTTTTCGCACGCTTGCTAATAGTATAGATTGGTGAAATAGCGTTGTAACTTATAGTGCGGTGCAATGTAAACGAAATGATGGATGTCCAGTTAAATGATACAAGCAAGTGGCAAAGAGGAGGGTTTCTGTCTTCTCTCAATAGAAGCTTTCGCTTGGCTAGCGGAAAAACGAGAAACCCTAATACTCCTAATACAAAAATAAAAAGTATGGAGCCAAATATTGATATGTCATCGGTAAGTTATTCGTGCATCTGACGATCGCTGTAATCAGACCTAGAACGTCTAAGTAAATTATTCCCTTTTAGATTTTAATGTATCGAGCTACTACTACCTTACCCAACCGTACCTATGACCTTTAAAACTTATTGTTTAATTTTGATATTGTTATAAGCACTACTAATATTTGTAACGACTATTACGAAGCTGTGATTTCGCTGTCTGTACATATTAAGGATATTGGAGAAAAAAATACTCATCTCGAAACAATATGTTTGTTTGTTACACAACCACGCGAAAACTACTAAACGAATTTTGGTGAAACTTTCTTTGTTGTATAGCTCTTAATATCCCTATATACTTACTGCTATTATGTCTTCTCGCTACAATATCGGGAATCCGAGATATAACTTAAAATCTAGCTTTTGACTGCGGTGGAGCCGCGGCCATACTTTAGTGTCAATATAATTAAAAACAATGCATTTTATTTGTTCAAAATGAGGGGTAGCAAACATAGGGAGAAAGGAATTTTTTTCAACCACTTTAAATTTGAACCTCCAGGCCGGGGTCCACCACGCTGGCCCATTGTGAGTTTACAGACTTCAAGCCTTCGCGAAAATGTCTCACATCAGCCATGTTTTCTATCACCGAGCAGTTATAAATTTGTAAACAAATAGGTACACACATAGGTATGTTCGAATAACCTCGAAAAGTCAAAGGTAGTGTACCGTGACCTTGGACTGGGATCGAACTCGATACCATTGACTTTGCAGTCCTTGGTTTAACCACTAAGCTATCACTTCCACGTACCTATACTACCCAAACTCATTCTAGAAAGCGTTAATTCGCTTTTTTACGTAAAAGAAAATTGACGCGGTAAATACGATATTTACGCGATACGAACGTTTAAGTTCAAATCTCCTCGACTTTGATTGGTTGACATTCATTGTTTACGCCATGTGACATTGTTTGGTTGAATATTTGGTTTTTTTAACCACAAGTGACAAACTACCATACGGTTTATTATAACACTTGCCTTTGCCAGCGGCTTCGCTGCAGCCAAAAGTTAGTTTTTCGGTTATATCTCAGGTTCCCGATGTAGTAGCGGGATAAAATGTCTACCTGTTTTTAAGCAAAATCAAGGCCTTTCAAATAAAAAAAGTTGCATCAAAATCCATCTAGCAGTTCTATTAAATAAATTCTTAAAAAAATCTAGTTTAAATAATTTTCTAGTTTTTCGGTTATATCTTAGGTTCCCGATATAGGTAGTAGCGGGATAAAATGTATACCAGTTTTTAAGTATAATCAAGGCCTTTCAAATAAAAAAAGTTACATCAAAATCCGTTCAGTAGTTTTTGTGTGATGCGCGACCAAACAAACAGATAAACAGACAAACAGACAAAAATTTTAAAAAAATTGTTTTGTGTTTAGACACGCCTAAATAGCCTATTACAGTCATTTTTTTCTCAAATATTTTAAATGTACAGACGTAGATATGTTACAGCTTTATAATAATATAGATCAGCACCACGGTAACGCTCGCGCTTAGGCAATCCCTGAAGAAAGATGAAATAAGAAGCAGAGGAAGCAATGCTGAGGGGATCAGTAGGAAAGGAACGGGGCGACGGTATAACGACCTACAGCCTCCTCACTCGGCGGACAAAACATAAAGAGGAATAGCTATGTATCATTGTCGATATCTGTGAGGATGGTACTTCCGCGTATGAGTCGGCCCATTCACGGGATTAATAAGGCTCTACCAACATGAAAAAAAAACATTGAACAGGACTACGTCTGTCAGAGTAACTAGTTATCAAATATTTATTTACTTAAGTAGGTAATTAATTATTAAGTTATGATTATTTTTGTGCTGAGAGGTTTAAGGTAGCTGAGCATGTCAAGTGCTAAAATATATATCAAAAAAGGTTATATTATTATCAGGGATTGAGATTTATAATATTAAACTCACTCTATTTGGAAGTTATAATGCTAAGGTTTATCTAGAAATCTTTAGTCAAGTGGCACTTATAAAAATTTCAATATACGCATTAGTGAGATAAAAACACATATAAATTATTACATTATTTATTTATAATTGTATTAGGTAATACGTCTCACAAAACGCTGATTTATTTTATCGGATTTCTTTTGAGCACTTAAATAGTGCCGCAATTATAGGTAGGTATACTTACTTAATAATATAAAATATCTATTGCACGCCTCATAAGCGAAGCGTTGAGGAGTGTTCTACTCCCGGTTTACACGGCACAACTGATTTTTCAAACTTAAAATGTCTCTATTTATCATATATTGCACTTGTATTTATCACTTTTGCTTGCTAATTAATTAATTAATAAATGTCACTGTTGTTATTTAATTACAATGTTTATTCATTGCTAGGTCAATCGCCCGTACTTTATTATTTTAGCCATCTTGGATTACCCGTAATATAGCAGTGACTCTCACTATACAGGTTTTTTTTTTTTTGTATTTTTTTTTTTTTTGTTTGTTACCACCGTACGAATGTGACATAGTTCCAGTGGTCCGCCAATAAAGGCGGAGAGTCGGCACACGGCGGGTTTATTTAGTGGGTGAGGGCCCCACACTACCCTGTTTGTTGCCCCGAACAACGGGGTGTGCGGTTAGGTACATTTTTTCCCGCCTAAACAAAAAAAAAGGTAATGTTTTTGTTATAACATAACATAGGAAGTGTTATTGTAATCAATTGAACATACATTTATTTAAATAAACGCATATACCAACTTAAATAATTTAACATGATAGGTACACAGTATCGCTATATATATAATATAGGTACGACACAAAAAACGTTTTATTTTTTATAAAGACAATGCATTCGCACTGTCTCAGGATGTTAACTTTGATTCAGTGATTAATTTCTAAAGGAATATTATTATTGGATCCTCTAAAATCTTTATTCACCTAGTAAATCAATACATTTTAAAAGAAATGATGTATTTATTTATTACGTTTCACCTTAATAATAACTATTGCGTCTATATTGGTTGTTATCATGAGGTCTCGGGTTCGATCCCCGGGTCGGGCCATGATGTTGAGCTTTTTCCTAAAAAAGAAAAATTCTCAGTAGCAGCCCGGAGTTTGGAAATGTGCCCGGTAGACGTCAGTAGGCTCGCCCCCTATTACGTGGGACTTAAACATAGCTGGCGAGTCGTGGGTGTGTAATACACCTCTGCCTACCCCTTCGGGGAATACAGGCGTGATGCTATGTTTTTTGTTATCGGTTGATCTACGGACAAATTTAATTAAGTACTTATATAAATTTCAAACATACTCAATTAATATTTGGTAGGTACTTAAACATTATATTTGATCCTTTGTTTTACTTATTGAACTTTTTTTTAATTATCTCAATGGACTAGATCTTTAGGAAATGTTGTGGTGATATCCATATAGGCATTTTATTGAATCAACGGAAAAAAATAATATTTTTATTGCTTTTATTGGCAGACGAGCCACGGCCCATCTGATGGTAAATGGTAACCGTCGCTCATGGACCCAACTATACCGAGAGTATTGTCAAGCCGCTGCTCACCATTTCACTTCACAGGTATGAAATGAAATAATAAACGGCTATCTCCTGCTACAGCCAAAACGCAACGATGTGCTTCATGGCCGGTCACACGGGAGATGGTGGTACCAACCCGTTTGGGTCCATTACCAAGTGAGTACCTACTCCCACTTGGTACCCAGCCCTACCACCAGTCATGCAATGGATGATAATTGCTTACTTCCCTTAGTCGCCTCATACGACGCCCGTGGAAAAGAATGGGGTGGTGACAATTGTATTCTTAGTCCGTAAATGTAACTTTATTTTTTGTTTATAGGGCATAAATTCTTCAAACGAAGTGTCTTCAGCGATGAGACCTTTGGAAATAGTGGCTCCACGCATTGACACGTACCGATTCTCTATGGCCAACCTCGAGGAGACACAGGATGCGGATCTCGACGCAATACTCGGGGAACTTTGCGCTCTTGACTCCGAGTACGACGAAGAAATTTCTAGGGTTTCATCAGGTACATTAAACAGAAATTCATTTTAATATAACAAATACCTAGAGTATTCATATTTACTTTAATTAATGATGTTATTGTAGCTTTGTCCACAACATCAAAAGGTAGACCAGCAGACAATGGTAACGAAG
Source organism: Leucoma salicis (assembly GCA_948253155.1). Classification (NCBI taxonomy): domain Eukaryota; kingdom Metazoa; phylum Arthropoda; class Insecta; order Lepidoptera; family Erebidae; genus Leucoma; species Leucoma salicis. The sequence continues at coordinate 17,132,021 of OX411803.1, forward strand.
TTACTAGAAGACAAGACAAGGAGTGCAGTGATAGTGCATCCATTATTGTCCGCACTGATTCTCCAGATAATGATTCCGCATTTAGCGACACTGTGAGTTTTTTAAATGTAAAAAAAATCATATATTAAATTTAATATCCAGTTGTAATCAATCGCGTTACTCGTATTTTCAGGTATCTATGCTGTCCAGTGAATCATCAGCATCCAGTAGCACCAGCACGAAATGCAAAGCGCTAAAGATCAACCTTCATCAGACGCAGAAGGTGAAATAAAACAAGTTTCTAATATTTTATGTTCCACGCAGGTGGCATCTGAATAAAAATACTAATATTTGTGGCACATTCCAGGATGCAGGTTTTCAGCAGAAGGCTGATAAAATAAAACTGGCATTGGAACGTATGCGCGAGGCAAACATAAAAAAACTGTTCATCAAAGCTTTCTCTATCGATGGGTCATCTAAGAGTTTACTGGTAGATGAGAAGATGACATGTGGATATGTGGCGAGGCTACTGGCGGATAAAAATCATGTTATTATGGAACCTAAATGGGCAATAGTGGAACAATTGCCTGATTTACATATGGGTAAGTAAAATTTACAAAGATATAGAAAATCCAATATTTTTCATTTATTTAGGTATTTATAAGTTTTATATTCAGTAATATATAAAGTGCCCTTTCTAAATTAATTCATTATCCTAGTAACCCTCTTTATGCCAACTGTATTGGGGTCGCCTTCCTGCTTAACCAGATTTAACAGAAAATAAATTTCCCTACGGAGCGACTGCCTCCGGTCCTCCGTAACTCAAGATAATAACGACAGTCTAAGGTTATGACTATATATTAGAGGGCACTGTTTCAGTATAACTAGTTAAATAGAATATAGTTTATAACTAACTACCACCAACTTTAAAGATACGCGCCGCGGAAATTGTATTAAAATCTTGCCGTGGCAGTCTATTTATTGTACCTAATTTAATTCAAAATATAAGTTAATTATATCTTGTAAGCTTACAATTTATTCCACAGAGCGCGTATATGAAGACCATGAGATGTTAGTTGACAATTTAATGTTATGGACTCGTGAATCTAAAAACAAAATACTATTTGCCGAACGTCCGGACAAAATATGTCTTTTTCAAACCCCTGAAAAGTTTTTGCTCACAGAAGATGATAGAGGTAAGTACTTGATCTATACTATTATAAAGCTGTAACAGAGCTATGTCTGTACATTAAAGATATTTGAGAAAAAATTACTGAATTAGGCTATATAGGCGTGTTTAAACACACAACGATTTTTTTTAGATTTTTTGTGTATTTATCTGTTTGTCTGTTTGTTTATTCGCGCATCACGCAAAAACTACTGAACGGATTTTGATGCAACTTTTTTTGTTTGATAGCTCTTGATTAGAATTAACAACTGGTATATATGTTATCCCGCTTCTATATCGGGAACCTGAGATATTACCTAAAAACTAGCTTTAGGCTGCGGCAGAGCCGCGAGCAAAGACTAGTTGTAAAATAAAATGTTGTATTTAACTTTATCTGTTTAACTTGTAACAAACCTGTGTAGGTTGGTCTAGCGAACACGATGAACACTCGAGGCAGGTCATCATAGATGAATTCTTCGGTCAAAGTGGAGGAGCAATAAGCTCTGTTCCCTCCGTGTCCGGTCACCCAGTACCGCCGATGGAAGGACCTTTGTATCTGAAAAATGATGCCAAAAAAGGATGGAAGAAAATATATTGTGTCTTGCGACCTTCAGGTTAGTTACCATCTTAAAAAATACAACGTTTCGTGTGGCCACACTGTGTTTTACGCTAACGCGACTTGCCAACTGCGAATTAACTGTAGCATTTATTTAGATCAATTATGCAAATGACTTAATCATATTTTATTGTCATATATATAGGACTGTACTACTCGCCCAAGGATAAGGTGAAAACACTAAAGGAGCTGGTATGCTTAGTAACATTCGATACTAATGAAGTTTATATAGGATTGAATTGGAAGAAAAAATATAAGTCTCCGACAGATTATTGCTTCGCCATCAAGCACCCGCGGCTGCAGCAACCAAAGAGTGTTAAATTTATAAAATTTTTATGCGCTGAAGATCAGCATTCTCTTGAAAGATGGGTGACAGCGATGCGTATAGCCAAGGTACGTCATCCCATATTAATATCTATTTATCTATACTATTATAAAGCTGTAACAGAGCTGTCTGTATTTAAGATATTGGAGAAAATATGAATGTATTAGGCTATATAGGCATATCTGAACACAAAGCATTTTTTAGAATCTTTGACTGTTTGTTCGGACTTCACGCAAAAACTACTGAACGAATTTGCGTGAAACTTTGTAGTCCGATAACTCTTGATAGAATTAAAAACTAGTGTATATTTTACTCTGCTACAATAAGCTAGATTTAGCTGCGGTGGAGTAGCTCGAGCTGGCAAAGGGGTAGTATTTTATATATCCATAACACTTACTACATATTCATTCGTATCATCTATACGTATTATAAAATAAATTACCCGGGCAACGCAATAAACTCAAAACTGCTGAACTATTTTGTATGTGCTTTTTACCAATGGATGGAGTGATTCATAAGAAACGTTTTAAGTCTATATTTTACTTAGATTTTGTGTAAATTGACTTAAGTATACCAGTTTGACGTTGATTATTGAAAATATCGAAAAAAAAACGATTGGGAGTGATATTTATGAGGCCGCGTAAAGCAATACACAATAAATAAGGTGGCATATGCCTGGGCGAGCACGTGGGTAGTAGCTAGTACCACCTAAAACGAAAGTTCCCGTGACGTAGTGACGTACAGGGCGCCCTTTATTTTTATTTTAATATCTTTGCAAACCGCATTAAAATACACTATTAAAAAACAAAGAGACAGTTAAAATGTTAATAATCGTTATTTTGTGCTTTACTGCCTACATTTTACCATCACCTCTCCATATTCGATACATAGGTAGATATATCCATCCATCCATCAGCCTTTCAACGGCCACTGCTGGACATAGGCCTCCCCAAGAAATGGGGGATAATGCCGTAATCGCCACGCTTGGCAGGCGGGTTGGCGATCGCAGTGGATGTTGTTAATACTCGAGGGAGTGCTGCTGCCCACTCCCCCGGCATTCCCTCAGTCGGCTCTTACGACTCCCATGGGTAGAGAGGGGTGGGACAATTCTAAAGCCGGCCCCACACGGCACGGACGGTAGATATATACCTACCTTCATTGTACAAACACACGATGACACACGATGAAACACATGATGTAAAACCTTTAAATAAAAAATAAAAAATTATGTGCGTATACTTTAAGAGCTATTTACCAAATAATTATTATCAAAGAAAAACGAACGGCTTTCCATGAAGAGTTCCATTGTCAATCCTCAAGGATCTTCACCGGATTCTAATATATATTATATACCTACTAAAATCTTCCCTGAAATAACAAATAACCCTTTCAAATCGGATCCATAGAATTAATTGAAATGATGACTCACATTAGAATTCACATTTTATTTAGTTTTAAGTACGAGTATAAAACACATTCCAATAAGAATTTTCTATTTTAAATATTAATAAATGTTAGATCGGAAAATTCTCGCAATTTAGTAGGTACCTATTTTGTTAACAAAAATGAAACTTTATAAACTACTTGCATTTGCCCGCGGCTCTGCCGCAGCCAAAACCTAGTTTTTTTTTAAAGTTGCTTCAAAATCCGTACTGTAGTTTCTGCTGCCTTGTAGTACGCGCATGCAAAGGAACAAACACACAAAAAAGCTAAAAAAAAATTGTTTAGTGTTTAGACACGCCTATACAGCCTAATACAGTAACTTTTTCTCAAATATCTTAATTGTACAGACACAGCTCTGTTATAGCTTTATAATATTATAGATAGATATAATTGTAAGCATGTAAAGAAGACTAAATACTGAATCAAGCCCAAATAATAAATACTGTGATAGAATTTGTATTTTCTTAAGCTCAAAGTCAGTTAGATCCGATTCGCCTCGGTCTACTATACGGGTCAAATAGTGAACGTTCTCTTTTTGTAGTCGATTAATAAAATAAATTAAAATTATATATTTTAATGCATAATATAATATTTTCATCTAATTAAACTTGTCTTTTTTAAAGCATGGAAGGCAGTTACTGGAAAATTACCGTTCGCTTGTAGAAGAATTAACACAAGAAGACTTAGATCATCTCGCACATGCACGCTCATGTTCCGTAAGTGTTATTAAGATAAGTCTCCGGAAAGGTCAAAATTTATAATTGCTTACAGCCCTTTCAACTTGCATAAACTAATAGATATCAGTGCGGATAAGATTGTCTATATAAATATATTCTGTAACTTAGAATAAGTTTTATTATTCTAAGTTTACCTTTAAATATATGTGCCAACTTGTTATTTAAATACAGCACATAAACTCTTTATAGAAAAATGACATCTCTCTGGAACTTTTAATTTTTTTGGGATAATAAATGGCTATAACTGGACTATCTGTAATGCTAAACAGGATTACATGTGTGCTCGTACATCCGTCAATGCGGGACGGATGGTAACTCCGATTAATGTTTTAGTGAGTAGGTAGAATAATAATAACGTTGAATTGTGAAAAATAATAGCGAACCGGATTACTGATAATAAAGCTAAAGTTCACCGATACTCACATATATTTTTTAAACAAGTGCTTGTTTGTTTTCTGATTGAAAGTTCGGATGCATAATTTATTTTTTAAATATTTTTTTATTATAAAACTCAATAGCTATATAATATTGAAAAATCTACGTGGTCATCAAATTAAGATTATTGTAATTTTATGCATAACAGGATTAGTATGTACCAAACATCAATCATCCCTGGCAAAAGTAATTAAGCCTATGTTTTTTAAATGCCCGTTAAGTACTTTTTACATTTTTTCCTCCTTTCCAGTGGTAAAGCTTAAATATATATTAGGTATTACATAATTTATATTATTATGATGATTATTTATATTATTAAATATTCACACAGACATTTCAACAACTTCCTCTGGTCTCAAAAAAGTAAGCTTAACGCTTGTGCTATGGGTACCAGATTACGGATATAATATATATATATATATATATATATATATATATATATATTACTTTTTTTTTTGTAAATACATACATATAATAGATACAAAACACCCAGACGCAGTACAAATATCTGTGAGTGGGAATCGAACGCACGGAAGTCGGTTACATTACTAACTACGCCACAAAGCCGTCAGCTCGTCTTATGATGATTATTTATTGCGCAATCATTCTGGAATGAGCTTTTTCTTGCGTAGATAACGTCGATCCCAACTAAAACAAATGGCAGTGTCGCTGCTGGCATCAACAGCCCTGCACAGACTACTTCCAGCAATGCCAGTGTGGCCAACTCTGATATCAGCAGTGGAAGGTTGGTATAAATAGTGATTTCAATTTATTAATACATACTATGTTTTGTGATGTGCTAGTGTTGTGCGTATATCTGTATCCCCATATAGCAATAGCCAAAATACCTTCATGCATGTTTTCCTGTAAAACATGTTTATTATAATTTACCTGTAAAATTGCTGAGTGTGTTATGTTTTTTGTTAAAATTGCGAATTGATGTTATTTATTTTGCTGCATAATTCAGAAATCCCCGATTCTTATCATTATTGTTAATACAATTTAATGTATGCATTATAGTACAATATTAATAATAAAATCGATGATGACGATTGCCATACACAGACACTCCCGCGCATCGTCGTCCAGTTCAAGCGGATGTCTCTCCGACGGCGGTACCGCCTCGGAAAGTGCCTTCGACTGCGAGTTCCCTATGGGTATTAAACATTTATCTTTACAGAGTTTTATAAACGTTTACAAAAGTATCAATTACAGAGTAGGTAACTAAAAATAATAGGCATTAATAATAGTCACTGCATTATCTAGTAATAATATTAAAACAACGTGCTTAGTGTGTTGTTCAGATAATAATTTACAAACATTATTTTAATCCTGCAATTTATGCGTGTTGTTTATTTTGTATTCCAATATGTTTGCAGGTACAATAAAACGAAAACCTTCGATGAAACCGAACATTCCGTTGACTTGGATGACAAGGCAGTTGAAGGAGATGGCGGAGAAAGGAAGCGACTGTGGCGCCGAGGATGAAGGCGGTGGTGACTCTGGTACCCTCACGCGTAGACCGCGACCCACACGGATCGACGATTCCACGCTTAAACGACATCACAACATAGGTCAGTTTATGTTCAAATTTTAAACAACTTTTTGATCATCATAGTTTTCACGATAAACTTTTTAGACGTGATAACGTCTTCTAAATCGATGAACAGCAATCGACAGCACGCACGAAAATATCTCACGGTCCGAAAAAAGTGTGGCGACTGACGCATTGTTTGATGTTCGCGCCCACAAGAGAGCCGCGGGCTGAAGAGCGTCTGCGGTAGGGTATCTCAATTATTGTATAGCTGCACGCGTAATCGTACCTTTTTATATGTACCTAATTTCTTCATTTTCAACCCTTTCATGTCGCTAACATTTGTGAAACTCTCATAAAACATATATGACGTTTTTACGTAAAATTATCGTCCTTAAGTCTACTTTACAGACAACCATATAGTTTTTTTTTTCATATTACAGATTCATCAGACACGGCAGTGTATGGCACTACTGCGATTAAGTCGCGCCTGAGCGCCACAAGCAGTCCTGTTCGTCTTGAAACTTCGTCTCCTTACGGCCACTATGAGAGCATTCCGAACGAGAATACGTACCGGAACAGCGCCGATAGCGGCTCAGCTCTCTACGGTTATACTAAAATATATGAAACGGTACAAAGGCCCCTAGATTTGTCTATTGTTGAAGATCTTCCCCCACCTCCGCCAGTCAACGATGATGTGCCTGACGGTATGTTTAGTTCTACACTCAGCCTTGACTCTTTGCCGCCACCGCCTACGCCACCGCTCGAACCAATCGACGATCTTACAGGTTCACAGCTTAGCTTGCCTCCTCCACCACCAGAACATGCTATGGAAGCTCATACTGGCGCCGGACGTGTACATGATATCGTAAATCAGCTAACAGCTCAGCAAATCGAGCAGGCAGCCCGAGCCGGACAGTCGAGGGTAACGGTGCGCAGTGCTGAACCCAGTCGCACATTCCCACGACAACCTTCTCTCGATAGTGTTCATTCAGAGGCGTCCCGAGTGTCGTCGCTTCACTCGGATTCTAGTATTTACGGCCAGCAAAACGTAGCGTACGGCGCCTGTCTCGCCGAACTACAAATAAAAAAAATAAATAACGGAAGTCCTTCTATTCAAAAGAAATTAAACAATGAACCTGGCAAAGAGCGCACTGGTTCCATAAAAAAAGTTAATTTCGCTGATGAGCTTCCCACATGTTCAGATAGTAAAAAGAATAAGAAAATTTCATTCAATCTGAAAGAGCAACCACCTTCGTCTCCTCGAAAACCACCGCCGCCGAAACGCAACGAAAGTACACGCTTGTCATCGCCAAAGAAACTAGCCGATTCCAATAGTAACCCTCCAAAGGAATTTCTAAGAGACTTGCAAAGGGTAATGCGGAAGAAATGGCAGGTCGCGCAGAAATGTAAACTGGAACCTGCGACCACACCTCACGAGGTTCTCGGCTTTAGGGAATATCCTTTATCGGAAGACTATAAAGAAACGAGTGTATCTATGTGGGTGCAAGAGCATTATGGTGTAGGAATGGAAGATCCTTTCTATGAGAACGTATATGGACGTGAGCCACAGCCCCGTCGCGAGGTTCCAATACCCATAAAAAAGCGTCCTCCGCCTGCACCGCCGCGCCGCAGTGAATCCACACATTTGTCCACACATCCTCACCCCTCAACAATGCAGCCTACAGCCTAAACCGTACGTGGTTTGCGCTGTAGTACATCGTAAAACATGATGTAAGCGAATTATATATTTATTAAAGCTAATGGTGGCAACTCCTTAAGCTACAGCAACAAGAAAATTTGAAAGTTCAGGCTTATGGAGTAGTAGTTTAAGATTGGTTTATGACATTTGTACTATTTTGTGGGGCCGTTCATAAATTACATTACGCTAAATTCTACTTCTAGACTCCTCCCTCCCCTGTCGTCTGACTCGGACACAATTTTTGTGGCCAAACTTGAACCGTCTCATACTTTGTACCTGAATCATTACAATTATAAATGACGTGAACTGTTATTCCTCAGACCCCCTGAGTCTTTGTGGTCACATTTTGTCACACCAAGCTATATCCCCCTTATTTGCGAACATATTTCTGAACGGCCCCCCATGTCGTTGATATATGCTAGTAGGTAAAACACAAATCTGTCCAGTAAGTAGGTACTCACAAGTCTAATGAAACACTAAAAAGCATACTACGTAACGTAAGAGTACTTAATGAAATTTGTATTGCGTTTAAGATTTTTTTTTAATTTTACCCAATACTCGATATTTTCAATGATTTTGACCGAACAAATGTAAAAGGAATTGTTTATTACAAATATTAACGGGCAATCCATCTATCTACTACCTATACCTAGCAATCAACGACCTCTATCAGAGCTTGGCATCACAGTTTAAGAAAGAGGATAGTTGACATGCCAGTAGGTACATAAAATGATTAGTTAATCGTAGGTAACCTTGAGCCAATAATGTGTAGCTCTATGAAGTATACAAAATGTGACATAATATATTGTTGCAATTTTCTAACGTTATTGTATTTTTGGATACAAGTACATCTAGGTATTATGTATTATATAACTTTACAAGACGACCAATTTCGATAAAATGTTATCATTTGGAAGACAGTTGAAAATGATGAAAAGTAATCAAAATGGGGTGCTATTTTGAAAAGGTAAGGTTTGTAATTTGAAGTGTGCAAGTTTACTTTCAATAAAATTTGCCTTACAAGTTGCGTGTCACAGCTAAACCTTTAAAGCTATTAAATAAATATTGCTCGTGAACTTGCAAAATGTTAGTAGCTTGAGATGGAGTTTTGTCAATTTTATATTATGTTCCTAATTATTTATTATATGTAATGTACAATAGAAATACATATTATGTGAATCTCCGGACATGCTACATTTAAGTACCACAGAGTTAACATGTTTGTGATTAGTCACACTTTGATATACTTTGATAATTTTACAGGACTGCTAAGTTATCATACAAATATTGTTGGTGAGGTGACTAAGTTATACAAAAGTAAACTTATTAAAGGTATGATGCGATAAGTATGTAACTATGTAATAACACGAGTATTACAGCGAAATTATATTGGTATAGTATATTTTTTAAACTGCAATGCATTATCAATATGATTTCAAAAATAATATTTTATTCTAAATAGATAATAATATATTATGTATTTGTATAAGTTATTATTGGTTATGAATTAACATGTGAACAAATTGATAAGAGGTTGCTTATGTTTGCATACTTAAATTAATAAAAATAATGCTTAAGTATTTTGACTTACATGTACGACTCTGTGGTCCAAATTTAAATATGAATACTATGTACATTTGGCCAATGAAATTATTTCATTACGAACGATATTTTAATGTTTGTGTACCTCTGTCTTGACATTAGTCTAGTCTTGACACGAAAAGCGTATTTAAATTTAGATTATCAGCGTGAAGTATTACACATGATACATTAAAATAACTGTAATCCACTTAAAAAAATTGGAAACCAACCGCATGAAAAAATTTTTTGTTAATTACAAATTTTTTGTTTGTTAAATACATTTGAACGATATTCAAAACCTTAAAACTTGAGAGAGTAGCGTTCTTGACTTTTTGCTAGTTTAAGCCGTGCGCAAACGGATACAACACTAATTCTTGCCCTTTCCTCCCCCCTTCTACTTCCGGTACAACCACCACCATTGGCAGATTAAGCTTTGGAAGCGTTTTGTAATATTGGCGTTTTGATTGTTGACCGAAGCAGGTCGCTAGTAAAGTGCTTGTGGAGCAAGTCACTTTTGCCGTGTGTTTATAATATTACTATTCACTATGTTGTTTTTTGTTGAACATATTAGAGATACATCATATTATTGAAAGTAAATGGTGTTACCGTTCGTGACAATAAAATAAATAATTCCGTGAAACTTTTTAGAATACAAATAAAGATAAAGTAGAATCATCCACTGCACCGAGGTTAAATAATGAGTTGAAACAAAATTTTGGCGAAGGCAAGATAAAGAAATCTATAAAACGGAAAAATGTAAGATCAGAAAGTTCAGATACAAGTTCTAGTGCTACATCGAATTCGAGTTCATCTAGCCATTCAAACAATGTTCAGGGCCACTTACGGAATAAAGAGAAGCGCAGAAGAACACACGGTAATAGTAAGTAATAACCTTATTTTAACTATGTCCAGAGGCGATAAACGAATTAATATGGGGGCAAAGGAACTAAAAGTTATGTTCTCCAATTCACAATTCTCTGCCCTCGCACTATCTAACAGATGCAAGTGAAACGGGATGGGGTGCGATGTTAGACAGCAAGAGCCTTCAAGAAACCTGGTCCACTTCGAAGCAAAAGCTACGCTGCAATCAGAAAATTCATCGCCATAATAAAAGTTTTACGCGATCACTGTCATTACCTGACATGCAAAGCTCTTGTTCAGTGCGACAACAAAACGGTAGTGTTATACCTTCGAAGCGAATGAGGAACCAAGTCCCAAGCCCTTGTAGACCTAACGAGAAAAGCATTTGCTATCCCTGGATCAGTACAGAATAAATATGAGTACATACCAACTTCCCGGCAATTACAACACGCATGTGGATTATTTATCAACGTCGGAAGTTCCCGCGAGATAGGCACCTTCTTCCAAAAATAACTAACATAATATTCGCAAAATGAGGCATGCCGGAATCGATCTATTTGCCTGCCATCGGGCGTACGCCCTACCGATATACTGTTCTCTCGACAGAACAGATCCTCAAGCCAGCTTTCACGATGCTCTAGGGCTGATATGGGACTTTACACTAGCTTGTGTATTTCTGCCACCTTACCTGATACCGAAGGTGCTTGCTCACCTAAACAAAGCGAAAGGGATTTAATAACCTGCTAATAATTCCACGATGGGAGAAGATATATTGGAGACCAGATCTGAAGAACAGAGCGCTGGAACCCCCTTCACAATGAGGCGCCTATACAAAGTTTTCGTAGATGTCTCGACAGGGCACGACTACCAAGAGCTTCAGAAAGGATCTTAGAAGCCTGGAAATCGGGGTGGGACCCTAGCTTAAGGGATTGGTCGGAAGAAAAAAAGTCGCTCCTCTCATCAGGTCGGGGAAAGTCTACCCTTAAAACATAAGCCCGCCTGGATCAGATGGTTGAAATGGACCAATGCTAATAATATCAATGCACAAAAACCAACCGGTTCTCAATTGGCAAGGTTTTTAGCAGACTTATTCGTATATAAAAAGGCCTATCGTTCAGTACAATCTTAGTACACAAATCTGCTGCCTCTACTTTTTGTGATCCTAATAATGAGGAAAAATTAAGTTTTCATAAACTTGTAAGCAGTGCTAAAATCTATTTCAATAGCTAACCCTAAGTTAGTTAAACCTCCAGTATTAGAATATAGAAACGCTCATGGCATATCTAAGTCAAAGAAACCCTTACACCTCAATCTTCTACGAAGTGTCTCGTCATACTGCAGCGATTCTCCTCTTATGCTCGGGAAGGCGCGTTCATGATTTAACGCTGCTTCAGATTTCACCGGAACACTATGTACATTACGCAAAGCGATGAAAGCATAGTTCTGTGTCTGTGCTCGTCTATGGTTTTAAAACCGATACAGCCAATCACCGACAATCTGGATGGAAACTTAATAGTAACAAAGATAATAAATGTCTAATTCCAGTCCACTGGATAAAACTCCTTATTGATCAATCCCAACCCGTGCTATAATCGCAGGATGGATCAAAAAGTTACTAAAAGAAGCTGGAATTCAGGGCACATCAGGCAGTTTCAGATCAGCAGCGGCATCAAAGAATTAATTTGAAAATGCCCAATTGGACGATATTCTTGTACGAGGCAATTGGAAATCAGCTGATACTTTAAAAAATATTATTGTCGTGAAATTTTTACACCCTATGGAAATAGAGAATCGGTTTCAAATGTTTATTTATTTTTACACTTCATGCAATTTGTATGCAAAGCCGAACATAATGTCAAAGGCATTTACTTAACCAGCCAACTTTGGGTTTGTTTATGAATAAATTTCAACCTATATATTACTACTTGTAGATTATAAATGATATATCTAGTATAATAAAAGCTTCTATTAATGCATAATTTTGATGACAGTTAAGAATTATTAGATCATATTTCGAAAATTTTCAATAATATCTGGAAAATAGGTTTTGAATAAAGGTCAAGTGTGTTTAATAATAGAAACATTTTACCTGTAAAATAAAATGTATATTAAATATACTTATCTTAAAACCTAATAAAACTTAATCCCTGGTTATTGGCATTATAAAAACATGAGCAATCCAATGATTACAAAACGCTTCCAAAGCTCAATCTGCCAATGGTGGTGGTTGTACCGGAAGTAGAAGGGGGAGAGAAACAGTGGTGTATCAGAATCCGCACGGCTTAAACTAGCAAAAAGTCAAGAATGCTACTCTCATATTTTATTAGGTTTTGAATAAGGTAAGTATGTTTATTAAACATTTTATTGTACAGGTAAAATGTTTCTATTAGTGCCATAATCGTTTACTTTGTTTCCAATATTTTTTAAATCGTTTTGTAACACTAACATTTAAAAAAGATTATTGTTGCTATATTATTGATTAAGGATTCATCTTGCGTAAAACTCCATAGGAAATTGTCTGTGAGTGATCCAATACGACACAATTCTGAGGTTCCAACGATACAGATCTGATCATATCATCCGGGAATTGTTATATGCGTTACATTATAAATATTTTTTCTTATTTGATTTCTGGTTGCTGTTCCAATTACTGATGAGCAAAATTAGCTAGACCAAGATCGCACATTAGCAAAAACAGAACCAATATTAGTGCCATAAATAAAAAGAAGACGCACACACACATTAAGCAGGACCAAGACTTACCCTTGTTCTTGTTTGCACATCACTAGTTACTATGAACTAATTAATGTGTAACAGCAAATCTTATGGATTTAAGGTTACTCAATACTACCTCTGAATCTTATCGTATTATGCTGCGTAATACTGCCACCGTTTACAGATTAATTGTAACCTGTGTCTTGGTGAAATTACACAATTTAAACACATAAAAATGTGAACCTTAAGGTCGTCCTTTATCTGTACACAGATTTATTTATACGCTTAACAATCATTTAATGGAGCAGAATGAAAACATACAGAATTCTAATGTGTCTGATCTCACTCAATCATCAGTAGACGTTAAACTTAATCGGTAAACGTTTGGGCTGTGATTATCTCATGTTTGATTTGTTATCTGTGGGCATTTTAGCGATGCAACGAGCGGCATACAATTTGATAGCAAAGAACTAGTTATTTGTGAATACAAAATGTAATAAAATATGATTTAGACAAGAAGTTAATAGCTAAATCTAAATAAAATGTCATCATTGTTTCTATGATTGTGACTTTAATAACCCTTTGAATATTGGTTTTTATCTTTAAATCAAATCGTTTGTTTATAGAACTTTGTGTTAGTGTAATTAATTACTGTTAAGCTATGAATACCTGATTAGATTTAATATTTCGAACATAGAATGCGTATGATTGTGCGTTTAGTTGGTCCCCATGTGAAGGCGCCGAGAAATGAGAATATTTCTACATTCATATGGGGACCAGCTAAGCGTACATTATGGTACTTACTACCCCATTCATTCCTCTAGCTGCGAAGACAAGTGAAGCAAGCATTTGTACAAGAATATTTTAAATCTAAACCGCACGGGGTATGGTGTGGTACCTAGGTGTGGTTAGATCAGAACTATCCATAAAAGGAAGAATATGGCGGTGCGTACTCATAGGTACACGTTTTTACAACAGTGAGGCATCATAACCGAATTTCGGTTCTAAATGTTAAAGATGGTGTGGTGATGTCACAATACCATTGTTCGAAGGAAACCCTAACAAAAAATAACGTCATGTGTTATTTGCATATTGCTATCCTGACATTGAGTTTTAAGAGCAGTAGTTGCAAACTTTAGATCCCGTACACGTATATTCGGCTATTGATTTTGCCGAATATACTCAATATTAATTCAAATCAATATTCGTGGCATCACTACGTGTCTTTTAGGATATAGATATCTACATGAATGCGCTCACATCAGTTAATCCTTAACGTAGTTTTCACTGTGATCTTGAATCGGCTGCTTTCCTGTTTCTCTATCAACCCTACGTCATTACATAAATGTGACTCGAAAACCTTAAAGAATGCTACTTTTTGCTAATGCTATGAAAAGGGCATTACTAGATTGTTTATGCTCGAAGAGCCACTGCCTGCTTTTTTAAAGTGATTAATAAAGGACTAAATTTTCGTGAGTACCTAGGTTCCGTTCAATGAGACGCCCACGTTTCTCTGTGAATTATCACGATAGAGGTAGCTAATAAATTTCGCTGGTATAATACATTGGGGGGGTGTCGAAATTTTCTAATAGAAAGTTTTTTATTGAAATGTTAAGATAATTGGATAATAAACTGAAGAGCAGCTATTATAAATCACTTAAAAAAATTAGACGGCGGCTCCTGGACCATTAAATAAACTACCAGTTATGGATGCATATTGATATTAATTTCGATCTCACTTGCAACTCGCACAACAATAAAGATTTATCCGATTAATTGCTTCAATATTGCATTCCTTTGCGCTTTGCTCTTAAGTGTTATAATTGTAGAAAAATAATTATTATCGACATTCCTAATCTTCATCAATATTCCTGATTTTTCTTGCAGAGTATTGCACATAAGTGAGCTTGTAACTTTTAAAATGAGTTTTTGTTACACATGATATCATAAGGCCATCCCATGCATATTTGTATCACGAAGACTGAACTTTGAATCCGATTTTGACAATAAGTCTATCTCATCCATTGATGTATAAAAAAGAGATCCCATCCCATTATCCTCAAGTTTCTTAATACTCAACAAAGACTCGCCCATCCTCATCGACTTGATGCAGGGTATCTATGTATCTAAATAAATTTTCTAAACTCATGGACTTCAATTATCAGTGCAACAATAAATTCGTAAAATTATTTTTTTGTCCTGTTGATACAGTCAAACCATGTTTACACAAAAGCTTAGTTTATTAGTCAAAGGAAACTAAACGAGTACCTAAATAATGTTTACTTAATTGTACGATAACTTTATACGATATTACAAACCTTTAAACGCTAAGATGAAATTACTTTTGGATTTTATTCCCCTATGGACTCGAGCTTAAGGCGACTTTCATAATGTCAGTGCCATACACGTCCAATAAATTAATTCATATCTTATTGATATTTTACGACAAATGAAACATAATTAAGTAATTCTGATTATCTTGTGTAAGTCTTAAGACTGCTGTTTAGTTGCATAGGTTGATTAAAACAATAATCGGGATGACAAAATTAATCGATTGAATATGTAATCAAGTACTATAAACATTATATAATATGTACTCCCAATATTTAAAATAATAGTAAAATTTTACCTGTAAAATAAAATGTATATTAAACATACTTACCTTATTCAAAACCTAATATAATATGAGAGAGTAGCGTTCTTGACTTTTTGCTAGTTTAAGCTGTGCGGAAACGGATACACCACTGTTTCTCTCCCCTACTACTTCCGGTATAACCACCACCATTGGCAGATTCAACTTAGGAAGCGTTTTGTAATCATTGGATTGCTCATGTTTTTATAATGGCACCAGGCAGGGATTAAGTTATTAGGTTTTGAATAAGGTAAGTATGTTTAATATACACGTAAAACAACATAGCATTAAGCCTGTATTCCCCGAAGGGGTAGGCAGAGGTGTATTACACACGCACGACTCGCCAGCTATGTTTAAGTCCCACGTAATAGGGGGCGAGCCTATTGACGTCTACCGGGCACATTTCCAAACTCCGGGCTGCTACTGAGAATTTTTCTTTTTAGGAAAAAGCTCAATAACATTGCCCGACCCGGGGATCGAACCCGAGATTTCATGATTAGCAGTCGCATACACTACCGCTACACCACCGAGACAGTTAAAAAGAGTTTAATATACATTTTATTTTACAGGTAATGGTTTAATTTTTTTTAAGTTGAATCTAGGCCTCATCGTGCCGTCGCTTTAACGCCGTAGAAAACTTGTGAAAATAAAGCTCGGGGAACGCTTGGCTTCTTTTATTACACCCTGAGATAGCATCTCTACAATTATATTTGACATGTCTGACGAGCATTTCGTTTGAATTTGTTTATGTGGAAGGCAAAGCGGGGGTTTCCTTTTGAACGGGATTCTATATCCGTTCAAAATGTTCAGTATGTAGGACTGTGCCCTGAGCATTTCCCAGAGATTATGGTAATACTTTAGTTGGCCAGCACAAAAAAGCAGATGAGAGTAAATATTTGCGATTATTTTGTCCTCTTCTATCCCGTCGGGATGAGGTAGAGTAATTTTGTCCTTGTATATTTTTTTCGTAGCGCCGGCCTCTACTGCCTGCTGTACCGGAAGTAGAAGGGGGAGAGAAACAGTGGAGTATCCGTTTCCGCACGGCTTAAGCTAGCAAAAAGTCAAGAACGCTACTCATGTTTTATTGGGTTTTGAATATCGGTCAAGTGTGTTCAATAATAATTAGTAAAACTCAGTCGCTCTGATATGAAATGATTCACAGCAAAAATAACTGATGGTAGCTATTAATAATAGCAGTTATAGAATGAGTATTTTAAAACAACCTAGTTATTAAACATAATATAAATTAATACGTGTGATTGTATGTAAAATTAAAATGTAGTTAATATAGACATCGTATGAAATAGATGTAGTATGAGATATTGCGCTCTATACATACCTACCAAGTTATGTATCCAACGTATTGTTGCCCACATGTGTGTGCAATGTGGTTAATTATACAAGTCATAAAATTGTAATGTTTATCATTCTGATGTGCCGCAAGTCTCCTTGGGGACTTTAAAATATAAAGTTATAAGTGTGTATCTACTACTAAACGTTATTATTGTATATAGTACATTATATATTAGCTCTAATATGTTTACAGCAAACTAATAGACACGGGTTAAATTTTCATAATTTGACGTTAACCAAGCATCTAGTTCGATCTGATCCACGTTATAGTAACGCATTTATTAGCATTTTAAATTACTTATGTTTAAATTGTACAGAACAAATTAATTATGATATTAATTTTTTGTATATTTTTTAAAATATAATGAAATTCCAAGGATTAATATGACTTTTTTATTTCCTAGCCATTAATTGCCCTTAATTCAATCATCGTTTATTTTAACGGACTCGCGTCACTCGTCACTTACGGGTGATCTGAGTAATTAGCGTCATAGGTAGTAGGCGGCTCGATGAACTAGAATAACTAGATAATTGATTGCGAAGTAGCTATGGACTACATTAAGAAAGGCCACTTAACTGTTTCGATATCAGCTACTTGTCTTGCTAATTTAATTAATACTTACCTATGTCCCTGAAACATTCATAGAAAAAAACTTAAATGTTTTCTTCACATTTAAAAGTAAATCTTTTGCAACGATCGCACCGGCCGACATTGTTCACATCATCATAATCATATTGTTTTTAAATCGTAAAGATATAATGTCATATGCAAACCAAATTATGTATCCCTTATGGCTTTTTTTTTGTTTAGTCAGGAAAAAATGTTCCTAGCCGCACATCCCGTCGTTTGGGGCAACGAACAGAAGGAAAAATGATCAATTAATGACAAATATATCGTGTGGTGACCATAGATTTATTATGACTAAGAATACAAATGTCATCAGCCCATTCTTTACCGCATATGTCGTACGAGGCAACTAAGGGAAGTACATACTATCATTCATTGCATTAGGTATCTACTGTTGGTAGGGCCACCTAAGTAGAAGTATTATACAGGCCCGAGTGGGTCGGTAGCACCGTCTCCCCTCCATAAACCGCCTCGGAGTGTCTTTTGTCTAGTTTTATATTCAATACTTATAAATACCTTTGCCGTGTGGGGCAGCACCAAGAATAGCTCCACCCCGTCTCTTCCTATGGGAGTCGTAAAAGCCCACTAAGGGATTACCGGGGGACCGGGAAGCAGTGTTCCCCTGTGTACTAAAAACATCCACTGCGATCGCCAACCCGCCTGCCAAGTGTGGTGATTATGGTAAAACCCCCATTTTGGGGAGGCCTATGTCCAGTAGTGGACGATGAAGGGCTGATGGATGGATGGATGGATGGATGACTTATACCTAATACAGGGAAATATGATGGTACGGGGATTCTGGGCTAGTGTGTGTGCTATTACGATTTATTCGTAGTCGGTTACTAGCATTATATTGTATCTTGGATAATAACCAACAAGGTTGTAATTAGCGCACAAAAATAAATATAAAGTACCGATTATTTTGGTCAAAGCACACGGCAATGGTTGACTCCTACTTTGCTAAATGAATTACCAGCCCTCGGTTCTTAGTCTGAGTACCAGCCGAATTAACTAATGCCCAGGGTACCTCACGTTCAAAGGAGGCTTATATCTAATTACAGAAAAACTTATTTCTTTAGCCTCCGCAGTCACAATGGTTGTCGATGATTTATTATTGTGGTTTATACATGGACCTAATAGTTCCATGAGTTTATAACAGATTATTTCCTCTACTAAACAAAATTACGGTCAGCGTCATAAAAGACTTAGCTACTTCTTATTGTTTTTGTTCGTACGACAATCTAATATTCATGACGAAATAAGCCCTTTTCAAAAGACATCCATAGTTAATAATGCCAAAGAAATAGATGTAGACCTTATATTAAAATAGTCTTCTGTGGAGTTAAGTCCGAGTTATTGCGATTGTTAGTTACTTTTTTATAACTGTAGAAGATATTTTTTAATTTACATTTTATTAAAGCTAATTACGGTCAAAGACTAAATTTTTTTATAATCTGCGTGATTTGATATTACGTCCATGTGCATGTCAATGTGATTTGTTTACAATCATTTTACGTTTTACAATAATATTCCTATACTTTAATTTGAGAAATTATTTTTTATTATGTCTTTATCTGAGAAAAAGGGATCAAAAACCAAAAAGCACGATTGCAAAAGCATTCTCCAAGGTAGGTAATATAATTCTATCTGTACTACTTACTATAAAGCTGTATCCGAGATTTATATCTGTTCGTTTCTTCACACATCACAAACAACTACTAAATAGATTTTGATAAAAGATTTTTGTTTGATAGTTTTTGGTTACATTTAAAAGCTGGTAAATGTTTTATCACGCTAATATATCGGGATCCTGAGATATACCCTAGAACCTAGCTTTAGTCTACGGATATGTATCAACTAACAAGAAGATAAAGTCGGCGTAAACTAACATGGGAAATATATTATATCCTGTAGTATTATATTGGCGATGTAAACGTTGATATTAATATTTAAGTACTAGATTAAATTACAATACTATGCAGTATTTACTTTCAACCAGTTGCAGTCCCACTATTAAACTCAGGTCTCCTTTCTGAGGGAGAGGCATTGGTGGATTGGCAGGACTGGCTAGCCTAGGCAGACAGCTGTCGAGCCATAATGAAATTTTCTCAGGCATGTAAGTTTCGTCAAGATGTTTTCTTTGACCGAGCAGTGATAATTTGTAAACAACAAATTATTTCAAAAAACTTCGACAAGTCAGCGGTGTGTGTCACTGTCTTTGCAGACCTTAGTTTGGCCCCTTAGACTTATTACAGTATCATCAATTTCAATATTAGCCTCATCCATACTAATATTATAAACGCGAAAGTTTGTATGTGTGGATCTTTGTTACTCTTTCACACAAAAACTACCGAATGGATTTTAATGAAACTTTACAATAATATTTTATACATCAGAATAACACATAGGCTACAATTTATAAAGATATTATGTGAATTGTCCAAAATATAACGATAAGTGTCAAGTAAGTAGGAAAAAATTCTGTCATCTGCGAGCTATTCTGGCGTGCGCTGCAAACACCGTTAGAGTTACACGTAATAATGTATAGTGGTAATGTTTATCTTAAATAGTGCAACAAAAAAGCCTGTGACAGCATATACGAGTATATCTATCTTTTATGTGTAAGCCATTATCGCCAAAATAGTGACCTATTAATAATAAATGAGGACGAAGTCGCGGGCAGAATCTTGTAACATATAATATGTAATAATTATAGTACCTACATTCCCCGCGGCTTTGCTCGGGTCTTAATATTGTCGATGAAAACTCAATTGCGGATAGGATTCCTATTATAAGCTATATCTAAGCGTCGCCACGCTAATAGCCGGTTATTACCCTTCCTCCACCTTAGATGTATCACATCAAAAATATAGGTTCCGGATAAGTAATCACCAACATATCATAATTAAACTGTCTCCGAAACACGCTGTATCTTATGGTATAAGTATTATTCCGATCGGTTCAGTAGTTTTCGCAGTATAACCGAACAAAAAACAGGCTCTTCATTTATTAGTATAGATGTATGTATTTACTTTAAACTATACTGTGGTTTAGCTTAAATTATCAATAATATAATCACATTTATAGAAGATAAATGTGGGTGCATCAAGATCGAAGGTCACTTAGAAGACGTAAAATGGACAATGAAGCCTCGAATGTACCGGCCAAGTCCAGGTTCTTTGGCACTTGGGGATTGGTCCGAAAATACCTACATCTGGTTACACTATGTAGAAAGTTCTGATGGTATGATACCTGATGATGATGTTCTTATGTGAGTATTATATACTAAATAAAAGTGTATTTCCTTACTATATAGGCTACATTATACTATAAATATAGTACTTTTAGTTGAAAAAACATGCATGCAAACATCCCCGAGTTGTAATATTCACTCGGTCAGAATTACATATATTTCTATGTTACAATTGAGTACACGTAACATACAATTAATTCGAAAACATATAGTACGAAAATATATAGTAGACAATTGTCTGTCCATGTAACGACACACTATGAATATACTATGCCTAACACTAGGCCGCATCTACGCTATAAAAAAGAAATGTGAAATGAAAAATGATTTTAAAAGTTTGCTCTTCAAAAGGAGCACCGATACGCGTTACTGGGATATTCACGACGTGCAGCGCTATTTTCTGGCAAATGAGCACTGTGACAAAGTGATGTTTACCTACCAATACCCCAACCTGCAAATGTCCTCTAAATTGGGGGACTACCTGTGGAGGGCTAACACAGCAACGAAGCTACCGTCGAGGCTATATCAAAAAGAATTACACCGGGATCTGACTATCACACTCAAGGTTAATACTTTAATTTTATTATACCACGAGCAACTAATCACCATTGTGTGATAACTGATAACTAAAGCGGCTTGTGGCGGAGGTAGCCGACCTTGGGGCGCGAAATGAGCGCCTAGAGACAACGGTCGAGGAGCTGCACCGAGGGATGGCCAATATGAGAGCCGAACTTGGGCTCCCAGAGGCCATCCCGAGTGCTTCGGACTCCATAATGCGGGTCGAGCCTAGTCTCCCCGCGACCGCCTCGCCGTCGCCGCCGCGCCTCCGCCCCGCCTCGGCGACCGCCTCGGCTCCGTCTGCCGCTCAGTCGGGCCCTGTAACCGTGCTGGAGGATGAAATGCTCCGCGCGGTTATCGACCGCATGGATGCGGTCTTTGGTCCGAGATTTGAGGCCCTAGCCGCAAGATTGCCGCCGGAGCCCCGACTTCGGCCGCCGCTTGCGGCTGATAAAAGAAGTGTCGCACCGTCCTCGGCACCGACACCCCTGCCGTGCCAGGGAGGGCATGTCTCTTTTGCCGCGACGGCGGCCAAACAACCGGCGGCCAAACCACCAGCGACAAAACCTTCGCCGGCTCCTGTAGGCCAAGGAAAGGGGCAAAAGAAATCTAAGAAAAAGGACAAGGCGGGACAAGCCCCGAGGGGTCAGCCCCGAGAGGAGTTCCCGCCTCTGCCAAGCGCCGCTGCGCCTCCGCGTCCTGCTGCGCCGAGACGAACGGTCGCACCCTCACGGGCTGCGGCGGTCGCGCCCCGTGCTCCCCCCGCCCCTGCCACTGCTACGTCCTCAGACGGGGACTGGCAGGTGGTTGGGCCCCGGCGATCCCGGGCCAAGGGTCGCGGCGCTGCCTCGGAGCGTGAGGCTGCGCCAATAAATCAGAGAAGGGAAGCCCCGAAGCCGCGGAAGAGGAAGTCACGGAAACTGAAGGTCCCGAAGGCAGCTGCGGTAGTGATCACCGTGCTGCCTGAGGGAAGAGAAAAGGGCCTGACTTACGAGGCCGTCTTGAAGCGTGCCCGGCGGGAGATAAACGTCTCCGATCTCGGGGACGTTTCCGCTCGCTCCCGCCAAGCCCGGACAGGTGCTCGGATCTTCGAGTACCTGGGGCCAGAGGGCGCCAAGACGGCCGACGCAATGGCTGCGAGGCTGCTGGGCCTGTTCCCAGAGGAGAGTGGTGTTCGAGTCGCCAGACCCGTGAAGTGCGCCGAACTGCGCATTTCCGGGCTGGACGATTCCGTGACGGCGGAAGAGATCCGGGAGGCGATTGTCTCGAAAACCGGGTCTCCCAGCAGCGCCGTCCAGGTGGGCACCATTCGCCCAGGTCCAGGTGGTGTGGGTGCCGTCTGGGTCTCGTGCCCTGTCGCGGCGGCCAAGGATTTGGTCGCCGCCGGTAGACTTCTGGTGGGCTGGAGCGCCGCGCGGGTAATCGCGCTGGAGCCCCGGCCTGCCAGGTGTTACAAGTGCATGGCGGTCGGTCACACCCGGCCGCTGTGCACAAACTGCTTCGACTGCAGCGGGCTTTGTTTCCGCTGCGGTCAGGCAGGGCACCAGGCGGCTGCCTGTTCTGCCACCCCACACTGCCCCGCGTGCGCGGCGGGCAATCGCCCCGCCAACCACTGTATGGGGCGGGTGGGGTGCAGGCCTCCGGCCAAGTCAGGCCCTAAGAGGGGGGTGGGCAGCCAATCGGCCCCGGCTGCCCAACCCGGCGCGGCTGGACCGCCGCAGCGCATGGAGGGGGATAGCGTGGTCCAATAACGGATCACGACGCTATCCTCCTCCAGGGGAATCTCGGCCATTCCGCCAGGGCGCAGGACCTCTTCCTGCAATCCATGGCGGAGCGGTCGATCGGTGTTGCCGTAGCCGCGGAGCCCTACATAGTCCCGGATCGCCCCAATTGGGCGGGTAGCGGGGATAGCTCCGTGGCGGTCGTCGGCTCGGCGGCGCCGCATTCCCCGCCCTTGTCACTCAAAGACCAGGGTACGGGATATGTGGCGGCCGAATGGGGAGGGGTCACGCTGTATGGCGTTTACTTCTCCCCTAGTCGTAGTCTGGCGGCTTTCGAGGTCTTCCTGCACAACCTGGAGACCTCGATACGGCGTATAGCACCGAGCCCTGTACTCGTGCTGGGGGACTTCAACGCCAAATCAACGGCGTGGGGGTCCCCCAGGACGGACCCCCGAGGTGCGGCGGTCCAAGAGTGGGCGGCAGCGGCGGACCTCGTGTTGCTCAACCGAGGGTCCGCCCAAACGTGCGTGCGACCCTGGGGCGGGTCGATAGTGGACCTTTCGTTCGCTAGCCCCGGTGTTGCCGCACGCGTAAGGAGCTGGCGGGTCCTGGAGGAGGTCGAGACCCTATCTGACCACAGATATATTCAGATAGAGGTCTCCCGGAACCTTCAGGGCGCCAGCAGGGGTCACGCGGCCGACAGAACTCCCGCTTTTCCGCGATGGGCTGTGGGTAGGCTCGACCGGGACCTGCTAGTGGAGGCGGCCATTTTTTAATCTTGGCTGCCTCCCCCCCTGACGGAAGACGTGGACGCCGAGGCTGGCCGCATTCGCGGCATGCTTACGCAGATCTGCGATGCGGCCATGCCCCGTGTGCGGCGCCCGCCTCGACGGAAGGGGGTCTACTGGTGGTCCCCGGAGCTGGCGGACCTCCGTGCGGCCTGTATTCGTGCCCGGAGGTCCTACACCCGCAGCCGCCGTCGCCGAATCCGCGACGAAGAGCGGGAGGGCCGGCTGTATGCGGCGTACAGCAGTGCGCGCGCCGCGTTAAAGCTGGCCATCTGTCGCGCCAAAGATGCGAAAAGGCAGGAGATGCTGGAGGGTCTCGAGCGTGACCCCTGGGGACGCCCGTACCGCGCGGCGCTTAACAAGCTCCGCGCCCAGGGCCCCCCCCTTACGGAGACCCTCCAGCCGGGCTTCCTCTCTGAGGTGGTCGAGGGACTTTTCCCTTCACGGGCGGTGCACACGCCCCCGGTCATGGCTCCGCCAGATGATGACCGGGAGGCCCATGACGTGGAGGTACCGCCCGTGACGACGACGGAAATGGGGGCGGCGGTAGCGCGTATGCGGAGAGGCGCCGCCCCCGGGCCGGACGAGGTTCCTGCCCGAGTGCTGGCCCTGGTCCTCGACCATCTCGAGCCCCGCCTCGGGGGACTGTTCAGCGCTTGCCTGGTGTCCGGACGGTTCCCTGACTGCTGGAAGGAGGGGAAGCTCGTGCTCCTGCCGAAGCCGGGACGGCCTCCGAATACAGTCTCGGCCTTCAGGCCCATCGTGTTGCTGGACGAGGTGGGCAAACTCCTCGAGCGGGTAGTCGCTGCCCGCATCGTCCGGCACCTAGGAGCGGTCGGCCCCGACCTGTCCGACGCCCAGTTTGGATTTCGGGCGGGTCGGTCTACGGTCGACGCCATTCTGCGCCTGAAGGCCGCGGCTGCGGAGGCCGTCACCTCGAGGGATGTGCTGTTGGCGGTGTCGCTTGACATCGCCAACGCCTTCAATAGTCTGCCATTCGGCTGCATCAGGGAGGCACTCCGGTACCATGGAGTGCCCCTCTACCTAAGGCGGCTGGTGGCGGACTACCTCGACGGCCGCAGCGTCCTCTTTGTGGACCGGGAAGGGGACGTTGTAAGGAGGGCTATGTCGTGCGGCGTCCCGCAGGGTTCGGTTCTTGGGCCGCTCCTGTGGGACATCGGCTACGACTGGGTCCTCCGTGGCCGGCTCCCCCCCGGGCTGGGCGTAATTTGCTACGCAGACGACACGCTCGTCACAGCCCGGGCTGGACCCTCGAGGAGGCGGCAACGCCGGCCACCTCAGGTACCGCGGAGGTGGTCAGGCGGATTGAGGCGCTGGGGCTTAGGGTGGCCCTTGAAAAGTCGGAGGCCCTACTGTTCCATGGGCGCCGACGGGGCCCGCCCTCCAGCGCCTCGATAACGGTCAATGGGGTGGGCTTGCCAATCCAGGCCCACATCAAATATCTGGGCCTGGTATTGGATGGACGGTGGCACTTTGACGAGCACTTCCGCCGTCTTGCGCCAAGGCTCGTCAACACGGCGTCCGCCCTCGGGCGACTTATGCCGAATTTGGGCGGACCGAGTCTTGCGTGTCGACGACTCTACGCGGGGGTAGTACGGTCGATGGCGCTGTACGGGGCGCCCGTGTAGGCGGAGTCCCTGGCCGCTCGTAATAGCGCCCTTCTGTGGCGTCCACAGAGGGTCGTAGCGGTCAGGGCAATACGCGGGTACCGCACGGTCTCGACCGATGCAGCCTGCGCGTTGGCCGGAACCCCCCCGTGGGATCTGGAGGCGGAGGTGCTCGCCGACGTCTATCGGCGGGCGTCGACGGAGCGGGCGGGGGGCAGCCGCCCCTCGCCGAGCGTAGTGTCATCGTGGCGGGAAGATGCCCGCCGCGCCACCGTCCTAAAGTGGAAGTCTCGGCTGGAGACGCCCCGAGCCGGTCTCTGGACCGTGGGGGCGCTCCGGCCGATCTTGGAAGAATGGGCAGGGCGGCAGCACGGGATCCTCACCTTCCGGTTGGTGCAGGTTTTGTCGGGGCATGGTTGCTTCGGCAAATACCTGCACACGATCGCAAGGAGGGAAACGACCCCAGGCTGTCACCACTGCGACTGCGACGAGGACTCGGTGCAGCACACGCTCGAGTCGTGCCCGGCATGGGATGTGCAGCGCCGGGAACTCGTTGCAGTCATAGGCGTGGACCTGTCGCTGCCGGCCGTTGCGCGAGCGATGGTTGGCAGTGACAGGGCCTGGACCGCGGTCGCCGCCTTCTGCGAGGCTGTTATCTCGCGGAAGGAGGTGGCGGAGAGGGCCCGTGAGGAATCCTCCTTCGCGGACCCAATTCGCCGCCGGCGCGAGGGGCAGCGTGCGCGCGCTTACTTGCGCCTGATGCCGCCCTAGCCGAGGCTGCGGACGGTGGGGTCGGGGAGTACCCTGCCGTCCGCGGAAGCCTACCGCGAAGGTGCGACGCCCAAGTGCGCGAGGCGTCGCTCAAGAGAGGGTGCCCGTAGGGGCTGCCGCCTGCGGATCGCGGTCGTAACGACGCGGTACCCGTGATCCGCCGTAGCAAGGGCGGGTGGAGGCGCACGGTGGGTTTTTAGTGGGTGAGAGCCCCATTCACCCCGCTGTCTCCCCGGGCAGCGGGGTGTGCGGTAGGACATTTTTGCCCACCTAAAATAAAAAATAAAAAAAATAAAAGAAAATGTTAGTGTATTAGTCTTTAAGACGATTAAGCAACGAGGCTAGCCACATATATGGCTTTGTATAACAGCTCGGTAATAATTGCCTAAGTTAATATAAAAGAAATAATATTACTAAATTCTA
Source organism: Leucoma salicis (assembly GCA_948253155.1). Lineage (NCBI taxonomy): Eukaryota > Metazoa > Arthropoda > Insecta > Lepidoptera > Erebidae > Leucoma > Leucoma salicis. The sequence goes on from OX411803.1 coordinate 17,158,872, forward strand.
GAAAATGGAAGCCCATGAAGATCCATTCGACCGATTGATAATCTCTGATCAGCTGATAAAATTGGACCGTCTAGATTTTTACAAAAGAAAGACGTTTTTCCGTGTGCTATTAGATGTAATGAGGTAAGAATATGGAACTTTATGATATGAGAACATCATTGGGGCAAGACGGAGTAATGTATAGGTACTTACCTAATATTATTGAATCATTTACATTCAGTGTAATCGTTACAGTCGCATGTAATTCACGATGTACCTATTATTTAAAAATTGTAAGCTAAATAGATTTTATATATGTATATACATCTTATATGTATTAGAAAGTAATGTAGTGAAGAATTTCTTTAAAAATGGAATGGAAAGTTGGCCTTTCTTCATGACAATGGCGGATGAGTTGACATGGGATTTTGTATCCTTAAGGGCAATGTTAAAACTTAGACGCCGACAAAGCCGATGAGATTGTTTTTAATTATTTATAGTGGCAGACGAACCTCGGCCCACCTGATTATAAGCTCAGACCACCTTTTTTATTTGGTCTGAGATCGTAAGTATTACCGCAGCTCATGCAGTCGACAATACAAGAAATCCTTCCTTAAGCCGCTGCCACCACTTCATTTCTCGGATGGCATTGATGAATGGACGGCTCCCGCTACAACCAAAACACACAGAGATACTTGACGATGGTACCGACCCGATCAGGCCCGAGAACAAGTGAGCACTTTCACTTAAAACCCAACCCCACTACCAGTAATAGGTATCGGTGATAACTGCTTGCTTCCCTCAGCTGCCTCGTAGGTCACCCGCACGAAAGAATGGGGTGGTAACACTTGTACTGTTAGTCCGTAATGTCTTAGACCGTTACCTGATGGATAAATGCTATGTTGTGCCTATTATATGCAATACTCACTTGAGTAGTACTTACTAATGAGGACGATGTCCATTATAGTTTACAGAAAAATCTTCAACTGGTGTCATTCGAGAACATGCGCTGTAAAAGATTAGAAGGTGTTCGCCTGATTCAACAGCTCGCTTGTTTTAACGCAAAGTCTCTAAAATATTTATTCCTCTGGGACTTTGTCTTACAAAACGAGAACCCTTTACTTATAAACTACAGTTATATTACCGGTATGTAAAAGTGTTCTAGTCTTCCAATAGTGAGTTTATGCTTTATAAATAAATAAATGTTCACGGACATTTCACTCAACGTCCTCTGGTCCCAAACTAAGCTTAACGCTTGTGCTATGGGTACCAGATTACGGATATAATGCATATAATAATTATTTTTGTAAGTACAAACACCCATATACAGTACAAATATCTGTGTTCATCACACAAATAATTGTCCTGAGTGGAAATCGAACCCACGACCTCGTGCACGGAAGTTGGTTACACTACCGACTACCACATACCTAATTGCAATGCTGAGTTTGAGTTTATAGGTGCAAGCAAACTATTCTAATTATAAAATGGGCACTGTAGTTTAAACAAATTAAGAATGTCATAAAAGCAATTTTGGCCGGTAAAGTGAAACGTCCAATGGAAGCCTGTGAGATTTTTACGCAGGCTCGTGAAGCTTAACCCGCAATGGACTATGGTGAAAGCTCTCATGAAGGTGAAAATTAAAAAAACTAAACAACAAACAGTGTCGACTGTAATGGGTTGTGAAAATAGTTTCTTTTTACGTATATTTGTAATAAGGAAGAAAATTATTTACGCTCACAATGATACGCTCACATTTGAAGAATTTGTAAAAGATTATTAATATCTTGACATTGGCAAAAATGTATTTAAAAACATCACTGCGGAAACCATTCACTTAGTTAAATTTCCACATTCTTTATGTCCTTTCGTAGAGTCAGCTCCCAGGTCATGAGCTTCAGGCATTATTGCAGTAGCTGTAGAGTTACTTGTACTTCTATATTCAAAATTGGGTAAATGTTTCTTAGCTGCCTCCACCGTGGCCCTCAATCGATTGTAACCCACGGAAGGAGCAATACGGCTTTCTTCCCGACATTCTCTAATAAGATTTTGCATCACGTCTTCAGCTAACGGCTTTACTAATTGTGAAGATTTTTCAAAGTGTCGCTTCAGGTCACCTTCTACACGTACCAGTTTTTCTTTATTTGAATGCGTTCTCCAGGGACGCTTAGGATCTTGAGATGTAGCATCTTTGTTTTCTGTACATGGTTTTTGGACACTAAAAAGAAAACGTTTAGTAACACAAGATATCACATCTGAATATCGTTTTAGTATTTGGCGGTAATAATACAAACCGTTTGCTTTCAGATAATAATTCTCTCAATTTTCTGTCATTTTCCTCTAGTAACTGAGGATCTGCTCTGTAAGGGTTAGTCATTTCATTTGGAAATTCCTCTTGTTCTATTTCAGCTTCCACTTCTTTGTCAAATCGCTTGTGAAACTCTTTTATGAGCTCGGAACATCGTTCTGTGAGTTTCACTTCAGGCACTTCTATTTCTTGTAATAGTTTACTTATTTTGATTTTGTCTTCGTCGGTCATCATTATTGATGAATATAAAGTTTGTTTGGTTACGTTGCTTTAGTAACAATGCCGTGATTGGTTGTGTAGGCAACGGTGACGTTACGACACATCACGACGACATAATATAATTATCTATTGATTATCTACCAAAGAGAATATAACATATTTAAAACGTTTGTAATACCTATTGCTACCTATTTCATTATGTAATATAACTACTTTTACGGAATCTATCGCATTTATTTGATTTTCTACTATCCCGACGTTTTGAATACCGTACAGCATCTATCGTCACAGGTGAACTAAGATGTTGGACGTCCAATAGTTGATCAATTGTTAAAACAGCAATAGCAAATATAATATGTCTGCATAATTATCCTGTTTGCCACAGTTGACGCTTATGTGTAGAACAAACCCACAGTAAAAATTAGCTTTTCAAATTGCATTTTAAATTATTAATTATTAAATATTTCAACAATTGTTGCCTATTGAGTTTTCTTGTCGGATCTAACATAGTGAGGCTGTATCTGATTCAGTGGTAGCTTTATAGCTTTTAGTTTCTGTTTAAATAAATATCTAATCCTCCTCCCTCCTCCATGAGTCGTAGTCCCCATTACTGGGGGTCGTGATCCCTTTTTAGGAGGCGATCTTTAATTATGGAGCGTCATCTCCATCACTTGCTGGCAATTTTTAAAGCTTTATGGACTGGAGTGTCGAGTATGATGGTGCGGGTCTGATCCGACCAACGCATCAGGCAGCTATCTCTAATAATATATTCGCACTTTCTAGTAATTTTCAGTTATTTACCTAGAAGTTGCCTCTCTTCAAAATCCTCAAATCAAGTAAACAAGATAGATTCCGTAAACGTAGGTAGATTTATTTTATAATGTGTAACATTCGCGTAAATATCAATAAGTAGTTATTTCATTATATGCTTTGCACCAGGAAACTTATGTATTTTGTACAATTTCGTAAATGGTAATAGCTATAAGTTTAAGAACAGCTATAAGTTAAGTATTGGATACCTACGTCCATATAGAAAGGAGGTAGCGAACAACCATAATTAGTACCTACACAAATTAATTATAATAATTACCTACGCTAAATTGCTAGCTAATTTAATTATATAGGATGTTTAAAAAGGTTAGCAAATGTTTAAACGATTTTCTTATTTCGAATATTTGCTAGAGATACATGTTGATACATGTATGTTATATGTCTATTGTGACTATCGCCACGCGTCTTCTTAAAAATCATAAATGCTGGTGGAATTGACATATTGGCTTGTGAGTTCTAGACTTAAACTAGCTTATATAAATATTAAAGTTGCCTGGATGCTGAAATCGCTGAATATACGAATTTTTGAGCCTTTGCGAGAAAACTCTCTCGAGAAAACGACTTTGATCATTTTCCAAACCTAGCCTGTGTGCTTTCGCAGCCGCATTGTAATTTCAAAAAGCCACAGGCGTAGAGAATCTGTCCTTTTTTTATGTTAAGGCGGTAAAAAATGTTCCTAACCGCACAGCCCGTCGTTCGGGGCAACGAACAGGGTAGTGTGGGGCCTTCACCCACTAAAGAAACTCGCCGTGTGTAATCTCTCCGCCTTTATTGGCGGGCTACTGGAACTATGTTACATTCCTTGGGTGGGTAGAGAATCTGTCCTAGAAGATTCTTAGCATTATTAAATATTTATATAAATATCCGATTTCTTGAATTTTCAGGTTCTGGTCTATATTTAGATAGAGCTAATACTAAACAATGTTTTCTTCGAAGTCTCGGCGAATTGCGAAATCTACGCATTCTTGCTTTAGAATATTCACACATAGCCGATGGTACTGGAGGGGCCCTGCTATCATTGTTGCCCGTGATAAAAAGACCACATTTTCGATTACAGGTGAATTATAAGAATTATTGTGGCCTGTTAATATCTTCCCTATGAAATTACTTTTAAAACAATTCTAGGAGTTAGATACTCAATTTGTCCTGGATATGTGAAGGTGGTATGCGAGTAATGTACTCGTAAGTTGTACCTATATTCCTGTGGATTATAATTTCTTTGTTCTGGATTTTTTTTTATTTATATAGCGATTTTATGAATTCTTTTTGCATTAGGTTCAAACAAAAAAAAAACTGAAAAAGAAACGAGCTTCTTATTTACAAGAATAGGAACCCAAACAAGTATGTGCAAAGTGCGCATTCCTTGCAGGTGATGGTAGGTTATGTGCAAAGTGCACATTCCTTGCAGGTGATGGTAGGTTATGTGCAGTGCACATTCCTTGCAGGTGATGGTAGGTTATGTGCAAAGTGCACATTCCTTGCAGGTGATGGTAGGTTATGTGCAAAGTGCACATTCCTTGCAGGTTATGGTAGGTTATGTGCAGTGCACATTCCTTGCAGGTGATGGTAGGTTATGTGCAAAGTGCACATTCCTTGCAGGTGATGGTAGGTTATGTGCAAAGTGCACATTCCTTGCAGATGATGGTAGGTTATGTGCAAAGTGCACATTCCTTGCAGGTGATGGTAGGTTATTATTGCTAAAGTTCCTAATTGCTTACAGTTGATTTGCCGAGAGAGTCACATACCCGGCTGTAAGGACGCAGCTCTTGGCGCAGGTGGCTATGATATCCCGGACACAGCATGGAGACGAGTCGTCATAGCCTGTCCAGACCTCTACCTACTAGTGGCTTTTTGTTAGTCATATAATATTAATCCCAATCTCATAATGCTTTAGAATACTTACCACACAATTTTAGCCACAAAATGAAACACAAATCATCACATACTAGCAGACCCGATAGACGTCGTGCCTGAACGCTGGCATTTCGTTTGAATGGAATAATTTATTTCGATATTTTGAATATTTTGATCTATGTTTTAGCACTTGACATGGTCAGCAAAAACGAACAAATTATTTGTGAAAGTGGAAAAAGAGAGCTTTACTGCGAGCAGGATTCGAGGGAAGGTTCGGACGTAGGTTCGAATCCTGCTCGAAGCAAAGCTCTCTCTCTTTTTGCACTTTCTCAAATAATTGGCACATTGATATTTTGTTAATTTCTTCATTAAAAATGGTGTGTAGCATGAATTACGCATATTATGGAACTCCGTAACAGTAACCGAAAATACCGGATTTGTGAGATAAAAAAATGTCTGTAATCGAAACTGATATTACATTTTTGATTAATTTAGAATAGGCGAGTCTAGCAAGTAATTGTGGGATTGCGTTACAAGTTAACATTTAAAATATTTTCCTTTACAATTCTTTAAAAAAAATAATGTCTGTATATTTTACTTTTATAATTCTAAAAAAAAAACTGTACGTAACCGAATCTATCCGTAAAAAAATTAACCGTATCCGAAACCGGTATAATATTATTCCTATATTCGTATCCAGATCTGAAATTTCATATCCATAACATCCCTGTTGTGAATCTAAACCATCCCGGAACCTACTCAAACTCACACCTAACTTAACATTTCATTAAAATTGTTCAGCGCTTTAATATGAGTTCACTGAAATACACACGTAGGTATAGAAGAATTGTATAAGTACTCGTATATAAAAATGTATAGACTTCCTGCTGCTAGGTTTCGCCAGTGCTTTAGCAAGTGGTGATGGGTGATGGCTAAGACTAAGTAGATATACTAAGTAGGTATCAGGTGGACAATTGGCACGTCTGTTGCTATGAAATATTTTTTACTCTTTATGAAATGCTCCCATAAGAGTACATAGAATATCGGTGAAAAAATATATAGAATATAGATAATAATTGAATTTTAAGGTAGACAGTACCTGTTTTGGTAAGACATTGTATTTACCGCACACCCCACACTCCAGAGACAATAGGGTTGTGTGGGGTGCTCCCCCCTATAAACGCGCCGTGCGCCCTACCTGCCCGTACTCAGGGGACCACTGGTACCGCGTATATTCGCTCCAGTGGTACGACATCCCCGCGCACCCCTTCAATTTAGATCGTACCTGTTAATTTTTTTTACATTAGCATTTAAATATTTGATCATCTTATGTTATTCATATAGTTCGAATTCGAGACTACGACAATATAAGACGATTTTTGTCACCAAGTATGGGTCTGCGAGAAGTACATTGGGCTCTAGGCATAGATCTGAAGATGCAACAAAGGCAGGACTCGGACTTTAGCTGCTTCGTAAGACATCTGGCATTTCGCTATGCTGACACTTTAAGTATGTAATTACATTAATTTAAATATATTTTTTTACATCTGCGCACGTACAGATACATCACACACACAAACACATACACACACACAAACACCCACACATACACACACACACAAACACATACACACACACAATTTAAAGCTCATCAATGTCCATAGTATGTTTGTACGTTATATTTTAATTGTCTTTTTACCTTTTACTTTTTTTTCTGTCATATTCATTATATCTTTTTATATTATAACGTGATTTTATGTCTTTGTTGTACTAAGGAGGAAGACACTGACTCCACACACAACACAGGTTATAAAAATACAAAAACACAAACAAGTAAACATAACAAGCTGCAAGCTGCCGGTGATTAGAGCTCCAGAGTAAGGAACCTCCTCACAATACGTGCCGTATCGAGGAGTACTGCCTTTTGCATCAAGCCCTTAAGCCAACTGTCCAACGAGAGTCTCATTAGGTGTTGGTCGAGACTCTTGGCAATCAGTCCATTAACCGATATGACTATCGGAACAATAATTGTTGAATCAACAATTATTGTCCCACATGTCGGTAATCTCGTGAGCTAAATCCAAATATTTCATTTGCTTTTCTTTTTCAGCATTCACGAGATTCTCGTCATGCGGAATAGTGACATCAACAATTACTGCACGGCGCTCTGATCGGTCTATCACCACTATATCAGGCTTGTTAGCAACAATAGTCCTGTCAGTAATGACAGGAGAACTGGGTCGGGCACATATTTATAGTATGCCACTTCAATTTCCACCAGATTGTATTTAAGAGCAAGTTGCTGGTGTACAATCCTGGCTACCTGGTTATGTCTGTGCAGATAATCACCGTTGGCAGGACGAGTACAACCAGAAACAATATGCCTGAGTGATTATCCGGGTCGGTGACATGCCCGACAGATGTCAACCGTACCATCTTTCAGGATATATTTCCGGTAGTTATTCGTCATCATAACTTCATCCATTATTGCAAAGACAAAATCTTCAGTTTCTCCGAAGAGATCACTGAATTGCAGCCAGGAAACAGATGTTGCAAAGTCAACATCAGGCACATGTAAGGCTCGATAAAACCGTCCATGCAGCTCCTTGCCCCTCCATACCTCCCGGCGGTCCTCAATGCTAAGTACTATAGGCTTATGCCAGTTCTATTTAGCCAAAGTAAGCGGGGTAAATCCTTGATCCACTCTAACTACATCGCGATGCACGTCCGTATCAGCATTCAGAAAATATTCTCGGAGGTTGCATACGTCGCGGTTATGAAGGGTTTTGATGTTTAAAAAACCACGACCCCCACATCTCCGTGGGATATACAAACTCATCTGATGAGCGCGGGTGGTGCATTCGGTATGCAGTCAGAAGTGCCTTTCTTTCAAAGATATCAAGTTCAGCCTGAGTCCATCTGAGTATGCCAAAGGAATACATTAAGACAGGCACGACCCAACTGTTACAGGCACGCACGCACCTTGTTGCCGCCAGAAAGTAGACTGTTAAGTACTTTTCTTAAGCGGCAAAAGAAGCGCTCCTGCAATTTTTGTTTTATGCCTGCCTCAGGGATTCATAACGCCTGTGCCATACCCAGATATTTGTAGGTCTCAGTAGCAGACAGAGATCGGAGTTGCGTGAAATCTGAAAGTTGCATTCCTTCAGATTTCGACGACCCCACCTCGCTTTACATGTAAGATTGCACATTTATCCACACCAAACTCCATTCTGATAGACTTACTAAAGGTTTCAGTTACCTTAAGTAATGCCATCAGTTGGGGTCTGATGGGGGCAAATAACTTGAAGTCATCCATGTAAAGGAGGTGGGATAGACCCCGACTCTCTTTCCGCAACCGATAGCCTAGGCCTGAATTCTCTAGTACAGTACTAAGAGGATACAGGGCCAGGCAAAACCACAATGGACTGAGGCTGTCCCCCTGATATTTACCCCGCTCAATTTTTATTGGTGCGTCATTTACACGGAGCCAGCGACGATCTGGATAGCAAAGCACCGTTATCCATTGCCCCATACATGTCTTCAAGAAGGCACGTAGAGTTGCATCTATTTTATACTACTACAGTAACCTCAAGAGCCATGTATGGGGAACAGAGTCATAGGCTTTCTTTAAATTATTATTATTATTATAATTAGGATTAATAAAATAAACTGTCACCGCCCCATCTTTTCAGTGGGGTCGGCGATGACGGCCGCGGACTAATCTATGTAGGTATCCAAGCTAAGCTGCGAGACCCTTTTTTAACGAAATCAATAATTTGTATTATCACACTCAACGAGGTGTGACATTAATTATAAGTAATTGTAAGTGGTGAAACAAAACTTATTATTAGTGGATGTTTTTAGGTAGGTAGGTACTAAACAACTTTGCGCGAGTAACCGTTATCTTCGTGCGTCATGATAACAACATTTAAAACTATTGCACCTTACTTAGCCCTTAGCTTAACGTTTAATTTAGTATGACAACCTTGCTAATTTCCGTTTACAGCTACCCTAAGTATCCATCAATGGCGGTTTGCCATATTCCCACTTCGATGTGTGTTTGAAATGATTCCACACTTGATCCAATTTTATTATGTCGGCGGAGTTGAGGACGAAGTTGATCTACGCAGGTTGTTGAATATTGTAGCTTCAGGTGTTTGCGACAGTGAGTATCTATTATCAATTTTATTGTTACCCTTAGGTACCTGAAGTGCCTACTAAGTTTGTGAACATTGGTTAGGTATATAATATATATACCTTTATATCTATATTAATTTCAATTAGTGAGTACCTAGTCTATACATACCAGATTAAAGTGACTGTTTGTAATGTCTAAATAACAGCTTTTTACTAAATGTATACGAGAGTAAGTACTTATATAGATACCGCAACCTACAACAAATTACCAATTTTTAAAGTTTATGTCTGTTTGTCTATTCCGGATAATCTCCGGAATGGCTGGACTGATTTGGACGGTACTTTCACTAGCGGATAGCTGTTAGGCTACTTTTATGTCGGAAAAATAATTAGGGATCCGCGTAAATATGAACATGCGGCCCCGAGTCGGACAGAGCGGAGTCGAGCAGGCTGTGGTGCCGAGCGGAGAGCACGAAGCGGTACGGTGCACTTCACCCCGCTCCGCTTCAATGAAAAACACTTGCCACTTTTCACTGCTCTTCTCCGCTCCACTCCGCCCAGCTCTACGTCAGTGGAGACGCACTCTAATAATCAATTTAAGTCAACTTTTTAATGATTACTGTTTTTTTAATTTTTTATATTATAATTTATTTTCTTTTTATATCTTAAAACAGCATCAAAGGTACTGCTATTTAAAAGACCCTACTATTTGTTCTTTGTCGTAAGTATGACGATAGTACCAATTGGCAATAAAACAACGGACAAAATCCTTAATTATTGTATTGTCATTGGTTGATAAGTCTTCTTTCGTGTGGTGACGCACTAAGAATAAAAGTGTCAGCACCCCATTCTTTCCCACGGGTTTCGTAGGAGTCGACTAACGGAAGTAAGCCCTTTGCATTACTGGTGGCAGGGCTGGGTAGCGATTGGTAATACTCACTTGCTGTCGGACCCGAGCGGGTTGGTAGCACCATCTGCTACCATCATCACGTGTGACCAGCCATTAAGCACGTCGGTGTATTTTCATTGTAGCAGGAGATAGCCGTAATTCTTTCATTTCATATAAATCTATGAAATGAAATGGTGAGCAGCGGCTTGACAATACTATCGGTAAAGTTGTGTGCAAGAGCGACGGTTACCACTTACCATCAGGTGGGCCGTGGTTCGTCTGCCACCAAAAGCACTAAAAAAGAAATACATATAACCGTTTCGAAGAAATAAATGAAGAGACAGGCAGAGAGTTACTTATAATCCTACGTCAGCTTCTTGGCCTCTATTTATTTAGAGGTCTCTTGTTTATGTTTTTAATTTTAATATCACACCTATTTGTTCCTATATTTGTCATATTTCCTCTAAGGATTTTTATTCCTCAATTGATTTGTCTCATTTTTCTTTCTTCCTTGTGATAACTTCATCCTCCTCCATCAATATCAATATAATGGTTAGGTACTAGTAGGTTTTTTTTGTTTAGGCGGGTAAAAATGTACCTAACCGCACACCCCGTCGTTCGGGCAACGTACAGGGTAGTGTGTGGCCCTCACCCACTAAAGAAACCCGCTGTGTGCCGTCTCTCTTCCTGCGTTGACGGACCACTGGTACTATGTTGGATTACTTCAGTGGTAACGGTTAGGTACCTACCGATAGTAGGGGAGGTAGGGGAGGGACGGGCAGTCGTGAGACATGGGCACCCCCATTTTATTCTGATCCGGTCACAGATTTCATTTTTTTCCTAATTTTGTAGTTTACTTTACCGACTGGCAACATTGTTTATCCATAGACTATCTGTCATTTCTGTCAGTTGTTAAACACAGACACGTTTGAAGGTTATGTTCTCGTAAAAGTAAATATTTTGTTGCGATTTCGGATCGCAATAAAAAAAAACTAACAAAAGGTATGTCTGATTTTTTATTATATATCTATAGTATATTTACTATCTTATAAATTGAACTGAAATTCACGCTTATATACCAAAATAAAAAAAATACCGGTAACTTTATGTTGAAAATGTATCCAGAGGGAGTAATGGGCATTCTGATGTGAGGAAGGTTTGGGCATGCCCAGTGCTCCTTGTTGAGTATAAGAGGTTTTTTTTAAAATCTAATTACCTGCTTTAATTAAACTATTTGAATTATATTTAATCCCTGAAATAGTGAGACCATACCCAAAGCCTTGCCCAAGAAAACTGATTGAAAATGCAAGGCAGAAAGGGAAAACAAGGATATTGACAGACACACCTGAAAAGATACTGATAAAATTAGCAGAACAAGAAAGAATAACCAAGAACAAGGATAAAAGAGAGGGGCAGAAAAAAGGTTCTTAAAAATACTGAGAAGAAACAGAAACCTAAACTTACACCAGAACTAACATCGAATAGAGTAAAGAAAAGGTAAATGCGCAGTAGTGATAGTGACGTGGAAAATGTTTTACTCGCTGACAGTTCTCCCTCAGAACTGTATCATTTGTGGAAGAAACGTCTGAAGAAGAGTTAGATGAAGATGATGTGATAATGATTGACAGAAATTTTCAAATGAATGATCTTGTGCTCGTTAAATTTAATACAAAAAAGACTGTTGTGCACTATGTCGGCCGAATCGAAGACATTAGTCATACCATGGCTACAATAAAATTTATGAGGCTGAGTAAGATAAGAAACACCTTTTTTCCTGAGGTAGAAGACATAGCTGGTGTCCCACTAGACGACATCAAAACTAAACTGCCAGGTCCAGAGATATGCAATAAAACTAAACGTGGTAGCTCTAAGTACACATTTAATAAACCTTTATGGGTTATACCTAATTTTAAATAAATCAAGAAGATACGATTTAAGATGTTTTTTTTATTTGTTGTTAACTTTTATTTTTGGATTCTATTATGCATATATAAAGTGTTTTATAGGCCATGCCCAAGCCTCCCACAGGGTGTGTCCAAACCTCCCTGCCATAGGGAGCATTGGGCACCTTTGACTCATTTCTGAAATTATCTCGTAATGTTGAGACTTATTATAATTTTAAGAAAGTTATCTCTAAGATATCTAGCTAAATATGTGGTGCAATAAGAATTGGAAATAAACGTTGATTATCTATAAAATCTGATTTTTTATTTTGCATTTAATTGTGAAAAAGTGCCCATCCCTCCCCTACCTCCTACGTATCAAAAAATCAAAACATATACGAGTTAATTGTTATACTGCATTAATAAATATATTATTACAGGGTTGAAGCAAATAAGGATTCAAATACAGGACGCTATTAAAAATAGAGATTATTGGAAGAAAGTTGTAGACGCTTTAAATAAAGAATACTTTGGAGTTATGGAACTTTATGATATTCAGATGTGTCTTACTGTTTTTAAATACTAACTCTAAAAAGCAAAAAAAGAACACAATGAACATGATTGACTTTTTTATATTTTGAAATAACTATACCTACCTACTTACCACAGGCAGACGTAATCTACAGAATGTATGGTTCAAAATGCATTGTTGTATTTAACTGACTGCGATACCTACTTAAAAATGTTACTTAATCAACATCAAACAACACGAACTTTGACTCATGTTTTTATTTATGATCATAGATTTAATGTAATATACTACCTACGGTAAAATCTATGGTTTTTAATGCACTCAATTCGTCTAGTGCTGTTCGGGCCGCTGGTAACCACGAAGTATCGTGCTCTATGAGGAAATTTAAATATTTCATTGGAAACATAAAAAGGTGGGATTAGCAATAAGTCATATTGAGCAGTATTTCTATGTTAAATAATTTTATTAAAACATCGTCTCATTTTTTTTTATTTTATCATTTCGTTTGTTTTTATGTTATCAACAATGGGCCTACATAAACCAGTCACGTTTTATTTAAACACCTATGCAGTTAAATAAAGTCGTCCATATATATTTCACGCATACCTATTTGCTTGCTTAGTAAAAGTTCCAAAAAAAGGTCGCGTTTTATATAATTTATTATTTTATTAACAACTAGCTGTTGCCAGCAGCTTTTCACGTGTCATTAAAGTGACCAGCAAAAAAAGATTTAGGCAACATAAATATTTAACTAAATAACACTATATTTAAAGGTCTTATTAAAAAACCAACCCTCCCATAGAAACATTCTAATTTATTTAGTCAAGCGGCTTAAAATTTAAAAATTAACAACAAGATAGTAATTTTTTGTGATACCTTTTTAAATACATACAATTCCCATTTTGATGTCGCAACCTATATTAAAAGCAAGACTTCCTTTGTGAATGTGCTAAAACACTAAAGCGTGTTCTTATTTAATTTCATTAAGATGGGGAGCTAATATAACATTTAATAGCTACGGCCAGGGCCTGATTTAAACTTAATGCCGCTCCTGGGAACCGGAAAAAAACCGCCCAATACTGGAATTTTATTTAAACTTTATATATTTTATTTTTCATCAACATTTTTTTTAAATTCATTGGTTGATTAAAGTTTTGAATAATGCAAAAAATTATTCCGAATTTTTTTCCATAAAAAAAAAATGATAAATTAAATTTCCTTAATTTCAGAAAATAGAAAAATTTATTATTACTTTAAATCTCCAAGGAAATAAATTGATTAAATTATTTTTATTATTAATTTTTACCAAAAATGCCTAAATTATAATTCACAAATAATGGATGAATTGAATTTCTGGAATTATCAATTAAACAGAAAATTATTAATTAACCCTTAATTAGGCACGTGGGGTGTCATACACCCCTATTTTTTCTAGGTGGTTTAAAATGTCCTACCGCACACCCCGCTGCCCGGGTAGACAACGGGGTAATGTGGGGCTCTCACCCACTAAAAACCCACCGTGCGCCCTCATACGTCCTTACTGTGGCGGATCACGGGTACCGCGTCGTTTCGACCGCGATCTGCAGGCGGCAGCCCCTTCGGACACCCTCTTTTGTGCCACGCCCCGCGCACGCGGGCGTCACACCTTCGCGGTAGGCTTCCGCGGACGGCAGGGCAATCTCCGACCCCACCGTCCGCAGCTTCGGCTAGGGCGGCATCAGGCGCAGTTATTATAAGCGCGAGCACGCCACCCTGCGCACCAGCGGCGAATCGGGTCCGCGAAGGAGCATTCCTCCCGGGCCCTCTGCGCCACCTCCTTCCGCAAGAGGTGTCATACACCCCTACGCAAGTTTCTAGGCTAATAACTTCTTAAAATCTTAATTTAGGGCGCTGGTCTTCTAGGTAGCTTCCTAAGCACGTTTGACGTTAACAATTTAGTCGCGAACGGTGTTAGATCGTGAACGGCTGGGCTTAGAGAGCATGTTTGGGGTGCACGACACCCCAGGTGACTGTTTGTGTAGACTAAATTTCCCGGTAGGTGAATAATTGTTAACTTTATTATTTATGGTCTAAAACAAAGACTGGATGGACAAATTATTTGTGAAAGTGGAAAAAGAGAGCTTTGAGCGAGCAGGATCCAAACCTGCATTCCATCCAATCTGGGGAAGTGCTCTGAACCGCTAAGCTATCGCAGTCACCTAAAAGTGACACCCATCTCCACTTCACATTTGTTTTAGATGTCTTTAAAATTTAATGCTCTAAGTGTCTAAAAACGTGTGTAATGATCATATGATCGTAGTCTGCCAAAATTTTAACGTTTTATATTAACTAGGATTTATCTAAACCAGTATTTATCAAAATTATTATGTATTATTTAAAAATATATTAATAATATTAAAAAGGGGTTTCAATGTTGATTAATATGCAATTAAAATATTTTCATTATTTCAAGTCTAATTTTGCATTGATTTCTGATTTTATTTTAATAAACTAGTTGTGGGGTGCTACACATCCCACGCGACCACTTATGCTACTTGTAAGGCGCGCCCAATTAGGGGTTAACAGAATTAATTGTATTGAGCAATCTTGATAAGACTAAAAAAAACTAGACGTCTCTGGACGTCTAGCAGATGTGAAAACATCGAAATTATTTTGTAGAAATAAAATGATCATAAGTTGACAAAGTACTCCTCAAGATGAATCAAACGAGTACAAACTTGATAGGGTTGCGTAGTTTCATTACAGAGTTACTGTTGCCACCTTCCAGCTCCAACGTCAGATCCTGGACACCATCTAGAGACAATAGAGACAAAGTACTCGTCAAGACAAATCATACGAGCCCAAACTCGATGGAGTTATGTCGTTTTATAACGGAGTTCCTATGGCCACCTTATGGCTCCATCACCACACCCTGGATACCATCTAAAGACAAAGTACTCGTCAAGACGATTCAAATTATTCCAACCTCTACGAGGTTGCGTTGTTTCATTACAGAGTTACTGTGGTCACCTTCCAGCTCCATGTCATCATAATATGCATTGTCACGTGATATACACATGCGTGTAAAATTTCAGCTCAATCGGAAACCGGAACGTGTGTCAAATTTAACTTGCAATATTTGAACGGGACAAGTACAATAAAAGCGTCACCACGCTAACAGCCGATTTTACCCTCCCTCCGCATTACATGTTTCACATCAAAAAATGTTTTTCACTTTCAAAATTTTGCCGCCCTAAAAAATTTGCCGCCCTGGGCACTCGCCCCGACTCCCCTAGTGTAAATCCACCGCTGGCTACGGCATGGATAAACATAGGTAAGCATTTAAACAGATTAGCTTTAATCATAATGAAATATTTTCGTTTAGGTAAATAATAGTCTGTCATAAAAATATATAGGTAGGTACATATCTATACTAATTTATAAAGAGGAAAGATTTGATTGTTTGTTTGCATTGAATAGGCTACGAAAGTACTAGATCGATTTTAAAAATTCTTTCACTATTAGATTCCTCCATTATCCCTGATGAAAATAGGCCGTAGAATATTTTCAAAAAATTAGGGATCCATATGAAAACTTCGATAATGTACTCCAATGTGTGAAATAATACCAAAAAATCCCTATATCGCGTACACTGGTTAAATTATTGGCAATACGGCAGTGATGTGAGTCATGAATACTATTCCTCTGACTATAACAGTTATGTCGCAATCTATACTAATATTATAAAGAGGACAGATTTGTTTGTTTGTATTAAATAGGCTCCGAAACTACTGGATAGATTTGAAAAATTCTATTACCATTACAATTCTACATTATCCTTGATGAACATAAGTGATACAATATTTTCAAAAAAAGTTAGGGATCCGTATGAAAACTTCGATAATGTAATCCAACGTGTCGTATCAATCTGATTTAGATATTTGTATAGATTCTAAAGCATCAACTTGTACACGTATGTGTGTATGTACCTTTAATTACCTATTATTCATTTTAGTATATTACACACATACTTATATTTTTTTTGTGTGTGGTTTGGTTGTTTACCTCGGATGGCTATGACAAATGACAACCTTACCCAGATAAGTGGTGAGCGCATAGGGCTCTCAACCCAACATTTAAGCAACGCGCCGAGGGCTCCTCCTGTGAAGTTCGAACCTCGGCTCGAGCCGTTGCTGGCAGTGGGATTTCCCACTTATATGATTTTACCTCAATTCGTCGAGGCTTTGTAGCGGTTAGCGTACGCGCGAAATATAAAAAGAAGTGTACTTAACCGCCTCAACCACTAGCGGGTTGGGGTGAGTAATGGCGGAGTCAAACTAACTACGGAAACACCACTTTATGAATTGCTTGATGGTAGGCAATTCCAAATCCATGTGAAGATCCACATTACGTATGAACTGCGGTACACACTAGCCCTGCGCATCAATCTATTCTGTAGTTTTTTGTAATCTATGGATCTACTGACGTACGTCATTACCTATATTGTATTATCATATCTTTTTTTATTGCTTATGGTGGCAGACGAGCCACGGCCCACGTGGTTGGTAAATGGTAACCGTCGCTCATGGACTCAACTATACTGGCTCTTGTAAAGCCGCTGTTCACCATTTTATTTCACAGTTTTATTAGCACTAGCAACTACGCTAACTGTAAAAGTTTGCGAACTACCAACATTAAAAAAAAAACATCATAGAATTTTGAAAATCGGAGGTGATTGGAGAAAATAAATTGAAATTTGGTCCTAACAAGATTCTGGTAAGTAGTTTTGTGATGTTTGGTGATAATTGATTATATTATCCTGCATAAATCGTAAAATAATTTTTTAAATGAAACTTGTACAATTTGAAAATCATCGTAAATTTTGTGGTAAAACTCTTACCATTGCCCGGTTATATATATAATATAAGTAATAATATTGTTATGTATAATATAATAATGTTATTATTTCAGGAGAATGTCGAAGAAAAACATATTATCTAACAGTATTATCGCCAGTATTCGAGATCTCTCCGCTATTGAAAGTAGCGACGAAAGTGTCTCGGAAGAACCACTTTTGGGCGATTGCGTATTTGATTACGACGATGAAGTTTCGCGAGGCCTTTCAAGAATATTTGGTGAAGAGACTGAGTTGGGGACGAGAGGATTAGAGAATTTTCAAGACCCTCCCGGGCCATGCGTTTCATTTGTTGAAAAAGTTGATAAGCACGAGTTCATGTATCAAACCAAAGCTCCCGTTTCTGCTATAGGTACAGTGGATGGATAGGTACTCAATTGCGAATATTTTAACAACAGCACACAACCCAAAATCTGTGTCTACAGTCAAACGAACACAGAAGGATGGTTCCAAGAAAGATATTACAATCCCCACTGCCATTGCCGAATATACTGTAAACACGGGAGGTGTGCATAATTTTGATCACTTCCGTGCCTCATATCCAATCGGCCGAAAATCTAGATAAAACTGGTTGCGCCTATTTTGTTTCATGTTTGATGCAGCTATTATCAACGCGTGCATAGCCTACATACAAATTCACAAGCCAACGGTTCACACACATCGAGAATTCAGACTTCGTTTCGCTCGCAGTCTAATAGATGGATTCACAGGCAAAAAAAGAACCACCAGTATTATTTTCAGGAACAAACAAGGTGGCAATTTCGGGGTATCCGCTGAAATCAGATGCTCTTCTGTGCCACACTTTACCCAGAAGACGAAGCTAAATTTACTAGATGCCGATTTTGCAGCACGAAAAATACTAAAAAACGGTCAAGGATCATTTGCGATATCTGCAAAGTAGCTTTATGTGCCACACCATGCTTCAAAAGCATGAATTCAGAAGAAGGAGAGGCTTAGAACTGTAGGAACTCTACTTCTACCTTAGCGGGCTAAGGTCAAATAATTACCACCAACACCTTAACTTAAACGGGCAATGGTAAAATAATTACCTACCACCCGAATTTCGCGTACTTGTGATTATATATTTTTAGAACTTCGTGTATACCTAATGTTAAAAAGGCCCTAATAAACGTACAGATAATAACACAAAATCTGGTTTTTCAATAATTATTATTTCCGCCCTATTAAGGGCTAAATAACTACGTGCGTGTGAACTGAGGGACCACACTGGTATTTCGAAATATAAAATTAGTATGAGTCCCCTACGGACTTGAAACAATTGTAGAACAAATCTGGGAATTTGTAAAATGATATATTAAAAACTACAGCTCATAAAGTGTGGTCCCTCAGTCCTCACACACCGTCAGCCAGATCTCGGAAAGTATCTGAAAGATTAAGGTTTTGTGATTACAGACATTTAGTAAAGAATTTGTAAAGACTTACTGAATTATAGACTACAAAGAATTAAAAATATATAACGACTAAACTGTGGTCCCTCAATCCACACAAGAAAGATAGGTAAATATTTTAGTGAATATTACCAAATCAAATAAATAAAATCTATTTTTTCCTACATAAAGTTTTAGTAAGTCTTAAAACATTTTGTAAAAAAGAAATGGAAATAAAATATCGACTCAATTCGAAGATATCGAGTTTTAAAACTGGTTCCTCAATCCTCACATTCACTGACATATTATATGCATTGCTAGCTAGTAGACGAGAGAACTATCAGAAATTCAAGTGTACTAAACTTTTAGTAAAAATATTCTACAAAATAATAGGTATATAAAATTGTGGATTTCATACCTCTTAGCTGAGATAATATAATTTTTTGAAACCTATGAAAATAGAGTAGTGTGACCATACAACTAAACACAATGGACAGTACTATTATAGGTACTTCATTTAATATACGAAACGGAAACAAGGTTGTGCGATTAATTTTATGTTATGTATGTGTATTTCATAAAAAGGTAGATTAAAAAAAAGTGTGTGTACTTATGTAGGTATACGCGTTAGAAGTTATACTTCTTTTGCGTAACAAGATAAAAATCTTTTCAAAAATGTTATCTTTCGCCTTATTCTACGTTTGTAGAAAAAACGATACTAACAATAGAAAAATGGTATATAATACATTGAAAGTTTTATTACAACGCATTATCTAGTTAAATAAAGTTTATTTAAATATCACAAAAAAACTAAAATGTTGACTATAGCTAACTTCAGGGTGTCGGTTTTTCCAGACGGTGTGCGCGCGCATCGTAAAAATTTACTCTCATCATTTTTCCTTAACGCGCCAGTAGAAAAAATCCTTCAAAAATTAACTAATCAGTAACGCCCGTATTCAAGAACGATACTTATGTAAGGTAGCAAGCAACACTATGCAAAGTAAGGCATTTCTCACTGCGTTCGTCAGGGCAAGCCATTCTATTCACAAACAATACTGAAGCGATACTTTACTAAGCAAACGCACGGCGTCAGTTATAGACCTGTGATTGGCTTCGATCAACATTGATCGACGGTGATTGGTCCCTTTCTGTTGCTAAGTTCTGTATAGTATTTGGCAGGTATGCGGATGATATAATAATTAGAAAAAAATGTATTGGTTATAGAAAAGAGGATTTCTCTCTATCTTTAAAACGTGTTATTTTATTATTGATGTTATTGTTCCCTTTATTAGTTTTGTTATATATTTCATACCTTTTTAAAATACACAAGCTCACACAAAATCACTAGCTACTACAAAAACACAAACAAAAATAAACACAACAGAATATAAATAATTTCGAAATGTATAAAATAGTGGCCCACCGACATCGGGTGCAGGGACCCAGCTACCTGTGATTAGGGCTCCAAAAAGGGAACCCCCTTACAATAGGTACCTACGTGCCGTGTCGGGGAGTACTGCCTTTTTCATTAAGCCCTTAATCCAGCTGTCTAACGACAGTCTCTTTAGGTGTTGTTCGAGACTCTTGGCGATTCGTCCCTTAACCGATATGACTATCGGAACAATATGGATATGCATACGATTTCGGATTCTCTAAAAACAAGTATACCTAAGTTCGAAGAGCGTTGCTCATCCCAGCACGAATCGGCCGATTCGATCGGGGAAGTACCACCCTCTCACATAAGATCAGCGTGTAACAACGGTAGTTACTCCTACCGTTGTGTTTCGTATGGTGAGTGAGATCGCCGGAGGCCCAATCTCCCTCTCTATCCTCTCCTTATTATCCTTCCCATACACCTCCTAACCCTTTCCTTGAAGATGGTGACGCGCGAGTGATGCCTCTGGTGTTGCTAGCGTCTATAGGCTTCGATAACCGCTTACGATCAGGTGAGCCATATGGTTGTTCACCACCCCATCTAGTATAAAAAACAGCTGTGGCCTTCAATGCACAACCGGACGTGTCTCAAAGGAAAACTGTGCAGTTAAAGAGATGCTGAGAGAATATTAAATTCCAAGAAAAGAAGGAGCTTTCCTAGATATCCAATTATATGAGACGCACAGGTCCTGCAGCCTCATCTGGTCTGATTTATATGAATAATAACATGAAATATCGAAAACCATGATAATATGAATACAAACAAAATTTCAAAGATCAAATTTACCACTGAATAACCTCATTTGGGACTAAAGCTACACTATGCGTTGGTTAAAATAGCTGCCTAGCTACTTTACGTAAGTGACGTTTTTCTGGTTATACGTATTACTCTTTAGTGACGTTCCAACTGAACGCATAGCATTGCACTCCGCTTAAGTATTGTTTATGAATCCGATTTACAGGCCCTATGCGTTCGTGCGCACTGTGAGACTTCATAGTTTTGTTCTTGAATACGGGTGTAATTGTAGTACTATTATTTAAGTAAGTGAAATTTGAATGTAGCATAATGAATGTAAGAATATTTGTTGGTCAGTACTTTCAATAATTTTGTGATGTTGATCATCATAGCAAAAGATACGCTCAATCATAAAACAGTGACATCGGCATTGGCGAAAACCGGCTGGAATTAGTGCTGGAATTAATTCAGATGCACCCGTGATTTTGTAGGTTTTATTCTTTACTGTTATGGTAATATAATTACAATATGCAGCGAAAAAGAAATATATAAATAATGATAGGAAGTGTTTAATTTGACCTTATCTCCCAAATGGCAATGAATTATACTCTAAGTAATAAGGGCTCGAAAGGTCTATTGCAGTTGCATAGCCATAGGTATATCTATGTACATTACGTCCATACTATTATGAACATAAATTTAAATCAAATATAAATGTCCCTATTGGTATGAGCCCCGATGCAAAATAGTTCGTCTAGTATGGAAAGTAGTGCAAAGCGTAAAATATAGAAAGTAAATATTGGTAAACCAGAATTTGAGGAAAATTTTAAAGTTTATTTTCACATAACTAAGATTCTTTCATGACTTTACATAACATAAAAAATTAAAAAAATATTAAAAAAACATAACGCAAAAGTATTCGTCTACCCTTGTCACTCACGCAAAATAGTTCGTCTACCACTTAGTTGTGTCGCCTTTGCTCTCAATGACAGCTTTAATGCGAAGAGTTGCGCATGGTTGCAACCAATGCTGCACACTCCTCAGGCGTAATTGACTCCCAGACAGCCAAGAGTTTAGCCTTTAAGTCACTCTTCGATCTTGATGGATTTTTACGGAGAACTTTTTTCATTTTCCACCATAGGGTTTCGATCGGCGACAAGTCCGGGCTGTTAGATGGCCATTCGATTGTAGGGATGCTTTTCGCCAGTAGCCACGTCTTTGTTGTCCTTGCAGTATGGCAGGAAGCACCATCCTGTTGAAAAATGAAGGAATCTTGATGCTTAAGTGACGGAATAGAGGGCAGTAAATTCTCATCCAAAAGGTTTTGATACCTTGCAGCATTGATAGTACCATCCACAAACTGCATACCACCAACACCTTGTGCAGACATGCAGCCCCATATCATAAGAGACACCGGAAACTTCACTTTGCGTTTGAGAGAATTAGTATGAAATGCCTCATTTTTGTTCCGAATCACTTTTTTCCTTTCATCGCCGACTGTCACTTCAAATTTGGACTCGTCACTCCAAATGATACTACGCCACTGATCGGAAGTCCAATTTAAATGATCACGAGCAAACTTCAACCTCTTTTTCTTTTGTACAGCAGTCAACAGTGGTTTCTCCGTGTAAAATCCGTAACCCATTCTTTTTAGGACTCTTTTGCAAGTATCAACTGAGACGTCTTTGTGAATCATGTCCTTCCATTGCCGTGAGTTCTCCAGCTCGAGCACGACGATTATTTTTGATAATTTTCTTCAGGATTCTGTTTTCTACTGAACTTGTGATGCGTGGTCGACCAGTTTTCTTCAAACAAGAAGTCGTTCTATTCTTTTTATAGTGCTGAATGATAGATTGTACTGTAGACCTGGGAAGTATCAAGTCTTTAGATATTTAGTAACTTGATTTGCCAGCATCGACCCCACAAACTATTCGCTTTCGAAGCTCTTTATACACAGGTTTGCGACGACCCATTGTTATTTGAAAACTAATGAAAAAAACTAAAATTTTCGGAATCTATACTGTCTCACTTGACAAATGACACAGAATTACTTTTACAAATTTAAATTATGCAACATAATTGTACAAAGAAGGAATAATCTTATTTAACTCACCATTAGACGAACTCTTTTACATCGATTAACAATTAGACGAATTATTTTGCTTATAACTTCTTCGAATTTTAAACAGGATATGTATAAATTTAAAAAGCTAAAATAGTTTATTGGTTCATAATTAAAAAATGGCATAAGTAACGCGACATGTGATAGTAGAACGCTTAATATTTTATATAGATATACAAAAATAATGAAGTTAGAAAAAATCTCACAGAGAAATTTCACACTAGACGAACTATTTTGCATCGGGGCTCGTATGCATGTAACCCTGTCGTAAAATTTGATGCTGATATCTCTATCTCTTTATATTCAGTGTACTTTGTGATTAACATAATCTACTCCCATTTTTTTTATTTATGTAAGTATGTATCAACTCAGTTGTTTTTACGTACTGTTATATAGACCCTTTCAGTTTACATTTAAAAAAAAACTAATTTACTGAACACTGAAATATATATTTATTTAGGATTAAACTTTCATAATAGAATAGGATCCGAGAATAAACGTATGAGATGTGAATAAACGTATGAGATGTAAGCGCAGACTGACTCGCGGCGGGCTCTGGCATAGTTTTATATGTTTACATAATGCCGAGTCCGCAAAGTAGATACCAGGCTTTAGGGCTGGTAGGGTGTAGGGTCTCCCGCCTTAATAAAAAAAAAGTGTGAAGGGTTGACTATTGCATTATATCTAACATAAGAGGGATATAACACCTCCCCCCTTAAAATTAACTTTGGGGTTAAATTTCCAAAGTTCATATTAGGAAAATACGGAATCTAAACGTTAATTCTATAGCTTACCATAGAAGTTTCATGTATGGTTGAGTTAGGTCTAGAAATATTATTTATAGTATTATCTATTGAGTTGTCTGTATTGTCAGGCAAAGATTGAGTTTTAGAAGTGCAAAAGTGTATGAGTTTATTTTCGGACTTACAATAAAGAAACAGTTTATAGATTATGAAAAACAAAATAATAAAAATCGTGAATAAACTTAAATTAATAAAATGTGTCCCGTATTAGACAATGTTAGGCGTATATATATCTTATCTAATTTTTTGACAGAGTTTTCCAAAATTTCCTTATATTTATTAATATTATCTAAATCAATGTTTTGTAGTTTTACGGGATACACATTTTCCTTAAATCTAACGAACTTATCTATATTACAGCATGAATCGTTAATGATATTAAATTCTGACAGCATCACCGAAGATGTTATATTTATTAGATTATTCACAGAGGATTAGATTGTAATTTTTCTTCTAAATTAAGTTTTACTTCTTCTTTATTTGATCTAGACATTTTTACAATTATAAAATAACACACAAGATTGAATGGCAAAAGAAAAGGAAATATTTAAACTACAAGCACTTGATTAAGTGAGGCAACAGGAAATAATATGAACTGATTTGTAACTTGTAAAAAGGAATTGTATTATATTATAATATAATCAAGTGACTGTGTGAATACAATGACCAAAGACTTATAAAGTTGTGTAGGCGATGACGATTGCGACGAATTCTAGGAGGTATCGCATTTCGGGGCGATAACGGCGATACAGGAAACGGTTGGCGCGACGGAGAGTAGCGGCTTGTGCTACTTGGCTGCGGTAACAGGAATTGATCCTCGGGTATCAGGGTTCACGGCTCGTAAAATATGAAGTTTTTTTTCAGGACTTGGTGTGCCGGTGAATAGCGGATTAGCAGGATACTGAGTGATACACAGGACCTGCACACTTTATGCACTTTCGCGAGATTTATAGGTAAGTATAGTTAATTTGATTTTATTTATTTATTTTCAGGATACGGCAGAGTAAGTATTAGAATTTATTATATTATTTTAAATGTAAGTCTGCACTTTGCGGTTTCACTGTGAACGTGTCGGATTTTAATACGGATACGGCTTGAATATAGTAATTTAGATTTTAATAAAAACACTTCACTTTTTATACCGCGGAAAAGCAACTGGGAATTTTCCGGATCCCACCGCTGCCACCAAATGTTATACGGACCTTTTCAGTTTACGTTTAAAAAAAACTATTTTACTGAACACTGAAATATATATTTATTTAGGATTAAACTTTCATAATAGAATTAGGGTACGAGAATAAACCTATGACCTACTATCGGGAACCTGAGATTTAGCTTAAAAACTAGCTTTTGGCTGAGGCGAAGCCGCTGGCAAAGGCTAGTACTATTATAAAGCTGTAACAGAGCTGGGTCTGTACATTTTCTTAAATGTATTTGAGAAGAAAGGAAGGAAGAATACAAGGAAGCCAGAGATGTATACAAGAATAGAGCCTCTTGGCACTCTGCCTAACCCGCAAGGGAAATGGCGTGATGATAAGTAAGTAAGTAGTAAGTATTTGAGAAAAAAATACTGTATTAGTATATAGTAGGCTATATAGGCGTCTCTGAACACAAAACAATTTTCTTTAGATTTTTTGTCTGTTTGTTCGATCGCGCATTACGCAAAAATGTAACTGAACGGATTTTGATGTAACTTTTTTATTTAATAGCTCTTGATTAGACGTATACATTTTATCCCACTATTATATTGGGAACCTGAGGTATGACCTAAAAACCAGCCTGGCTGCGGCGGAGCCGCGGGCAAAGGCTAGTAATGTTATATTTATTTTATAATATAGGAAATAAGTGCCGCTTGACCTTTTCAAGTTAAAAATTCTGTCTATTTGAGAACAGGTACGTATCATTTTAGTTAATTATAAAAATTATCTCGGATCTAGAGAAGTTCTAGGAGAGTGTTAAGTAAGTTCTGGATTTGGGAGAAGTGAGAGAAGGGAGTCAATGAATGCGTGATCACATGCGGAGACTTGAACGGATGGGTAGGGACCACGCGTCCTAACTTTGAGGACGTGCTTGATTTATTTAGTGATAAGAGAGTGAAGGATGTGAGAAAATTTATTGTTGTACACATTTTTTCCAGGACATCCATATGTATACATGGAGAAGAAATGAAAACAGAAGTATGATAGATTTATTTCTGATAGACAGTCACCTCCGAAGCAATAACTGGAAAGGCTAAAGTGTCTGGGAATTTTTCCTGGTGCTTTTCGATGTATGCTGCAGCTCAGAAATGGTTCCCAAGGACTGGAGAAGAGCAGTCATCGTGTTCTTGTTTAAAAAAAGGGTTTAATTGGTATTCCCATGCTGGTTATAACTAATTTAAATAAAGTATTTCTCTGACCTACCCCCAAAATGAATCATATGCTTTTGTTATTTGTGTTGCTATGATGAGGTTCACAAGCTCTTTTACCAAAATTGTCCCATGAATTCTTACGGGATAGTTTTATCCTCAAGATCGTCACTGTGTGGTGATTATTTTGACGAGTAGTTATATTTTAATAATTTATTTAAAGTAAGATGGTTACACAACACAAGAAACATGTCCGTTCCCAATCAACGGTCCGAGCAAGAGGAAGAAGGAGAGAAGTTTACGTCTGCAATAATCATATGTTACTTTTCAGAAGCTTCACTTCTGCCGTGTGTAAACACATCAAATTTTTTTATACTTTTTTTATTAAATACACATTCCTACGCTATAGAACATTAAATTTACAGACCTTGTTTTCGTTTCGTATATTGCTATATTGAATGAAGTAAAATAGTACTATCCATTCTTTTCCATTGTATGGTCACACGACTCTTGTCTATTTTCATTGGTTTAAAAAAATTATATTATCTCAGCTAAGAGGTACGAAATGCACAATTTTATATACCTATTATTTAGTAGAATATTTTTACTAAAAGTTGAATACACTAGACTTTCTGATAGTTCTCTCGTCTACTAGCTAGCAATGCATGTATGTCAGTGAATGTGAGGATTGAGGGACCAGTTTTAAAACTCGATATCTTCGAATTGAGTCGATATTTTATTTCCATTTCTTTTTTACAAAATGTTTTAACTCTTACTAAAACTTTATGTAGGAAAAAAAGATTGTATTTATTTGATTTGGTAATATTCACTAAAATATTTATCTTTCTTGTGTGGATTGAGGGACTACTAAACGTCGTTATATATTTTTTATCTTTGATTCTTTGTGGTCTATATTTGTGTTCGTAAGGATTGAGGAGCCACTTCAGATTTTAAAAGGAAAATCATCGGCGTATTTAGTAGGAAAGCAAATAATTTCTATCATTTAGTAGTAATTGTGTATAGTGCCTACTAAAAATCTGAGTCCAGTACTGTTGATATTCAAGAAATTACAATACTTTTAATGTGGCTCCTCAATCCATACATAGGAATGTGATTTTTTATAGAAGTAATGGTCAATTTATATTCCACACCAAAAAAACATTTAGTAGTAAGTGTGTTCGAATTTGTAGCATATGGAGAAAGTAGTAAAACTGAGTGAGTTTAGTAAATAAATGCATTTTATTTGGCTCCTCAATCCTGACGTTCAGCTTAATAAATAGTTGACTGTACCTACCTCAGATCATAACGTAATCAAAAACCAGACACTAACATTTAGTATAAAAATGTCTACTATATAAAAATGTAGGTATAGATCAACATTGTATTCGGTATCTAAAAAACAAATAAAAAACATAGCATCACGCCTGTATTTCCCGAAGGGGTAGGCAGAGGTGTATTACACACCCACGACTCGCCAGCTATGTTTAAGTCCCACGTAATAGGGGGTGAGCCTATTGACGTCTACCGGGCACATTTCCAAACTTCGGGCTGTTACTGAGAATTTTTCTTTTTAGGGAAAAGCTCAATAACATTGCCCGACCCGGAGATCGAACCCGAAACCTCATGATTAGCTGTCGTATACACTACCCTACACCACCGAGGCAGTTGACAATTATATAATTATTATTATTATTTAATTATACCGATCAGGTAAACTTAATTTTACAATTAAGATTTTTACCAAATAATGGCGCAGCCCTAGATATATTTTTTAGCATTTGATTTTTAAATACTTTTTTAGCATTTGACATGCTTTAGCCATATAAATGCCAGTGCCTTTGCGTAGATGGTAATGACCTATGATCATCTATTCAAGGTGTGATAGAATTAAGTTAACCGTTTAGAAATTTGAACGATAAATACCTATTAATAAAAACAAATAACTTTTCGATATTCCTTAAGAATTCGCAATTAAGGGTGACCATATTATATGAATGAAACCAAGAGAAGAGACTAGTTTTTGAAATTTAATTTTTAACAAATCGATTTTATCCTTTTCGATATTCCTTAAGAATTCGCTATTAAGGGTGACCATATTATATGAATGAAACCAAGAGAAGAGACTAGTTTTTGAAATTTAATTTTTAACAAATCGATTTTATCGAAATTCTAAGCAACTATTGTATTATATTTATATTTCTTTTATTTATCTATACCTACTATTATAAAGCTGTAACAAAGCAGTGTCTGTACATTTAACTGCGGCTGTACACATTCGTCGAGACGCAAACGAGACAGGCCGAGGGCGAGTGTGTACATGGTAGCCTCGTCTCGTCTGGGGGCTCTCGCTATGTCTCGGCAGAGTGTCGGTTTTTTGTGCTCGAGTCAAAGGGTCTCGGTGAGTCTCGCGATAAAACGAGACCGCGCCTGTACACACTTGCATACAATAATAAAATCTGCCACTCCGCGCCAGGCGACGGAGCGCGGAGCAGTGTGTGAATCGCCTATTTAATAGGCTATAAAGGCGTGTCTAAACACAAAATATTTTTGATGTGAAACATCTAATGCGGAGGGAGGGTAAAATCGGCTGTTAGCGTGGCGACGCTTTTATTGTACCTACTTGTCCCGTTCAAATCTTGCAAGTTAAAGGAGATGTACCAAATGCCCATACATTCTCGGCCTGGATAGGACATACATAAAACAATATGTTTTTTGAAGATAAATGACTATCCTATTGCCCTGTGTATTTCTTTTCACACTAAAACTTTTGGATGATGAGATAAAAGACATGTAAGATGGATATAATTTTGAAATTGAAATACCTCAAAATCGAATATTTGATCAAAAATAACAGCATCATTATAAATAAATAAAATAATATCTACATATATAAACGAATATTGAGGCTTAAAATCACTAAATATATAGCTTATACTCATAAAATCACAATACTATATTCACGATACACAATAACAACAGTAGACGAGTAGAATGACATGACATGACAGATGTAAAATGTTTTGCCAATATTTTGAATCATAATTGCTACTCTTGTTTAGAAATAATATCAGTTTTCACCAAATAATTATAAAAAATATTTTCTTAAATAGTCATATTACTGTTCTCGCGAAATTATTTAAGAAGTAACTACGTAATATTGTTTTGTAATATAATAGTACCAAAGTTTTTAATGTTGTCAATTCAGCGTAGTGGCAATATCTTAAATTTATATTAATTTGATTGTCAACAGATAACAATAATTCACCAATGACCATTACGATAAAGTACAAATTCAAAATAATAGCTTTTTAAACTATAATCTTTTTCTGAAGTTCTATCAAGAAAAGAAAACCACTGACGGATTTTATAAATTATTAGTTTAAACACAAAGTGAAAAATGTGAAATCGAAAATAACAGTCAGGAGCAGGATTTGAACCTGCATCTTCTGGATACCGTCCAGATGCTTTACCAATTCAGCCATCCTGACAATTGCTCCTGACTGCTAATTTCGATAACACATCATACTTAACGTCTTTGGGTGACGCCTGCGCCATCTGTCGGAAGTATTTTCATACATTATACCGACCAGGTAAACTTAATTTTACAATTAAGATTTTACCTAATAATGACGCAAACCCTTTAAATATTTTCGATTTCACATTTTTCACTTTGTGTTTAATGTATAGTGCTAAGCATGTCAAATGCTAAAAATATATATAAAAATATCTAAATATTTAAAGGGTTTGCGTCATTATTAGGTAAAATCTTAATTGTAAAATTAAGTTTACCTGGTCGGTATAATGTATGAAAATACTTCCGACAGATGGCGCAGGCGTCACCCAAAGACGTTAAGTATGATGTGTTATCGAAATTAGCAGTCAGGAGCAATTGTCATGATGGCTGAATTGGTAAAGCATCTGGACGGTATCCAGAAGATGCAGGTTCAAATCCTGCTCCTGACTTATTTTCGATTTCACATTTTTCACTTTGTGTTTAATGTATAGTGCTAAGCATGTCAAATGCTAAAAATATATATAAAAATATCTAAATTATTAGTTTAATTTTAAATATTGAAAACATTATGGCCGCCACAGGCCGTAAATGGTACATGTCCTTTGACATACTTCCCGGTTTCTGACTGAGCTGAAATTTTACACGCATGTGTATATTACGTGACAATGCAATATTATGATGATCTGATGATGGAACTGGAAGGTGGACATAGGAACTCTATAATGAAACAACCCCATCGAGTTTGGGCTCGTATAATTCGTCTTGCCGAGTACTTTGTGTCTAGATGGTATCCAGGGGCTGATGATGAAGCTGGAAGGTGGCCACAGTAACTCTATAATGAAACGACGCAACCCCATCGAGTTTGGAATCATTTGATTCGTTTTGACGAGTACTTTGTCTTTAGATGGTATCCAGGGTCTGTGATGAAGCTAGAAGGTGGCCATAGGAACTCCGTTATAAAACGACATAGCTCAATGGAGCTTGGGCTCGTATGATTTGTCTTGACGAGTACTTTGTCTCTAGATGGTATCCAGGGTCTGATGATGGAGCTGGAAGGTCAGGAAGGTGGCCACAGTAACTCTGTAATGAAACTAAGCAACCCTATCGGGTTTATACTCGTTTGATTCGTCTTAAGGAGTACTTTGTCAAGTTATAATCATATAAAGGAATTAACTTCTGCTAGAGGTCCCGCGACGTCTAGTTTTTTTTATAATTTTTGTCTGTGTTTTTGTTTGTTTGTTCGCGCATCACGCAAAATCTATTACACGGATTTTGATGCAATTTTTTTTTATTTGATAGCTCTTGATTAGACTGAAAAACTGGTATACATTTTATCCCGCTACTATATCCGGAACCGGAAATACCTATAACAAAAAGAACTAGCTTCTGGCTGCGGCGAAGCTCCGGGTAAAGGATATATAAAAGTACTCTGTGGGTAAAGGCTACTAAATAGTAACTAATCATTATTTGATGCATTAGTGACTAAATCAACAAAATCCTTATTATTTATTCGTTATTTTATGATTTTCTTCAGAATCAGCCAATATTATAAAAACAAGACGTCAATACTATTTTATAAGCCTTATTCTATACAACAGAGCTAATACAAAGCTTGCTGTGTCCGTAAGGATTGAGGAGCCACTTCAGATTTTAAAAGGAAAATCGTCGGCATATTTAGTAGGAAAGCAAATATGTAATAACAGAGCTAATACAAAGCTTCAAATTCTCTTAGGTACTGCTCGTAAATATAGATCAGTCTTAGACAACATATTTTTAACACAAACAACAATATTTTATTCATGGACACCCATGGACGTATTGGACACCCTTCAAAATAATTTGTTAGGAAATTATAGGATAGCTAATAACTTCGTAGATATTGATTTTTTTTTATGGTATGATTAAACGTGCAATTAGTATAAATTTATACAAAACATATATTTTTTGTTCCAAATTTCGTCACAGGTATTTGTAAGTAGATAGAGGCAAATCTATTTACGGAAGCATTTCAATTGAGGAGCCAGATAAAATGTGCCATATCTCCCAATTCATTAATTTTTAATTACTGACTCTTGTCCTACAAATCTAATATACTTAGTACTAAATGTTTCAAATAAATGCGCATTAATTGAATAACTGCTTCCTTGAAAAATGACGAGTCATATATGTATGGCCTGAGGAGCCACATGTAATGTATGGTAACTTTTTTAAATTTGAGATACTACTGAACTCAGATTTTATCTTCTAATTACTCTCAAATGCTACAAAATCATACCAAATTTTGATAAATATTCATCTATCATATTCCTAGTTCTGACATGGCTCCTCATTCCAAACATTTAGATTGATGTGCCACCTTTATGTTCATAATATATAACTTTTGAAGTATTATACTACAAAATCGCGGATGGATCCTACAATTTTAAACTTACTACTAAATAAGTATAATAATTTCATTAAGATACGAAAAGTGGCTCCTCAATCCTTATGGACGTCTATATTTCAGTAAATATCTTTACAAATTCTTTGCTAAATATCTGTAATCACAAAACCTCAATTTTTCAGATACTTTCCGAGATCTGGCTGACGGTGTATGAGGACTGGGGACCACACTTTATGGGCTGTAGTTTTTAATATATCTTTTTACAAATTCCCAGATTGGTCCTACAATTGTTTCAAGGCTTCTACTAAATCATACTATTTTTATATTGCGAAATACCAGTGTGGTCCCTCAGTTCACACGCACTTAAATAACTAACTACCTAGGTCCCATTTTTGTCTGGACGTTCGTGTTAATTATGATTAAGCTTATCGGGTCGGAACATTGATTAGGTACGTGGGAACAATGTGTATCACCTATCCATCCATCAGCCTTTCGATGTCCACTGCTGGACATAGGCCTCCCCAAATTGGTGGTATAGTGCCGTAATCGCCACGCTTGGCAGGCGGGTTGGCGTCAGACCTACGTCTGACATATTCGTGTTTATCATTTCTTATTTCACACTAGCTGCTGCTCGCGACTTTGTCTACCTAGACCTCAAAATTGGTTCATTATAAATACAGACTTACTCATGGTAAATATTTAAATAATCTCTATGCAAAAAAAATAGCTATCCAACAGGAACCTTTTTCCGGTATAAAAAGTATCATGACGTGTTAATATAGGTAGGTAGGTAAGAAACCATCTGCATGCCAAATATCCAAATCTTGTCAGCAGTTTTGCGTGAATATTCGTACATCCAAGTTTTCACATAGGTATATATTTTTATGTTCTCATTGTATTGAGACCCTTGCTCCTGACTGCTAATTTCGATAACACATTCATAGTTAACGTCTTTGGGTGACGCCTGCGTTAAGTATGAATGTGTTATCGAAATTAGCAGTCAGGAGCAAGGGTCGCGATGGTTGAATTGGCAAAGCATCTGGACGGTATCCAGGAGATGCAGGTTCGAATCCTGCTCGTGACTTATTTTCGATTTCACATTTTTCACTTTGTGTTTAATGTATGTTGCTAAGCATGTCAAATGCTAAAAATATATATAAAAATACCTAAATACAACAATTTCCTATTAGATTGCGAGCAGTTCCTTGAATCTGCAAAGGCCAAGGTCCAATGCTAATAAAATGAAAATGGGACCACACTCGGAATTTTTACAAAAAAAAAATATTTGTATCGGTTCACAATAAAAGAATGCCTAAAAGCGTACATATTAACAAGACCCCCCCCATTTGAATTTCCTTGGCTTGGGAACGGAACTAGTCTCCTCAGATATAAAGGTAACATTTCTTGTAAGATCTATCTTTCGCTCTATTTTGCATCGATTGATCATTTGATTCAAATCGATTCTAATATATTTTTCAGTAGGTAGGTATCTACTTACCTAAAAATCGTCATCCCTACCTTAGTGCTTCGTAGCCGGTCTCGTAAGCGCAAAAGTCTAGTCAAGCATAGGTTCCAATTTCAGCAAGATGGGATCTTGGCGCACGGCGTCAAAGCATCTATCTCTCTCATCATCATCTGGCTGTTCTTGACCACCTTTTCCATAAGTCTTCTTTTCTAGATATGATATGTCTTAGGGCCTTCTCGGTTTCTCTAATTCGTCGATGTGATTTTCATATTAGGGCCTCGTGGCGTAGTCTGTAGTGTAACAGACTTCCGTGCACGAGGTCGTGGGTTAGATTCCCACTCAGGACAAATATTTGTGTGATGAACAAAGATATTTGCAGTGTCTGGGCTGGGTGTTTTCTATCTATTATATGTATTTACAACAAAAAAAATAGTATATGTATTATATCCGTAATCTGGTACCCATAGCTCAAGCGTTAAGCTTAGTTTGGGACCAGAGGACGTTGTGTGAAAATGTCCGTGAATATTTATTTATTATATATGGGGGCAACGCAGGTTGCATATCTTCAAGGCTTAAGTACGTTGATCGAATTTAAGGAAGCGCTCGCCAACAAACCACACCGAATCAACAAACCTCATGAAAAGAGGCTGAAATTTTTAGTTTATATCCGGTAATTGGCCGTCGGCCTAAGCTATGTATCTAATAAGTATATAAAATTCTCGTGTTACAGAGTTTGTCGCCATTCTCCTCCAAAACGGCTTGACCGATTCTTTGTATATTTAGTAAGTCTGAGAATAGAATGTAAACTATTTTTCATACCACTAAGTGATAAGGGTGGTCCACCCCAAAATTATTTTATTTTTGGGGTATAATGTTTCATTTTTTTATAAAAAATACATATAACCCTAAACTTTCACCCTTCTACTACCAACCCCTATTATTTAATAGCGATATTAGTACTAACAATTTTCATTGAAAAATATTCACGAAAAAAAATGGCTGTACGAAGTTCGCCGGGTGATTATATATATATATATATATATATATATATATATATATATATATTTATGTACATACAGACTTAACATTGCTAAATCCCATATATTTTGTATTTCAGAAATTAAGTGTTGTCAGGCGCCTCATGGATCATAAAAGCCGCGACGCGGCGCCCAATGCTTCCAAAGCTATTTCGCCTAGTAGCACGCTAGTAATTAGCCATTGAATGTTTAAACACATCCAATTTATTACATCATATTATAAATAAAATTAAATGGTGCTAGAATGGAACACAAATTTAAAATAATTCCAAAATTATACAATGACACGATAAAAAAACCATTACGTGGTCAGTTTATTCAGCAAAAGATTGTTATACATAAATGGACAAAATTATAGGATACTAAAATAATTCGTTGCGATCATCGTAAGTTCTATTTGAGACAGGCACAGTTTGCCAATGCATTGAATACGAAACAAAGTTTGATAAATATATTCTGTTGCCTAACACCTCTGAAAACTCTGAATTTTTATTAACGCTACTAGTACTAAAGTTTTTTTAATAGACCATATTACAATGCTATCAATAGCTAATATCTGGAATTTACTTTCCAGCCGCCTAACATTTCAGATAAGTACTGATATTTATTCCATAACAATATACAATTAATTTCTGATTATCAATTTATTATCCTGAGTACATGTGAAAATTAATAATAATTTCGAATTCAGTTAAGATGACAAAATATTACACATAATATCGTTGTTTTATTTTTCAAATAACATATTTTAATACATAATACAAAGTTCTAGCAGGCGGGCAAAATCAATAGATATAATGTCCGCCAGCGGTAACTGTCATAAATTGGTTAACGACAAAACTTCTAATATATTTAGAACTATATAATCCGTTCTATTCGCGCCCAAACAGATATTTTATGTATATAAATTACAAAATGCTACCCAAATTACACATCTACCGTAGTGACACAATAGCACGTCGTGATGTAGGCGATATATAATGTCCCTGCGAGATAATATGGTCTTCATTACTATGTATAGGTCAGCAACAAATCTAACTTTAATTATAACTAAACTTATCATTAGTTTATACACTATAATTATATTATCTACCTACAATTAATTCACTCTTATTGCTGTGCACTATTATTGCTGCAAGATTCTTAGATTTCATTCTGCCTTTGTATGCGATAGCTTTCGATAGAAACTCCATGTTACTTACTATATTTATCTAAAAATTAAAACAACGATTATGTACAAAATCTCACTCAAGAGATTAACAATTCATAATAATATGTATACGTCTCTTTTACTATTTCGTACTGGACTATTATAATTGTATTTTTATAACTTTGTAACGTAGAATGACGTCAGTATTTTAAAAGGTGACTGTTAAATTACAATGTTTGGTGTCCGTTTATAGAAATACCCAATAAAGAATAGCTTTTTTAAAAAGTTTATTTACATAACATACATAGTAACTCACAAGAAACTACAAGTAATAAAAACTCAGTAGCCGAGACGGTAAACTTTAAATGAACGTAACATGTAAAGAGAACCACGAGGGACCGGAGCCACGGAGTAAATGTCGATTCGACGGATTTTGGTGGATGTTGGCTACACGCCTCGGTTCCAGGCAAACTGAACACACCCAACGATTTGAGACCAATACCACTGCTAGCTGAGTCACTGCTAACTAATAAAATTAAAACTAAATAAAATAATAATAATCTAGTAAATCAAAAATTACATTGTATAAGAAGCATAGTGAACTTGGGAGCTTTTGATAAAAAATAAAATTATTGAATAATAAAAATATAATAAGGATATTAAAATAAATGAGTGCTAGGGCTTCACGAAATAGTCGCCTCATGTAATTAAACTTTTAAAACAATTTCTGTATATAAAAGGACTAACGAAATCATCATTGATGATTAGTAAGATGAGTAAGTAATGCAATCATTGTTTAAACAAAGTTTGCATATAAAATGAAATTTTAATTATAATAAATCAATCTTAACTATTGATATAATCCAATTAGAGTAACACTGTCACTAAGTAAATTATTTTTTGTATATAAAATGTATTAACGAAATCGTTAATAACTAAAATTATTGTAATAATCCATTTATTTGTAGAATTATAGAGTAATTTTGTCATTATTGTGAATGGTAGGTGTGTGAATCAACAATGTTTTAATATTAAAACAACACCAAGTATTTATAAAAAAAATGTCATTTCAAATCTTAATAAATTGCATAACGTAATTTCATCACTAAATTAAGTATGTGGATTAAAAAATAAGACTACTTAATTGTGTGATTTCATAATCGATACAACTATTTGAGGGTTGTATTGTACCTCCGAGATTACACCAATACAAAGTCAATGCATTGCATTTGCAATTTCATTTTTATTTATTCATTAAAGTACTGAAGCAAACATTTAATTTAAAACCTTGATAAATAACTATCGCATTAAAAAATATTATACAACTTTTTCTAGCTTCTGTTAGGTTAAGCATTGTCGTAATAATTATAATATAATCTATAAGTTCCATTTAGGATGATTCTATTATATAAAAATATAGAAGACATTGAACAGAGGTGTTGTGTCAGGCACAAGCACCGAGGGGGGCGGCGGCGGCGGCGGCGGCGGCACGATCGTCGTCACCTCAGCACATGACCCGTGTCAGTCCTCGCTGCACGAGTCCTCGTTGTCGGCTTCCTTGATATTTGTGAAGAATGATGTCAGAGCCTTCATCATCACCCCTGCCAATTTCAATTACCATCAATGTATTGCAACTTAAAGAACAAATTATTTGTTAAAGTGGAAAAAGAGAGCTTTACTGATAGCAGGATTTTTCCACTTTCACAAATAATTTAGCCGAGTGTCAAGTGTTAAAATACAGATCACAATATTGCAACTTAAATATCATATTCTTTTTACTAAGTTGTGCCCGCAGCTCCGCCATGAATAGGTCTTTTATTTTTTTATCGGGATAATATAATATAGCCTATGACACTACTTAATCCATTTTAGATATTGGTGAAAGAATTTATGATATCGGATGAGATATTCAATTTACAAACATTACAATTTTTTTTTAATATTAGTAGGTATAGTTGAGGACTATCCCTCCAAAAGTGCTTATTTGTCATTTTGGAAAAAATATCTTTAGAGCAATCTAGTCCAAACACCACATTCTCAGCGATTTGCAATGATATTATGGTGGTTTATAAAATCTATTTCCTCTATCTTTTAGAGGAATAAGATTTAAAAAAGAAAGGCTTTTTTGGGTGACAAAGAGTTTCTTTTTGTCCGGTCAGTCTATCTAAACATTCATGTCGCGGATTAAGTCCATTTGTAAAGACACTCCATATTTACCTTTTCCTTCTGGCTCCTTATCAGACACTTCCCATTCAAGGAAACCTTCCAATGAAATTATATATTGTTCATGCAGATATTGAAATATTTCTAATGTTAAGCCTGTAATAACAGAAACGATTATTTAAGTAGGAAAAGTGCGTTTAACGTTAAGAGGTATTAATTATTATAACTGACCTTGTGGGTGCTCTAGCCTATGTATCAGTTGCTGAATTCCGAACAAACAGCTCGCTTCCCTGGACTGCTTCGTATCGCCGATATCGTTTATAAGATTCGCATATTTAGACATGCGGTCTTGATTAAAATGTGGCACATCGCGTCCTTCAGGACCAAATAGTGCATGTTCGCAGATTGCTTGGATCAATGCCCGCATGAACCAATCTTCGTTTGCAGATTTTCCAAATTTGTCCTGTACAAAATAATATTTATTTTTTCATTGCCACGCCAAGCATCGGTCATGAAAATAAAAAAGATTAAAATGGTTTAATCTGTACGAATTTCGGCTCATATTTCGGCTGGCGTTGTGTCGTGTTCCGAGAAAAAAAAATTACCAAAGTAAGACCATCGATTTATAATAACTACTACTTATTTTTTTATTTAATAAACGATAAAGCTGTTTACATAATGGGATTATTGAATTTAGTTTTAGTTTTATTATTTTCGAACATAAAATTCGGCAGCATAATTTCCGCCATTTTGATGAGTTAATAATTGCATAGGAACTTTCGCACGGCTGTGTGTGACATAAAATTGACAACTATTTGTGGACACCTGACCTCCGTGCTTCGGAAGGCAGTGGGTTCCCGCTGTCACTTAACATCCTGGCAGTCGTTATAGATTATCAGAACTGAATAAAAAAACTGTGTTCTTGTGCTAATGTTGCCAGTTGTCCCTTTAGATGGTCAGATAGGTTGATGATATAATACTTGAACCTTTCTTTTTTTATCTACTGCGCTATATGTCTTCATAGTTAGTAATTATAATTACAAGGCGTTATTGTAAATAAATAAAAAAAACGTTCATCGTCTACATGCATTTTCAATAATAAAACGAAATTTCTATACATTTCTAAATGTATATATATTTCGATGTCGATATTTTGTAAAAATACTATCTGCCGTATGGTTTCGGTTGTTATGTGGTCTATTGTTCATATTATAGTTTTCTGTGGTTTACTTATAATTAACAAAGCTAAGACAAGACTAAGAAAAATGACAGACCTAAGATAGGCGGCATAGATGTTTATCTAAAGTGTGTCCTAATCTGAATGGTGGGGGGCCACGTGGGGTGTGTAATATGAACAGCGCGAAAAGTGGCACTGGTAGTAATTACTAATACCAATCTTTCTTTACCTTAGCAAAACAACATTTACTTATTAGATTTTTAATCTTTATTGTACCGCTTCTATACATATAAATAAAGCTGAAGTGTTGTATTTTTAGTAAGGTTCTCAAAATGATAGCCGTTAGATCTTTATAGTATAAACTAACGGCTATCATTTTGAGAACCTTACTAAAAATACAACACTTCAGCTTTATTTATATTTATAGAACAATTAAATTTAATCGGTGACCAATGAATGGATCGATTTTTCATTGACAGATAAAGTTATGGGCGCGTTCCACATGACACTGATAACGATCCGTCGTTCCACTAGACGGCTAGTGGCATTGTAGTCACGGAGGAATCATCATTATTTTTGATCACGCCAAGCTTGATATGACCCATTTATATAGTTGGATCGAAGTGAATGGTTAGAAACTGTAAAACCCGTTCCACTTGGGTTTACGAATGAAACGCTCACAAGCAAGTGGAAAGGGAAAAATTGCGGCTGTGAGGATAGTGAGCGTCAAGTGGAACGCACAAGCAACTTTTATTTCAAAAGTAACTAAGATAATGTCTCTGTGTTACTTCATTACCTGCACCATTATTACAGACTAACGTTAGTATAATAGAGGCGCACGTGCATCGCTTAGAAGGTAACTTCTTCAAACAAAAGGTATAAACCTAGGTCCTAAGGTTGTTTGCTCTAGTATGCATCAGGTGACAGTCTACATAGGCATAGCCTCAGTTTAAGCTTATGTGATACGCAGTCACGGATGATCATGTTACAAAAACTACAAAGCTCACTCATTTTAATCTTTTCAGCGAGAGTTTTAAAGACGATTAAATTATGGAATGTAAAGTAAAGAATCAAAACGAAGCAGTCTCACTAATCTAATCTCTGTGCGTCTACGATTAGATTATTTTGTTTATCGCGGCCACAAGATTATTAGAATGATTAAATATCAAGAACTACAATTTCGGATCGATAAATTAATGTTTAGACATTGCGTCTCTAAGCATTAATTTATCAAAACTTAATTAAAAACATCTCGCGTGGTACACAGGGATAGTGTTAATGGAAATAATACTATTGATGAGTTATTCAGGTGCAAAGAAACCGCTTCATAAACTGAGAATAAAAATATTTATACCTGTATCCACCCTTTTATACATTCACAGCCCTCATCCGCATTCATTAATTGAATTAACTTGGTTCGAGTTTGCTCAGGTGACAATATTTTATTTGTTTCCTCAGTAGCCTTAGAATCTCCTTCCAAAAATTCTAACTTATTATCTGCCAACCACTTTGCCACCTAGATAAATAACAGAGTCTCACAATATTTTTTTTATATAAACAATAGCATAAATTGTTAGTAACCTGTTTTGTGAAGAATATAAATATGTAAAAATTAACCTAAGCTAAAAGCTCAGTATAGATAGAAGCTAGGTCAAGTTTTGATAATTATATTGCAAAGTTACATGTTCTGAAGCTATACAACACTATCCAAGAGATGCCAACCCCATAATTTCTAAAAAAAAACAAAAATATGTATGGGGATTGATTATGTTAGTATGTACTTTGAACATTCACGCTGCTAGTACTCATCTGCTCCTAAGGCCAGCGGCCAAACTCCAGATGGTCCTAAAGTTAAGTAAAAATAATTACTCACTTTTTTAGTGTATGATGACTTTTATCAATATACATACTATAAGGTTAATAATAAATGATCTTAGTGCACTACAATTATTAAATAATATTATAATTTATATAGGTACAATTTTTTTAATAAAAATGTCACTGCTCTTTATTTTTCTATCGAGGGGGACTTTAAAAACATACACTAATGTCACGGATACACAGTATACTCAAACTCAGAAAAAACATTGTGGATCACACGGAGTTGTCCTGTGTGGAAATCGAATCAACAATACTCGGGCAGGAGGTTGGTACCTAAACCACTCCACCATCTGTGCATTTAAGCAGTCAATATAACTGTTACATTATGATACCCAATAGGGTGAGATATTTCACTTTTACTGCACTTTTAGATTTTTCAGTATTGGACAAATATTCATGTTTTCATTTTATATAAAAAATATCATTACATAGACTTAGAATATAAGCGTACAATGTGTGCAAGTTAGAAAATAAACAAAATAGCAATACTACAGGTATTGCTATTATGTTTATTTTCTAAGTAAGAAAGAGAAAATAATCTCAATGCCATTAAAACTTGTTTTGAATGATGTCATCTCAAGTCATCCCTTGTGGTACATATTTCGTATTTATTTATTTAATATAATCGTGAATATTTTTTTTAAATTAGATATTTCCCATAATAGTTACCTGTTCCATCAGTGATTGTCATGTTACTTATCGAATTAATTCGAAGAAATATTGATTTTATAACTAAAATTAATTTTACATTGTTGATTTTCTTCATCTTTATTTTCAACAATTTAATATCAATATTGTCGCAGTAAATACGAAAATATAACAATGAAATTGAAATTTTTACATTATTAGGAAAAATCATTCTATCATTAACATATTATGTTTCTTTTAGAATATTACTTTGTTACATATGCACTAGTTTTCGCCTTTTTTGTCGATAAAATTTTCGGTTTATGGTGCTTGGTACAGTTTTATGATTAAATTTGTTAGAAGTTGATTTAAGCCAGGAAAAGCAAAAATTTAATCTTAAACATCAATATCAAAAATTGTCACACTTTGGTGTGCTCTTTGTCTATAGCGTATATTCTAAGTCTATGGAAAATGATGCTGTTTATGTGTTGAGATAAGGAAGATTGTCAAAATTATACATACCTGGTTTTCATCCATCCATTGCTTCAGTTTTAAATCAGACTCTTGCCATTTGCTTTTTACAAAGGAAGGTCCCATGCTTTCTTTTAATTCTTTAAATATGGCTTTCAGGAACATTTGTCCTTGATTAGAAGCTATGATATTTTCACAAAGGCTAAACATTTGATTAAATGTGATATGCTGAAAACAATATTGCATATTTTAATATGCTAGTAGAATAATATGCGCGATGTATTATTTACCATTGTGTTTACCTTTTTTTCAATTAGTGGTGAAATGAGTTTTCCTAAATTATCATATAACATTGGAATATCAATGAACAGATCAGGTGCACATTCAAATATATCTTTAATGCCTGATACAAAGTTATCAGCGGAGATTGTGTTAGTGATTATTAAATGTTGTAGTGACTTAGTGATCATTCCAAACTCCTTAGCTGGCCTAAAATAGAAAAAAAATATATAATTATAGCTTATGTAAATAATACCAGTGTCAACACTTGATGTGGAATTATGATAAGAGTTGCACTTACTTTTCTATAGCAATTTCAAGCATTTCAGTACATATGGCAGCATGATACTGCAGTGGGAATAGCTGCTTGACATCCGCTACAATTTCTTCATCATCAGGGTTAATGAGACTGAGCTCTACCATCGATTTCACAGTGAGTTTCTTGTTTTGGGGTAATGGTTCATGTGGTATTTCTGGTGATGCCAGTGCAGGCACAGGCGCCGGTGCTTCAGTTGCAGGTGGTGGTGTTGCACTGGTGCTACGTGTACCAGAATTAGAGCGTGCCACGTTAATCGATCCAGAGCGGCTACCGCTGCCACTCGCTGTAACATTAATCAGTATGTAACAACCGATTTTAACAGGGCTATGAATGGATGAGTTTGGTTATGTCACGCAGAAGTATTGAAATTGCAATATATCATTCAATATGAAAAATAAATTCTCATAAATGTAGATTTAAATATTGAGTTGGCATAGTATTGAATTTTGGATACATATTAGGGCATACTAACATTTTAATTGTGGATTATCGTGCAGCCATATGCAATTTACTGCACAACTAAGTGTACTTTTAGTCTTAATAGGGACAATATTATTTATAGCTAATACTCACAGAAGTCAGCTCTGGAATTAAATGTAGATCGTTCAATAGATGCACCCTTTGAATGGTAGCTAGGGGTCATGTCTCTA
Source organism: Leucoma salicis (assembly GCA_948253155.1). Lineage (NCBI taxonomy): Eukaryota > Metazoa > Arthropoda > Insecta > Lepidoptera > Erebidae > Leucoma > Leucoma salicis. The sequence goes on from OX411803.1 coordinate 17,202,344, forward strand.
TTTGCTGAAAGAAGAACAATAATTTATAAATTCAATTATTAAACAACTATTCTTATTAATACTTCCGTGTTATTTTTTATGACACAACATTAATTTACCTCTCAATGATGAAGGATCAGTTTGTGCGTTCTCCAAGACACTGTACATATTTTTGCTAAGGCTGATCATAGAATTACTGCTCGCCTGAGCAGTAGTTTTAGTGCCAGAACCTTGGATCCAAGTGGAGTTATGAGGAGCCAATTTAATGTTGCTAATCGTCTAAAAACATTTCATAAATTCATGATATACACAACAAATTTATTATATTCAGTATAACTTATTTTTTATATTATTTCGATACAATTACTATATTCAGTATAAATGTACGACAACATAAAATGTTATGTTGAACATTGTTGACCAAGCAGTGAAGTTATTATAAATATTGGCATAATTGATTAATGAAATCAAAACCAGAATGTGATAAGAGGTATGCAATGTTTTAATTTGCATGTTAAATAATATGTCAGCAATATTAATAGCAATCAAGTTGCATCTAAGTCAACGCTTTAATAATTATGTCCTGAATTATATAATAACATAAGCCTTTGATAAAACGAGATGGTCCTGTTTTAGTGTAGTCATTGACACAGCAAAAAAACAACAACATTGACTTTCAATTACAAATCATATTAATAATGTTATTGAAAAATACTTTCACACCATTATGATGACAAATTTGTTGCCTAACACAATTTTTACAATAGAATAGTGCAGTAAACTTATTCTGTAACATCAATGTAAATGATGCAGGGAAATCTAAGCGCAAAAATAAAACCTATTTACTTTTACACTCTCACCTTTTGCGTAACAACTTTAAGTTTTGATGTATCAACAGTGTAGTTAGCCCTAGACGATTTCCAAGTATTATCGCTAAACATATTGTTGGAGTTTTGCCGACGGCCATCACCTCCACGTTTACCACGACCACCTTCGTCGCGGCCTCTAAATCCGCCCATTGGACTCGCATTCATCAGCTATAAAATAATACAAATATTAGAAGTTTCCACAGCTTTTCACCTGAGGTCAACTTCTGTGCGTTATGTGTACACTAGAGATCATGTATGAGTTGTGAGATATTTTGCAATAGAACTTATATACAAATAAAATATTATATTACAATATTTTATATTATCCAAAGTACGTTTTTCTTGTGGAATTATGGTCTGGACTCCCTATAGTCCTCATTTATGACTGACCATACCAAAGCCACAATACTACTACTTTCAGACTACATGTTTAGACCAGTAAATATGATCACCATATCAGTGTAAACCAACCGAGAAGCTTTTGAATTTTGGCTTGTAAGGGGTGATAAAATAGATTTTCCTGAATGCAGTAGTAGATTTTCAAATCATATTGAGTGTCTATCATCTCATGCACATGATGACAACTTCTGTTCGAGGTGAAATAGTGACCACCACACCACAGCCACTTGGTACATTTTGTTGTTTTTTCAAAATATTTGTTACAACTTACAATTAGCATACTACACATGGCCACATGGTTTACATACCGGCTTAAGCCCGAGTGTTGTGGGTTTGATTCCATCACAGGACAACTCTTTGCGAGATCCAAAATTAAAAAATAAAAGATTATCTGGGTTTGGGTGTACTTGTGTCCATAAAATTGTATGTTCACAAAAGTCCCCTGCGATACAAGGATTATACCCTAGTGCAGGGTGTTGTTCTTAAAAAAAAATCTGCTGTCCCCACACCATACTAATTACATTGCTATTAGATTATACCTCTATGTGCCGTTGCTGCTGTTCAGCTTCTTTTTGGATTTGATCCATCATTTTGGGTTGTGAATCAATAACAGTTTTAGCAACCCACTTTCGTTTCCTAAGTTCAATAACGTCTTGAAGCATGAACCTATTAGATATGAAGTAAACAGTTATTAACACTTTTATATAACAATGGGTATAGTTTAAAATACAACTTATTTTTCCTATTACCTCACTCGACTGCTTATTTTATTAGATTTACGATCTACAATATCTTGCATTTTCTTGAAAATAGTATCCAATTGGCTGTTAACTTCATTTTCAACTTGCTCGCCTATTGTAGTGAGCAATTTGCACAAGCATTCAAGCTTTTCTTCTTCTAGTTTCTCTATTAAATACTTCATGCAGTATTCCATAATTTTGGGTGTCAACATTTTTAATTTATACAGTTCACCTATAACAAGCATACATACCTCATTAAAAACCAATTTGACCTATAAAATCGCATAACACTGAAGTACACATAGCACATGGGCCGCAAATATTAACACTACCACAGCTTGAAGCTGTGGTTTGGTAAATTTAGAAAGCACAGCTATTTTTGTTATATTTTATCACAAATTGAGATTATAGAACATGATTTAGAACTCAATGACAAATGTCAATTTGATATCTTATATATATTCGCAAGTAAAAGTAAATCCTTCGCTGAACTATTGCCACGCTTATCATTTCAATAACTTTTCGCATGTCAACCCTACAAATGGGTGCAATAAATAGGAACTTGTTTGTTATCCGACACAATGGTTTATATATTATAAGTACTTCATATAATTAACTTTATCAACTTACCAATAAATCTGACATTTCCAACTGATCTCATCCTTACTCTTCTATTTTCTTCCTCAAGCATCGCTGAAAGTTCTTTCTTTTTGACCTGTATAGAAGATGACAACTTTACACACAAGTTCATACTAACTATAAATAATAAATATTTCATAGGCTTACAGGGTCCGTGCATTCAGCCAGTTCCTTTTCAAGCTTCAGTATTTGTTCATCAGTTTTATCAGCCACAAATTGGCTTTGGCATTTGTTAAGAATAAGTGCTCTGAAATTAACGCACTTGTCGGGCGATGTCGGATTATCAGCAGGCACCTGAAAAATTATCATGGTGATTGATATCTGACTGTTCATTCTACGGAACTCACTTGTTTAGGTTGTAAATAGCATACCTTGAGCATGGATAACTTATTACACATAGCAGCATAAGCTTCAGAAAAGTTTGGTTCATCAAGGGCCTTTTCAAAAACTAAGTCAATGACACCCTCGAGTCTCTTCTGATTATTAATTTCTAATGTTTTAATTCTGTCCAACAGAGTATCGAATTTTTGAGGTGTTAACTTATTCAAAATACCTCTGAATTTTTTGTATAATTCCTGAAAAATAAATAACCAATTAACCTTCTGTATTTATTATTATTACACTCTTGTATATTTCAGATCTGTGATTTGAAAAGCCTAAAATAAGTTGTTTATATAAAATCTACCTGTGTTTTATGTTCTTCTTCATCCATGGTATCTCTGCGGAACCTTGTTGGCTTCCAAGCAGAATCAACCTCATTCAATTTGACTTCCTCTCGTAAAGACAGTGACACATGGATAACAGGTTTATGTTGGGGGTTACCAGAGCTAGGGCTCAGTTTTACACTTCCTTTGCCTGCAAGAACATTTTACAATAATTACTATGAGGTTATTTATATAACAACAACTTCAAATATAATCTTTTGTAAAATAAGTAATTGTTTCAAAAGTTATGTGCAAATGTACCTGATGCAGGCATGTTTCTAGAGTCTTTTTTGGCTTCTCTTGGAGTATTATTCCTTGAACCCATTCCAGGATTCTTAGCAAACGGAGGCAACAGCGAGTCATTCATGGGTCTTGAGATAGGAGTGAATGGTTGGAGTTCCTGCATTGGTGTTGTCTAAATAAAAGTAATAATTGAATAATAATCTAGATTTCTAGAAGAACTGCACTAATGATATAACTGTAAAATTATACATACCCTAATGACATTACAAGCTTCCAACAATGGAACATTAGGCTTATTTTTAGAAAGTGGATCATCTTTTATTTGCTTGAGCAAATCAATGTCATAGCACTTTTTGCCAGCAGTGTTAAGAGGAGACCACTGATCTGAAATTAATTTATAGCTTTATAAAAGTTACATTACAAAATAAATTACTATTTTTGAACAAAAACACATTATACCTTCACCATATTTGTATTTTGGAACAAAAATAGCTGGTGTTGGATCCTTTGCTGGTTTTTCTTCTTCAGGCACAGGCATATCTGAAGAGACCATTTCTTCTGTAGGCTCAATTTTATCTTTTTCTACATTAACTATTTTATCAGTCTCATTTGTACCATTCTCACATGACTCGGTTTTTTCCATATTTACATCGCTATTAGATATTTTATTTGCAGATTTTTTATTATTACTCTTAGAGTTCTTTAAAACTTTTTCGTTTTTATTGATATCTTCTTTAACAGCCTCAGCTTTGATTACTTCTGTTGAGTTTCCGTTGGCATTATCTGGATCTTATAGCAAAAACATAACTTCTATTAATAAGGAAACTGTCATGATGATAATCAAAAGGTAAATTTATTCCAATTATTAGAAAATAAAAGACTAGTGCAGCTCAATAACATTACACACATAATGTTTGCGCATATGCAATCATTTTGAGCAAAGCTGGCAGCAGATTAAACGTGGCTGCTACATGAAGGATTACATTTAAATATTAAAATTATGCTACAAGGCTATTGCTGGCGGTAAATATACAAAATACCAAAACAGGTATTAATGTCTTTGAATAAGAATGTGTATGTGTGTCTATCAATATGTCAGCTAAACTGAATAAATTTAAATTTGCAAAGTATAGGAGCTACCAAAAAAAGCATCCTGGAAATCAACAAAAAGGCTTGACCGATTGTTATGAAATTTTGTGTGTATGTTCAGGTCTGAGAATAGGATGTAAACAATTTATACCCCTAAAGCCCTCGTCACGCAGAGGCGGGAGCGGCGGGAAAGCGACCGCGATCAGGAACGGTTTTTTTTTTGTAATATTCGAATTTGTATGCAACCTGTCACATAGAAACGCGCCAACCCCTATTTTTTAATAGCGATATTAGTACTTTTGACAATTTGCTGTGTGGGGCCCGCTTGGCTTGGTTGGAATTGTCCCACCCACAGGAGTCGTAAGAGCGGACTGAGGGAATACCGGGGAAGTGGGCAGCAGCACTCCCTCGAGTATTAACAACATCCACTGCGATCGCCAGCCCGCCTGCCAAGCATGGCAATAATGGCACTAATCTCCCATTTCTTAGGGAGGCCTATGTCCAGCAGTGGACGTTGAAAGGCTGGATGCATAGATGGATTAGTGCTTTAATCATTTTCATTGAAAACATTCACGAAAAAAAATTTGGCAGTAAGAAGTTCGCCAGATGAGCTAGTATTATATCTATACTATTATAAAACTGTAATAGAACTGTGTCTGTACATTTAAGATATTTGAGAAAAAATTACTGTAATAGGCTATATAGGCGTGTCTAAACACAAAACATTTTTTTTTAGAATTTTTGTCTGTTTATCTGTTTGTTTGTTCGCGCATCACACAAAAACTACAAAACGGATTTTGATGCACCTTTTTTATTTGAAAAGCCTTGATTAGACTTAAAAACTGGTATACATTTTATCCCGCTACAATATCGGGAATCTGAGATATTATCGAAAAACTAGAAAATTTATATTTATTTTAGAATTTATTTAAAATAACTACTAGATGGGTTTTGATGCAACTTTTTTTATTTGAAAGGCCTTGATTTGACTTAGAAACTGGTAGACATTTTATCCTACTACTATATCGGGAACCTGAGATATAACCGAAAAACCAGCTTTTGGCTGCAGCTAAGCCGCTGGCAAAGGCTAGTATAATTATATATATATATATACAAAAATTGGTGAAAAACAATCATATTACAAGATAAATTATTCCATACAATATATAAGCACAACCCACCTGTGGTCTTACTACTTAGATTATCTTTCATTTTCTGTTCAGTTTGATTTATGCGCAATACACTTGATATACTTTGAGTCAATTTAGCTTGGGCTTCTATCACACTAGATGCTTCTTTCACTTCTGATGCCTTGTGCTGCATAGAATACTGTTCCTTGGCAACCTTTTCAATACTGGCAGATAGCAACTGAGTAGCAGTAGGGGTTTCAATAACAGGTTCACTCTTAACAGTTTCAACACTGGTTTCTAAAGCTTGAGTAATTTTTGTTTCAGGCACTGGAGTAGATTGCTTTATTACTATATGTTTTGTTGATTCTGCAATTGCTACTTGATTACTTTGACTAGTTGGAGTGCTGATAGCTTCTACCAACCTATCAACTGAGTTGAGAGCTGCAAAAGACCAATAGAACAGGTTTTTAGAACGGTTTTGATTGCAATTACGAAACTATAACTATTTGTATACCTATACACTATGATCAATAGATATATGCATCGCTAAACTGAACTCTTTCATACAATTATCTATAAAACAAATAGGTACTAATGTATATAATTTGTCGGCGAAGTATATCTGACAGCACAGTAGTTAAAAGTCACACTTATATATCAAGGCCATTGGTGAAAAACAAAATGTTTAATAAAATATGGAACGTACATATCTCTGATACATATTGCTAAAATACGGACTGGCATCCCAGACACTAAAATATCGTATGGATAATTAAAATTCAACAAACAATTTCCCTGTGGCAAGTAGATAGATTCATACAAAGTTAAATGAAATGTATATTAAATTTCTCTGATTAACTGAGCACTTTTTAAGATCTAAATTCGTGAATCTATAAATAGAGTCGAAAGATATTTCCACGTGGGAGTTCTTGCATCGTACCTGAATATCAACTTTGTGTGGCACTGATATCTAAATAATATCACAGTTAATTAAACGGTAAGACTTTATATTAAATCTTCACACGTCTAAAATAACATACAAATAATATAACAACAATATGGTAAAGGAAAGTCTATTCAAAAGGTCACTCAAGGATCTAGAATATTGTTCGACTATAACACATTGCACAAGATACACATTATTTATTAATTTAAACTTAATGAAATATTTTATGCTAATGATGATAATTATTGAGTACAGACGTTAAAAAAGATATTAATAAAAGTTACAATTAATTAAAACGTTGTCATGCTCAAAGTGACTGTGAGGCAAAAGTCGCCATCTTGAATAGTTCCATGCGGACAAGAGGCTCGGCCCGCTAGTGTTGTGCGCAAGTCACAGTTAATCGATCTATTCGTTTAACATTCGCTTAATATAGTGTATTTCAAACAGAAAAAAGTGTTCTATTAAACTATGGTGATTGTATATCCAATAGAAGTCACATTACATTACATTATCAATATTATAAAAAATAAGCAAAGTAAAACAGACTTTTTTTTTACACGTGTAAAACCAGTTTTATAAAGCTTATTTTTGAAGCACCTTTCATAACTGATACATTAAATATTAAGACGAAGAATAATATAGACTCGCTACTATTTTGACATTAAGGATGAAGAAAAGGATGCACATACTAGGTTTTACCAAGAGTGAGAGAGACACAGGTATAAGTATATTTATCCTTTTCGCGTATGCGTCAGTTGTATTTGGACCCAATGAACTGGGTCCAAACAATAAGGTGGCCAACCGTCCCCATCATCAGTATGTAAGCTTGTTTTTGTATTGACGTAAAAAAAACCTTTATTAATCACGTTATATACGCTAATATTATATGTTCTAATAAATTCTAAGCAAAATATAAGCATAACTGCAATTTCTTTTGTCCTGTCATTCTTTTATCCGGCTAAAACAGGTAGTACATTTTTAGTCAACAAAGTTATAATCATAGTTATCTTTTAAAATTATTCCGGTTATCTATTGCTATCTCGACACTGCATACGCTGATAGCTTGTCTATAATATCCTTCGTCTAAGAATAAATATGTCATAGTTACGACTGACGATAAATTACCACCTATATAACGATGTAAACTTTTTAAAGGTATTTTTAAGCCCGTTATTGTACCACTAATAGGTACGGGTCTCCTTTTACAGTAAAATGGATTGAGGCCGTAGTTCACCAACCTGGCCCATTGCAGTTTTATAGACTTCGCAAGCCGTCGAGAAAATCTCGGGCATGCCGATTTCCACACGATTTTTGATAACTATTTATTTTGTGTAATGAAAAACGAAGTGGTATTCATTTAGGGATATATCAAATTAAGTTATGATAACGGGAATTTTGAAATATTTCCAGGTTTTATTATTGCAAAAGATGGGAGCTAGCGGCCTAGATGGTAAGTGGTAAACACTGCTGACTTTAGCAACACCAGGAGCACTTTTAAGCTTCCGCTTACCCTGAGTAAAGTGCTCTTCCTTAAACCTCGTTTTAAGGACATGTCGAGCACTATAGAGTGAGATCCCAGTCACCCCAGACTTACGTGATTTAAGGAGAGATGTCATTTTTAGGATCGGTTGTACAACATAAATATAGAAAGGAATGGATACTCGCTAAACTGAAAGCGGGACCGTTTTACAGGTAGCAGGCAGCTAGGTAAACAACATTACACTATTGTAATCACGTTTGTTGTATGGGAGCCCCCCTTAAATATTTTTTTATTTTATTTTTAGTATTTGTTGTTATAGCGGCAACAGAAATACATCATTTGTGAAAATTTTAACTGTCTAGCTGTCGCCGTTCTTGAGATACAGCCTGGTGACAGACGGACGGACAGACAGACAGACAGCGAAGTCTTAGTAATAGGGTCTCGTCTTGATCCTTCGGGTACGGAACCCTAAAAAGAGGCTTATATGAGACTATATATGACATATCAATGACATTGTATATAACAAATATGCCATCGTGTATGTTTAAAAAATGTACAAATTATTAAACCAAAGTTAATAAAACACAAAGGATCCTATCACATGTAAATATGTAGAAAATTATATAACTTTATTGGCAAATTTCAATAAAATTATTATTGTTGTAATATTTTTATAAATGGCTGTCAATGAGACATTATTTTAATCTTAGATAAACAACCTATAGATGTAGCCATGATACATTAGGAAGTGTGTAAGTGAGACGGGCATATATGAAATACCTAAGAAAATTGAGAAAAGAACTTAATAGACGGGGCCACGGCGTGGCCGCACTTGAAACAGCAATATTTTTTTTAAATGTTGCCACGTTGACAAATATTTAACCATATTTAGGCAAAATAAACGATAGTTAGAATGAGGGTAACTTAATCGTAAATAAGAAACTCTTCGTAAAAAATATTTAATTGAAAATCACAGCGTTTATCAAAATAATTATTTAAAAGTAAATCCACCACCCCTTCTATTCATCCAACCATCAGTCTTTAAACGTCCACTGCTGGACATTGGCCTCCCCAAGAGAGCACCAGAACTAGCGGGTTTGTGCTCACTGCATCCAACGGCTCCCTGCAGCTTCGACCATATATTTGGTCCATCTGGTGGGAGGCCATATTACGCTGCGCTGTCCGATACGTGGTCGCAACTCGAAAACCTTTTTCCCCAACGATTGTCAGCTCGTCGAGCGACATGGCCTGCCCATTGCCACTTCAGCATATAAACCTGGCAGGCTATGTCGGATATTCACGTTCTACATCTGTAATAAGAATTCGATCACGTAGAGAAATACCAAGACTTTGAGCCTTGATGCAAGATAAGTATTGCTTCTCCATAAATTGCCGTTCTGTTCGATATCTCATCTGGTAAATAATATTAAGTTCTATTTAATAAAATAATAGTACACAAGAATACAATTAAATTATCTTTTCTTCTTTTCTGGGTCAAATAAATAAAGAATTATTATCCTTCCAGTGCAGATTTAATTAATTGAATAAGAACTTTTTTTATTGCATTTAGTGGCAGACGAGCCACGGCCCATCTGATGGTAAATGTCAACCGTCGTTCATGGACTCAACTATACTGAGAGCATTGTCAAGCCACTGCTCACCATTTCATTTCACCGATATATAATGAAATAATAAACGGCTATCTCCTGCTACGACCAAAACGCAACGAAGTGCTTCATGGCCGGTCCCACGGTAGAGAGAGTACTATAAGTGGTGAAATTAGCTATAGGACGAATACCAGGACCTTATAAGTTTGTGTTGCCACCTACCATTTGGGGCATATATTATTTATTTTTGTTTTACTCCTGGGTTTTATTTTGAAACCCTTAAACCCCAGGCAGGTGTCACAAGAGAGAGCAAATCAAATTCTCTGAATTCTAGATTATGACTACAGCGGTAGTCATAATCTAGAATTGAGATTTACTTACAAATTTGATGTACAAAGGCTTTATAAGCTATACTTACATGAACAATGACAATGATTTTGCTCCCAACGTTACTATTTTCTTATTATGTATAATGAAATATCAACAAAATATCGTGAAGCATATTTTGGGTATTTCGTGGGTTGCCTCGTTTTCCCGTAGCATCCACCCATTTCGATCTCGCATCTGGATTAGAGGAAAACCTAAAATGGTATTTTTTTATCATCATCTCATAAATTACATATAAATTTATTAGTAAAGTGAAAACTGGGCAAATTAAATTCGCAATAAGGCAACACCGAAACAATTCTCAGTAATAGAAATTTAGCTAGAAAAAGTGTTTTGCGAGTGTATCTTAGTAGCAATTATTAATTTCCGAGTAAAAAAGCCCATTTTATATCACTTTATCGCATTCAATCATTAAAATATTTCATTTCCGACTACATAAGAATGAAACGTTATACCTGTATTTTTTCGCTCGCTGTAGCTTTTGTAGCATAGTACACTATTTTACAAGCACTATTATTACGTAGTCTTTTTCTCAAAACACTGATTTAACACGTAAATATAATGTAAAACCCGATTTTTTATACAAATGTTCGATTATGTCAGTTGAATCGTGACAGACAAAGCATTTTGACATCGTGACAATACGAAAAACTGGCCACGGCGACAAAGACAAAAATCTATGACCGTCTGTTTTTTGCACCAGTAAATTGTATCTTGTGTTCTCGCTCATACATGTCAAAGAATTTTCTTCGCTGTCTAGATATATTTAGTCTGAGGAGAAAAGGTAACGCATCTTCCTGACGTGCAGGTTTTTCAACTGGCGAACTTTAAAATAGTTTACCATACAACTGCATCACCATGACTACCAGGGATGCCATTAAAAGGAATATTAGGTGCCGTGTTTGGGGTTGAAAAAATGTCCAGCAGTGGACTTCGAAAGGCTGATGGATGGGATCGATTTTTTATATGATTCAGATTGTAAAAGGCAGTGTGCCTTTGCACGCTTTTACGAGTATTTCATACATTTTATTTATCACAATATCTGATGTGAAATCGCTACAATACATTTACTATTAACTCTCATTGTACATCTCATAGTTCAGTTTTTCATTTTTGAATTTCATAATAATTTGTTTATCCGCTTGTATTGCGAGAGGTTAAATAAGAGATTACTATTTAAAAATAAAATAATAGCAAACATGCTGGTAGTAAATGTTTATTATATACGACAAAGAGAATATAACCACTACGTTTAGACGGAAGCCACCATGGTGTTACTACAGCTAATAAAATTATTTATTTAGAACCTAGTAATTCGGTTTTTCTTTGGTTAAGGTTTCGTACTAATGAGGTCCGGCTACAAGAGTGGGTCGCAATTGCTAATTGGCAAAGCATCTGGGACGGTATTCCAGGAAGTGCAGGTTCGAACCTTGCAGTCTTGCTGCGACTCTTTTTTCCCTTATAAAGCGGTACGATAACGGCACTACTGGTACAGTGCCGCTCCCCCAGCTAAGGTTAAAAAGGCGGTGCAGCAGACTGACTACCACGCCTTGTCTAACCCTCAGCATCTCGACGGTTATTCTAACATACACTGCAGCCTTGTATTATTTCATACTATGCCACGTATCCATGATTCTCTTTTGTACTAATTTCACTTTCGTTGTAACTTTTATATGTATCCTCAAAGATAGGACGTGCTTTCACATTTTCTTTCTCAAATAAACTTTCAAAATATTCCTTCCATCTCTTTATGACACATTCATCTTCCATATCTTCTTCTAGTTATGTCTTACAATATAAATTAATTTTAACAATCATCATCAATTGAGCGACTAGACGTCCAACATCTTAGTCCACCTCTGACCATGAATACCTGTAAAGTGTAAAGTATTCTAAACTTCGGGATAGTACAAAATCAACTAAACGCTATAGATTCCGCATAGTAGTTTTATTTCGGAAAGGACTTATTTTTAAGATTTTTTATACTCTAAAAAATAATTCCAATATTTGTAGATTTGTTATCTTAAAACTTGTTTTAATACTTAATAAAAGCAGGATTCATACAATATCTATAAATATTTATTTCATTTACCTACCTTTTTTACCTACATCCGAAACAGCCGGCTCTGTTCGCTGGTCTCAAAAACTCATAATCTAGGCCTCGAAGATAACAATTGAACTAATACAATTGACAATTGCAAAGATAGAGCTATCTCTTTCACTCATATGGTTATCCTATCTTTTGTACTGTTCATTAGTGCAACTTGTCAATAGTGGTAATAATAATGCGGGAACAGATGTTAAACGTTCAGTTACTATGAACGTAACATATCTTGTGTAAAATATCATTGTGACATAATTAGTTAGTATGGTTTTTTTCCACCTTTGATACCCGTAAAACGGTCCCGCTTTCAGCTTAGCGAGTACCTATCCATTCCTTTCTATTTTTATGTTACATCACGCAAGTCTCTTGGTCTACTAGGGAAACATCACAATAGGGAGTTTATTGCAAAGCTTACATGTATGCGGTAGTAAAGAACGCTCAAAACTAACCGTCTCGTTCGAGATCGTTTCCAGGTGATATTTTATTTTATTTTTTATTTTTATTTTATTTGGGAAACAAACGGATCCAATACAAAAAAATAATAATACTAAATATAAAAACACACAATCCAGAAGCAGTTTCCACAATTTGCAAAATCTTACAGGTAACATTATAAAAACAAAAAAAAAAAAACGAAATCAAAACCAACATTATACCAACACAAAAATTTTTTAAAGCCGACATTGTAATAACACCATTTTTTTTTTTTTTTTAAGCCAACAATAACAGGAGAAATAAAAACAAGTTAATAACGTTTAGAAGAGAAAAAAATTGGTCTAATATAACTTTTGAATTTAAGTAGAGAAAGGTGAAACATATCAATGCAGTTATTAGAGTCAGAAGTGATGATATTATTGTACAAACAACATGCTCTTTTAATAAATACATTTTTGCCATGATTTGTTCGTGAAAAACTAATATGGAAAAGAGCTCTCTTGCGCGTATTAGTACGTGGACAAACAAAACCAATCTTACTGAGAAGATAGGAAGAGTCTAAAAGGTTTCTTAGTATTTTATATAAAAATATTAGGTCACGCTCTGCTCGTCGCTCCTCCAAGGACTGAATACTGAATTTATAATCTGGGTTTAAGTTATAACGCCACACAAGGTGTTTAATAAATTTGCTTTGCAATCCTTGGAGTAACTCAGTGTAGATCCTATACTGCGGGTTCCATACCACTGAAGCATATTCGAGAATCGGTCTTACGAGGGTTTTATAAAGTAGCAATAATGTTGAGATGCATTTAAAATCTCTTCCAGTTCTCATGATGAAACCCAACATACGAAATGCTTTGTTAACTGTATATGTAATATGCGATTCGAAAATAAGTTTGGAGTCTAGTATGACACCAAGGTCTTTCACCTCGGTCACTCTAGATATGGGTTCATTATTCATTGTGTAACTATATGTTACAGGGCTTTTCTTTCTGGTAAATGATATTAATTTACACTTTTTTATATTGAGAAACAAATAATTATTATTACAGTATTCACAAAGATTATCAATATCCCTTTGTAGTTCAAAGCAGTCATCAATATTGTTAATTATTTTGTAAATTTTGTTGTCATCAGCATACATAATACATTTAGATCCTTCAAATACATTACACAGATCATTAATATATAAATTAAATAAGAGAGGTCCGAGGTGGGACCCCTGGGGAACTCCAGAAGTTATGGGCAAGAAGGAAGAGCAATACCCTTTAATCGTAACAGCCTGACTACGTTCTCTAAGATATGAAGCCAGCCACCGAAGCAAATCCCCATGTATACCGACATACTCTAGCTTTTTTAGTAGCACTTTGTGAGAAATTTTGTCGAAAGCCTTGGAGCAGTCAGTATACAGGACATCAACCTGCTGACCAGCATCCATGGCAGCAGTAACATAGTCGATAAACTCGCAGAGATTAGTTTCTGTCGATTTTTTACTGATAAAACCATGCTGCTCCGATTTAATAAGTGGCTTAATTAAAGGAGTGATTAAGTCACAAATGATACGCTCAAATAGTTTGGGTATGACACTTAACTTGGAAATAGGTCGATAATTTTTAATATTATGCCTATCTCCACTCTTAAAAACAGGCACTACATACGAACATTTCCATATTTCAGGCATAACACCAGTTCTCAATGAGGTATTAAATAATATATACAAAGGTATTGAAATATGTTGCCAACATTTTTTTAAGAATAATGGGGGTATGCCATCGGGTCCGCTACCTTTACATACATCAAGGGATTTTAAATATTTTATTATGACATCATAAGCAACATACACGTTACTAATATTTAGGGTGTTACCGTTTTCATCGCTATGAGACGGTGCTGTGACAGGTACGTCATACTTCTCAAAGATGGAGTTAAAGTGAATATTAAAAAGCTCACTTATGACTCCACCGTCACAGGAACTACTTTGTTCTAAGAACACATTTTCAGGAACACCATTTGATGTTTTTTTTAACTTAACATAGTTCCAGAAGTGTCTACTACTTTTTTTAATTTTTTTTTCAGATTTTACTATGAAAGAATCATAACATTCCTTACTAATCCTTTTCTGTCTATCTCTTAGAAGTGCAAAACAACGATAATCGTTATAGTTACCATATCGTTTCCATTTAGTGTGGTATTTTTTTTTTTCTTTTATAATTTTAATCAGCGAAGGAGAAAACCAACAAGGATACTTATGATGTTCTACAAAAGTTTTCACAGGTACATACTTACTAATTATATTATTTATAACGACATAAAATCTTGAAATGGATTCATTAATGTCATGTTTAAAACTGCAAATACTGTGCCAATCAATTAGAGATAGTGCGTCGTTAATCTGATCATAATCCGCCAAATTATAACAATGATAAGTTCGGGGAGGAGGACGTAAAATATGCGGAAAAAAATCTACAACAAAAACATCTAAGGCAGGGTGGTGGTCATCTTCGGGTACTAGAGGGATTATAGATTTTGTAATCTTACAATTGCAGGTACCTATAATCAGATCAAGTTGTCTATTATTCATGTTCGGAACTGAATTATACTGTTCAAGACTATTAAATGAAATGAAACTCAATAAAGCATTCACTAGTAGATCTGTTGTAGCAATAGTAGGAACAGTCTCATTTCCATGCTCTATTGAGTTCCATTGAACATTCCTTATGTTAAAATCACCTAACAAAATAAGATGCTCATGTGGATGCTCAACAATGTATTGAGATACGATATCAAACAACTCTACTAACTCAGTATGTTGAGAGCTACACTGTGGAAAGTAGCAGCAATACAATCTTAGCTGTGATTGCTGTGATCTGTTCTTAAGGCGTATAGATACTGTAAGAATATCAGCCGATTTCAAACTGTTAGAACTGCAGTTAGCTATTTCATCAACAGCAATGCCCTTTTTAATTGCTATAAGAACCCCACCACCCATCGTATCAGATCTTGAGTTATAATCACGATCACACCTGTAAACACTATATCTTTCATCAAATAACTCAGTGTTGAAAATCCCTGGCAGTAACCAAGTTTCACTAAGGCAGACTATGTCATATGTAAAAAGTAATAAGTTATTCAAGAATAAGTTAGTTTTAGTGCGCAATCCACGCACATTCTGGTAATATATATTTAAACAAGTACCCATAGTATTATAAAATACTTAAAACATCTAGTTATCGCGATCAAACATATATCACAATCACATGAAACCAAAGGCGTACTGTGATACACATTGGGTGTTGTTGTATTACATAAATATAACAGACATTTATAATTAAGATACGCAAGAGATCTCCTATCAGGTAATGTTAATAGCGTAATATAAATCACCTTTCTCAGAATACAAAATACAAGTACGGAGCTTAAAATTAAATAAATACCATCAACGTGGATCAAATCTGCTAAGAATGCACTATGACAAGTTAAGCGATTCAAAAATCTTGCAAAGAAGTTTATATTATTTAGAATTCCACTTACACAATCTTTTTTAAATCGCTCTCTGAGAAAATATGTATAACCGGAGTAGTGTCACTTTTACGTGCCATAATTACATAATTTTTCACCCACACATATTTATATTTTTGCTCACTTGCAATTTTTTTGGTTTTATTTAATAATATTTTATAAGGCACTGTTAAATGTTCATTAAAATAAATACGACATGTATCCGTGAAACCAATATCGGATGCCTTAAAGTGCTTAATTTCCCTTAAGCGAGCCAGAAAGTTGTCTTTTTTATGTCTTGCAAGAAACCGAACAATAATAGGCTTTGGTTTTTTCACATTATGACCTTTGTGCGCAACACGGGTGGCAAAATCTATGTCTGTTTGCGGATCAATGGGGTATTTTACATGTGTTCCTAGTTGAGATATTATATTCAGAAGGTTTTCACCAGTTTTCTCCGGCAAACCCACAATCTCAACATTTGAACGCCGACCCCACTGTTCCTGTTTTTGAATATCCGACTGTATAGTATTAATGCAGGATTTCACTTCTTTAATACCTGATTCCAAAGATGAAATTAACTCATGCTTCTTTTCTACAACATCAATCCGCTTTAAAATTGTATCATATTGCTTGCCAATGAAGTCCACTGAGCTTTGTAGTTTGGAGAATTCAGTTCTTAAATTCGAGAGACCTACAGTGACAGAAGACATAGCCTCACAAATTTCTTCTTTAATAATTGCTCGGACCTTATCCGATGTTAACAAGTCAGGGTCTTCTTTTTTAGTATTTTTTCTACCCGCTGGGCGAGCTTTAGATTGAGTTTTGACGAGCTCGATCTCTCCATCCTTGCTTGAAAGTTCCGCCTCCATTGCTTGAAATTCTTCTCAAACACACAATAGACTGTATCTATTAGCTTGTAAGACACAAATTGCAAAATCGTTCAGTTATAGAAATACTTAGTGGAGCGCAATCTTTAAATTCGCCATGCGACGTCACTGTTTGCGTGGTCGAGTGGCTCACGCGTCAATCGAGCGCTCACTCGTAGCGACGCGGCGAGGGTTCGGAACCAGGCCGATATGGATGCAGTTTTGGTAAAGATTTGAAATTTAGCATAAAATTGTGTTATGAAATTGTCTCAAAAACTATAACCGTTGACGATGTAGTCCATAGTCAAAAAACGAACTGCCCACCTGGGTGTCCACAGAATGTTGCATCCCTGTCCCGCCGCCCAGTGGGTGGAGCAGATACGTAAGAACTCCGCAAGAGAAACAAGGAGGTACCGAACTCCAACATGAACCAATCACAGTCACCGAATAGCCAAAAATCACAAATTTACTATAAAATTTCGCAAAGCGTCCGATGTTACCAAGATCTATACTGAGACTGATATGTATGAACCCTTTTATTTTTTTATTTTAGGTGGGCAAAAATGTCCAACAACTGTGTTGTCATCCTAAGATGAGATCCTGCCACCAATTCTATGAATTATATACACATTTCACATATCTCTAAAATGAACGGTATCCCGTGGAATACCGAAAGGAACTAAGCCACAGTAAAGCAGGGCCGGTTTTCCTAGTACATATAATATATAAAAATGTTCATAATGGATAAATGTCTACAAAGGTTGAATGAAATAAATGTGGGAGTTCAGATGGGCGACTCAGTGGTTAACTCGCTGCTATATGCAGACGATGCGGTCCTATTAGCGCAGTCTGCGACTGACCTGCAAACCCTAGTCGACGAAATGGCAGAAGAACGTGTGAATGTGAGCAAATCCAAAGTAATGGTTTTTGAAAGAGAAGAAGCCAGAACAGATGCTAGAGTAGCAATAGGAAATGGTGTGCTAGAACAAGTGGATGAATTTGTATATCTTGGATGTGGATACAGTCGGGATGGAAGGTACACCACTGATGTAGAAAGAAGTGTGAATGCGGGAAATAGAGTGAACGGAGCATTGGGACAACTTCTCGGCAGCCACCACCTCAGCCAGAAGGCACGTGTCGCAATACACAACGCAATGCTTGTTCCAACATTATTATATGGAAGCGAGAGTTGGGTATGTAAAAAGGAGCATGAGAGCAAAATCAATGCGGTCGAAATGCGATCTCTGCGGAGTATCTGTGGAGTGAGGCTGACTGACCGCATTCGTAACAATGACATAAGAGAGCGAGTAGGTATGAAAGAGAGTATTGGTGTAAAGATGCGAAAGAGAATGCTCCGATGGTTAGGACATGTGGAAAGAATGCCGGACGAGCGACTGGCTAAGAAGATATCCAATTCGAAAGTGAAAGGATGTAGGTACAGGGGGAGACCGAGACTTACCTACCTAGACCAAATTGGTCATGTATTGAAAGAAGGTGGAGTCAGGAGTCTCCGAAACCGGCGAGCGTGTATGAAGCGAGTTATGAATGTTGAAGAAGCGAGAGATGTATGCAAGAATAGAGCCTCTTGGCACTCTGTTCTCTCTGCCTACCCCGCAAGGGAAATGGCGTGATGATCGCGTGGCCGGGTTTGCCTGTATTATCATCTATACTATTATAAAGCTGTAACAGAGCTGTGTTTGTACATTTAAGATATTTGGGAAAAAATGTCTGTATTAGGCTATATAGGCATGTCTAAACACAAAAGGATTTATTTTAGATTTTTTGTCTGTTTATCTGTTTAAAAAGAACCCGAAAACTAGCTTTTAGCTGCAGCGAGCCGCGGGCAAAAGTAATAAATTAACCGACTGTGTGGTACTGTGACTGACACAAGTTTAATTCAAATTTTTTATTCATAGTATATAAATCCTTTTTAATTTTATAAACTAGATTCTGTCCGCTACTGCACCCGCGTAGACTTCGGTATATAAATAAGTCACTTTATGGCAAAATAATTTGCATGCAAAAATACCTATCCCCCAGGAATTATATTTTTCCCGGGATAAAAAATAGCCGATGTTCTTTTTGCGCTACTGACTAGGTATGTAAAATGTCAGGATGATTGGTTTAATATTTTGGAAGTATCTTTACAAATGGGAGATCATTTGCTGCAAACATTATACACCACCGTTAACTTAAATTATATAATCATGTTAGGTCAGTGTATGAATATAGAATTATAGACTTCAGCTTAGCAGCAGACTTGACTGTTCAAGTCAAAGCATGTCACGCCAGAGGTGGCACAATCACGCTATGTTTACTTTACTTTCCTTTAATAAGACTTATACAATGTTTTAATTATTTTTATACTCGAAAAGATAGGGTGAACTACCAGTAATTGTACCAATATTGTGAAAAAAAAAGATAGTAGCTGCGTGACGTGACGTAAAAATATATTTTTCAGAATTTATTCCGCTTTCTGTTTACCCACACGAAAATCTTCTGAACCAAACTTAAATAAAAGTTATCCTTTGATAGTTTTGAATCAGACATAATAGGCATTTTATTTCGCTACTGTATATGGAACCAGAAATATACCCAAATATAATATAACCACATGAAATAAATTTTAATAAAATTTAAGTAATTTAACTAGTGCATTTGTACAAAAACTAAAAAAGTAGTAATTGTTTATTGCGTTAATGATTTATACAAGAAAATTACTACTGCTGACAGTAGTAATTTCAGTACTTACGACACACACACACACACACACACACACACACACACACACACACACACACACACACACACAAACACACACACACACACACACACACACACAGACACAGTTAGTACTTTTCACACTAACGAAAATCTTAGTAATATAATTGAAAAAAACTTGGCAAGTCCTTTCAGAAGAAATCTTAATACTTTTTTGTTTTGAAATGAAATATAATAATAGTCTCTTCAAAGTTCCCTATTTCAACTACATATTTCCATTAGCTAACATAAAGTAATTAGGATCAATATATTTTTCTCAGTCAACTGAATAAATGTAATCCTTGACCCTACAACAAGCAAAATGTTTAAAAGATTATTTCCGTTACTCCTGTCCAAGAATAATTTCTTTATAATTTCTAATTTATAGCTTGTTAAATGATTGTTTAAATTTTTGTAAAAAACCCTCTTTTATCAAGGAAGGGAAGCATAATAAGCTGTAATTCAACAAATTCAATGCACAAAATAAGCAACATAAAAACATTTCGGAAATAAAGTCAATGGACCCTTGTCGCTTCATATATATTTTTTCTATTTTGGACATTAGAAAATAGCTACAAAATCACGGTAAAACTTATTAGATCTCAAGTATTACTGAATCAAAACACAATAACTTACCAGTGTACATTACTTTGAGAATGTTATTGCTTATCAGCGTCTGCAACCTCTGAAACCTTTTTACCGCCGTTGAGAAACTAAAAATATTTGTGAACGAATGCTATCTTAAAATGTCATGAAAATCTTAGTATTGCCAATAGAGTAATTCCTATTAAGTGTATTGAAAGTGTTTTCTGTCCAATGACTAGTAGTTTACCATGTATTATATCTGTACCCATCCATCCATCCATCCATCCGTCAGCCTTTCAACGTCCACTGCTGGACATAGGCCTCCCCAAGAGAACGCCACAACGAGCGGTCTTGCGCCAACCGCATCCAACGGCTCCCCGCGGCTTTGACCAGATCGTCGGTCCATCTGGTGGGGGGCCGTCCTACGCTGCGCCGTCCGTTACGTGGTCCCCACTCGAGAACCTTTCTTCCCCAACGGTTGTCGGTTCGTCGAGCGATGTGGCCTGCCCATTGCCACTTCAGCATGGCAACCCGGCGGGCTATGTCGGTCACTCTCGTTCTCCTACGGATCTCCGTATTACGGATTCGATCACGTAGGGAAATACCAAGCATAGCCCGCTCCATGGCCCGCTGAGCGACTTTGAGCCTTGTATATATGTGCGCCTATTTTGCGTGAAACTTTGAGCCTTGAAACGAGGCCAACATTCAGAGACCACGTCTCTGTTCCGTATGTCATCACTGGTAACACACACTGGTCGTAGACCTTTGTTTTTAGACACTACGGAATATTGGAAGAGAAGATCTTCCTTAGCTTCCCGAACGCTGCCCAGCCGAGTTGGGTTCGTCGATTGACCTCTTTCTCGAAGTTGTGCCTACCTAACTGGACCGTTTGTCCCAATCTGTACCCATTTATATAAAATTACATAAAAGTATATGGTATTGAATATTTATCACATGCACATTTGTTTGAGTGCTTTCGAAATGACCGAAAAACGTAAAAAGTTTATTTACACCCGGGTGGACATTACAATTTAACTAAAAATTCTCACGTTTAAACATAAAGCTCCCAAAAATGACAATGCTGAAACTGAATGCGACTGGAAATTACTATGTTAGTGGATAAACTATGTGTCGTTTTTTTTTTACAATGAATATTGCATTAAAAGAAGATAGGGTCCGTTGAAACTCAAAAAGCAAGCAGCACGTACCTGAAGGACTTGACAGAAGATGTCTGCCACTGTTTCAGAAAGTCTCGTAATTTAATAGCCACACCGTATATTAACTCTATGAGCAAAGCTCACAACTCATCTGAACGAAAGAGAATCTCTCAAAGCACGCATCAACGCGCGTTTGTTAGCGGTAGGCGCTAGAGTAGCATACAACGTGCCACCGGTAACTAAATGTCTTAGATTATATACTTGTCTAGATGGAGTAATCCTAAACAAACGTCACAAAAAACCGTCTCAAAATACGCGTTATGTACGAGTACGCTCCGTGTACTTATTGTCATAACACTGTCAATGTGTGATTTTCTTACCTTTCATTTAATATTTAATAACATGAAGTTTAAATAAAATAATTATTCTAATAAAATTGTGCTTCATTTCAATATTGCAATAACAAAAAAGTACATAGGAAAAAAACGTAAAATCAAAACCCGTCTTATTGGGTTTGTTTTCGGAATAGTTGTCTCTTTGATTTTATTTCAAGCCCTAATTTTTTTTATTGCTAATGATGGCAGACGTACCACAGCCCACCTGATGGTAAGTAGTAGGTAACCGTCGCTCATAGACTCAACTATACCGAGAGTATGGTCAACTATACCGAGAGTATGGTCAAACCGGCTCTTCTGGTACAGCAAAAAAACACATTGACGTGCTTCATGACTGGTCACATAGGAGACCGTGGTACCAACCCGTTCGGGCCCGATAGCAAGCGAGTAATCTTACTTGGTACCCAGCCCTACCACCAGTAATGCAATGGGTGATAACTGCTTACTTCCCTTAGTCGCATTGTACGACACCCGCGGGAAAGCATGGGATGGTGACACTTGTCTGATTTACAAATATGATGACATATAATTGCTCTAATAATCTCTCTTTTGCTGCAAGTAAAGTTCCCTTTTTCCACTTTAACAAATAATTTGTTCTTTGAAGTAGCTGAGCATGTTAAGTGCTTAAATACAGATCAAAATATCTTATTTATAATGAATGTTTTTCTTCTATAAGTTTTAGTAGCTTTGTTTGGTGATACTGATTACAATACAGGCTCCATAGAAAAAAAAGTAGTAATACAGATGTGTCATTTCTTCAGAGATAAATACTGTCATTTTACAATTCATAACCTAATACTATATCTTTTTATGATGTACGTAGATGGAATATGTTGAAATATTTACAGGGGGGTTAGGCAGAATGTTATATTTCACGTGTCGATCGTATTGAGATCACTGTGATTGGTTGAGAAACTGACGCGTGATGTCACAATAATCCGTTGGCCAATCATGGTGATCTCTCAACCAATGACAGTGATCTCGATACGGTCGACACGTGAAACATAACATTCTGCCTAACCCCCCAGAACAGTTATGAATTTGTAAATAAATATAAATATTCACGGATATTTTTTTTATGCTGAAGATCAACAAAAGCATCAGCAAAACATGCTAAAGATATATATTTTTTGATGTGTTCACATCTTTCTCCTGCACAA
This sequence comes from Leucoma salicis, assembly GCA_948253155.1. Lineage (NCBI taxonomy): Eukaryota > Metazoa > Arthropoda > Insecta > Lepidoptera > Erebidae > Leucoma > Leucoma salicis. The sequence continues at coordinate 17,225,519 of OX411803.1, forward strand.
TCTGTTAGAGTGATTTCGTGAATGGGGACGATAGTGTGTAACAGGAAGGAATACGGGGGACTTTACAAACATAAAATTTTACGGACACAATGTACACCCAGACTCAGAACAGCCATTTGTGGATCACGCAGAGTTGTCCTATGTGGGAATCGACCCCACAACACTCGGGCCGGTATCTAAACCCCTCTGCCACGTGTGCGCACGCATTAATATTTATTTTATAAGAAATATCAGGTACTTTTGTTGTGGATAAAAGTTATTTCACGCGAACGAGGTGTATGGTAAGGTAGGTACATTTGCTTCCGGCTTAACAAAAAAAGAGAGAGAGGAGCTTTAACTATAATGCATTAAGCTGGACCAATGGGGGTTGGCAGATTTTACGAGTCATCGAAAAAAATTCTTATCCTAATTAGCTAGCTTTTTTCAGTTATATTTTATAAAAAACAATACCCACTATTTTGGCATGAGACATTAAGATATCGGATTTCAGATTAAACTCTTTATCCCTATCTCGGCAGTTTGAGCTTACCACGCCATCTTCATAAATTTTCATTAAAAAGAAATATTCTTCTTTACGAAAAATAATTTGATTTAATACCAGAATTATTTTTTTCAGAATATATTATTAATGTTGTTTAATAACAAGGTTTAAGATGTCAAACGTACACAGCATATATGAGCACTGTAAGGTTCAATTGCTTTTGTTTTTTTGTAGAAATCTTGCTATTTATTGCTATCTAATAAGTTAGATGTCCATGCCATACTTTTTGTGACATGATCTTTAATTTAAAAGATTACATTTTTAAAATATTTTAAATTAATTTTAATCCTCAGCTAAGATTTACTCGTTATTCATGAATTAAAAATACCTAATACCTATATGTGGTGATTAGATTAAAGATAAGAAAATGCAATCAACTATCCAAAGAATGTACTATTTCGGTATAATTAAAACGTCTTAAAATAACGGTTAAACCATAGATCCAAACGTTTATACAAATGTAGTGTTCTCGTATCAAAAATATGAACATATATAAAAAAAATAGCGAAATAACATCATTGATTTATCTTTTATATATTTACACCAATATTTTAAGACCAAATACACCCAGTATGCAAATTTAGCATATTTTGTATAGACGGTGCTGATTTTCCTTGGTCTCCTATCTTTTCGGCAAATCACCCCAGTAGGTAATAAACTGGCAACACCGGCCCATCCCACTAATATACAAAATATCGAAATATAAACGTGATTTCTTTAAAAACTAGTGGCTAAATAATGAAACTTACCTTATTACCTATTATTATTTTTTATCTTGAGCACGTTACCGTTTGACGAGTCAAATGACACAGACGTAGGTGTCATACGAGTCTACTAAGGTTAGTAGACGTTATTTGGGGCGTTCTGTACGGCTAATTAGGCATCTAGACTTGTATATAATCTAAGCTAAATGTCTTGTTATGTAGCAAACACAAAGAGAAAAGTTTATGATTCAACATTTCGAAAACATGATAAGACGAGTCTTTGTTATTGTGCAATAATAACTAACACTTAACTTGCATAATAACCAAGATTCATATTAAATCATAAAACTTGAATACAAACTACTATAGCAGTACCATTAAATAGGATGACGGTCAATAGTTTACGGACCACTGGCCTAAGAGAGCTGTGGGTACAGGTGAATCCCAACTTATTACGCGATAGATTCCGTAAAAGTAGTTTTAATTAATTGTCGTATTCGCGTGAATACCAAATACATAATATATTATAATTAAAATCATAAAAGTACAACAATCAGTAACGTTTTGTTGAAAATCTAGATTTAGAGTATAAGACTAGACAAATGGTCTTACCTTATGCGAACATAAGTATGTTTGTTACGCTTTCATGGCGCAACTATTCAACCGATTATCTATAATAATCAATAATTTCTCAAAAGGACTTGATAGTTCTTATGGTATAGCAATTTTTGCATAGAAATCATTACTGTGCTGCCGTAGAGTAGTGACGAAGTCGCTAGTAAAATCTTATACAAAAATCGTGGTGATTATTTAAGCATATTGGTAAAAAGATCAACATGCTCACGAATAACAAATTTAAAATATTGAGACTTACCTACAGATGACGTAGGACCATTGGGTTTATTGGATGCCGCTTTGGTGTCTTTATCTTTAGTTTCAATATCTTTTGCTTTTTCTTTGTCTTCTGGTTTTACCCTTTCTCTAGGTTCTCTTATCCTCTGAGGCTGTGGAGGTGGCACGAGGATAGGGTGGGTTGCTGGCGTTCCTATCGCGGCAGTCGTTTGCGTCGGTGCAGGCACTGTAGAGGTAGTTGCTATCGTCGACGGAGCCGGTTGTACTGCAGCTGGTGCAGCACTTGTATTATCTAACGGCTTTTCTATTTCATCGACTTGAGGCACAGTTTTGCTTTGTTTATATTGCTTATTAGATGGTATATTCTTATTTGTATCTAGGACTAAAGATTGAACTGTCTGTTCACTACTCTTTTGAGTTTGCTTAATGTTTATAGGCATTTTAGGCACTATAACAGGACTATCTGATATTGCTGACACTATAGGCGTTTCGCCAGATTCTTCAGCAACATCAAGCCCTAGACTTTTATTTTCATTAACTGTTAATATTTCAGACTTTACTACATTATTATTATCATTATTATTATTATTAATAGAAGTTAGTGCGTTTGATTGAGTATGGACAGAACTTGACGTAGACGTGACAGGAACGTCCACATTTCTCGTTACATAATTCGATTTTATAGAACTTTCACATGAAGGTTGATTGGCGACTTCGTTGACCATTCTGTTAAATTGCTCGGCGATACTCTGTGTCGACTCCTGTTCAAATAATTTAATTCAAAGAGTTAACAGTGCATATCAATAGATACTGTAGAACGTTGCAGCTACTCTAGACTTCGAACCTCACTTCAGCGGTACGTCGCTACAGCTGCGCGTGTCTACTGCTGCGACAATAACGACTCGTGTATAGCTATGGAAAGAAAATATTTTGTGCAGCTTCGCACCGCCGCCGCTGTAGTGAGGTTTGACCCTAAGTCTCAGTTCAAATTGAGGCGGTTTATATTACATATATCAAATGCCTTACTATCGCAAAGCTTAATACCACGCTAACCGCCTTTATGGTTAACACAGCACAAGCCGCATCTTATTGAAATGTGAAAACTACAATGAATCTAGTATCCGTTATCACCTAGCATTGCCAATTACCATTACGTCATACACACATATTCCTTATGGTTGGTAGTTTAACTCGTGTGGAAACGAGTGCAAGATTTAACTACAGTAATCGACGCTGCTGGATGCAAAACTGTGAAATCAAATGCACATCCTAATCATATCTAACATACCGGCATAGCCGAAGCTTTAGTACTGTATCACAGCTTCTACCGGTACACGGGTGTTGTTGCCCAAAATAAAAAGTCCTTTATCCTATTATAAAGTTGAAACAGAGCTGTCTGTTTATTTAAAATATTTGAGAAAAAATTACTGTATTATGGGGAGTCTGAACACAAAACATTTCTATTTTTTTGTTAATTTGTCTTTTTGTTTGTTCACGCATCACGCAAAAACTCCTGAACGGATTTTGATGCAACTTTTTTATTTATAGCTCTTGATTAGACTTAAAAACTGGTACATTTTATCCCGCTACTATATCGGGAAGCTGAGATATCACCTAAAAATTAGCTCTTAGTAGCGGCGGAGCCGCGGGCATAGGCTACTTTAAACTAAAATGGTATCCATTACTTACAGGTTGTGGAGTTTGCCGATCACTAGAGTCACTATTCAAACTATTATTATCGTTGGCATATAAATCTGAGAATATATCTTGTTCTGAAACCAAGCGAAAATTACAAATTAAATGTCGATAAGGTATAAAAATACAAATTATTCTTAATTTATACCTACTTACTTGTTTTAGGGTCGATAATTGGTACTCTACGACTGACTTTCTGTAGTGGTTGACGTATACCTGAAATTAAAAACGTGATATAATTTATGCTACTAATTTATTAAACACGCAAATAATGCTCTGTTATAGCGATCATTATAAACTATTTAAATTTTAATTACAGCTTAATTTGGATATTTTGCCTCAACACATTAAATGCGTAAATGTGAAGTAGAAAATTATAGTTACGACATGGGTTTAAAACAGTATGGATCACCGTTCCAGCTATGCTTATCCTAGAACTATCGTCTCTATTAGTTTTTGGTCAAGCCTGCGTCATCTGTCGGGCATATATGCATACATTGTTCCGACTAGGTAAGCTTAATAATTACAATCAAGTATCATACTAACGAATTAACGAAATATATACTTTCTACTAGTTGACAATAATGTGAAATTCAATCCTATGAGGAAAACATAATATACACAGATTTTCCGGCTGCAGAGCGGCGATTACAAGCAAAAACAGAAAACTTTAGAGTAATTTTATTACTGTACATAAATTTTCTGTTTATTAATGAAACCAGAAGATTTATGAAAAGTTATAGAAAAACCGTACTGTGTTTGTAACAAGTTAGTAGGTACCTTGTCCTGGCACATACGCAACCATACAGGTCAGGGAGTACGAATGTTTTCTTTAAATTAAAAATATGGCTATAACCACTTAATGATAGGTAAGGGGTAACCGCCGATGGTAAGCTGCTGCTCACAAATTCATTTCGCGGAAGGGAAAGAATGAAAGTACGGCTATCTTCCACTACAACCAAAACGCACCAGTGCTTCATAGTCAGTCACGCGGAAGACTATATGGAACCGACCCGCTCAGGCCCCATAGCAAATATGTGCTCCCACTTGGTACCCAAATCTATCAACAATGCAATGGGTGATAACTACATATATGGTGTGCTCATCATCTAAATATACCTACCATATAATTTTATTACACCAATTCTAGAGTAGCAGTTTGTTACTACCAATATAAAGCTATCAATCTGACATGGGCACAGGTCACGAGATATGCTACCGATAGGACGTTAAATTCCGATTCGTGGAGTAACATTGATCAATGTACCTAATTATTAAAACAGTAGTTAATAAGTTTAAAAAGAGGTAACTACTTAATAGGGGGCGATCACACATGCGCTATGATAGCGAACGATAATCCAAAGAATGTGGGTACAAACCTCACTCGTGGCTTTCAGTTTATATTTCACATTTTCACACTTTGTGTTCTTTAAGACGTAGCTTAAAAGATTCCAGATTTTTTTTGTGGAGATTTTCCGTAATTGATTTATTAATTAAAAACTAAACGAAATAACACCCGTTTGTCTACACCTGATAAGCTTTGGCACACATCCAGCATCAGTGCAACGCAATATTATTGTGTATTTTTATGCTCGTGTGGAGCCGGCTTTAGAATTGTCCCACCCCTCTCCAGCCATGGGAGTCGTAAGAGCCGACTGAGGGAATACCGGGGGAGTGGGCAGCAGAGCACTCCCTCGAGTAATAACAACATCCTCTGCGATCGCCAACCTGCCTGCCAAGCGTGGCGATTGCGGCACTATCCCCCATATGAGCGAAACTCATGTTGTGGCGTTCTCTTGGGGAGGCCTATGTCCAGCAGTGGACTTCGAAAGGCTGATGGATGGACGGATGGATGGATTTTTATTCTTAACATTGTGTGCTAGTAGCTTTTTTAAATTACAAACTTTCGGAAAAATAAACATGCTATTATATATCTAAAAATCGTGTAATAACTTAGACATTTTGTTAATAGCAATATTATTTTGAGTTCACGTTTACGTGTATGAATATTCTGGAAACTTTCGATGTAAGACGATTGTGGTTATCAACTTATACATGATAGAAAGTTGTTGTCGGTATGTATTATAAGTTCGTTAATATTATTACGCTGGGATGGATAATTTTAACATAAATTTCTAACTATCTGCATTTGGTTATACTAGTAAAATAAGGTACAATTTAATAGTTAAAAATCTACCCCAATTTTGGTAATCGTTTTTATTAAGTAGATAAAGTTGTGTTATAAAGAAAATAGTAATTTTTCAGCTACTCTTGTTTTGAAATATCACACATTTATTGTAAAGCAGTGACATCTTTTATTTTTATTGCATGTGGGGGCAGACGAGCCTCGGCCCACCTGATAGTAAATGGTAACCGTCGCTCATGGACTCAACTATACCAAGAGTATTGTCAAGCCACTGGTCAACATTACGTTTCATTTTTTTTTAAATTACGGCTATCGACGAATATCGGTATCTCCTGCTACAACCAAAACACTGATGTGCTATATGGCCGGTTATACAGGAGATGGTGGTACTAACCCGCTCGGGCCCGCTAGCAAGTCAGTAATCCCACTTGGTACCCAGCCCTACCACCAGTAATGCAATGGGTGATAATTGCTTACTTCCCTTAGTCGCTTCGTACGACACCCATAGGAAAGAATGGGGTGGTGACACTTGTATTCTTAGTTTGTCACCACACCGATTTTGCAAATACCGAAACGAAATGTTTTAATTTTGGAAAATAACTTTTATAAAACTTTCTACTTTTAGTGTTAGGATTACTAATCACAAATGCTATATTTATTGGTTCGAACTGATTGAGTAATATTTGAAATGCCGATATATGGTTATCGTTTTGTTGTACCAGGCCACGCAGAAAGTTTTGCAAAAAAACGGTTTTTTCGTTTAAGCCACTGGCCAATTGTAATTTTTTTTTGAAATATTTAGTTATTTAAAAGTAAAAATACTATTTCCGTATTGAAACTATCGTAAGATTGATACATATTAGAAATATATCACCGGAAAAATAATGCCCGGCGGTCCCGGGAACTCGTTGACACCGTTGCGCGCTCGCCCTGATGATGAGCATCGAACTAAATCGATCCTCAACGTGAGTTATTTCCGGAGATATATTTCTAAAAATACCATTGTTCGAATTCCGAATTTCTCTCCACATTTCACAAATTAAATTATCGTGTCTTATTTAAAAATGAATCTACATCGAGAACATTTTCGTTCGATGATTTTCTACGATTTTAAATGTGGCCTAAAACCTGATGAGTCATTTGATCGACTTCAAATGGCTTTTATGGATGAAGAACCTTCAAAATCAACCATCTACCGTTGGCGAGTTCAAGCGCGGTCGCCTTACTTTGGGAAAACAGGCGAATTACATAAGAAAAGGGAAGCGTAAACAAGATTCTACACGAGCACCTTCGCGTGAAGAGGATTGTTACGCACTGGGTGCCACAAAACCTCACCGAAGTTCAGAAGCAGGCCCGTGGCGAGTGGTGCCGTGATATCATTCAAAAATTTGAAGCAGGCTCGTCTCGGCGCGTTTACAACATTGTGACAGGTGACAAATCTTGGATTTATCAATACGATCCAGAAACAAAGCGTCAGTAGACAGTTTGGCTGTAACCAGCCCCTACGAAAGTGAAGCCATCGAGAAGCGCAGGGAAAATTTTGATCGCTAGTTTCTTCACTTTGACGGGGTATCTGGTTTCAATTCCATTACGAGACCAAAGCAGCATCAACGCCGAATGGTATACCACAAAATGCCTGCCAGAAGTTTTGTCTGTAATGAGCAACAAGCGAACGAACACCAGGCTCCACGGGGTACTGCTTCACCATGATAACGTGCCCGCGCATTAAGCGCTGAAAACGAGTGACTTCCTGGACATCACACCGATCAGTCTTGTGGGTCACCTTCCTTACAGTCCTGATCTGGCACCAACTTCTTTTTATTCCCTAAAATAAAAAAATCAGCTGAAAGGGATACAGTTTTCATCGCCTGAAGACGCGCTAGCAGCGTTCGAGAAGACCGTGGAAGAGGTGTCTGCGGCGGACTGGAAAAAATTTTTCGAAAATTGGTTCAGACGCATGAAACTTATTAAAATATTTTATCCATAGAAGTTAGTTTTTTAGTTTCTCAAAACTTTCCGAGTGTCCCGCGTACATTGCTTACATATTAACTATGTAAAAATAATTTCATAACTATACGGCTACTATCGATTATAATTTGCTGCCAATTAACAGATATGTACGTGTTCGACACCTGATGAATAATGCTAAAGATGTTTGAAGATCTATAGTGGTATAGAAGAAAGCAAAAGAAAGCTCGATACAAAATCTCACTAGGGTTAGCTACTGTTAAAAATTGAGATGTATTATTGAGATAGGCCGGGAATTATTTTACTCCTGACGTAAACGGAGAGACCTATACCCAGGTTAAATGTGTGTATCCGTATCTCTGTCTGGCATCATACCTTCCAAGGCTGAACGGATTATGATTTAGATTTTTGTGTTTGAAAGGTAACAGAACGCTGTTTAGCTGCGCTGGACTCGTTAACTAAAATCTATCTCGAAATGTGATGAGGTGTGATGAAGATGTGCCTAACTGGACTGTTTGTCCCAGTTAGACATAGTGTTCAATAACTTCGAGAAGCGCAAAGTTTATCAGTTTGAAGACCATCACCTTTTTTCAGAACTTCCTGAGTAATATTATAGTACTACATAGGTTTGGGCTTATTTCAATGGTCTTAATAGGGGTTATACATGGACGATGACCAAGATCAGAGATGGAATAAAGAAGCTAAAGGTCAAATAGTTTTTAAAATTTGTACTTATTCTATTGATTAGCGCACCTACACATTTATATGTCGTCATCATCATTATAAGCCCATGTTTTCCTAAGTGCTGGTCATAGGCCTCTTGCACCACTGATCTCATTGTTGGGTAAACTATCGAAATAAAGATGGACTGAATAAAATCATCAGATTTATTGAAATTCAAGCAACTCACAGCATACCGAAAAAGCAGTAACATTGGCAAGGATTGGCGCAAATGCCTCATTGGAAGTCATAATTGAGGCAATGGCATCATGTCAGTGTTGCCAGGACATTGATTTGCAAATTATGGACGCTTATCGCGATTTGGAAATCAATGGACATAAGACTGTATTTGATAATAGATAGCAAAGCTCAATGGTACAATGATCGATGTTATCGGACTCTTTAATATTACTTGTATATAGATTTAAATAAATATACTTAACATTAATAATAGTGAATAATGATTACCAGGCATAGATTGGTGCATGAGTGTAGAAGCTTGTGAGTGAGGAAGCGTGGCAGTGGACGCAGTGGGGGTGGCAGGTGTACCCTGTGGCCCCAATGTAGTGGGATTACTCCTACCGCCAGGAGGATTCGTTGGTAAGTTTGGTGTAGGCAGCTGAGGACTATTCGAAGTGTAGTAAGTATCTGTAGGATAAAACAAAAAATAATTACTATTATTAAATAATTAATTATTCCATATTTATTATAAGTAAAAAGTTTAATCTTTTTATAATTAAGTCACGAAAAAACTATTTGCGGCACACGCTGGATAAATCTTGAGTCATACATCTAAATAATGAATAGTAGTTCTTTAGATACCCTTGGGATTTTATTCATTAGAATGCACCTATGTGAAGCTAGGGCGGGGTGCTTGTTAGTAACAATTTACTTATTCGAATTCTGGTCTAGACAGGTTGCGACACATTCATATTATATCCGCACGCGTTTCTTATTATTGCCAAATCCTTAAGACTTCGCGATAATAAATGGATACACGTCAACAATAAAAGCGAATTCAATAAAAGTCGCTGATGTAAAAGAAGTTATGCTATGCCTATGATAATGATGTCATTTACAACAAGTTAATTTGAGAAACTGAATAAATAAAAAGTTTCTCTTCGTGATAATAATTTCTGGGTCCCTAACTCTAATCGCTAATCCCTGATTCATGTTCCATGCTCACTATCCCTCCTTTCCTTTGCATTTTGTAGCAGACGAGCTACAGAATCTGATGGTAAATGGTAACCGTCGCCCATGGACTCGACTGTACCGAGAATATTGTCAAGCCGCTGCTCATCAATTTATTTCACAGATATGAAATGAAATATAAACGGCTATCTCCTGCTACAGCCAAAACGCAACGATGTGCTTCATGGCCGGTCAAGCGGGAGATGGTGGTACCAACCCGCTCGGGCCCGTTACCAAGTGAGTAGTCCCACTTGGTACCCAGCCCTACCACCAGTCGTGCAATCAATGATAATTGCTTACTTCCTTTAGTCGCCTCATACGACACCCGTGGGAAAGAATGGGGTGGTGACACTTGTATTCTTAGTCCGTCACCACACGGACAAAACCTCCTCCTCCTTGCTCTCGATACGCCAAACCTATTCACTTGACATTATTTACTAATTAATATTCGATTATAATGATGTGCCACAAGAGTAGCTTAGATTTAAATAATGTTATAGCATTATTTAAATTGTAGCAGGCTTGAAATTAGTTTTCAATTGACACGAATTTCATAGTATGTGACGCTAGATTCGTCACATTGTGGAAATTCAGCCGCCATCCGAAGTTTAGAACACGCCGGAAGTATACTTTACTTTCGTACTTTATGTTCATTTACATGGGTAAGCAAGTCAAACGCTCAAATAATAAATAAAAAAAACAATAACAAGTGTACTTTAATTAATTTCCCCGAGGTTAAAAATTAATTATCTCTATATTAATCTGTGTAGCATATTTATGCTCTCAAAGTCACTAAGGCAATGATTTATTACTAGTGATGTACAAGCTGGATGTTAGTATTAGCATTAGACAACGTTATCTAAACTTTTACGCAGTGTGATTCTAACATTTCGTGCGAAATATGCGCAAGTCGCATCTGGTAAAGAGGTAAGTAAAATACTCTGTGACCATATTTTCAAGATATTAAGAACTAGGATGTAGGTTATTATATATTCTCTATATTACATACATGGTGTTGCGTGGCTCGGAGGAGTATTATAACCTATATAATGTCCCATATATGGATAGTACCTGCAAAAGATAGCAAATTTGTAATTATACAACAATAAAAATATACAATAATTTGACTGTACAGATGGCGAAGTGATTCTAGATACCGATCTCCTGCTCGAGTGTTATGGATTCGATTCTCACACAGGACTACTCTTTGTGTGATCCACAAATAATTCTGGCGTCTGGATGTACTTTGTATACGTGTACTTGTAAAGTCACCCGCAATACAATGATTATTGCCTCATTCGCACAAGCGTTAAAAGAGCGCTGCGTTAAATTCCGGCGTTGCTCAACGTTGAAAATACAACATAGCTCGATAAAAAAGTGTCGCGTTTAAAAAGCGCTGACGTTTCAACAATATTTAAGAATGCATTTGTTCTATTTGAACGCTGTTTTAACGGACGTCAAAAAATCTCTCGTGTGAATGAGGGCTTAGTGCAGATTGGTGTCTTTTAAAAAAATGTTGCGGCGTTTTATACTTTCATTTCTTTCACCACTATCAGTTGGAACTCAAAAAATATTTTAAATTATGTATGGCCATAGGCTATTCAACATTACACACGAGGATGGTCCTCAGGACAGATCCGATCATAACAAACAAAAATCAAGGTAAGCGTTATCCGCAGGGGATGGCGGGTTCGACTTCGCCCGCCCGAAGAAATTCGGGCTGCGAGAATTGCTGAACAACGTCAAAGAGATAACATTAACCAACTAGTAATAAACCGTGTTTCGTATACATTCCTCATCAGCCAAGCCATAGCTGTGCTAGTATACTGACATAAAAGACTTCATAACTATAAATGCAACAGCTAGGCTTATAAACCATGGTTAACTGATATCACTTCGCTGATATTATAGTTAATCGTATCGAGCGTATTGCTTCTAATCAGTTGATATTACTTAATCAACAATTAAATAATAGGTATTAAAATATAATTTCTTAACAGAAAAATTGTCGCGCAGAAATATTGTGCTTTTTATGATGGCTCTAGTAAAAATTAAGGAAACGTATTCTACTTACCCTGCTGGTGTGCTGGAACGAGGCTGTTGGTACGTTTGCATACCCATAGGTGTAGGTTGAAACAGAAACGTCGGGTACATAACGGGACCAGTCGCGGTTGCAGTAGCATTTGGAATGTAAGACTGTTGCTGTCTGGAGAAACCATTTAAATCGTGTGAATTGTGCTAAACAATATTATTAAGAGTGAAAATAAGTAAGATGCACCGCTAATGCAATGGGGTGACTGTTAGACTACACTATTGAGGTCGCGGGCTGCTGCTCATATCTGACTTTAAAGATGTTAAGGATAGATATATATTTTGTATAGAATTGGAATGTTTTTTTTTAGAATTTAAATTCTTTTTATTATGTCTTTTTTTTATTGCGTATGGTGGCAAACTAGCCACGGCCCACCTGATGGTGAATGGTAACCGTCGCTCATGGATTTAACTATACCGGTAGTATTGTCAAGCCACTGCTCACAGAAAAAGAAAAAAGAAGGTACACAAATGATTTAGAGAGAAGAGTGAATGCGGGAAATAGTGTGAACGGAGCATTGGGACAACTTCTCGGCAGTCATCACCTCAGCCAGAGGGCACGTGTCGCAATACACAAAGCAATGCTTGTCCCAACGTTATTATATGGAAGTGAGAGTTGTATATGCAAAAAGGAGCATGAGAGTAAAGTCAATGCGGTCGAAATGCGACCTCTGCGGAGAATCTGTGGAGTGAGGCTGACTGACCGCATTCGTAACGACGACGTTAGAGAGCGAGTAGGTATGAAAGAGAGTATTAGTGTAAAGATGCGAAAGGGAATGCTCCGATGGTTCGGACATGTGGAAAGAATGCCGGACGAGCGACTGTTTAAGAAGATATACAATGCTAAAGTGGAAGGATGTAGGTACAGGGGGAGACCGAGACTCACCTACCTAGACCAAATCGGTCATGTATTGAAGGAAGGTGGAGTCAGGAGTCTCCGAATCCGACGAGCGTGTATGAAGAGAATTATGAATGTTGAGGAAGCGAGAGATGTATGCAAGATTAGAGCCTCTTGGCACTCTGTTCTCTCTGCCTACCCCGCTAGGGAAATGACGATATGATAAGTTTTGCACACCATTTCATTTCAAAGATATGAAATTAAAGAATAAACGGGTAAATAAACAGCATCAGGGTCAACACTGATGTGATTCATGGCCGGTCACACGGGAGATGGTGGCACCGACCCGTTCGGGCCCGATAGCAAGTGAGTTCTCCCACTTGGTACTTGCCTTAGTCGCCTCGTACGACACCCGTGGGAAATAATGGGGTGGTGACACTTAGTATTCTTAGTCCGTCGCCACACGGACGGATGTGATGTACAAAAATTACAATGGTCCAAATAGAAATTGTGTCGACTCCCCCACACTCCCGTTTTTTATTTAAACCACAAATGGATTTAAACCACAAACATGGCTTAATCTCGATCATTCCTCGTCAGTTACAACACTTAAAGGATGCCTTCAGTAGTGTATGACGATATAAGCAATATTATTGCACGTTACAATACGATATAGCTTTATGTCTGAAGTGTTATTGTTAAACATACCTTGGATGAGTATTAGGTCGTGTTCCATGTGGCTGTGTCGCTCTGTACTGGAAGTTGCTAAATTGTGGTCGAGGCTGCGGCGTCTGGTTTTGAGATACATAACTATGGCCAGCCTGAAATACCACAAATAACCTATTGTATTATAAATTCTTAAAATAATCAACATAAGTTAGACACCACGATGTGGTTGTTAGTCACGTACCATGGTAGTCTTTGACATGTCCTGCTGAGGTGCCGGCGGTGCCGACGGCTGAGGTGTCGGCTGTACTCTGAGAGTAGCTTGAGCCGAGGGTTGTGCGCCACCGGCAGTACTTGGCAGGTATGAGGCCCCGGCGGCGCCCGGAGGGTGGTAGCATTCCACCGGTCCTGCAGAAGTAACCGAAAAATATTCAAAAAAAGGTTTAAAATAGTTGCTAGACGTAATTATTAACATTGTTGAAATCAACCCCCTTGTATTGTTTAGACGGCACTCACTGTGTGGTGTTGACGCCCGTGGATAACTGTACGACGATAAGGAAATATACAGCTAGAATCGCACTCGACATAATATAAATATAAATAAGTACCAGAAAAATTTCAGCGTTACAGTGCATCTTAATTGCTGCACTGCAACATCGTTGCTGAATGCGGGGCTTAATGATACTCTTGAATTTGTGTATTTTATATTTTGTTGCATTTTTATAGATTAAGAATATTTATTTCAATAAAATAATTTGTTGTTGTTGTTAAAAATCGACACTAACCACAATTAATAAAACTAATATGGTACAATATGGAGAAAATTATTATATTTACTGATTGTATTGAATACAATATTACGAGGTCATATACTGCAAGATAAGCTATACCTATAAATATTTAAGAATATTGAACATCCACTTACTAGATTGATTTGACAGATTATAATGACGCGTAGGCGGTGTGCAATTAGGGTTTGAATATCGAGAAGATTGTTCGTGTTTAGAGTTAGGATTATTGTGCTGCGGTATGAACTGCAGTGAAACGTTACTCAAAGAATGCAAATTGATTCGATTTGCATTGATATGCTGTGCCACTGCCGACTGTGGCATATTCAGCGATGTTTGTAAACTTTGCGTGACATCAACTGCACCGAGCTGTGAGGGGTTTCCATGATTGACACAACCGTGTGTATTTAAGGAATTATTTGTACCCCTCAGTGCCACCATTTTAATTTCATGATACAAATCTTTAAGAAATTGTGTAAGCCAGATGTTAAACCATTCCCAAAACAATGGAGAGACGATCATCGGCATAGGGTTAGTTATAGACTTAACATTTCAATTCAAGAGCACCAGTTAAACTAATACTAGTTCGAAAATTAATATTACATTAATCACAGCACTATATTGACGGTTCGCCACTTAAATATACTGGTATAGCTCAACATGAGCAAAAACTTATCCAATGCAGTCCGCATTCACAATTTAAATAGTAATTTAATGCAGCATAGAGAAAATCGATAAGCAACCGCTACGATTAACGCCGCATCGTTTCTCACTAGCACTCAAATAATATACCAACTCTCACGTCTACACTTTTTAAACAACAAGTTCATATAAATATATTCCATATAAAATGAGTTAAGATAACATTTTAATTAATAATAATACTATGGATCAAAGTCGGGAAAACGTCGGTCGAGGTGTTGTACCAATGAACATGTTTCACATGTATATCTCAACGGCATGCAAGAAAGAGATAGAAAGTATATCCTTCGCTTTTGAGGCGGTTCTAGGCGCCCCTAGTTACCTTTGTAATATGTTCGGAGCAAAGTTAGCAATGAGTTGCGTTACGTCGACTACATCGCTGTTTCGACTGTAATAAGTTGTTGTGAAAATAAGTAAAAGCAGAAATGTATATGTATCAATATTTTACTAAAGAATTATCTTTATACTGTAAACAGATTAATGCTAACAGAGGTGCTACTTATGCGAAATGTTTGGGTTGTTATTTGAGAATAAGGTTGAAAAGTTCTATATGCGAATAGTTTAATAATTTTGTGACGTACCTATATCAAACACAAAATTACGCATGCAATATTTGTTATTAATCTCTAAAATCACTTAAGTAATGTTTTATTACAAACTAGCACCATAGCTTCGCACGGGTGAGTTAAAACATTCCAATTTTTTTTGCTAATAATAGTTTAGAGTTATGTATTATGTACGCTAGTTGCTACCCGGTACTCCATCCGCGCGGAACTTAGTTTTTTCTGTGCGGAACCGTAATTCTTTCCCCAAAATAAAAGTACTACCAAGTTACTCCTTATAACGTCAGCTATCTGCCAGGGAAACTCCCGTCCAAAGCAGTCCAGCTGTATTAGAGATTAGCCAGAGCAAACGAAAGGCAGTTTTTTTTGTTATGATTATCATATATATATATTATATTATGTACTTCCATATATGCATTTAGTGTAAAGCTGATATTAATGCTTGATTTACATATCAATAAGTACGTAGTAGTAGCAAGTTAAGTAATAAGTAATGTTCAAACGTAGACGTGTGAGTACTCAAAAGTTGCCGTTCCGAGAAGACAAGTCCTGTTTGTTATCTACGGTTGTTTTAATCGACTTATGAGGGATCTGATCCTCCGAAACGGTTGTTTTAATCCAGAAAGTAGACGTTGAATTAATAAATACCAATTTAAGTGCTATAATAAGAGAAAAAGTGTCTATAGTTGTACAACACATTAAAATGAAATATTAATAGACCCAAACGCATATGGGACCGAAAGTGGATTGGTAGAAAAAAAAACGTGGTGCTACCAGTAACCTTCTAATGAAATAATCTAGTCGGCCTCAAACAATTTCATTAGAAGGTTACTGGTAGTATCACCATCGTAAAGTACATATATGCTTTACAAATGAATGATTTCCATTTGCCTGTATTATTATATTTTTAATTATTAAATTTTGAATTAAACATTCATGTTTGTGGTTTTCTTCTACAAATGCATAGGTAGTATTATCAGACCACTTCATTGTTATTATCGCTACTAAAAAATAGGTAATGTGTCCGTGACCACTGTCCCAACCTATCGACTGTGCTAAACTAAAAAAAAAACTTGTCCACATGCCGGGCAGTTAAGTTACCGCGGAAGACGCGAGAGGGGGCTACTTAGCGCTTAACTTTCCGAAAAATAAGACCTCAGTCTAATCAACTCAACTTAATCAACAACTTACTACTTTACTCGCTCTTGCAGTTCAAACGACAATAACAACTTAACACGCAGATGACGCAAGTTAACTCGCTGCTGTACTTATTGAAATGTAAAGCGATCTTTAGAGATTACAAATAGAGAAATAAATTGTATTTATTTCCATAACTAAATAATGTTTAAAAATATCCAAACGGCAGTGAATACAGTTACGCATGGTTTTGAACAAGTAAACAAAGAAACAGACGCGGACAACGACTTTGATAACAAAGGCAAATAATAGAAGTTATGTTGTTGCTCTTCATAAAAATATGCAACAACAACTTCTATCTGCTTTGACTTACAGTTGATATGTGAATAACTGAATAAACATATTTTTTCACAACCAATGACTTTCCTACTACTATGTAGGGCCTGTGGGGGCCTCCGTCAGAATGAGAGATGTAGGCCATTATCCAGCTGGACAGCTGCTGGACAATGCGCATTGTCATACTTAATAAGTCAGACAGAAAATGTCTACTTTTAAGGCTTAGCCCACAATGTCTTCCTTAACAGAACAACAATTTGTGGTACAATCTGATAAGGGATTCTTATTGGTCCTCACGGAAACGACTTTGTGTGCGTGGACACTTAAATGAGGATAACTTCCGATTTAAATTGATAAAGCCTATGTGTAGATACATATAGACCTGCCTGTCTGCGGCCTGTTTTAGGCACGGTTATTTAACATCATGTTAAGACCTTTAGGGATAGAGCAAAAATATAACAACTAATCAAATAAGCGCTTTTAAAGTTAAAACCGGATTGTGGTAATTACGTAACTTATTGATGATGTTTTTCTAATGTTATAATAACGATTTTTACGAGACAACTATAGTCACATAGAACATTAAGCTAAAACGAGAATGGTGCTGAAGAATACACCACTAAAATATGACTTAAAATGTTATAAAATATGTGTACTTTTCAATTATTAATACCTCTAAGGCCGCGTTCCCACTATGTCGTAACGACAAATAGTCGTGCAGGTTAGTGTATAGGTAATGGCAGATCTAAATGGAGGTGTTAACATGCAGGACGGCACGATTAATTTTGTCGTCTACGGCTTATTTTTACTGTGACGACAGATTGTCCAGACAATGGGATCAGCTAGTATGACAGTCCCAAAACGATAAAAATCATGACAGCAAATCGTATCTCGTTGTTGCCACTATCTATCATACCCACAGTAAAAATATCCAATGGGAACAGCTAGATACACATACAGTAACGACAAACAGACGTTATAAATATGGGGACAGCTAGAGATGATAGTCGTCCAACGACAAATTCATCGTCACGGCAAAACAGGAACGCCGCCTAACGTGTAGAGGTTGTAGAACCTGAACAATAAGACGACGACAACAACAAGTGTCAACTTTCTTTTGGTACTGAACCATACCACCAGTTTAACTAGCTGCTACCAATGTCTATAAAATAATGCCCAAATACACCATAAAGCAAGCAAGGCTCAAAGTCGCTCAGCGGGCCATGGAGCGGGCTATGCTTGGTATTTCCCTACGTGATCGAATCCGTAATACGGAGATCCGTAGAAGAACGAGAATGATCGACATAGCCCGCCGGGTTGCCATGCTGAAGTGGCAATGGGCAGGCCACATCGCTCGAGGAACCGAAAACCGTTGGGGAAGAAAGGTTCTCGAGTGGCGACCACGTATCGGACGTCGCAGCGTAGGACGACCCCCTACCAAATGGACCGACGATCTGTAGCCCGATCACGAAATACTTGCGAAAAAGTATTCGTATCGTCATCGAAAACAATAAAATTTGTATGAGAATTGTGCAGCGTGCGTATCTGCGTGCGTATGTGCGTATCCCTATCGTGCGTAAAATGAACTTATTTTGCTACGAATGATTTCGTATTGCGAACTTTGATTTGACGTACGGTAATGTAAATTTCGAAGGCTGGCTATCGAGCACTGTCGAAACTTTTTTCACTTAGAAATTATCGGTGAGAAAAGATTCGAAACATATTAAATCTTAGGTTTTTGAGTATGTAATGTTTTAAAATTACTAAACTTCGAAAGCCAATTTAATCCCACAGTAATATATGACGATGAAAAAGTAGATATAGATAATAGATATAACAAAATAAATTTGTATAAAAATATGCCGTTTCTACCTACCTAGTAATAGCAATGTTCACATAACAAAACGGGCTATTTTGGAAGTAGCTTATTTGTGGATAATATAGATGTAAAACCTTGCATATTTCTATTAGTCTCACATATTTTACCATAGGGCATTATAAAGGGAACTTTATAATTACCTACGAATAATATACACTTTAGTGTTCATAAAGGTTTAACTAAATAATTAAAATAGATGATTTGTCAACTAATAAAAATAATGAGTCAATATAAAAAATGTTATAATGAGCCAGCATATACATTTTGTTCTCATTTTAACTATAATACAATAAATGCATTAAAATTAAAATACGGCATAAGAATACCTACTGTCACTGTCACTCGGAACACATAAACAAACAAACAAACAAGCTTGTCTTCGACAATGTCATGTGTAGTTGTTCAAAAACCATACAATATTTGTTATATTATCGTGGACTCGATACGTTTACCAACCGATCATCATGAAAAGCATATATCTAGTTCAGAACCCAGCTAAAGACAAAAGTTACTTTTTATCCGGGAAAAATGCATGTCTTGTGGGATAGCACTTTTTGGATAAATATCATTAGTGTGCCACAGAATGACCTAGATATTTGTATTCGGAAGACCACGCGGACGAAGTCGCGGGTAGAATCTAATAATTAATACGTTAAGAAGCAGCCGCCCGTATCACCCGCACATTGTTATCTTGCTCTGGCGCGCACAATAAATTTTCACTATTAGAGCCATCTTCGGGGCCATACTATGAAGTGTTAAGAAGCCCCGTCGATGTGTTTATCTAGGCCATATTTTATCAGTATGCAAAATTTCGTAAAAACCTGTTTGGTAATTAGGACAAAACTATTAATCAAAGAGTAAAGTAATACTACAGGAAAAGAGAGCCCTCTTACGGACCCAATTTGAAGCCCATTTTGAAGCGCCATCTGGATTTCCGCTACGCAATTCGCGCTTGTAGCGAATGTATCTAAATATATATATAGCTCTCTATATAGCTATATATTACATCCTATACATTGCAATAGCATTAGCATAGAATTCATTAGTGATGCGTTCCTCACTCATGAGTTCACTCATGAGTTCCCTCATTTGAGGTACTCGCGAGAGCAAATTGAAAGAGTTACTCATATTTCAACAATGAACCACCTCATTCGCTCTTCGTGCCTCGTACTTGCGACTTGCGAGATTGTGGCCAACCGACCAGTCGCAACATCGCATGACTCGAGCGTGAGGCGAGTGATCTGATGAGGAATGAGGATGATAAATTGAGGATTTCGGCGACGAACGAATTGACACATAACATAAATGAGTGAGGGCGTGCGTCACGATTATATGAATCGATTTTAAACGGATTTAAAAGTAATAACTATTATTAAGTACATAGGTATTAATTTCGTAGTCATTATACGAGTATTATATTATTATTCAGGTAAATTATCTTTATATATATAATTCTACTGTACGTATGTATGTCAAACTGAACTCCTGTTAAACGGCTGGACCGATCTTGACGAAATTTTTTGAGTATGTTTGAGTAAGTACCGGGATGGTTTAAATTCACATTTGGAGGAAGGGAGATAAAAATAATAACTACCTAATAAACATAGTAAGCGAGCGCACCGGAACTCATGCTCCTTTCTTCTGAGTCTGAGGAGCATGAGTACATGAGGTGAAAACTAAAACCGTCCACGCGTCAAGCAAATCCTCACCTCGAATGAGGTGTACCTCGTGAGTACCTCACTTAGTAAAATAAGGTACTCCCTCATCCTCATCGTAAAATGACGAGTTACCCATTACAATACAAGAATTCATATAATTTTAATTAAATAATTTCATATTTAATCAAAAAGAAAAATCAACTCAATCGACATCGCTAATCTCGCATAGGAGCCATAGGAGGAAAATACAATCGCTATAAACAGCAACTGCGAATAATGATAGCGCGATTTAAAATTGCCACTAGTGACATCTAGGGCCGTATATGTCAATATCTCTTACTTTGTTATCTTTTTAATGTAATAAATTTTGGAGCGGTGATAAAGGTGTCGCTTTTGTAAGGAACTTGCCTGTAATAAAGGGAACTGTCCCCCCCCCGTGCTATTAATTTTGTTGGAATAAAAAGGTATCCTATGCCGAATGTTTTTTTTTTTTTTTAGGCTGGAAATATGTTCCTAACCGCACACCCCGTCGTTCGGGGCAACGAACAGGGTAGTGTGGGGCCTTCACCCACTAAAGAAACCCGCCATGTGCCGTCTCTCCGCCTTTATTGGCGGGCCACTGGAACTATGTTATATTCCTTCGGTGGTATACCGAATGTATCCCTACCAAATTATATACAAATCCGTTCAATCGCTTAGGCGTGTTTGACGGACTAACACCTAAACATCTTGAAACTTTCACATTTATAATATTACTAGGAAGTAGAAACTCTCAATAAGCCGTTTTATAAATTCAATGTTCTGTAATCAAGTCATATATATGTATCGAATTTATTACCTATTCTGTTAAACCTTGAGAAATACATCAAATAATGCATGAAAAGAGCGTAGTTCTGCAAATATCCTATTATTTTTTAGTAAATTGGAGTAGGTTTGCGTTGAAGGATCGGATCGCTAGTAATTTTTATTACAGCTCTAACATCATTATGTCACATTATTTCAAAGGCTGTTTGAAAAACATTAAATGGAAGAACCAAATGTCGTATAATTTGGCGCAATTTAGATTAGAAGGTAAACGAATGTTAACAAATAGTTTTTAGCCATAACACAAACAAACATATTTTACTTATTACTTGGCTACTTATTCATTGTTATTATAAATGACATTTAACTTGTAAGTATAATGGTGGTTTTATTTGAACAGTGCTAGACTCGTAAACCAGGAAGTCATAAATAATGAGAAATATTGAGACGTTGTTCGTTTGAAAATTTGTTCTTTATTTATAGAATGAGTTAACAATCCTCAAAATGCTTATTTTAAGCATAATCTTTATAGGTATATAATTCTTCTCTACGTGGCTATGTCACTAAACTCCTAAACCACTTGACCAATTTTGATGAATTTTTTTACATAACAACATAGCATCACGCATGGATTCCCCGAAGGGGTAGGCAGAGGTGTATTACACACCCACGACTCGCCAGCTATGTTTAAGTCCCACGTAATAGGGGGCGAGCCTATTGACGTCTACCGGGCACATTTCCAAACTCCGGGCTGCTACGGAGAATTTTTTTTTTTTTTTTTACGAAAAATCTCAATAGCACTGCCAGACCCGGAGATCGAACCCGAGACCTCATGATCAGCAGTCGCTTACACTACCGCTACACCACAGGCATTTAAATTTAAATTTTTTAGTTGTGTTTTAGTTGGCCCCTGGATGGTTTTAGATACACAATAAATACGGGCGCTCGGCGTGTGGTACGGCGCTCGACGTATGGCTCATTCTTGATCAAGCTGTTGTAGTGTACGGCTGTTTGTAAATCAATGATAAATTAAAATATAAAACCGATTAAGTTTAGAATGATGTAGTAATCTGTTACGTCTAGCTTTAAAATTTCACACCGTGTATGGTTTTATTTCCATTCCAATTGTCCAGGACTTTAAAACGACACTTAAGTCATGCTATTGAAATTTTAAAATCTCGTTTATCCGTATATAATTGAAAGCTAATATCCTAAGCTAATAATTTCAGAGTTCTTGTACTCTAACAATCCAATCCACCTGAAAGTAAGTGACGCAGACTTCGATTGTAAAGCACAATAGCTTAATAAAATATATTCACTTCTGCTTGAAGTATGTAATCGGTCGGGCAAACCGACGCTCGCAATAATTATTCCATTACGTTGGCGTGTAAAAGATAACGCGAAATGCGCAGTTTACAAAAATTGGTTGTGCACAATTTATTACTAAAGGACTACCGTATTTGTCTCATCACATTTTATGGAATGTAGAGAGGCAAATAATTCTGCACCGACACAGGTGTGGTAGATTTAGAGAATACACACGTCTAATTACTGATAATGAGATAGTAGAATAACATTTTGGCAACCCCAGTCCAAATATAAGGATTACCTTCTAGTGATATTAATCAACATATCAAAATTAGGGCATTGGAAGTTTCGGAACTAGAGACCTAAGTATTTTAGTCCTGACAGTCCGTCAAAGCACAACTACCTACTTAGTCTAGAAGGCCGAAAAACGATATGTTTATGTTATAGAACTCGATCAAACGATGTTGTCATTCTAAAAGTTATGAATGTCATCATATATGACAACTCACCTTGAAGACTAATATGAGGGTTTCTTAGGTGTTGTAACTTTTGGTCAATTTGCAAAAACTATTTTACAAACAGATGATTAGCACTCTATCCTGTCATTATTATTGATCTTACATTATAGAGTACCAGGTTTTTAATTTGTAGCCGGGTGTCATTCAAAACGCTGTTTATGTAGATAATTTTCTAGAGAAATAAGCAACAATAAACCAATATAATAGTAAAGAAAATCTTTGATAATGCGGAGTAGAAAATAGTACTAAAAAGAAGGGGTAGGCAGAGGTGTTTTACACACCCATGGTTTGCTGACTACGTTCAAATCCCACGTAATAAGGGATGAGCCTATTGCCACCTGCACATTTCCAAATCCGGGCTGTTACTGAGAATTTTTCGTTTTACGAAAAAGTCTAATAACACTGCTCAATTTGGAGATGAACCCGAGACCATCATGATCAGCAGTCGCTTACAATACTGCTGCAGCACCGAGGCTTTTATAATATAAATAACTTAAAAAGAATGCTTCATCCATCCATCCATCAGCCTTTTAAAGTCTACTGCTAGACATATGCCTCCCAATGAATGGGGGATAGTGCCGTAATCACCACGCTTGGCAGACGGATTGGCGATCGCAGTGGATGTTGTTAATACTCGAAGGAGTACTGCTGCCCACTCCCCCGGTATTCCCACAGTCGGCTCTTACGACTCCCATGGGTAGAGAGGGGTGGGACAATTCTAAAGCCGGCCCCACACGGCCTAGCCGGCCCCACAAAAAGAATGTTTACTACGAACTAAAAAATAGAAAATAATGTCATAATTAATACACCATCCATCAGCCTTTCAACGTCAGCAGGCCTCCCCAAGAGAGCGCCACAATCCATATTAATTTTTAGACCCACTAGTTGGAAAACCCTGCTGAGATCATTGAGCATGGTGCCAAGGTCCTCTAGCGAATCTAACTACGATATCATCGACATAACGGTAGAATGTAAGTGGTGTATTCGCCGTAAAGAGTTTTGGGAGCATAACGTCTCCCTGTCAAGACCTCTCTGCAGTTGGATAGGTTTCGTACTCTTGTCCTGAACTCGACTGTCATGGTGGCGTTTCTATACAAGCACTTCAGCACTTCGATGTACCGATAGGTAACCGGTTTTCTGTATAACCTGGTGTAGCGTTTGAATGTGGTCTATGGTACTTTAGCTGTTTCAGAAACCGGCTTGTTCGGCTGGAAGTCGTCAAGCCGGCGTGTGAGTCGATTTGTAATGACAGTCGAAAACAACTTATAGACGTGGCTCAAGAGCGAGATGAGTCTATAATTCTTCAAGAGAGTTCTTTCACCTTTCTTGAAGAACAGCACCACCACGCTCTTGGTCCACGACTCTGGAACGTCGGAATTGAACAACTCCTGAGGGACTTTTCGGACCGGCTTTCCACCTGCTCTCAGAAGTTCTGTGGTAATTCCGTCGTCTTCCAGTGCCTTTCCGTTCTTTAGTTGTTTGAGAGCCATTCTGAACTCATACAGGCTGACGTCCGGGATATCCTCGGAAAAGTGCCGAGTTAGCTTGGATCTGGGATCTTGGAGCAAGCCGACGACAGGACTCTGGGATCTGTACAACTGTCCGCAGAACTGGTGGACCTCTCTCAAGATCTCATTTCGGGATGAAATGACAGTGTCATCGCTGGTCTTCAGCTTAGTCAACTGCTTATGGCCGACAGACAGATCTCATGCGAACTTTCGAGCCTTGGTTCCATTCTATTACTTCTTTAATTCG
The DNA here is from genome assembly GCA_948253155.1 of Leucoma salicis. Taxonomy (NCBI): domain Eukaryota; kingdom Metazoa; phylum Arthropoda; class Insecta; order Lepidoptera; family Erebidae; genus Leucoma; species Leucoma salicis. The sequence goes on from OX411803.1 coordinate 17,250,379, forward strand.
GGTAGTATTAAATTGACGAATATCGTGTCGCAGAGCCTTGGAGTTCTGTCTGTTGAACCCATAGATATAGTAACGTATAGATCACAAAAGCGTGTGAGCGAGAAGAAAATCTTATACGGCAACATAGCAAGATGGAAGAGGAAAGCAAATCTAATGTCATTGTAACCCATTTGAATGACAGGTATTCTACAGTCTTCTAGCTAGAAATTAGCTTCGCGGTTTTTTGATTTATTTGTGTTATAAATCTTGTTTATTATATGATTATAACTATCAAATACAATGGTTGTTTGTTCCGTGAGTGCCTGTGATGTAAATCATGCAAACAAGCCTGATAATTGCATGTTTCACAGGTAAGTTCTCAGGATGTTATCACAACTTAAATGCTTTTATTTTAGGTCATAATTACTGATATTTTCTGTTTCAGTTACAGATTAATTTCAATTTCATTGTTACTGTTTATATTTTACATAGAAATATGTCGCATTGTTACATATTTGCAAGATTTTAGTAGAAAAGTTTTGAGTTACACATACACTAGGGCTTGACTTTATCGACAAGGTATATTGTCGATATTTATCCTAAATGTTTGGAACATTTTCTCCTAACACATTAATGGAAAAAATGTAATAAAAGTTCTACAGCAGTTCTTTTCTATTGTCAGTCAAGTCGATTTAGTTAATTTAAAAATTAGGTACAAGTAGGTTTATATTGCTAAAAGCTGAGTGTATAATTCCCTTATAAAATGCATACTTAATATCGTTTACTGACGTTGCTGGTGAAATAAATAAAAACGAATTAATTATGTTTGTTTTAATTTATTATGTCTGTTTTGTTTCATTAGTTGAATATGATTATTTGAATGAGCGAGTTCGTTAAAGAAACTGATTTGTTTTATCATTTTATCGATAGTCAGTCTAACTCTTAAAACTTACATCACTATCCAACGCACACATTGACAAATCAAAATTGGTTACGCGCACGGAGTATGTCCCCCATGACGGGACCGCTCGTGGCGTTCTCTTGGGGAGGCCTATGTCCAGCAGTGGACTTTGAAAGGCTGATGGATGGATGATGGATGCACGGAGCATGAAAAAATAGCGGAGATGCCGCAAGCCGATTAGGTCATGTCGCCTTCAAGTAGGTCAGTGACATCACAGTGGGCGGGGCCTCAAACCGCAGTTTCGAGTGAACCGTCATTGCGTTCGGTTCGGACGCATCTTACGTTTAAATAAGTATTAAATTCTTTTAACCATGAAGTGTGCGCTCTTGATGGGTGTAGAAATGGCTCAGGATCAAACTTAAAACAAAATGGCATAACATTTTGTGTCAGTAGTTTAAATTTGTAAATACATATATTATGTATTTTAAAACACATCTTTTTGTTTCATTACAGAGACATCTGTCGTCAGAAAGTTGCGTTCTGACCACAACTCACCGATATCGTCATTTTAATATTATAAAAGCATATTATAAGAATTCGGCACAAATAAGTAAATTTAGTTTAATTTCTTTATTAAAATATTAATTATTTCAAAGATTTATTGCTTAGTTACTAGAAATTTGAAAAAATAATAATTGGAAAATGATGTGTCATCTGTCGGTGAGGGTTCGAAAATAATTGATAACAAAAGAGTTTAACTAGAAATTTGAAAAAATAATAATTGGAAAATGATGTGTCGTCTGTCGGTGAGTATTCGAAAATAATTGATAACAAAAGAGTTTACGTCGTACCAGCGAACCCATCATCGAATATATTAAAGTCATGTTATTTGTTAAATTTCTCTTTTTTTCTTGTTATTTGTTATCATTTTAGATTCCCGGTTTATACAGAAATTAGAAACGCATGAATACGTTAGGACTGCGTGACGGAAATTGTGCTAATAGGGATGGATCAATTTATCCCAAGATGATGCCCGTCAGCGGTGGTAGTCGTCCCTTGTTTTTTTTTAGTTTTCGCTGTGGATATGTATTTACGCATCCTCCCCGGTGAAAACATGGGGGTATGTAGAGCTCGCCGAGCGCTCGGATCGTAGTTGCGCCCGAAATACCCACTAAAACCATAGCGGCCCTTTCCACGCCTATTAGCGGGGCGCCGGAGGGTCATCTTTCGACATTCTACTCCGACGCCCCCGGCGGATGGCCTACTGGCCACGCCCTGTTGTCATCAAGGCGGTGGGAGGAGGCAAGCGTAGCGACGCACGCTGTCTCCTCCGGCAGGCCAGCAGAGGTCTGTTCAACGACCGGGGCAGCTACAGTAGACCGTGCAGCCCTTCATACGTGCTGGTTCAGTTTGTCCGATCCCCGCCAGCAGCATAGCCACCTCAAGCCGCGTGAGCTTGGCCTCCAACTCAGTCACCTGAGAATTGAGGCGGCAATTTTTTGCCCGCATTTCTGCTACTTCTGCCGCGAGGTGGTCGTTAGCCGCCTGTAGACGCTGTGTCTCCTCATTGGTGGAGCACCTGGCCAGCGCCCCCCCCCCTTCTTGTTGTCGGCGACCACCTCCTTTGCGGTGCGCACGAATGTTCCCTTGATGTTTGTGGACTTTGTGGCCACCCTGTTAGGGATGGCCGCGTGGTCCTAGGCTCTCTTTTTCAGATCCGTAACTCACAGGGACTTAACGTCCTCCTTGGACTCGCGTATCTTCAGAGAGAGCTGCTCGACTTCCTCTTCGGCTTGCAGCTCACCTTCGGCGCGCTTCGCTCTACGAGCGGCATCCTCCGACACAATTGGCCCCGGCGTAATTCCTCGCCCTCTGCGGAGTGCGCGCCTGCAGCGTCGGTTTTATATATAGAATATGTAGTTTTTTTTGGACTAGAATTTTTTAAATCGGTCCAGTAGTTTCGGAGCCTATTCAATGCAAGCCAACAATCAAATCTTTCCTGTTTAATATTATTAGTATAGATGTGGTCCAGCCATCATAACGCATATAGAATGTTTTGGATCAAACTGTTTTGCTTGTAACGCCGTAGTGGTAAGACAAACTAAATTAAAGAAAAAATTGCTCTATTACGCTGTAAAACACTTTTTACCGCTAGATGGATTTTGATCTAGGGGTGGAGCTATAGTTGTATCTCGTTCCCCGAACACCCGCATTTAGCGACGCTTCGTTCTAAAGAAATTTTGCTCCGCTATTTTTCCGTACTCCGTAGTTACGCGTTATCGAACTGTCAGGTGATCTATACGTTATACTATATCTATGGTTGAACCGCTTTAGACAGAACCAATCGGCTGAGGACTAGACTGTCATTTCTTTTCTCCTTTCCACGAGTTTAAGAGTATGGTCTGAGAGTTTTGATTTCTACTGATACGACAGGCCTTGAAGTAGGTCGACCCGACCGAGTGGACAATTTCCGCGAACCTGTTGTTTTATATCGCTCGCCGATTATTAATAATAATAATTGTAAAAAGTGAGGGGTGCTTAACAACAAATTGATAATTAAGATTTGTGAAAAGCACGATTTTTTACAATCAAAATTATTAATGATGACATTATTTTCTATGTTTTAGATTTTCTTAGCTATTTTTTGTTTTTTAAACTATAGTCTATTTCCTTCTTTTTTAGTCTAAAAACAGCATCTAAAGTATATATATCAGTTATCAGAAATATTCTTTATTTCTAACCAAAAGATATATATGTTACGCTTTTTATCTCAACTTGACATATTATTAGTTTCATCTAAGTCTCTTTTTCGCGGCAAAAAGTAATCAATTTATTCTTCCTAGGTCTATACTAAATCTTTCATGCCCTTCCAATGTCGAAAAAAATTTCAAAGTAATCTATTTCTTCTTCCAGGTCTCATATCTATACCAAATTTTACATCCCTGTCGCTATTCTTCTGCTGTGGATTTTAGTACAAGGATTCGGTTACGTAAAGACACCGAGCACATCCCACTCCATGACACGCTGATGCCAACGTTAAGTCACCACATCATCCTTGTATACGAACACTTACTTAGAATATCGGACAATAAGATCTCCCTCAGCATAACAAACGCTGCGTCGAGCTGCAACTTCGAGAATCGCATTCCCAACTAGGATCGTGGGCATTCATGTCTCATGCTAAAAACAAAATGAACATGGAAAAGAGGAACTTGTTGATAACTAATACACTAGTTAAAAAACTCTGCTGCTCTGCATGGTACCTAGGTCCTCAACTTAAGGGATTCTTGCTTCGTATATTTATTTTTATTGATGGTAAGTGGTAAATATTGCTCATAGCCTTTAACAACACCAGGAGCAACAGACAAGCTGCAACCAACCGTATGTAAAATGCTTTTCTCAAACATCATAACGCTGAGGAAAAACGTAGCGAGAAGATCGATTTGGTAAAAGAAAATGCTGTAAACGTTGCCCTTGGTCAGATAGATTCCAAATGGTACGAGTGAACCCTGTTGGGTCTTTTCATGGTTCTGCGGTAAAAAGGTTCTAGTGGACCTCACGACAATTTCTCAGAATGCTCCCTATTGAAGAGTGATAGAGCACACATCGAAACCCAAAGTCTCTTCGGCGCTGCAACGACTCCAGTTTCTCTGTGATATTGGGATCGTCGTCGAGTAGAGTTGGTACTTATGCACGTCTGTCCAGAGATGTGTCCACGTAAGGATGAATTTATGATTTATACACTACAAGTAGTTGTTGTTGTCTTGGTGTGAAGAACCGCTTAGCTCTGTTCAGTACGCCCAGGATTTTACCAGCCAAATTGACTGAGGCCTTTAAATTACGAACTGAACTTTGAGAGTGATGCTGAAATGCTGGTATTAAAGTTCCCATAACTCTCGGGATATTAGGATAAAAATTGCTTAGAACAGGGTTACTACTTATTTAGTGATATACGTAAGATTGGTTTACGAATTAAATTTAATTGGTTTTTTATACTGAGTGCAAAATAGTAAACTATAGCCACGAGAGGGGTTTTGTCACCGTTAGACGCTCTATCGACTGAGCTACCGTGACTTTCACAGGCATTTAGAAGGCCCGAGTTCAAATCCCGCTCGTGGCTATATTTTTCTATTTCATATTGTCGCACTTCGTGTACTTTTAAATGGCCAAACGTGACAAGTGCTTAAAATAGCAATAAAGTTTTTATCTTCTTTATATAAATAATGTTGGCATGGTACAAATTATTTCCGGAAAGCGTTACCCACCATTATATGACTTCCATAATTCTATGGAATTCGCTTTCATACAGGGAATGTCACTTCCATGGATGCAATTTTCAAACTCCTCTAACTAAATGCAGAGAGCGCTCAGCGAACATTTTTTTCATACACAGCAAGACATAGTCCAGTAATATCTACCGCGATCATTAGTGAAATTTTCATCACATAATTATTATTAACTAGCCTTTATCCGCGTCTCCACCGCAGCCAAAAGCTCGTGTTTAGGTTATATCTCTGGTTACCGATACAGCAGCGGGATAAATCATGTACCAATTTTTAAGTCTCACAGACAAAAAATCTAAATCAAATTGTTTTGTGTCTATATAGCCTATAGTCATTTTTTTTCTCAAATATCTTAAATGCACAGATACAGCTCTGTTACAGCTTTATAATAGTTCGGATATAGAATGGATATTTTAGGAGGACCTATCTTAACACACAAAATTGCCAATCTGCACTTCTCAAAAACAAGAGGGGAATGTGACAAATTCCGCAAAATTTGGAACACGGGCCCGAAAAATAATGTAACTCTCTAAATCGTATCGACATCGCCTCGTGTCATTATCATTGGTTGAGGGATCACCGATTGGTTGAGGGATCACCGAATGAGTGAGCGATTGCTGCAACATCACTAGGGAATGCCGAAATTCGTTTTACATTCGGTTTAACCTAATTTCGGTGGTTCATTCTGTGTAATCTACTTTTCGGTGGTTTTAAATGCCGAATATTTGTTATAAGAAAAGGTAAGGTTTCTACTAAAAAATAGAGAAATGAAATCTGTCATAGCTGTAAAATAAGTCACATATACCAATACTCTAAAGAGTAATTTAATTATGGTCGTTTGTAGGTACGTTATACTATAATTATTATAGGTAAATTAAAATGTATAAATGAATTAGTTTTTTTCCAAACTAGGATTCTATGAATCAGTAAACCAAATAATTTGAAATACTGTGAAACCCTTACAATGACTGTTTTTTTTTATTGTTTTACGACGTCGTCTTTCATAAAAAATGCACACAGAACACGACTTGTTACTCCCGAGAAAGCACACACCGAAGTTCGTATTCGGTTAAAATCATCTTCGGGTCATCTCTAGACATTCACTCATCGATGTGCGATCTGAATCATAAGTAAGACGATAATAATATGACGTCGATACGATTTTGTGAATCAGGGGCTGAATAGAAGTGCCGATTGGGAATATTTGGTTTGTGTGTGTGTGTGTGTTAAGATAGCCGGGATTGACAATCCGTAGGTGTGTTGTGTGTACTTCTCCTAAAATAATCATTCTATATTAATAACAATGGACTTCCGCTAAGGGTAATTATCAAATAACTAATTATTGTAGGTACTCGGAAATTAGAGCCGTAATATAAACCGCTACAACGCGAAAAATACTTCAGCTATTTTTGAGCCCATGTACAAAAATATATAAGACATACCACTATATTGTATTTAATACCTAGCTTTTAAAAATAAAAATATTTTAGTAACGGTAAAAAAATATTGTAGGTACAGACGTTTCCTTTTGACAAATATAGCTTGATCAATTTCCATGTTAGATAAATCTTGCAACAAAATACGAGTATTTATCCAGAAAAAGTAGTGTTTATTCAGTGTCTTTCCTCTCGAAAATGGAAAGGTTGAGAAGAAAAGACGTAAACTTACTACCAAGAAATGTTAAAAAGTAGTCTGCCTGCACCACAATATCCACTCATTAATTTTCAATTACCAAGAATAAACTGACGTTCTGTTTGATACTTTATTTTAATATTATTATTTTTTAATTCTACACAGAAATTATTTGTAGGTATTTTATTGATTGCCAGAATTACACTATTTCTTTTTTATTAATAAATTTGTTTTTATTTTGCTGATTACGCCACATTCATTACAACAATCTAAGATAATATATATTAATTAATAGCTGATACAACTTCGCCCGCGTTGTTTATTATATTTAATTTTGAAATCATAAGGCAGAGAGAGGTAGAAGGGACTTCCCCTCTCCTCCACTTCTCCGCGGCAAGAAAACACATCACTAAACACGTACTTAGTGCTTACAAAAAGTCGTTGTATCAGAAAACTTTAATAAGTTCATATATTAAACTACCTGCTAGCCCCGACTTCATCCGCGTGAGATTTTTTTATTTTTATTTTGCGGGGCATCATGATTATTTTTCCAAAATAAAAGTAGATAAGTCACTCTTCATAACTTATTCTTTATAACATGAGCTACATGACAGTGAAATTCCCTTCCAAACTGTCCAGCCGTTTCTGAGATTAGCTGGAAAAAACAGATAGACAGATACAAAAACTAAAAAAAATTTTATCTTGATAGGCAGCGTGAACTTTGGACACACGATTGCAGCGCCACCTATCGACTCCAATCGTGAATCTAATCTAAGCCATCCAAAACCCACACACACACAAATTATTTCATCAAAATCGGTACATCGGTCTAAAAAATAAAAGTATTAGACACAAGCAGACACTTCAATTTTATTTATTTGTATAGAGTAGGTATGTGTAAATGTAAAGATAACGCAATATTTTTTTAGATAAGGGCTATCTAAGAAACTTAGGAAACTCAATTGAAATTTATCCATTAGCTTTTCTATGATGCGCGCCCAAAGACAGACCTCTATCATTTTATTTATATAGATATAACATATTTAACGCGTCTCAGCACATTGTTCTTGTCAAAATACTTTTAATTTGACTAATCTCGATGATTCGGCTAAGTTGCATCAGCCGTGGTAGGTGCCGTGAAGATTGGTAAAGTGCCTATATACGTTAATTTTTGAAGTTATACTTCTAATGCGACTTCCAACAAAGTTGCGTTAAACGTTTAACGCTACAATGGAGGGGGTATGCTCAGACACCTAAACTCTTAACACTCGACTCGACTCTTAACACTTCGACTTATGAGAAATTTCAAAATTTTACTAACGCCATCTAGTGACATTATACATAATTACTTTATCGAACAAGGTATTTAAAAACATAACAGTGACAAGTTTTCCAGTTACGAATTTAATAATTACTTTATTTGATAACCAAAGAAGTACAACTTCTCACGCGCGTACATAAGTACACGCATTTTTGATAGGTGAGAGTACCTTTAACTACCCTCACTTCCTGATCTCGGGTACTTAACGACCTTGGCTAGAAATTGCGTTTCATAGAGGATTTTAGGATCTTGAAATGTCAAGGTCAGTAAAAATAATAGTATTTTGATAAATAAAATGGACCCGTTAAATAATAATATGTTATACCGAATATTGGCTGAATATTCGTTGCTAGCCTAGTTGATCCCACTAACCTTTTAAACAGAGGATTATACTGGAAATCGTGTATCTATTAATGAAAATAAATAAAATCTAAATGTGTAGAAATAAGGGCTACCAGTATAGAAAAAATAATAACAAAAAATGTAAGTAATAAAAATTCACAAAATTCTGTTAGTACAGCACAATTAGCCTATAACACCAATTTCATAAGTTAATTAAGTATATTATTTTTGATCTGTATTTTAAGCACTTGACAGCTACTTTAAATAACAAATTATTTGGGAAAGTGGAAAATGCAGTAGAGTTCCCTTTTTCCATTTTCACAAATAATTTGTTCCATCCATCCATCAGCCTTTCATCGTCCACTGCTGGACATGGCCCTCCCCAAAATGGAGGTTTACCATAATCGCCACGCTTGGCAGGCGGGTTGGCGATTGCATTGGATGTTTTTAATACACAGGGGAATGCTCTGCTGCCCGGTCCCCCGGTAATCCCTTAGTCGGCTTTTACGACTCCCATAGGAAGAGACGGGGTGGAGCTATTCTTGGTGCCAGCCCCACACAAGCTATATATATACATAGCAAGCTATATATAATTTGCAAGCTATATAGCTATAAATAATTTGTTACTTCGCTATATTAGTTTTATTTTATAAATTTTAGCAAAAGTACCAAAATTATATTTTTTAATACATACTTTTTTAATAAAATATAAGTGAAAAGTTATATAGTTGTAAGCAAGTAATATATAACCATACCAAAATGAACACAGACTTGGTTTCAAACTGTGATCTTAAGCTAAAAATCAGTTTACATGCTATGAGAAAATATCAGTTGGTTCTTGTGTCTTACAACTCGTCTGTGTCACAACTGTGGCGTGTGTGTTTTTTAAATTGTAAAACTAGCCTAAATGATTTAATTACATTTATAAATACGCAATAATAATTTATACATAATGTACTATATAATGTGTATAGACATATATCATATCTGACAATCTATCCTAACTATTATAAAGCTGTAACAGAGCTGTCTGTACATCTAAGATATTTGAGAATAAAATACTGTTTCAGGCTACAATATATATGTATATGTCAGTCGGGGTCACCACTTTGGAGAGACTTTGGAGGTATCAGCTTAAATGAAACTCGGTAATCGTAATGCTGAATACTGAATGTCACTGAATCACAGTTCTTTTCAGAACGAATCTTATTTCTATTTGCGTCACTGAAGATTCATGTTCGTATTTCTATTTACACAGAAGAGTCTTGTTCATATTTCTATTTACACAGAAGAGTCTTGCGTTTCGTCATTGTTCCCTGTCGGCTACACATTTTATTTTTTGTCTGTTTGTATTGTTTGTTTGTTCGCACATCCCACAAAAACTACTGAACGGCTTTTTTTAACTGATAGCTCTTGATCATCAAAGGCTAGTACTGTCATAAAGCTGTACCAGAGTTATGTCTTCATATTTAGGATATTTAAAAAAAATACTCAGTCTCTGAACAGAAAACATTCCTTTTTTAATTGAATAACACGTAAAAACTTCTTATTCCAGTAGGCCTTTTTTTTATGCATGTACATTAATATCTCAGATAAAAATATGGAAAAGTCATAAAAATATGGAATAATTTCTAAATCTCAATAGTATTTTATGTAAATACTATAATTTAGTTGAACAATACCTTGTTAGTTCATTGTACTAGTAAACATTTTATTACAGTAATGGATAAAATAATTAGTACAATAAGTACATATACCTACATCAAGTGATAAGAATGAAATGTGACTAAAATGTAATTCCTATAAATTTGGTTAAGTAAAAATTTATGTTGTCATGGCTTTTTCCTTTACATAATAAGATAAAAGTTAAATATATTTATTTAAAACTTATTACCTCTATGCGGTGTATTGCTTTCATGGGTTGTTACGCTGGTAATTTCACTTCCATGGATGTGAGGTCCCCTCCATGGGTTTTTTTTTCAACCCCCTCTAATTAGGTGCTATTAGGACTGCATGTTTTTTTCTTACACTGCGTACTGTGTAAGAAAAAAGGACTTAACCTAAACTAATAAAAGTTTTCATTAAATTAGAATGTTTTGTAAAACCAGAATCACCCTAATTATTTATAAACTATAAAGGATCATGCAACTATTAGTACAAAAAATTGGGGTTCTCGTTCCTATTTTGAGCAGCCTACACTAGCAAAGTTCCAAACACCAATGAAGCTGCAAATTAGCTTAATTGCCTCAGCTTCATAATTATTCCGTCATCCGATCATGCACAATTTGACTTTCTACCTCTTAAGAGGATAGAATGTACAATTGTCTCATATTTCTCTATTTTCCATTTGATAACATCTATACATATAAATAAAATTGAAGTGTTTGTTTGTAATGTCTAAACAACAGCTTTTTACTAAATGTATATGAAAGTATATACCTATGTTACCTATAACAAAATATCAATTTATAAAGCATTTGTTTGTGCTGGCTAATATCAGAATAAGCTAGACCGATTTGTACAGGACTAGCAGGTTGCCGATATTATAAAGAGTAACATAGGCTAATTTTATTTTGGAAAAATAACTTTTAATAATGCACTCAGATTTACTAAGAGGTCACGATTAGCAGCACATGTTTTCTTTATTACAACTTCTTATATTTTTGTTGAGAGCAAAGTGTCATTTTTCTCCAAAACAAATAAATATTAATTTAAAATATTTATTTCGCACTGAATAATTGCAGAAGCATTAACAAAAAATAACATTTGCTTTGCTCTTCTATTACTAAACGGGAGAATATTTTGAATTTATTTTTTAATATTCAACAATGCTTTAGTTCTTACTTCCAACATGTGACTAGGAGTAACTAAACCAAAATGCACCGGTACCTAAATACCTATGTTTTGTTTTCTGTTTTCATTGCAATAAATAAGACATATGCTTTAAATTACTCAATAGAATATAACTTGTTTTTTGGTTGAACAAATATCTCATTATGTCTTGTGGAAATCATTGGTTCCACACAACATAATGTGACAACACAAATGATATCTTACCTCAATATTGTGTGCATCATGTTATCAATAGTAATTTACAAGATTGTCAACTTTTACATTGAATATCAACACATGTTAAATATTGTATTATAAATTGGGCGCATACTAGGAGATTATTAGCAACTATATTATTCGCAATTGCGGCACAAGAAGTGCTGCAGTAGCATATATTACGTAAATAAAATAACACAAACTTCTAAATAAAACACAATATTTCAAAAAGGATACGATCCGGGCCCTCGTTGACTCGGCGCCAACGGCACCTGATTCCCGTTGCTACTCATGTTCTTGGCAGCATAGGTGTCGGGACACGTATACCACTCAAGGCGGCACGTAAAATCGCCCTAACTGATTGTAGGACACATCCGGCACATAGGTAAAGCTACGACGTTTTTTGACAAGTCACTTGTTTTAATTTATACCCTTTAAGAGCAACGTTTCTAATAAAAACATTGTACACCACTTGTAAAATCACAATGTATATTGCTTGGTTAATGATATGATATGAGCATCACTAGGATAGACCCAGTCACTAAACAAACGACAGTACAAAATGGCGGATGTTAACCAATAAACAAACGTGACTGTCAGCGATAGAATCAAAGATTACGTTTATTCACTTAATTTTATTATTGCTTTCGATATAATAATTTGTTAAAGTATTATAAAAAAATGTAAAAATATTTCTCTGTAATAGGAATATTATCACGTATTTTTAATTCAAACTGTCATTCGATTGTTCACGTCTACTCACGTCACGCATGCAATGCTCCGTTATTTTTTTTTTATCTAGTGAAGTGACGGCAACGAGAACATCATCGTGCCTGCCATAGGCATGTACATTAGAAAACGGGCCACACACCTACAGTTATTTATGGGAACAGTTTTAAATGTACAGTCGGACTGTTCTGTTTAAACTGACTTTTCTAGTGTCTATACTCGATCAGTTTTATAACTTTTATGGCCAGGCTCGATTTTACCCCAGACGCGTCCGCTGTGACAGAATATAAGACATTAAATATGTATTATACAAAACTACTTAATATAAATAATAAAATTGAATCGATTACTACCCAACATGATCGGATAACCTACTGGGCTATTATGACGAATGTCTGAAAACTTCATTTGTCCGATTTTGGAGTCCAGAAGAAACATCTGTACAAATTCGTTTTATCCTTGTCTAAGTGTTACCTACCCATTCTTTCTCACGGGTGTAGTACGAGGCGACTAAGGGAAGTAAGCAATTATCACCCATTGCATTACTCATGGTAGGGCTGGGTACCTAGTGGTCGGTCTGGAGCGGGTTGGTACCACCATCTCCTGTGTGATCGGTCATAAAGAACATCGGTGTGTTTTGGTTGTAGCAAGAGAGAGGAGCTGTTTATTCTTTCATTTCATATCTATGAAATGAAATGGTGAGCAGCGGCTTAACAATGTTCTCGGTATAGTTGAATCAATGAGTTACCATTTACTATCAGGTGGGCCGTAGCTCGTCTACCACCATACGCAATAAAAAACACATAGCATCACGCCTATGCTACCCGAATGGGTAGGCGACTACCACCATACGAAATAAAAAAAAAGTATTTTTATAATATAATTTGTATAATACATAAGCTATAGTTTGAGATCTGTAATCGGTTGAAGACACGAGGAAGCGTGGCTTCAACGGATGCTATTGGGGCAATTATTGGATTATTGTGCATTTTGAAAAATAGAGTTGATCGTAGGCAAAAACATTTGCGTGTGCGATGCCCCTGCGCAATTCCATTAAGCGCAGCCCAGCTTGACGCTAATAGACGCGAGAAACCGAAATAGTAAATGAAAGAAAGAAAGAAGAAGAAAGAATACCAATTTTATTGACACCTTACAGAAAATATACCCGTAAAAATAAAAATATGGCTGGTATTATCATAAAAGTGACAACAAGTCATTCAGCAATGATACTACAGTGTAATATTATATTACACTACAGCGCTAAATGATATAGATTTTTTCACTAGTATTATAGGGACCATCTAAGATCTACGATAATTGATCCAGCGGTACAGACGCCAGTGACGTAGCGAACTATACAAAAATTAAAATATAGGTAATAATAACACCATCGTATCCACTAGTTAAGTAATTAATGATTACAATGAGTTGAAATTATGGTAAATTAAGGATTAAGACACACATAGGAAATTAGGCCCTCAGGACTGGCATAATGTAATTGAACAAAAAAGCTACATGCCGTAACCGAGGCAATAAACTATTTTATTCCTATAGGGTTTATATCCTCTATCTACATAAAGGGTGCACTGTTTTGATAAAAACAACATCCCACTGAAATGTCAATCGAGTAGTAGTTGATCGGTTAACACTAGCCCGTAAGTAGATAGGTCAGTGCACAGGCAACAGTCCACAATTTGCAAGAGCAATGTTACCAACATATAAATATTATCATATGATTACGTAGACAGATTATATCCTCTATCTACGTATGATTATAATATAATGGAGATGTGGACTGCCATCTTTTCAAGGCAGATGGCGTATTATCGACATGGCCGTTGAAACCTGTTATTTCCATAGAATTGGTTGGAATTTGTAACCTGTAACTTAGTAAATTTTAATTTTCTCGTAATATGGTTCTGTTAATAAATCCGATGTAGGATTAGTTATAGACATCTTACATTTTATTATTAGTTAAGAGGTCACGCTTGATGAAGTCTACGATCCGAACGACACCTGCTTTATATCAGAACACCAAAAACTGTCAGATCAAACTACAAAATCACTTTCAATGCCTAGAAGAGTGCGATTCAGTGAGCAATATGAATAACAGTAAATTGATCACAGGGTCTCAAAATTTTTTGAGCAAATCTCTCAAGCTCGTGGAAAATGGACCGGAATGATGGCGCAGTCGTTGCTTGATTGGTTTAGATCAAAGCTAACTCAGCACTATAGGTACCGAAAATATCCCAGACATCAGCTTGTACGAGATCAAAATGGCTCTGATACCACTAAAGAACGGAAAGACACCGTGAGGCGGCAGAATTCCTACAGAGCTTCTGAACGCAGGCGGAAGCCGCGGAAGCAAAAACTCGCGCGCAGTCTTGACGACTTCCAGCCTGCTGAATAATCCGGTCCGAGAAGGCTTTTTATAATGGTACTGGATACCATAGACATACTCTGACATAATACCATGGAAGTAATATACATATTATATTAATGAAGTAATATACATATTACTTCCATTTAATATAGATACTTCCATGCATAATACCTTAGCATCGAAGCACAACTCCAATAATGTAGGGTACTAGCAAAGTCGAAGAACATACAGTCGGCAATCGAAGACGTCTAGACAGAGGAATCGTGAGGTGCGGTGCGGGGTGAGACGCGGGCGGGGCGCTCCCGAACGGCCGAACATTTACGCTCACTCGTTCGGGAGCTATTTTTCAGGGCTATCGTAATAAAATATTTTTCACTAAGTGTGTTTTTTTTAGCCGTGTGTGGCCGGCTTTAGAATTGTCCCACCCCTCTCCACCCATGGGAGTTGTAAGAGCCGACTGAGGGAATACCGGGGGAGTGGGCAGCAGCACTCCCTCGAGTATTAATAACATCCGCTGCGATCGCCAACCTGCCTGCCAAGCGTGGCGATTACGGCACTGTCCCCCATATCAGCGAAACACATGTTGTGTCGTTCTCTTGGGGAGGCCTACGTCCAGCAGTGGACTTCGAAAGGCTGATGGATGGATGGATGGTGCAATTTTTATTTAAAAATATTATATATACACAAACTGCATATATATACAAACTGCAGGTCGACCTCATCTAAAATAAGGAATTGAAGTTTCATCAGTTTCCACGTACACATGAAAGGTAAGAGAAATCTATTTTGCGTGCTATATAATATGTTATGGTAACACATGTTACTTTTTGAGAATATGCAAGATGACCCCTGCGTACCTTATTTTTTTTTTGAATATGGGTTTGTACATTCTCGAATTTTGTTATTTATGTTTTTATGGGTGCTAGTCGAAAATTCTGTTATTTTTTAAATCCACGGTAGTCGCTTAATTTGTGCAATTTTTCAACATGGGTGTCGATTATGGGGTTTTTAAGGGTACTTCGTTCGAAGTTAGTTGTTTTTTAATGCCAAGATGACTGCCGCGTACTTTGTGTAATTTTTCAATATTGGTGTCGTTTATGGAATTTTTAAAGGTAATTCGTTCGAAGTTAGTTTTTTTAATTCCAAGATGGCTGCCGCTTACTTTGTGTAATTTTTCAATATGGTTGGTGTCTGTTATGGGATTGGTAAAAAAATAGAGCTCATAACCAAACCTTGTCCATGCTTTCCAATTGATTTTTTAACTAAATTATTTATAAGAATGCGAATACATTATATAATAAAGTTTAATAATAGGAGTTTAAAATCTAGTATTAGTTCATAAAATCGAAAGTATAATATCAGTTGTACATTTGAAAATTATTGTAATTTTACGAGTATGTCTTGATTGTGTATCCTAGTAGGGTATTTGAGTTAGGTTACATTTTACGTGAGGGAAAATTTTTTTTAGAGCCTGTACAACCGTTTATTAATTGCTACACGTCATTGTATAATAATTTACTTAAATTCTAATTTACTTAATTTGTTGAAAGTGTAGAAAAAAAAGAATGTAAAAAAATATAGATATGCTAATATAATGTATTTTTATTTCTTGCCGATGTGACAACCCTAGCACTTTTATTAGTCGCAACGAATGTCTAGACGGCTTCGGCTTTTTCGTCAACATCAAAGGCGTGGACTGACTGTATGGTTCTTCGACTGTGGTACTAGTTAGGGTAGGTAGGTACTTTATCTAAGATACAGAAAACCTAGGACAAAAACTAAGTATAGAACTAGCACTAATATAATCAGACTCTATATATCATAAACGCTAGGTTATAAACTATAAGAAAGCATTCGATTCAATCGAAACCACACAGTACCTTAGATAAACAGGAAATAAAATAAGAGAAACTAGTTGGAGTCTTTTCCGGTTATAGGTATAGGTAAGTTCAGCGGTGCCAAATTGACTATCGGTACATCAAAGTATTTAAAGTGCATATACAGAAACGCCACCATATCTGTCCCAGTTCAGGACAAGAGCACGAAACCGATCTAACTATAAGAAGATGTTAGACGTTGACGTCTCCCTGAGACGTGAAACGTGAAGTAATGTAGGTACGATAACCATGTCATCAGCAATCGTCCTAGTTAGGATTTCGATTCTCGAAGTTGTCAAACACAAATTTTATCTACCTAGGACAAACTGTCTAGTTAGGCACACGCAACTTCAAAAAAGTGTTCAATCGACGAATTTAGAGGCTTGTCCAATATTCCAGAGTCTTTCTTTAGACGAACGTCAACGACCAGTCTGTGTTACTTGTGATGACTTACGTAACAGAGGAGTGGTCTCTGAATGGTGACTTTGTATCAAAGCTCTAAGTCGCTCAGCGTGCCATGGAGCAGGCTTTGCTTGGGGACTCTACATGACAGCATCCGTAATAAATTAGGATGTGACTGACAAGGGCCGCCGGCGCCGGGTCAGCACGCTAAAGTGGCAATAGGCAGGTCACATCGCTCGACGAACCGAAAACCATTGGGGAAGAAAAGTTCTCGTGTGGCGACCACGTATCGTATTACGTAGTGTAGGATGACCTCCCAATAGATAATATAAATAATATATCTACTTGCTTTCGCCGACAAGCCGACATCCAATTTCCGGGTATAGGGTGAAAATTAACGTAAAAATGTTACTGACTTTTATTGTGTACCGATTTTAATTTTGTTTAGCAGAATATTGTTAAGCGGAATTATTCTATACAGCAATCTTTTTATCAATAATAACGCGACCGCCGATTCGAGCGGTTGTTCAAGATCACGTGCCGCTTTTCGGTTTAGAAATCGTGCATTTAACGAAAACGTTAGCTAATATCTCACTAGAGTGATGTTTTTATATTCTGAAGTCTATGCGAATGAAGTCGCGATAGAATCTAATAGAAAATACTATCGACGAGTGGGGTTAAACCCACGTCATAAATGATCTGCCAACTGAGATATCGCGACATTGTCTTGAGGCTACCAATTTTCATATCACATTCTTTCCTACCGTCTTGTATTATAGCCGCGCTCTTTTTTGGATTTATTTGCATACCTTATTTCGGAAAAAAAGATGCTGGGGGAGGTTTAAATGATGACACAGCCCATTAAATACGTTATTTTAAACATTTTAGATCTATATTTTGTATTATTTGACATGCTCCGCTACTTTTTAAAGTATAAATTATTTGTGAATAAGGAAAAAGAGATTTTTAGTAGGAGCGGGAATCGAACCCGCGTCTTTTGCAATCCGGGGAAGTGCTCTAAGTCACTGAGCTATCCTACCGATCTTTCATTCATCCCAATCTCCTCACCACATTTGTCTTACGTTATTTTATTTATTTTATATATACCTACTTATATTAATTATATATCTACTGCCCGTGGCTTCAGCTGTGAGTACACCAAAATTAGACACTTATAGTCGTTTAGGCATTTCCCACAGCAACTCCTTAGCAGTGCAAAAATATTCTATGTGTTTACGCACGCCACTTTATCTATATACCATCCATCAGCCTTTTAACGTCCACTGCTGGACATAGGCCTCCTCAAGAGAACGCCACAACGAGCGGTCCCGGCATGGGGGATAATGCCGTAATCGCCACGCTTGGCAGGCGGGTTGGCGATCGCAGTGGATGTTGTCAATACTCGAGAGAGTGCTGCTGCCCACTCTCTCGGTAGTCCCTCAGTCGGCTATTACGACTCCCGTGGGTCTCTCTACCCACGGGAGTCGTAATAGACAATTTTAAAGCCGGCCCCACACGGCCAGTATAGTATATACCATATTCCATATAAATCTGTTTATTTGTTACTTGGTTTACGATAGATAATTAACTCTCCTACAGGAGCTATTAATTTTTCCAGCATTTAAAGCCCAAGACAGACAGGCAGACAAAATTTAGAAATTGGCAGTTTAGATTAGTAGGATTTTACCACCTGACGTGCTACATTACAATTATCGAAAATTAGAGCCACATCAAATTCCTTCTTCACTTATGGTATAATATGAGGATGGGTCATGGCTAACGTGACCATACGTCCCGCTTTGAGCGGGACAGTCCCGTTTTCAGGTTGTCTGTCCCGTTGTCCCCAGCCAGAGCAAAATTGTCCCGCTTTTGCAAACAGACAAAACGATTATTTATTATGTATACCTACCTAGGTATATTCATTGCATTATTATCAATACTTACTTATCATCATGCCAGTTCCATTGCTGGGTAGGCAAAAAGAACAGAGTGCCAAAAGGCTCTATTTTTGCATACATCTCTCGCTTCCTTAACATTTATAATTCTCTTAAACCACGCTCGCCGGTTTCGGAGACTTCTGACTCCACCTTCCTTTAAAACATGACCGGTTTGTTCTAGGTAGGTTAGTCTCTGGTCTGGTCAGGAGGATCAGGGAACTGGGGCTTAGGGTGGCCCTGAATAAGTCGGAGGCCCTACTTTTCCATGGGCCTCGACGACGGCCACCTGCTAGCGCCTCGATCACGGTGGACGGGGTCCAAATTGAGGTGAAGGCCCATATCAAGTATCTGGGCCTGGTGCTGGACGGGCGGTGGCGCTTACGCGAGCACTTCCGCCAGCTGTTCCCGAGGCTCGTTGGCGCAGCGTCCGCCCTTGCACGGCTCATGCCGAATATGGGCGGACCCAACAATGCGTGCCGATGGCTTTACGCGGGGGTGATCCAGTCGATGGCGCTGTACGGTGCACCTGTGTCCCTGGACGCGCCGAATAGGTCTCTTCTGTGGAGACCACAAAGAGTCGTCGCGTCCTGGCTTATACGAGGATACCGCACGGTGTCGACCGAGGCGGCCTCCGCATTGGTTGGAATCCCCCCGTGGGACTTGGAGGCGGAGGTGCTCGCCAAAGTGTATTGGCGGGTGTCGCAAGGGCGGGCGAGGGACGGTCGTCTCCTGCCCAGCGTGGTGGCCAGGTGGCAGGGCGAAGCCCGCCGAGCTGTCATGGCCAGTTGGAGGGCGCGGCTGGAGACGCCCCGGGCCGGTCTCTGGACCGTAGGGGCGCTCCAGCCTGTGGTGGAAGAATGGGTAGGGTGACAGCACGGAGTCTTTACCTTCCGACTGGTGCAGGTGCTGTCGAGGCACGGTTGCTTGGCACATATCTGCACATAGTCGCAAGGAGAGAAGCGACCCAAGGCTGTCACCATTGCGGCTGCGACGAGGATACCCGGCTTGGGCTGAGCAGCGCCGTGAACTCGTCGCGGCAATAGGAGGAGACCTCTCGCTGCCGAGCGTCGTCAAAGCGATTTTCGGCAGTATCAGGAATTGGGCCGTGGTCGCTGCCTTCTGCGAGGAGGTTATCTCGCAGAAGGAAGCGACGGAGAGGGCCAGGGAGGAGGATTCTTCCACTGATCCAAACCGCTGCCAGCGCAAGTACTCGCGCCTCATGCTGCCCTAGCTGAGGCTGCAGGTGGATGGACCGGGGAATGTCCACCACCCGCAAGAACTCCCGCAGAAGGCAGCGACCGCGGCCCAATTCCTGTCACTGCCAAGCATCGCTCTGACGACGCTCGGCAGCGAGAGGTCCCCCCCTATTACCGCGACGAGTTCGCGGCGTTGCCTGGCCCAAGCCGGGCACGACTCGAGCGTGTGCCTCCTTGCGACTATGTGCAGATATCTGCCGAAGTAACCGTGCCCCGACAGCACCTGCACCAGTCGGAAGGTAAGGACTCTGTGCCGTCGCGCCGCCCACTCTTCAAGCACCGGATGGAGCGCACCTACGGTCCAAAGACCGGCCCGGGGCGCCTCCAACCGCGCCCTCCATCTGGCCATGGCAGCTCGGCGGGCGTCGCCCTGCCACCTGGCCACCTCCCTGGTTAGGGGACGTCCGCCCCCCTCCCGCTTTCGCGATGCCCGCCGATACACCTCGGCGAGCACCTCCGCCTCCAGGTCCCACGGGGGGATTCCGCCCAGCGCGCAAGCTGCCTCCGTTGACACCGTGCGGTATCAGCGCCCCGATCCTCCTGACCACCTCCAAGATCCCTAAGGTGGCCAGGAACGCCGCTTCCTCGAAGTTTCCACCCCGGGCCACGACCAGCGTGTCATCCGCATAGCAGATGACCGCCAGCCCGGGGGGGAGCCGACGGCGTAGTACCCAGCCGCAACCGATGTCCCACAGGAGCGGCCCTAGAACCGAACCCTGTGGGACACCGCACGACATGGGTCTCCTCACAACGTCCCCTATGCGGCTCTCATAGAAAACGCTGCGGCCCTCAAGATAGTCTGCCACTAGCCGCCTCAGGTATGCAGGCACCCCGTGATACCGGAGTGCCTCCCCGATGCAGCTGAATGGCAGACTGTTGAATGCGTTGGCGATGTCAAGCGACACCGCCAACAGCACTCCACCGCCGGCGACGACCGCCGCGGCCGCGGCTCTCAGGCGCATAATCGCGCCGACCGTCGAACGACCAGCTCGAAAACCAAACTGGGCGTCCGACAAGTCGGGTCCGACGTCGCGCAGGTGCTGGACGATGTGGGCAGCGAGGATTCTCTCCAACAGCTTACCCGCCTCGTCCAGCAGCACGATGGGCCTGAAGGCCCCGACCGAATCCGGCGTTTGCCCCGGCTTCGGCAGGAGTACCAGCCTCCCCTCCTTCCAGCAATCAGGAAACCGTCTGGACGCCAGGTACGCGTCTAACAGTCCCCTGAGGTGGGGCTCCAGGTGGTCCAGAGCCAGGGCCAGCACCCAGGCGGGTATCCCGTCCGGACGGGGGACGGTGTTCTTGGAACGAATCCGCGAAACAGCCGCCCCCATTTCCGACGCAGTGACGGGTGGTACACTGAGGTCGGCCTCCCGGTCGCTACCTGGCTGTGCCATGACCGGGGGCGTGTGCTCCACCCGTCGTGGGAATAGGCCCTCGACCACCTCGGTGAGGAGGCTGGGCTGAAGGGTCTCTGTGAGGGGGGGCCCTGAGTGCGGAGCTTGTTCAGCGCCGCACTATACGGGCGACCCCAGGGGTCACGGTTGAGACCGTCCAGCATCTCCTGCCTTTTCTCCGTTTTGGCGCGGCAGATGGCCAACTTGAACGCGGCCCGCGAAGTGCGGTACGCCTCGTACAGCTGGGCCTCCCGCTCCTCATTGCGGTTGCGCTGCCGACTGCGTTTGTAGGACCTCCGGGCACGAATACACGCCGCACGGAGGTCCGCTAGCTCCTGGGACCACCAGTAGAGCCCCTTCCTTGGAGGAGGACGTCGCACACGGGGCATGGCCGAGTCGCACACCTGCGTAATCGCAGCGCGAAATCGACTAGCCTCAACGTCCACCCCCTTGGTCAGGGCCGGTGAGGACAGCCACGATTGAACGATGGCTGCCTCCGCCAGTAGGTCCCTATCTAGCCTGCCCACAGCCCACCGCGGGAACACGGGAGTTCTGCGCGCCGCGTGACCCCTACTGGAGCCCTGAAGGGACCGGGAGACCTCAATCCGGATAATCGGACAAGATCTCAACCTCCTCCAGGACACACCAGTTCCTCACTCGCGCTGCGAAGTCGGGGCTAGCAAACGAAAGGTCCACTATCGACCCGCCCCGTCGCCGCACGCACGTGTTGCCGGAGCCTCTGTTAAGCAGACAGAGGCCCGTCGACGCCGCCCACTCTACCACCGCCACTCCACGGGCGTTCGTCGCAGGGGACCCCCACGCCGCGGATTTGGCGTTGAAGTCCCCCACGACCAGAACGTGGCTAGGTGCCAGTCGCCGTTTCGAGATCTCTAGGCTGTTAAGCAAGACCCCGAAATCAGCCAGCCTCCGGTTGGGGGAGAAGTACACGCCATATAGCGTAACTCCCCCGCAGTCGGCCGCGACGTATCCCGTGCCTCTGTCTCTGATCGACAAGGGCGGGGAACGAAGCGCCGTAGAGCTGACGATTGCTACGGAGCCATCGCAGCTGCCCGCCCAATGAGGGCGATATATATTCCTACGGTACATTTTTTGCTATTTTTTTTAGCATTTGACATACAATAACACAAAATGTGAAAATGTGAAATCGAAAATAACAATCACGAGCAGGATTTGAACCTGCATCTCCTGGAATACCGTCCCAGATGCTTTGCCAATTCAGCCATCGTGACAATTCCTCTAGACTGCTAATTTCTCTAATGTTTTTTGCTAATCTGTCGCAAGTATTTGTATACCGACCAGGTAAACTTAATTTTACAATTAAGATTTTTACCAAATAATGACGCAGCCCTGTAATTATTTTGGTATTTTTATATTTTTTTTTTTAATATTTTTTAAGCTTTTGACATACTTAGCATTTTTTGTTCAGGCAGGAAGAAATGTACCTAACCGCACACCCCGTCGTTCGGGGCAACGAACAGGGTAGTATGGGGCCCTCACCCACTAAAGAAACCCGCCGTGTGCCATCTCTCCGCCTGTGTTGACGGACCACTGGAACTGTGTTGGATTACTTCAGTAGCCCGCCGGCTTACCCTTTCGGGTACCATCTACTGAGCGACGCATCCCCACACGGAGCGTCGCACCTTCGCGGGAGGCCTTGCGAGTGTGGCGGACGTTCCCCGGTCCATTCACCCGCAGCCTCCGCTAGGATGTCGCTGACGGCGGTTTGGGTCAGCAGAAGAATCCTCCTCCGTGGCCCTCTCCGTCGCTTCCTTCCGCGAGATAACCTCCTCGCAGAAGGTAGCGACCGTGGCCCAATTCCTGTCGCTGCCGAGCATCGCTCTAACGACGCTTGGCAGCGAGAGGTCTCCCCTATTGCCGCGACGAGTTCATGGCGCTGCTCGGCACAAGCCGGGCACGACTCGAAGGTGTACTGCGCCGTGTCCTCATCGCAGCCGCAATGGTGACAGCCCGGAGTCGCTTCCCTCCTTGCGACTATGTGCAGATATCTACCGAAGCAACCGTACCCCTATAGCACCTGCATCAGTCAGAAGGTAAGTACTCGGTGTTGTCGCCCTGCCCACTCCTCCAGCACAGGCTGGAGTGCCCCTACGGTCCAGAGACCGCCCGGGGCGTCTCCAGCCGCATCCTCCTACTGGCCATGGCAGCTCGGCAGGCGTCGCCCTGCCACCTGGCCACCTCGCTGGGCAGGAGACGACCGCCCCTAGCCCGCTCTTGTAAAGTCCGCCAATACACCTCCAGGAGCTGACGTGCTTAGCCTCAGGGCTAAATACATATTTTTTTTACAAAAAGCCAACATCTGCAGGTACTAGGGAATAGATGAATAATCCCTGTGTCGCGGGAACTTTACCTTTAATGGGCACAGAGTACCCACCTACATAGACTCAGAATAACCAGTTCTTGGCCACAGAAAGAATTGTCCTGCGTCGGAATCACTTGACATGAGAGGTTGGTATTAAAAACACTCCACCATCTCTGCAATTCAACTAATTTTTACAGACACTTGGCCTTGTCCGTTTAGATGAAAACGTAATTATATTATCATAGCGGAAAAAAACCCGGCAGTGGCTGAAGTATTAAGCAATTTTATTACCCGTTGCGTTACTGGTGATAGGGTTGGGTACCAAATGGGAGTACTTACTTGTTATCTTTTCCGAGCGGGTAGGTACCACCATCTTCCGTGTAAAACACCGACCGTAATATACAGGGTAAGGCATTGATGTATATGTACTATAACACAATGGGGTAAGGTGTTTTGGTTGTAGCGGAAGATAGCCAGCCATCTACTAATTTTTCATACCTATGTGAAATGTAACGGTGAGCATCGCCTTAGCAGAATTCTTAGCTTTACTAAGTCCATGAGCTGCGAAGCTGGGTATTGACTAATGAAAATTATTGTGTTTTTGTGGTATTTAACTGTGGTATGAGATATATATTTGGGGCTAATTTCGTAGAACGGAAGATGTAGGTACACAAAGTCAGTCATATAATAATTAAGTATATGAAGTTGATAAGAGGTTTTGTGCAACGAATTTTTTAATGTGTTTGGTTAAATATAGTAGGTTTACTTTCAGAAGTCTTTAAATAAATTTGAAATTTTGAACATGTAGGTTATTAGAACCTATGAGAGTAAACTTGCTTAAATTAAGTAGGTAGGTATCTTGATTTAGGAAAATGATAAAATATTCAGAACTAACAGCGTATTTTCTTTCATTTTTTAAACAGTACCTATAGATAATTATTAAATTTATTGCTTGGTAACTATTACAAATGATATAGCTTGGTAACTATTAGCAATAATTAATTAGTAATGATGGATTAGTAAGTAGTTTTCTTACCATGGTTAGCATTGTGATTGTGACCGGCAGTATTAGTAGTACCAGCGTAGTAGGAGTAGTAGAAGACAGGCTCATTGTGTTCCAGGTCACAGAGGTCACTAACATCTAGAGGAGGTTCAACTTCTACTGTTGATGAATACAACACGACATTATCGTTTACCAGTGGATTGGCTCTGCTATTGTTTATTCCAGAGTGATCAAAGTATTGATTTATAATTGACGATATTATATGATTTACAGATCTAAAGCTAATTAATCTATCCATTGCAAATTTCACTTATAGTCAATATTTCGGCACAATCACTATCTTCTTACTTAATCACAATGCGCACGGAGTAGGTAATTAGTAGGTAATTTAATAAATCTGTTGGCTACCCTCACGTTATATCACAATTTTACTTATTTCGCATTCATGTCAGAGATTATGCATACGGGTCGCACCGTATGGCCGCGATTCTACTACATATGTCGTAACGGTTAATTTATCGTTGGACGATTATCGTTACTATATGTTCCAATATAACGATTGTTTGTCGTTATCGTGTCGTCGAAAATTTTTATCGTTGACGATTATCGTATCCCGTTCCCGGCAGTCGCTTTGTAGTTTGCACATCATCCGCTCCAGGCGCAATTATGAAGGACCTATGACAATACAATAATTTGAGAGTTTATCCGTTTTTAGGGTTCCGTAGCCAACAAAAAATCCTCATAGTTTCGCCATGTCCGTCCATCACTCCATCCGCTGCTTGTAGCTTAGCTTAGTAGGTATTAGAAAACTGTAATTGGGCATGAGTATTAGGTATATTAGTTACGCCTACACAATGATAAAATTAAATCTCAAAAAATATTTAGGTTCCCAAATTTTTAGTGGGGATTTTTTTTCTCGTCTATCCCGTAGCGTGGGTTGTTGGACAGATCTTTCAAAAATATTGTGGGTTTGTGGAAACAATTTTTTGGATGAGGGATCCGTTTGTGAAATATTAAGCTTAAAAGCGCTAATTCTTGTGCTTTGTTTGGATATGTGAAAACATTCACAGTAGTACCTCACCTATATAATAACGATGAAGTTAAAAGTAAAATATTATGTCTCCTAAATTAGGTTTTAAATATTTGAAATCGAAGTACTTGATGCTGTTTTATGACTAAGAGAAAAAAAATTATAGTTTAAAAACTAAAAAAAACATGCTTTTAATAGCTAGTTGAACTAAAAAGTAGAAAATAATATAATAATAAAATAATTATTAGGCAAGAAAGCGTGTAAGCGCTACACGCTTCAAATGTTTGTAACATTGCATAGTTCATTGATATAGTAAAAAACACCCCGAGCTTTTTTACAATTATTATTTATTATAATAGGTACTATTTTCTACTTTTTAGTTCAACTAGCTATGAAAGCGTGTTTCTTTAGTTTTTTATACTATAATTTATGCACGCTTATCTAAATTGAATACTAAACTAATTAAAGAAAAGGAATAATTGAATCGGTAAAATCTCCTAGTTTTAGTGATTTCTGATAAGCTGTATTTTTTTATTCTTTTAGTTTTGCCTGGGAGTTTTAGCCAAGCAATGACTGTCACTCCCGTAATTCAAAACTTATAAGTATTTACTAAAATATTATGACAAGTAGATTTTTTTTTATTGCTTATAGTGGCAGACGAGCCACGGCCCATCTGATGGTAAATGGTAACCGTCGCTCATGGACTCAACTATACCAAGAGTATTGTCAAGCCGCTGCTCAACATTTCATTTCACAGATATGAAATTAAGGAATAAAAGGCTATCTCCTGCTACAGCCAAAACGCAACAATGTGCTTCATGGCCAGTCATACGGGAGATGGTGGTACCAAACCGCTCGGG
Source organism: Leucoma salicis (assembly GCA_948253155.1). Lineage (NCBI taxonomy): Eukaryota > Metazoa > Arthropoda > Insecta > Lepidoptera > Erebidae > Leucoma > Leucoma salicis. The sequence goes on from OX411803.1 coordinate 17,277,097, forward strand.
CCCGATACCAAGTGAGTACTCCCACTTGGTACCCAGCCCTACCACCAGTCAATGGATGATAATTGCTTACTTCCCTTAGTCGCCTCTTACGACACCCGTGGGAAAGAATGGGGTGGTGACACTTGTATTGTTAGTCCGTCACCACACGGATCAAAGGTAGAAAATAATAACAAAAGAAAATGAAAATACAAAATCACATAAGTACCAGTTAGATACTGGTAATGTGATTTTGTTTATCACTCCGCTAACGACGAAAAATAAAATCTTGAGTAGCTTCTTGGCCTCATCCACAGAACTCAATCCGAGCCGGACCCTCTGGATTACCCCTTATATGTATACGCTCATGTATAATATGTATCTTCGTAGTAGATACATATATGATAGGCACTAGCACTACATGCCCATACCTTATGAAGGGTAGGAAATATTTACATATCCTAAACTAAAAAAAAGTGCTCGAATTGGAAAGTGAAAATAATAATATACTTAAATCGTAAATGTTATATATATATATTTAACAAAAAATAATGTAATTGCATCTGAAAGTACTACCTAAATATGTTATCAATAAAATCAAAAACAAAACATAAATATTTTGTGATATTTACGCGAATGCACATTATGAAATATAACCACGTTTACGGAACGTTTTTTTGTACTATCCCGATGTTTCGAATACCTACTTTACATTACAGGCTTAAAACATTTTATGGTCTATCCGTGACAAATTAACGCGATAGATTCCGTAACCGTAGTTTTATCTATAAACCATGATCATACTTGGATCATAGGGGTATGCTATACGAGTGGTGACATATGGATAAAAATGGTACTTATCTATTATTTACCAAATTATATTCACTGTAATATCGTACAATAAAACATCCTTTAGCTTCATCCCTAAATTCAAACACATATAATATTGGGCAATATTATATAGGTTAGGTAGGTAAGTACCTACATAACAGACAAAAAATATTGGTAAGCCACTGTAGCTGGTAGATATTATATATTTCTTTCAGTTTATTTAAGAAATTACGAAACAATGCTGTCAATTGGCTCAACATTAATTTTATTGTTACAATTCCTATTGATCATCTATGAATTTTAGCATAAATATGAACTAAGGTAACTTCAAATTAATTTATTCAGAAATGATCTTTAATATGATCATTACTGAACTTGATTAACCTATTCAGAATTAAACAACCGTAGCCATGCCTGTTAAACAAGCTTTTGGTTGAATTTGTCTTTTAATACTGAAAACAAACCAAATTTATTAAAAGTCCGCCGAGTGTGCTCAATATCACCTCAACATTAAATAAAATAGACGACATTTATACAGGCAATGACAATAATTCCTACAATTTCGATGTGTCTCCCTCAAATGTTGGATTAATTGCACCTGTCATTTCTTTCATTCTCGTTAAATCAGCATGTATTTTTTTCTGAAACAAAATAGTAATTACGGTTAATACAAGAACCATCCCTTGTTTCTTGGCCAAAAAATTATAACTTTAGATTTATATGCAACATAATTATCTAACATATTTTATGCTAACATTATTGCCGCACTGCTCTAGCAAAAATCAAGAATTGCTCTAGTAAAAATCAAGCAAGCCATGAGAACTAGAACAGGAGGATGAATATGCATATCTGGGATGTGGATTTAGTCTAAATGGAAGGTACACCACTGATTTTAGCGAAGAGTAATAGCAGTGTTTGTCCCAACACTATTACATAGAAGTGAGAGTTGAGTATGCAGAAACGAGCATGAGAGTAAAATACGGTCGAAATTCGATGTCTGCGGTTAATCCTGTGCAGTTAGGCCGACTGACCGCATTCCTAACGACGCCATATGAGAGCTAGTAGGTATGAAAGAGAGTATTTTTGTGAAGATGCTAAGGGAATGCTCCGATGGAAGATCAGGACTAACCTACTTAGACCAAATCAGTCATGTATTGAAGGAAGGTGGAGGCAGTAGTCTGTGAAACCGGTGAGCGTGTATAAAGAGAATTATGAATTTAGAGGAACCGAGAGATGTATGCCAGAATAGAGTTTTTTGGCAATCTGTTCTCTCTGCTTACCCTGCAAGGGTGATGGTGTGATTATAACTCGTACTACGTATTTAGTAGTAAGTACGAATTGTCATGACTACGTTATACCAAAACACTAAAATGGTACTTTAAGGGCACTACAACCGAATAACATGTTAAATGATTACCTTAGAACTATATACGTGGTTGGTCAGTTGTTTTCTGCCGGCGAAATGATCTTCTATATCATTTAACTTCTTCCCCTCTGTTTCAGGTAAAATAAAGTAGAATACGAAGCAGCCCAATAAACTGAAAACGAATATTATTTACGTGTTATAAGTATATTATTACTTTGTTGTTGATGTTAATGGATGGGCTCTTAAGTGAGTGAGTTCCCATGAACAAGATGATATGAGTAGGTAGATTTGTTTCGAAAGGCGCAGGGCTAGGTGTTGTGGCATAAATCGGAAAACCCCTTTATCCAGCAGTCGACTACAAAACAAACCATTTTCTTTATTTACATACTAAATGCTTATTATTCTACCTGAAGATATAATCCACAATGGTAACTTTTAAAGATTTGCGAATTGTAGGTACACATATTTACAGTAACATAAACCTGTCTTTTTTCGCATATAAATTAGGTCAAATTTTAACTACCTTTAGCCCGCTGTTTCAACAGCGTTGCAGCAGCTGTGGTCACGGGACACGGCTAAAATTTGACCTACCTTGTACGCGAAAAATGACCCGTGTAAAGCAAGGCATATTACGATATTTTCTATACAACTTTTCGAGTGACCGCACATGCAGCTTTATTTTAACTATTATAAAGTTGTAACAGTCTGTACATCTGAGAAAAAAATACTGTACTTATTAGACTATATATTGGGTGACGTCTGCGCCATCTGTCCAAGACGTTAAGTATGAATGTGCTATCGAAATTAGCAGCCAGGAGCAATTGTCACCATGGCTGAATTGGCAAAGCATCTGGACGGTATCCAGGAGATGCGGTCAAATCCTGCTCGTGACTGTTATTTTCGATTTAACATTTTCCACTTTGTGTTTAATGTATATGTCTAAGCATGTCAAATGCTAAAAATATCTAAAATATTGATAGTGTTGCGTCATTTATTAGGTAAAAATCTTAATTGTAAAATTAAGTTTACCTGGTCGGTATAATGTATGAAAATACTTCCGACAGATGGCGCAGGCGTCACCCAAGACGTTAACTATGAATGTGTTATCGAAATTAGCAGTCAGGAGCAATTGTCAGGATGGCTGAATTGGCAAAGCATCTGGACGGTATCCAGGAGATGCATGTTCAAATCCTGCTCGTGACTGTTATTTTCGATTTCACATTTTCCACTTTGTGTTTAAGGTTAAATCTTGTTACATCTTTCCAAATAGAAAATTATAGTACTTACATTATGTATATTATAATAAGGTGTAGTCGGTAGTGTAACCGACTTCCGAGCACGAGGTCGTGGGTTCGATTCCCACTCAGTACAATTTTTTGTGTGATGAACACAAATATTTGTACTGCATCTGGGTGTTTTCTATCTATTGTATGTATGTATTTACAATAAAATAAGTAGTATATGTATTATATCCGTAATCTGGTGCCCATAGCACAAGCGTTAAGCTTTGTTTGAGACCAGAGGACGTTGGGTGAAAATGTCCATGCATTTATTTAATTATTATTTAAAGAGTTGTAGCAGTTATTTCGTACTATTTGTGCTACAATGTAAAGCTCAGACAATAGAGAGTTAATTATCTCACCTCACAAATCCATATAAACCATATGTTCCGCATATGGACAAGGTTTCCACCATGCTGATGTACATTTTATTTGATAAGAAACCAAATATGTACCCAACAGCGCTAGCGAAGCCAGCTCCGCCAGCTCTGGTTTTTGCACTGAACACCTAAACCAAGTAAAGTTAAATTAAATACTAGCTATATTATCATATGCTATCCATTATACTGACCGCATTCGCAACGACGACCTAAGAGAGCGAGTTGATATGAAACAGAGTATTGGTGTAAAGTTGCGAAAGGGAATGCTCCAATGGTTCGGACATGCGGAAATAATGCCGGACGTGCGACTAGTTAAGAAGATATACAATGGGAAATTGGAAGGATGTAGGTACAGAGGTGACCGAGACTCACCTACCTAGACCAAATCGGTCATGTATTGAAGGAAGGTGGAGTCAGGCGTCTCCGAAAGCGGCGAGCGTGTATGAAGGGAATTATGAATGTAGAGGAAGCGAGCGATGTATGCAAGAATAGAGCCTTTTGGCACTCCTACCCCGCAAGCCTACCACGCAAGGGAGATGGCGCGATGATAAGTAAGTAATTAATATTCATTATACATAGGTATAATACGATTTGTAATTTCTGCTATATTGGAACTTGGATACGAGATTTTATATAACTCCTTTGCTTCGTTACAATATAATAATACTGTTATATTGCACTATATTATAGTTATAACCATTAATTTATAAAATTAAGAAATGCCTAAAGTAGAATTATATCAATTACCTCTCCAATTAGTATCCACGGTAGCAGTCGTAGACCAGTGTGAGAGATTAGCGCCAAGAGCATGAGTAGTGCCATGGGCATCCAGGAGTATGGGTTGTGCTGAAAATGTTAACACCTTTTTTAATAAAAACAAAGAAAAGTACTCAAAATCGTAATAGTAATTATATTTACGACTGCATACGCCAATCGTTTATAAATTGCCAATTCGTTAAGAAAATAAACAAAGATCTTTACCACTTGGTCGTGGATATTTGGCGAAGTTATATTATTGTCTATTGAAGTCGAAGTTTTCTCCACCGACGTCTCAATGCCATACTGTGAACAGAAGAAAATGATATGACCCTTATTCTTACATCATTATTCTACATCGTCCTTGGTTGTGGAAGTTGAGTAAAGTCGTTAACCTACATTCACGTCTTTTGAAAGTCCTCTTGTTAACTCATGTACCCATTTAATAATTTCCTCGTGGCGTAGTCGGTAGTGTAACCGACTTCCGTACACGTGGTCGTGGGTTTGATTCCCAAGACAATTATTTGTATGACGAACACAGATATTTGTACAGCGTCTAGGTGTTTTCTGTCTGTTAAATGTATGTAATTACAAAAAAATGTAATATAATATGTACTATATCCGTAATGTGGTAGTCCCATTGCACAACTGTTAAGCTTAGTTTGGGACCAGAGGACGCTGTGTGAAATACCCGTGAATATTTATTTATTAATTAATGCAATTTTATCCTATACAGTAAATATCTATGGATATATCTTTTGATCTGTATTTTAGCACTTGACATGTTTAGCTACTTTAAAATTATTAGTGTGGGTGGAAAAAGATAACTTTACTGCGAGCAGGATACGAATTTTTGCGATTAAAATTTCATACTAAGTATACATTTTAATTGCAAAATTAAACGTACTATATTGGAATAGAATGTATGTAAATGCATCCGACAGGTGTCGTGGGTCGTAAAGACATCGAGAATAAATGTGAAGTGCAGATTTGGGGTGACCAGGTGACTGCGATAACTTAGCGGTCCGGAGCACTTACCCGGATTGGATGGGACGCAAGTGCGAATCGTGCTCGCAGTAAAGCTCTCTTGTTCCATTTTCACAAATAAGTAATTTGTTCTTTAATGATATATCTTTTTTTCGAGGGGTGCTTGGTTGGTGTTTTGGGTAGTTTTTAGCATTGCTTTTAGATTATAAGCTTCTTTTTGTGGTACCAAGCCAGGACTTTCTACAAGACAATTGAAAGTTACATACGGTCATCGACACTAAATTAAAAAAGTGTAAAGAAATAAGTCTTAAGGCTGGGACTACAAGCAGCCAAGTCTCGGTATGTTGGTCTGCTAAGGTGACAGATACAATGAGTTTGCATTAGAAATATGTATTGAGAGAGAGAGAGAATATACCTACGTAAAGAGAACTGAATGAATAAAAAGCCAATCAGCTAGCGTGGTGTGATACACATGCCCTTGCTGATGCTGAGGGTTGAAAGTCATATCACAAAAAGAGTGCTGGGTATGATTGAGGGCTGCAGATGAGATGAGATAAGCAAAAGAAAAGGGAGACGGACTGTGTAATAGAAGACACAAAAGGACACGGCTGGAGGTGCCCCGGGCCGGTCTTTGGACCGTAGGGGTGATCCAGCCGATATTGGAGGAGTGGGCAGGGCGACAGCACGGAGTCCTTACCTTCCAACTGGTGCAGGTGCTGTCGGGGCACCTCTAGCTGTCAAGCGTCCTCAGAGCGATGCTTGACAGCGACAGGAATTGGGTCGCGGTCGCTGCCTTTTGCGAGGAGGTCATCTCACTAGGAAGCGGCGGAGAGGGCCAGCGAGAATAATTCTTCCACTGACCCACACTCCCGCCAGCGACAGAGGCGGCGCAGGCGCTTGTACCTGCGCCTGATGTCACCCTAGCTGAGGCAGCGGGTGGACGGATCGGGGAACCTTCGTTACCCGGAAGGCCTCCCGTGAAGGTGCGTATGCGTCGCTCGGTAGAGGGTATCCGAAAGGGTAAGCCGCCGGCGGAGCGCAGGAGTAATTTAACACAGTTCCAGTGGTCCGCCAATACAGGTGGAGAGACGGCACGTGGCGGGTTTATTTAGTGGTCGAGGGCCCCACACTACCCTGTTCGTTGCCCCGAGCGACGGGGTGTGCGGTTAGGTATATTTTTTCCAGAATACTTTACATTGGAAATACCTACATCTAGATACATAAACATAATTATTAAATAAACACACCATTAACACAGTGTATATAGATAGATCATTATTTAATTATACAGTGCCATTAAGGTGATAGCGATTTTTGAGATGTTAAAATTGTCATAGAGCGTAGAGTATACAAAATGTTAAAATTGATAAACTATGTTGTAGTTTCGCGGGAACTAGCCTTCACTTTGCCTCATCTCAAGCATTTCATCTCTTAAAAGACGAATTAGATGTAAACAGTAGGTATAAACGAGAACAAGTATGTATAAACGATCAGCGAATCTGTGTTGCTTTAGTTGCTAAAGGTATAACCGTGATAACAACGACCAACACAACCATTCCCTATGGTGTCGTGGTAGATAAGTAGGTACTATAATCCTATATTATATTGATTGTAATACTGTATGCCTACATATATGAAATGGAGCCATCGTTTTCTTCCATGAATTGGATTGCGGACTTAAACTAAAAGGGTATGCAATGTTATCTCTGTTGACTGCGTCACGTGGTAGGAACAAGTTCATGTTAGTAGGGGTTTAATTATTACATTACTCTGTTCTAATATGTCTATAAGTAGACAAGTACAATAAGAATCAAACCGTTTTGATGTATATGTCGAAAGCTGCAACAAGCCCACAGCAGATCCCGCCTCCTGCCGTCGAGAAGATCGTGAGAGCGCGCTTGCCAGTATAATGCACAAGCAGAACACATATAGTGGACCCTATGATTTGGAGCACTCCCAGTATCAGCGTGGCATAGTACTTGTCGATAGGGGTCTTCAACATTTGGAATATGGACACCGCATATGTCTGTAAAACAATTGCAATCAACCGGTTTGAATGACTTAACAACGTACCTACCCGTACTGGAATTTAAGCAACATAATTCCTATTGTAATGAAAAGGGTCTCCAATATACAGTGCACAAGTTTTATAATATTTTAGAGACTTATTACATGAAAACCTTATAAGTGTGTGTGGATTTCTGTTTTAAGTATATTTTTGAAGTATTTATAAACGTACTCTAAGTACCTATAATACACATAGGTACTGAATATTCTATGATCGCGTGTAAAATATTAGGTAAGTACGGAGTCCAAGAGAAAATGTCGCGCTTAAAGAAATTCTACTTCAAAAACATCTGAACAAATACAGAGCACAGATTGACTGCAATAAATATAAAATATTAACTAAAATTAATGTTAAAGAATTTATTGTTTGTGCTATTATAATATTATATGTATTCTACTATTAAATATTATTGTACAAACCTGTAAAGTGGTCATTCCACTGAAGTGACCGATGAAGAAACTAAAACTCACAAGGAAAAATGGCATTAAAAAACTCCGCTTGAGGTAATGGGACACCTTTTCCGAAAACCTTTCCTCCATGTCATCTGCATCAGGAACTATAATAAAATAACAAGAAATAAAAAAAACAAACCTATATACATTCAGGTCTACTTTTATTCGAAAATCAGATAATATTCCACCTGATCGTGATTATAGCATTGTATTACTATGTACCTACGTACTTATATAGTCGAACAAACCGTATCTCCACAACAAAATTATTATAGATGAATATAGCCCCGTAGAGAATTAAGCCTGTCAAGCTGTTCGTCTGGTCGTTTGAAGATGTAAATAATGGAAGGATACTAAATAATAATAAATATTCACGGACATTTTCACACAACGTCCTCTGATCCCAAACTAAACTTAATGCTTGTGCTATGGGTACCAGATTACGGATATAATACATTTATATTACATTTTTTTTGTAAATAAATACAATGTATAGTAGATAGAAAACACCCAGACGCAGTACAAATATCTGTGTTCATCACACAAATAGTCCTGAGTGAGAATCGATCCCACGACCTCGTGCACGAAAGTCGGTTACAGTACCGATTACGCCACGAGGCCCGTCAAATATAATGCTATTTTTATAAACGATTTATATCCAGCGTTCATCATCATTAATTTAACGTTTAGTTAAAGTCGGCTCTGCTAGTAATTGTATAGTAATCTTAATTGGTCTACTAATAACGTACAAAATAAAGACGCTACCCGCGTTTTTCTATTTCTCCGTTTACTTCTTTCTCTCTTGCTGTGAGTTACCGCGGTGATTTTAAAACGGTTATTACGTTGTACATTATTTAAATTTCTTTACGAAAGATATTTGTTTAGGACTTTTTTAAGTAGGGAATTACAATAATTTCTAACTTAGTCGCCAAATAACCAAATTACTTAGACCTAACTTGGTTGGTTAAACTTAAATGATATTATTTCATTTACTAAATGAGAATGTATTTCAAATAAATTACGACTTTAAAAGACTAACCTACATGAGTAATGAATTTGAGTAGCTCTTCAGTACCTACTTATTTATTAAATCTCACATACATACCTTTTTCTTTTTTGAATGAAGATTGAATATCTAGAAATTCTTTTTCTACAGCACTAGGGCTGGTCCATCCTCGTAACCATTGCAAGCTCTGAAATAATTTTGTCATCAATCATTATTGATATCAATTGTATTGGGTTAGCTTGAGAACTCTAAATTCAGATTTGATAGAATGCCTGTTTTGCCGCGGGGGAAGCATGCGTATTACTAACTTACTAGCCGGTTTTTAAAAACTTACCTACTAATTGGTGTGAAATAAATAAATGATCTAACTAATAAGAAACAAAAGTGGCAATAATTGCGTTAGTATTAATTTAAAAAAAATATAGTCGCCTGTAAAGTATGACGGTAAGTAATTTTACATGATAACGTCATAGATATATGTTTTCTGAGAGTTTCACAAACAAGGCATCGGTTGCCATAGGTACATTTTTCGGAACGTGACACTTTTTCGTGCGTGCAGCCGGTTCATCGATTTATAAGATGTTATCACGACAAAAAACGTCATCGATGCATAGCGAAGCGGGCTTAGCTCATAGAATTTATTATAGTTGAGGAACTTGACAGGTGATCGTGATAACATTGACTCAGTGAGTTGTTACAATGCTTCACATAGGTACTTTATCTTAGGCTGCATATATCAGGTTACCATATATATATATATATATATGACTGGTACATTTACTAACCAGGATTGGTTACTAGATTTCTATTTTATTTTGCACATACTATATTCCTTTATACGTCCATGACTATAACCTTGTTATAATACCTTTTTCGCCTCGTCGTTGCGTTTCTTTGCCACCAACCAGTGAGGTGATTCAGGTATAAAGAAAAGGGCAATTATCGCCAGTACCTAAAATACAGTAATTTAATATTAGATAAAAGTCATAAGGCTAAGTATAATAACTATACTATTAGAGGAGGTCATAGTATAATAGTGCTCTTGCCGCTCGAAGGATTGGCAAGGATAATTAATTTTCACTCTGGCAGGGTCAGAGTGACCAAAAAGTGAACACCTGACCTCCTTCGTGCTTCAGAAGGCTTGTTAAGCAGTGGGTCCCAGGTTTCTATTAGACAGGGTCACATAGCGTATACGTAGTAGTAGTATGAAGGTGCACCGAGAGATTTTAGCAGGTAGATAGACCAGTTCCACTGGAAGTTCCGTATAACTTCTGTCTCAGTGGTCATAACAGACTTGTTATGTGACAAAATAACAATCATTTTAATACTACTACTTTCAGAGGACGGATGTCATCCTTCAGCCTATCAAAGTCCACTGTTCACAATGGGTGATCCGGTGCAACCTACATCCAATGACTCCTCAGGGCTTTGACCGGATCGTCGATTCACTAGGACACAGAACTCATATTGTCTTATTATTACTGTGGAGACCGTTGTACGCTGCACCTTACAATACGTGATTGCCACTCAAGATCCTGTTTCTTCGATGGTTTCGAGTTTGCGAAGATAAAGTGGCCTGCTCAGCACTTCAGTGTGATAACTCGGTGGGCCATATGTCGGTCACCACTAAAGGAATATAACATAGTTCCAGTGGGCCGCCAATAAAGGCGGAGAGACGGCACATGGCGGGTTTCCTTAGTGGGTGAGGGCCCCACGCTACCCCGTTCGTGGCCCCGAACGACTAATATCGAAGTAATACAATACATACTACACTATCTTTGATGGTACATACATAGGTACCTATAATAGATACCTATAATAGTGGATACTATTCAGGGTACTTCTTAATTATAAATTAGTTAAGTACAGATATTGCAAACAAGTGACGGTTTGTCTTCGATCGGATTATATACCTTTTTTTAAGGTGAGAAAAAATATAACCGCACACCCGTCGTCCAGGGCAACGAACAGGGTAGTGTGAGGCCCTCACCCACTAAATAAACCCGCCGGCGTGCCGTCTCTCAGACTGTGTTGGCGGCCACTGGAACTATATTACATTACTTTAGGGGTATCGGGTTATACTCGTATACCTACGCCAGTTTTACTTTCGTTAATACGAGCATACTGTTTTTAAATATTTTTAATGATTTCTTGTTACCTTGTTGCTTTACAGGTCGTTGGTTAGTCACAGACTACCCACATACCTCCCGCTCTAACCTTTCTAAATAAATATTTCAAAATGTTAACAAATAAATCTATCTGGCCAGGCCAGTGTGGCATTTAGACTATAAATAAAATAAAAACAAGGAGATACATAAATAATATTACCGAAAAAGCAATGTTAACTAGCGCCACAACTCTCCAATACATCAGTAGACCGAATAGGAACTGTGTGAATACGCCAATTATGATACATAAAGAACTGGTGGCGGCAAGAGCACCTCGAATATGCGGTTGTGTTATCTCAGCCACATACGTTAGCACCTGAAATAAAGATATTAGATAACAAAAACTAGTTTTAGGTACCTACTAATGCCTCGTTAGTGTAATTGCAACCACGACAGAATCTTAGGTCTGGCAAAGTGTTATTAGATAGTTCCGTCAAGGAATTGTCGATAGCAACTTAGCAACACAACTGGGAACTTGATACACGGCAAAAGACTCGCTTCCATTATGCTGATCTCACACTCCATCCCACTCCTATAAAAGACTTACTTCTTCCAGATGAGATGAGCCAGATTTATGATATATCGAAGTACAGTAATGATTACTAGTTGTTACTCACGGGAGCTTCCAATAATCCACCCGCCAAGCCAGTTATAAATAGAGCTCCATACAAATGCCCAGTTGTAGTTGAGTAATGGAACATCAACCATGCTATGCAGAAGGGTATATTCACCATTTGCATAGACTTTTTACGACCGAGCGGAGAGGTGACCAGGCCCGACAGAGCACATCCTATTGGTACTACAATTAAGTTAATGGAACCTGTAAATAACAATACGGTCTCAGTGGTTAGTCATTAATAAAGTATAAAAACAAATGACAGCACAGATGACAGAGTACCTATATTAGACACCGACCTGACGTGCCGAATGTTATTGATGTCAAAGTCAATACAGCTGTGAATGTCAAGATATAGGAGACTGACTTTTTGCGAACATTTTTTTTTCTTTGTTTATTTTGTTTAGGCGGGAGAAATTGTACCTAACCACACACCCCGTCGTTCAAGGCAACAAACAGGGTAGTGTGGGCCCTCACCCACTAAAGAAACCCGCCGTGTGGCGTCTCTCCGCCTGTGTTGGTGGGCCACTGGTACTATGTTGGATTATTTCAGTGGTCCGCTGGCGGCTTACTTCGCGAACCTTACGGATAATATTACCGTACAAAATAATATGTAACAATATTTCAAAGTACTTAGTGCTTAGTCTATTTTTGCACGCCTCATAAGCGAAGCGTTGAGGTGGGTTCTACTCCCGTTTTACACGGAACAATTGATTTTTCAAACTTAAAATGTCTCTATTTATCATATATTGCACTTGTAAAATAATATCTACACACACATATAAAGAACAAACACTATTGATGTGAAACATCTATTGCGGAGGGAGGGTAAAATCGGTTGCTAGCGTGGCGACGCTTTTATTGTACCAACTTGTTCCGTTCGAATCTTGCAAGTTAAATTTGACACACTTCCCGGTTTCCGATTGAGCTGAAATTTTACACGCATGTGTATATCACGTGAAAATACAATAATATGATAACATGGAGCTGATCTGATGACGGAGCTGGAAGGTGGACATAGGAACTCTATAATAAAACGGCGCAACCCCATCGAGTTTGGGTCGTATGATTTGTCTTGCCGAGTACTTTATGTCTAGATGGTATCCAGGGACTGATGATGAAGCTGGAAGGTGGCCATAGTAACTATACAATGAAATGACGCAACCCCGTCGAGTTTGGACACGGTTGATTCGTCTTGATGAGTACTTTGTCTTTAGATGGTATCCAGGGTCTGATGATGGAGCTGGAAGGTGGCCATGCGAAACTCTGTAATTAAATGGCGCAACTCCATCGAATTAGGGCTCGTTTGAAATGTCCTGACTAGAACTTCAGTCAAGAAAGGTGACCACAGTAACTCTGTAATGAAACGACGCAACACCATCGAGTTTGGGCTCGTATGATTTATCTTGACGAGTACTTTGTCTCTAGATGGTATCTAAGGTCTGACGATGGAGCTGGAAGGTGGCCACAGTAACTCTGTAGTGAAACTACGCAACCCTATCGAGTTTATACTCGTTTGATTCGTCTTGAGGAGTACTTTGTCAAGTTATTATCATTTTATTTCTACAAAATAATGTTGATGTTTCACATCTGCTAGACGTCCCGCGACGTCTAGATTTTTTTTTAACACTCATAATATTTTTGATGCTGTTTTTGTTATTTAAACTAGTTAAAAAACTGTTTGAAAGAAATCTGGCTTGGACTTCCGTGAGTTGTAGGTAATGTAACACGATAACGACCAAAATACTTTACTAATCGAGTCTTTTTTTTTTCGTTTACGAATTATTATGATTAGGAATAGTGCCCTATTACTTTTCACGGTCTGATTCGATGTGGTTTAATTGTTATTAAGTAAACAAAAAAATACTGAATATTTACGCTCGACGCGACACTAAAACCAGCGCCTTTCATGAGAACTACCTTTTTACGTACGTATAGCCACCGGTGGTTTTACTATCGTCAACAGAACGCCGTTCGCCCGGCTGGTACATTGTTTTTTGTTAAAGGAAAGTTCTTACCTTTGCTTGACGAACTGATGATATTTGTCAAGTATAATAACTATTTTATCCATAATAATAATTAAAAACACTAGACACACGTAAATAATAACACACCAACGGCATATTTTTAGCGGCGCGGGAGCCCTTTTTTTGCGTGGCCTTGGCGTGCGCGCGGGCCTGATCTGAGAGGTAGACCAATATAGAAGTACTTCTTAAAATTAGGGCTAGATGGCGTATAAGACATGAAACCCACATTAGTACTTTTTAAAATTAGCGCTATCTATATGATTTATTGAAAACTACTTAGTAAGACCAATACATTATTAGTTACTTATCAAATAAACAATTTTATTGTGAAAAATGAAGATTATGAGGCGTGCAGTTTTGGATTTTCCAAAGTATTGATAATATAATTTATATACTTTTCCGTATTGATAATATACTTTTCCTCTTCCGCTCGCAGTAAAGCTCTATTTTTGCACTTTAACAATAATTTGTTCTTTAATAATATAGGTACTGTTGCTACTTACTTATCCATGATATTTCAGCTTTGTTTAAATGCAATATTTCACCATTTTGTGGGGCTTGTACTGCAGGCATAAGGATCGTTGAAAATCCAAGTGTCATACCATACCCTGAAATGTATAATTTAATCGAGATTTATACATATTCATATACGTCCGAAGTAAGTATACTATAATGATCATATTTACGAGTTCACTCAATTTGAAATTCTGATCATTAGAGACAAAGTGTATCATTCTGCGATAAAAAATTTGCAACTGTGCAACTTACATATTTACAACCTTTTTGGATCATATCAAAATAGGGCCATTGTTACCGAAATTAAGAGAGGCCATTTGGGAGGCCTATGTCCAGCAGTGGACGTTGAAAGGCTGATGGTTGGATGGATACCGAAATTATCAGTAGGTACCTATACCATATATTCCTAATACTGGAAACGTAATGGTGAAAAGGGAAAGAAGAATATTCTTGTGGCCCAAGCCCCGGGGCACCTTGATAAGTGAACTTTAATCTATGAAAGTAAGAGGCGGATTCCGTTGACTGGCAGATTGATAACATTTGATAACTGTCAAAGAAGCTATATCAAAATAATCTTTGAACAATTAGACGTAAAAGTTGATATGTTGAAATAAACACTAATACTTTCTGCAATTGAGAGAACTGGTTTTCTAACTATTATTGTTGTAAAGTGAATAAGTAGGTACAGAGCGGGTGATATCATTGAATGTCTATGGTATAAATGGCTAATAGATGTATAAAGGTATTATTTATGTAGTTGTTTATAAGAAGAATGCACACGCCGATTGTCGACGTTAAACACGGAAGAAACATGTACGTATGTGTACTTGACTAGTTGATATTGTATCTAATCAATAACAAGGTAGGCATTTATTTATAGTTTGCAACCAACTCAAGTATTTATAGGGTCTGCTAAATAAATTTAATAAATAGTTGGATCTCTAAATTTTCGAAATCGGGTCCATATTCTTTATAAAAATATGCCACTAAAGATAAAGCATAACTAGAATGATTTAGATTCGCAAGTTAGATTCGACCGCTGTAAATGGGTCAGAAGTAGTCAAAACCTACCAGCTAAGCTTCTTTTAGTTGAAGAGGATCATTGTGATCTGCGCGTGCACAGAAAAAAGATTATGAATATTCTATAATTAAAAGACATTTTGTAACTAACTCAAGAAATTGTGAAATTATTTCATTCCCTTATTCCTCAGCGTCAATATTCTATCACTTAACATTCATATCATGTAAATTCTTCCACAATCTTGCGCAATGTCTTCGTTAAAAGTAATTGAGCCGTGTCATTGCTTGATTGCGATACCGCATATATACCTGAATATATAATATGATGACAGTATCGTGAATGAATAATTAACACATACCCAAAAGCAGTAGGTTCTTGGCACTCACAGCTAAAAATTGAGGTAATACAGTTCGGAAATCCTTTCTATAATGATAATCGTTACAATCACCTTTATCTGCTTCAGACGATCTAATGATATGATCTTGAGTCATCTGAAACCAAATATGCAATCGTATTTATCATCTAATTAAATATGCATTAGGTATTTGTTATAATAAGAAGTTTGAGCATTAAAAAAACATAGCATCATGCCTGTATTCCCCGAAAGGGTAGGCAGAGGGCGGTGTATTACACATTCACGGTTCGCCAGCTATGTTTAAGTCCCACATAATAGGGGGCGAGCCTATTGACGTCTACCGGGCAAATTTCCAAACTCCGGGCTGCTACTGGGAATTTTTCTTTTTACGAAGAAGCTTAATAACTCTGGCCGACCCGGGGCTCGAACCCGAGACCTCATGATCAGCAGTCAGTCACACTATCGCTGCACCACAGAGGCAGATTTATTAAGCTAGTAATTACCTATATAAAATAAAATAACCCGACATATTCATAGGTATTCTTATTTATCAAGAGGGCTTCCCATGTGCGAGATGTCACGGACGAAAGCGGACCGCGCACAGTATATGTTTAATTGTCGATGTTCATGCTAGCGCCTTTTTTTTATTAAGGCGGGAAAAAATGTAGCTAACCGCACACCCCGTCGTTCGGGGCAACGAACGGGGTAGTGTGGGGCCCTCACCCACTAAATAGACCCGCCGTGTGCCGTCTCTCCGGCTGTGTTGGCAGTATGTAACAATAATTCCACCTGTGCCCTTTACGTAGTCGTGATACCAGACTCGTTCGCCTTGAAGTGGTTTCCTACTATAGATTGGATACTGATTTGGACTAAAAGCATTTAAAATAAAATTAAAAATTAAAAAAAATTATTAATGCATTTTTGTAAGCGCATTGTATAAATAATATAAATGAAAATTTACAGAAAGACCCAACAAAAAGCTTCTACAAAGGAAAAGTAATATATAAAATTTGTGCCTTTACGTTTAATATAAACATAGCATCACACCTGTATTCCCCGGAGGGGTAGGCAGAGGTGTATTACACACCCACGACTCGCCAGCTATGTTTAAGTCCCACGTAATAGGGGGCGAGCCTATTGACGTCTACCGGGCACATTTCCAAACTCCGGGCTGCTACTGAGAATTTTTCTGGTTAGGAAAAAGCTCAATAACATTGCCCGACCCGGGGATTAATATAGTAGAATATTTTAATCCAAGCCTTACATATTATGGTGATGCAATGGTTGATGATAGCGAAAACAAAGCCGCACTTCAAGACCGCGAGCGAGAGTCTCGAAGTTAGACGTTGTTGAATGTTGACGGTATTTCGCGAATATTTAGGAGTAAAATAGTTAGGACTAAACACAACGACCTCATATTGTTATTTTGATATTTCATTATATTTATGTATTTTATACTACTATTTATGTATGTCACATATTCTACCTAGCCATGTTCGTGCCACTACTTTTTATGTGGGTGCCCTTGTGACCGGTAACCCGGGGAACTCTGGTGACCCTGACGCGTCCATCTTTATTTTACTTATCACATGAAGATATGTTATTTTAGACTCCTATACTATTTTTTCTTTATCCAAAACAGCCCGAAATTTCAATATAGAAAAAGGTCCCTAAATTTTGCTGATCGTTTTTAAAATCGACCAAAATATAGTTGAATAATAATAAAATGACAATCTCGAGGGCCACCTGGTTTTAATAACTATGTATAATGTCATTGGGAAAAATATTACGGCCATACCTAATATTTTATATACTAAATAATGTATTTGTATCACATATATGTGCAAATAAGGGAATATTGATACTTTACCGTCCAATTGATATTAGTAAAGAATGTGCATTCTCAGATCGCCTGCGTTTCGATGTATCCTTCGGCATGGGCATGTCAGACACTACCACAATGGTTTGTAAATATTTAAATTCATTAGTAATTGCATTCATAACTAAGTACTTACAGTAAGGTTTAAATATTGCTGCAATATTTTCACAATTTTACCGCATTTGAAGACCGCTATGATAAAATAGCGGCCAAGGTAATCGACCATTGTAGTTATAAAGTTTAGTGTAATCAAATTTTATTAATTTTGTATTATGGGTAGTCACTTAGATTACCAATGAATCCTAAGATAAACTTTTTATAGTCACAACCACACAAAGGAATAAAGACTTCTAACGTTGCAAGAAGTTACAACGCGATCATCAAAGGAAACTTCATTTTTATTGATACATAACTAACTTAACTAACTAACTTATCATCACGCCATTTCCCTTGCGGGGTAGGCAGAGAGAACAGAGTGCCAAGAGGCTCTATTCTTGCATACATCTCTCGCTTCCTCAACATTCATAATTCTCTTCATACACGCTCGCTGGTTTCGGGGACTCCTGACTCCACCTTCCTCCTTCCTTTCAATACATGACCGATTTGGTCTAGGTAGGTGAGTCTCGGTCTCCCCCTGTACCTACATCCTTCCACTTTCGCATTGTATATCTTCTTAGCCAGTCGCTCGGCCGGCATTCTTTCCACATGTCCGAACCATCGGAGCATTCTCTTCCGCATCTTTACACCAATACTCTCTTTCATATCTACTCGCTCTCTTACGTCGTCTTTACGAATGCCATCAGTCAGTATCACTCCACAGATTCTCCGCAGAGATCGCATTTCGACCGCATTGATTTTACTCTCATGCTCCTTTTTGCATACCCAACCATTCCATCCCGACTGAATCCAAATCCAAGATATACAAATTCATCCACTTGTTCTAGCACACCATTTCCTATTGCTACATAAATACCTATATAATGAAGAACAGACGTAGATTGTATGTAATACCTCAGATTTATATCTATAGATATATCTTACAGACTTCAGTTGGTTAGATTATCTAACACCTATGCCTATTTATGTATCTACTTTAAGACTTCTTTTTTCCACAGGTGCTTCGAACGCTGAATGGTCTCGATTACACGTGTAATATCGAAATAGTAGCTTCAACAGAGGACGTGTACTTAATAATAGCGATCAAGTTTCCTACTAATTTGCTTCAAAATTGTCTCGAGAACGAGGACGCATTTATGGTGTTAAAAAAAAACAAATGCCTACGCTTGTGCGAATTACTCGGAGACAGAAATGTACATTCGTCCTACTTCGTTATCACTGTTAAAGGAAGGATCCGATTCAGATTTATAAGTAACAATAGCGTTAACTCAAATATAAACGTAAGTCAACCTACCTACCTGTAAGACTGGAAAAGAGTTTAAATTTCTTAGAAACTAGTTTATAAGAGTCAGCACGCTAACGATAATGCAGTGTTAGCTTGGCTAAAACCAAGGAGAAGACACAATACAGTGTAGGTACCCAGTTCGAACCCCAGTCGTATAAAACATCGTGGGATAACTTGCATGCCTGAAAGATATTCTCGACAGTTTGTGAAGTCTGCTAACTCGCACTTAACCAGCGTGGTGGACTACAGCCTAAATTATTTCTCACTATAAGAGACCTGTATCCAATAACGGAGCAGACAAAGAGACCTTTGACATAGTATTTGGTACCTACTTTCTTTGTAAATAGTTATAAATACTTTTATATTCGTAATTATAAGGTGTTTTTACGACAAACAACAAACAATGTTAATGAGCCTGCTTCCTTCCATAGGGTAAGAGAAAGATCGCAATAAACTTCTGACCAGCAGGCCTACCATGAACTCTTAGCTAGCGATTCAATTCCGACGCAATTCAAAATAGGTGTGTTGTTGTATTTCGTACCATGATGTCTAATTGAGCGATCTTGTTTAGGTTGTCAAGTTAGTTCATGGTACGAATTTCAATACAAAGATGTTATGTTTGCGATTCAGATTATGTGCTGATTCGGCAAAAAACAAAAGATTGCGTCTTTGACACGTCATGGTATGAAATTGCGATTCAGTTCAGTTTGGGTCCTAAACTGGATCGCAATAAGACTTCGTGGTAAGCCTGCAGTACTGACCTGTACCTGTAGTCCAAGTAAAACTGATAGGTCATTTGGCAACACAAAATCACCGTGGTAATGAGACAGATGACGCTGCGCTATACATAGAGTAGTAGACCACCAGCTAGCGCTCTATGAAATTATTACTGGTAATTGCCAGACCAGGGTAGAACGCAATTGCACTTAACAAGTGGCCTTCTGTCAAATATGGCCCTATAAAGGCTGTATTATTATTATATACTAGCTGACCCGACAGACGGTGTCCTGTATCAGCTATGAACATTCAATTATTTGCGAACTGTCGAACTTGCTAACATAAAATAGTCGTTAAGTTTTCTGAAATTTTCCAATTTTATGCGCAATTTTATTACTTTTTTCTTTCATAAGAACCTTCTCCTGGCAATAATAATATATACAATAGATAGATATTGTATGAAAGGAAACTAAATTACGTTATATATATATATATATTATATATATTGGTACAGAATAACTTAAATAAGATAGTATTTACAGGCAGAGGTATACCAAGTGACTGCTACTTCAGCACGGATGAAATCAGCTTCACAAAATTGTTACAACCGAAATGAAACAATATGTGTCATCAACAACCAAGAGTTTTGCTTCACAGCCGCCGTAGTTTGTGATGGGATTAAAAATTGTGGTGTCCAAGATTGGTGAGCCTTTTTTACACTTAGCTATAAGATACAGTGAAAAACAACTAAAAACTTTTGAATAAACACTAATAATTGTATAGTAATTTTGGCCGTGTGGGGCCGGCTTTAGAATTTTCCCACCCCTTCTCCACCCATGGGAGTCGTAAGAGCCGACTGAGGGAATACCGGGGGAGTGGGCAGCAGCACTCCCTCGAGTATTATCAACATCCACTGCGATCGCCAACCCGCCTGCCAAGCGTGGCGATTACGGCACTATCCCCCATATGAGCGAAACAGCAGAGGACTGCTCGTTGTGGCGTTCTCTTGGGGAGGCCTATGTCCAGCAGTGGACGTCGAAAGGCTGATGGATGGATGGATTCTATAGTAAGTATGGAAGACTTCTAGTTCTGCTTATTTTATGATGCCTAAGGCACTTTTTAATAACGGACTACAAGAATACAAGTGTCACCACCCCATCCTTTCCCGCTGGTGTCGCTCAAGGCGACTTAGGGAAGTATTAGAAGTAAGTAATTATCACCCATTGCATTACTGGTGGTAGGGCTGGGTAACAAGTGAGAGTACTCTTTTGCTATCGGGCCCGAACCGGTCGGTACCACCGTCTCCTGTTTCCGGTCATGAAGCACGTCAGTGTGTTTTGGGTGTATGTAGCAGAAGATAGCCGTTTATTTTTTCATTTCATATCTGAGAAATGAATTATTGCGCAGCGGCTTGACAATACTCTCGGTATAGTTGAGTCCATGAGTGACGACGGCGGGCGAGCGGTTACCACTTACCATCATGTGGGCCGTGGCTCGTCTGCCATCAATAGCAAAAAAAAAATAGTAAATTCTGCTTTTTTTTTAAACTTACCCTATAAATCTTTCCTGTGATGAAAACTACTATCTAGTACTTATCTACTCCTTTCCTACACTCTTACATGATCTATGAGGAATATAAAAATAACTAAAGTGCGTCACGTTTTTTTATGCAAACGTATTTGTGAACGGCCTCTTAGTACATGTATTATGTCGTTAATTCATGTAATTTAATGGGCTTTAAAACGTAGGAAGTAGGTACTCCGCCAATATGTAGGTAAATAAAGTACCTACTTAGGTAAGTATATGTTTATTTGTTTGTGCCAGCATCACGACTAGCCTTTGCTATCGGCCCCGCCACAACTAAAAGCTAGTTTTTAGGTTATATCTCAGGTTCCCAATATACTCGTAGTAGCGGTATAAAATATAGTTACATCCAAACAAACAAACAAACAGACAGACCAGCAGACAGAAATTCTAAATAAAATGGTATTGTGTTCAGAGAGAGATAAATAGTCATTAATTTTTCCTCAAATATCTACATGTTCAGACTTCAGACATATCTCTGTTATAACTAAATAGTATATAATCATGTATAAAAAAATCTCGTGTCACAGTGTTTGTCGCCATTCTCCTCCGAAATGGCTTGACCGGTTCTTATGAAATTTTGTGTGTATATTCAGTACGTCTGAGAATAGGATGTAAACCAATTTTCATATCCCTAAGTGATAAGGGTGGTCTGCTCTAAAATATTTTTTTTATTTGGTTGGAAAATTTTTTGTTTAAATTTTTTTATGATTCGGCATTATAAAATACATGCAACCGTACATTTTCCCCCTTCTACTGCCAACCCCTATTTTTTAATAGCAAGTACTAACTTTAATAATTTTCATTGCAAAATATTCACGAAAAAAAATATGCTAGTAATATATACTACTCTTTCAAGAAAGTACCGGGTATGGATGATTTGTTTATGGTTCTAAATTAAGATTTTTGTTTTGTTTTTTGTTGTTGTTAGATTGGCACAACTGTTATCAATTTTGGCGCGGAGTTTGAGTTGCATCTGTTATTGATATTAAATACAGTGCTGTTTTTAGTTATATCATAACTAGTGTGTATTGCGAATTTCATAATGGACAAAAACATCGAACAAAGAGTTTATCTTAAGTTTTGCATCGCCAATGAAATTTCGTGTTCGGTCACTGAAAATGTTACAGAAGGCTTACGGTGAATCGATATTATCAAAAACACGTGCTTATGAGTGGTACAAAGCGTTTAAAAGCTGTCGAGATGTGTTAGAAGATTTACCTCGCTCTGGTAGGCCATCAACGTCTGCAACTGAAGTTAACATTGCAAAAGTGAAGGAAATAGTGACTGAAGATCCTCATTCAACTTTGAGAGAGATAGCCGCCGAACTTTCTGTGTCTCACGAGTCGATCCGTTCCATTTTAAATAATCACTTGGGTATGAAACATGTTTCCGCTCAGCTAGTCCCAAAAGAACTGAATTTTCTCCAAAAACTCAATCGCATGAGAGTCGCTGAGGACATGCTAGAACGAGTCAATTCCGACCCAACATTCATGAAACGTATTGTTACTGGTGACGAGACGTGGGTTTACGGGTTTGACATGCAAACTAGTTAACAAGCAGAACTGAAACCGAAAAAACCACGCCAAAGTCGATCAAAAGTCAAAGTCATGTTGACTATTTTCTTTGACTATCGCGGTGTTGTGCACTCGGAATTCTTTTGAGAAGAAGGTCAAAAGGTAGATAAATAAAGAATATTATTTGAGCATTATGCGGCGTTTAAGAGAGCAAATTCGAGGAAAAAGGCCAGATTTGTGGAAAGAAAATTCTTGGATTTTGCACCACGATAATGCGCCTTCGCACAAGGCCATCATTGTGAATGAATTTTTGTCCAAACACTCAACAAATACCATCGAGCAACCACCATATCCACCATATATGGCTCCAGCCGACTTCTTTCTTTTTCCTAAACTCAGATTACTACTTCGTGGCACCCGTTTTCAATCGGTAGAACACATATAAAGGAGAATTCGCGGTGAGAACTGTACTCAATTCAGGAAACAGCGTTTAAAAATGTTTTGATGATTAGATTATTCGTTGGCGTAAGTCTATCGTTTCTGAAGGAGCATGCATACTTTGAAGGTGATAAAATAAATTTGGATGAATAACAAAATTTTTGTGTATTATTGATCTTTTCCCGGTACTTTCTTGACAGAGTAGTACACAGATATGTGTACAGATAAATTTTAAATAATAGGTACTTTGGTAATGGAATCTTAGATTCGAATATGTCCACCGGAACACCTTAACGACTTATAAACAAATATTATATTATAAATTGAGTTTTATAGACATTAAGTAGGTAAGTAAGTAGGTACCTATTACATATTAAGTTGTTTTTTTATTGATAATCGTATGTTGTAAAGAATATGTACAATTTTAATATTCCTTCATAATACCTAATTGATTTCAAACGAAATTTGTAAGAATTGATACAACTACCTTATATTATATTTAATGATATTAATACATACACAAAATAAAAACCTTCACGAGTAGTGTTTGAAAATAATCACTTCAACTTCAAGCTATGTGGGTACGATAGGTATAAATATAAAATATAAAACAATGCGATAAGAGACTCAGTACAAATTGAACATGCTTAACATTTGAATGGATATTAGGTAATGTTGAGGTAGAATTTTGTAACGGTTACGCTGATAGTCACAGATGGACTTGCTTCTTGGATTGTATGTCCATTAAATAGATGAGCGAGAGTATGGTACTACCTTCGATCAATAAAGCAATAGATATCGTGTCGGCCCAAAAAATCTTGTTGGATTTAATGAGCAAAGAGTACTACTACAAGTTTTTAGGTTATATCTCAGGTTCCCGATATAGTAACGGAATAAAATGTATACCAGTTTTGCACGCCTCATAAGCGAAGCGTTAAGGTGTGTATTACTCTCGTTTCATGCAGAACAACTGATTTTGCAAACTTAAAATGTCTCTATTTATCATATATTGCACTTGCAAAATAATATATAGATAGAAATAATATATACACACACATATCAAAGAAAAACACTATTTTTAACACTAATGATACTTTTAATGTCATTTTTGTTATTTAAACTAGTTATAAAACTGTTTAAAAAAGTTCTGTCTTAGACATCCGTTTTTGTAGGTACTTAATAAAAGTATTAACATACTTAACACGATAACAACCGAAATACTTTACTAATCGAGTATTTTTTTTTCTTTTTAACTTCAGTATAATTACGAATACCTACCCTATTACTTTTCACTTCTTTTTGTTGAAATTAGTATTTTTTTTGAAATAAGGGCTATCTATGTGATTTATTGAAAACTACTTAGTAAGACCAATACATTATTAGTTACTTAACAAATAATCAATTTTATTGTGAAAAATGATGATTATGAGGCGTGCACTTTTGGATTTTCCAAAGTATTTAAGTCTTTCACTAAATTACATAAGAAACACGACTAAGTTCTAGTTTTGTTTGTTCCATTATTAATGCCAACAGGTAGGTACAGCAAAACATCTTACTATAGTACCTAACCTAAAAATGTTTTTTTTTATCACTGGTTCCCGATGTTGTAGCGAGATACATTGTACACCAGTTTTTAAGTCTAATCAAAGGCGGTTTGTGTGCACGCCTCATACTCTTCATACTTCACAATAAAATTGATTATTTGATAAGTAACTAATAATGTATTGGTCTTAATAAGTAATTTTCAATAAATCACATAGATAGCGCTAATTTCCAAAAAATACTTATGTCTTATACGCCATCTAGCGCTAATAGAAGCACTATGGTCTATAGAAGTAGTTCTCATGACACTTATGTCATACCTTAGTATAGCGCTGGTTTTAGTGTACCACTGTGCCATCGAGTCAAGCGTAAATATTCACTATTGTTTGTTTTTTAATTTAGTAACAATTATTTTACTAGTTATAAAGCCCAATCATACCTCAAATTGACCTACAAGAATAAAATTACCCGTGGCTCTGTATAATAAGCTATATTATATTTAGATATTTTTATATATATTTTTAGCATTTGACATGCTTAGGACTATACATTAAACACAAAGTGAAAAATGTGAAATCGAAAATGAAAGTCCTGTCCTGCTCGTGACTGTTATTTTGGATTTCACATTTTTCACTTTGAGTTTAAAGCTAGTTTATGTTTTTTTTAATGCAATAAATTAACAAATAAATAAAAAACAAAATAAATATGAATAAAAAAATATTAATTAAACTTCGAAAACGAAACCTATCACAAATTATACAAAAATGGATATTTTATGAGATACCTTTAGTTTTTTACTAATTATAAAAACAATTTTAAAACACTTTGGTAAATCCAAAACTGCACGCCTCATAATCTTTATTTTTCACAATAAAATTGATTATTTGATAAGTAACTAATAATGTATTGGTCTTACTAAGTAGTTTTCAACAAATCGCATAGATAGCGCCGGACGAGCGACTGGCTAAGAAGATATACAATGCGAAAGTGTAAGGATGTAGGTAAAGGGGGAGACCGAGACTTACCTACCTAGACCAAATTGGACATGTATTGAAGGAAGGTGGAGTCAGGAGTCTCCGAAACCGGCGAGCGTGTATGAAGAGAGTTATGAATGTTGAGGAGGCGAGAGATGTATGCAAGAATAGAGCCTCTTGGCACTCTGTTCTCTCTGCCTACCCCGCAAGGGAAATGGCGTGATGATAAGTAAGTAAGTAAGTATAGCGCTAATTTCAAAAAGTACTAATGTGGGTTTCGTGTCTTATACGCCATCTGACGCTAATTTTAAGAAGTACTTCTATATTGGTCTACCTCACAGTTCCGGGCCGCGCGCACGCCAAGGCCATGCAAAAAAGCAGTGTCGTAAAAATTGTGAGTAAAACTAAAATAAAATGACGTATGATGGTGGCAGCACGCAGTCGCTACCTTCCTTGCGACTATGTGCAGGTAGCTGCCGATCACCGACAGCACGTGCACCAGTCGGAATTAAAGGACTCCGTGCCGTCGCCTTGCCCAGTCCTTCAACACTAACTGAAGTGTCCTGACTGTCCGAAAACCGGCCAGAGGCGTCTCCATGGCCATGGCAGCTTAGTGGGCGTAGTCCTGCCACTTGTGCCCTGACGGTCCAAAGACCGGCCCGGGGCGTCTCCATGACAATGGCAGCTGAGTGGGCGTAGCCCTACCACCTGTGCCCTGACGGCCCAAAGACCGGCCCGGGGCGTCCCACGCGCAGTAAAAAATTATTATATGAGAAGAACATTCAAAATTTGTTTTGAAATGTATCTAATATATCAGAGTAATAAACAACAGTATAATCATTTTAGGAAGGACAATCGACCGAATTATAAGGCCTTTAGTTGGTATTTGAAGGTTTCAAATGTTTATATCTAAACAGAGGTCGGAGAGTAACCCTGAACCTCTGACTATAATTTGTTTATAACTAAGTATATTATCTATTTTAAAATGAAATCCTTCGTATGAGGTGTAAATTCTATGTATTATATTACCTACCGTTTTAAGGCAGTGACTGTAGGGTATCAAAATTAACATTTCTAAGGTGAAAATAGCCTTATACCTTGATATTCGCATCGAAAGTTTACGATGTAGTTTAAGAAGAAGGTTATAATAATCCACTAATCTATACGTAGTATGCGGTTGCGTTCGTTTCATTGTACGTTCCTCTATTTGATAAGGCATTAGGCCCTTTTTTTTCGGTGCACCCCGCCAAAAAAAAAGTGGGGTTTTGTCATACTACGCGGGTGGCAACAAGCATGCGGCCCTTCTCCTCCTTTCCTTATGGCAAAAGTTACCGTGGCCCCTATAAACACTAGTAACACCAGCGACATCATTCGAGCGTCGCCATCTCCAAGGATGGGTACGACGTGACGACGTGAAGAGAAACAATAATGAGAGGATAAGATACTATCTACTACTCCGTATCCTTTCCTTACTATCCTTCATTGCATGTAGTGGCAGACGAGCCACGGCCCCTGTGATGGTAAATGGTAACCGTCACTCATGGACTCAACTATACCGAGAGTATTGTCAAGCCGCTCACGATTTCATTTCTTCCATATGAAATTAAAGAATAAATGGCTATCTCCTGCTACAGCCAAAACGCAACGATGCTTCATGGCCGTTCACACGGGAGATGGTGGTACCAAGCCGCTCGGGCCCGATAACAAAGTGAGTACTCCCACTTGGTACCCAGCCCTACCACCAGTCATGCAATGGATGATAATAAAAAGAAGTAAGTTCCCTTAGTCACCTCATATGACACCCGTGGGAAAGAATGAGATGGTGACACTTGTATTCTTAGTCTGTCACCACACGGATAAATTCTTCCTATCCTCTCCTTAGTATCCTACTTATTTTTTCCACCATTTTCTGTCCCATTATTGGGCACGGGTCTCCTTTCATGGTGAGAGGCATTAAGCCACTACTCTGGCCCAATGCGGTTTAGCAGACATCACAAGCCGTCCAGAATAATCTCACAGGCTGCACGTTTCCTCACGATGTTTTCCTTCACCGAGCAGTGATAAATTGTAATACAAATACGTAATTTCGAAAAATCTTGAAAAGTCAGAGGTGTATGCTGTACGAGGTCAGAACCTTGGACTCGGGATCGAACTTGATACCCCTGTTTTTGTAGTCCTTGATTTTACTGCTAGGCTATAATTGCTGTAAGTATTCTACTTATCCTCTCCTTATATATTTCCTATTCACCTCCTATGCCTTTTCCTGGTGATGGTGACGCGCGTGTGAAGCCTCTGGTGTTGCTAGCGTCTATAGGCTACGGTAACCGCTTACCATCAGGTGGGCCGTATGCTTGTTTGCCGCTCAGATAATATAAAAAAATGTTTATCTATAATATAACACTAACCTGTGCAAGCGCAGACGAAGGGGTCATGATCTGATACTGTTTTTTTTCTAGTCTCTTTGATAGTTTTCCTATTATGACAAACACTAGCAAACACTCACGAATGACTATAACCTGTTGTAATTTATTGAATATTGTAATCGAATCTGTCTCACTCGACTATATTATGAACGCCCAGACTGGAAGGATAGCCTTCCCCCACCCTGGCCCCGATCCGCCTTTTGACATAGCGACTATTAACACGTGAAGCACTTAGTAGAAAAGTAAAAAAAAATATACCTACGGTTTCGGTACAGCGTAGTTTCTAGAGAGGAAGTAATTATTACACATTAATAAATACGGCAAAATACGTCTTATATTGCTTATAGTAGCAAACCGGCTGTTCACCTATTAATTTCGCCTGTACGAAATGAAAGAATAAACGACTGTCCTGTCTCCCGCTACAACCATTGGGTGATAATTGCTTAGGTAAGTAGGTACTTTCCTTAATTGTCTCGTACGAGACCCGTGGCAAAAAATCGGGTGGTGACACTTATATTCTTAGTCCGTCACCACAAGTTAATCTAATTCTATCTATAAGACTCTTATCTGTGCCTCTTCTATATATGTAGATCCAGTAGATCCCATCTTCAAAGCGGTCGCGAAGTCTTTATTCAATCAGGTGTAATGGTCCAATTACAACTGGTAGATTCCGAATGTTAGAGCGATGGCGAACTTAGTCAACACAAGTACAAGAGAGACGCTTATATTTCATGCTTACTTATCTATTCTATACTATTGTAAAACTGTAACATAACTATGTCTGTACATTTAAGATATTTGAGAAAAAATGACTGTTATAGGCTATATAGGCGTGTCTAAACACAAAACAATATTTTTCAGAATTTTTGTCTGTCTGTTTATCTGTTTGTTGGTTTGTTCGCGCATCACACAAAAACTACTGAACGAATTTTGATGCAATATTTTTATTTGTATAGCTCTCGATTAGACTTAACAACTGGTATACATTTTATCCCGTTACTATACCGGGAACTTGAGATATAAATAGATTTTGTGTTATATCTCAGGTTCCCGATATAGTAGCGGTATAAAATGTATACCAGTTTTTAAGTCTAATCAAGAGCTATCAAATAGAAAAGTTGCATCGAAATCCGTTCAGTAGTTTATGCGTGATGCGCGAACAAACAAACAGACACAGATAAACCGACAAAAAATCTAAAAAAAATAGTTTTGTGTTTAGACACTCCTATATAGCCTAATAAAGTATTTTTTTCTTAAATATATTAAATGTACAGACATAGCTCTGTTACAGCTTTATAATAGTATAGATATATCCTACACAAACATTTGAGCGTGAGAAATCTGTGCATTCGGTGGATCCACACAATTTGACTGAGGATCAAAAAATGGACTGCTTACTTCGGTGCAATACCATGCTTACCAGATTCAACGAAGGAACCTCAAGGTGTGGAACATAATAGCAGGTAACGAAACATGGATTATTAGAATCCCAAAACAAAGCAATGATCGAGGCTATGGGTCTTTCAAGATGAGCCGAAACCAACTAAAGTGGCGCGCGTGTAAAGTGCCTTTAAGGCTTTTAATAAAACTGGTCACGTGGCTACTGTTGTTTGGAAAATCGTC
The DNA here is from genome assembly GCA_948253155.1 of Leucoma salicis. Taxonomy (NCBI): domain Eukaryota; kingdom Metazoa; phylum Arthropoda; class Insecta; order Lepidoptera; family Erebidae; genus Leucoma; species Leucoma salicis. The sequence continues at coordinate 17,307,001 of OX411803.1, forward strand.
GCACCGTGAACAGTGATTGGTATACGACCATTTATTTGCAGGAAGTTATTAATGGACACCGTAAAAATACCCACAAACACCGTATAACCTTGCACCGTGATATTTGAGGATTTCTGCCTGGAGTAGTCTTGTGTAGTTCAGGAACTAAGAACTATTAGGAACTAGTTCCTTACACTGAACTAGAACGAACTATTCCTTGTGCTAGTTCGTATTCGGTCTTAGTTCAGCGAGAGCGGTAAGGAATATAGTTCGTATCTCGACTCAAGAAACATTTTGTGACACTGAACTAGAATGAACTATTCCGTGAGCTAGTTCGTATTCGGTCTTAGCATGGTCTTAGTTCATCGATACTTTGATAGCGGTAAGGAATAGTTTTTTTTTTTTTTTTTTTCTAAGCCTATGTCCGGCAGTTGACTAAAAAAGGCTGATGGATGGATGGATGGATGGATGAAGGAATAGTTTTTTTTTCTCTATTTTGGAAGGAATATAGTTCGTATCTCAAGAAACATTTTTAATCTATAATCTATGGCGCAACGTTTAAAAATTAATGTCACAAAAAAGGAACAAACTAATAGCATAAAATATTATCTTGCTCTCGTTCTTTTCTTGGTTGCCTAACACCAGAGCTAACGAAATGTAAAAATAATTTATTATAGTTACATTACAATCTTGTAATGTAAATAATTCGAATGATATAGGTACCTATCAAGATGTGAAACATTATTCTTGTATACGTAGGTAAAGGTTATTTTTTAATTTGTTTGTTAGTGATACTTTCTATAATGTATACTATATATATTTAAGTTTCAACTTTCATACTACTTTAGTACTTTAAACTTGCAAAAATCCTAACCTAGCTTAAATAGTAAATCCTTGTTTTTTTGTTTCGTGAATTTTAATTTAGTTTTTCTGCTCGGTGTTTGTTTATTTATGCATGGACATTGGATATAAATACTAAACACTACTAATTGTGATATATAGGTATAATATAATCTTGGACAATAAAAGTAATCCGTTATTAAAATAGTTATTGCTAAGCATTGGTGTTGGACGCTTTTTATTTGTTTCGCATAAAGTTTTGGAAATACTAAGTAATAATAGTGATGTAAGTAAATATGTATATAATCTTGGACATTAATAACTAACTTTTAAAACTGCTAAACATTGTGGTGGTGGACGCTTTCGAATTGTTTCGGTTTAATTGTATGTAAATATCAGCTTGCTTATCATTGATTAGCAATGGCGCCAAACAGAAAGCGAAGTGATATATGGTCCCATTTTACGAAAGTTACTGACAAAAATGAAAGTCGTGCAAAATGCAATTACTGCTCTATATACATAAGCACTAAAAGTGGTTCTTTAGGCAATTTAAGTCGGCATATGAAAAATAAACACCCTACCATTTCGTTAACGGTACAAAGGCAATCTGCTGTTACAGAAATAAGGCAATGAGTGTCTGTGTCTGTGACAAGTCAGGACGAAATTTTACCGGCCTTCAGTTCCGCATCACTTTTTAATAGTGGTCCCATCGAACCTAGACCAGGAATTTTACTTCAGACTGCACCTATTACGAGCTATATGCGCAAACCACCTTCATCTCGTAAAGTGGAACAAATTGATACCCAGGTAGTGAAAATGGTGGCTAAAGGCCATCACTCGCTGCGCTTAGTAGAGGAACCCGAATTCAAAAAGTTAATAGACATGGTGTCAAATTGCCCCGGTTACCAGCTTCCTACAAGAAAAACATTGTCGACTACTTTAATACCTAAGACATACATGACCACTTTTGAGTGTTCAGGTAAAATTAAAGGATGCGCATGCTGTATGTCTCGGCACAGATGGATGGACATCCATAACAAATCAAAGCTTTATAGCTGTTACTGCTCATTACATTGATGGCAACACAAATTTATGTTCCGCCTTGCTGGGATGCATACAGTATAACGACAGGCACACGACCACGAATTTATTCGCGTTTTTAAAACAAATTACACAGGATTGGGAAATAAATAATAAAGTCATTTGTATTGTGAGCGACAACGCCGCAAATATACAGGCCGCTATAAGAATGGGTGAGTGGAGGTCGATAGGTTGCTTCGCTCATTCGTTGAACCTAGTGGTCCAACACGCACTTGGGCATATTGCATCAACCATAACTAAAATTAAAAATATTGTTGAATATTTTAAAAGAAGTTCTTCTGGCCTCAGTAAATTACAAGAAATTCAAAAACAAATGGGCTTACCATCATTAAAGTTAAAACAAGAATGTCCAACACGATGGAATTCCTGCTTTGATATGCTGGATCGCATATTAAAAATAAAGGATGCCGTAATAAGCACTTTAGCGTTATTAAGGAATGACCTATCGTTGCAGATACACGAATGGGCAATCATAGAGAACGTGATACCCATTCTTTACCCATTTTACGAAATTACAAATGAAATTAGCAGCGAAAAAAATGTAACGCTGTCTAAAGTACTCATTTTCGTGCAGTTATTATCTAGACACATCACAAAGAAAATATCGGAACATAATGACTTCGAGGCAATTGGAAATTTCATTAAAGATTTAGATCAACAAATACGCACGAGGTTTTACGATTTAGAAAAGCACCCATTATATTCGGAGTGCACAATTTTGGATCCGCGATTTAAGCGGAAGGGGTTCAGGACAGACGAAGCATTTATGAGAGCCAGCGACAACTTAAAGCGGCGAGTCTGTGACATCAGATTAAATAGGCCAGAGCCCAAAAGCCATAACCCCGTAGAATTAATGACACCTGCCACTACATCAACTTCAAGCCCGAGGGACAGTATTTGGGATGACTTTGACAGTGAAATGTCAACAATTACGCGACCCCAAAACCCTGTAGCTGCGGGTATTCGCGAATTTGACAAATACCTCCACGAGGAGTATTTGAATAGGAAAGAAGACCCTCTGCAGTGGTGGCAGAGCAGAAAACATATATATCCGCACCTTTATCAATATGTTTTAAAAAGATTGTGCATACAGGCGACTTCCGTGTCTTGTGAAAGGGTATTTTCCAATGCAGGACAAGTCCTAAACCAACGCAGGACACTGCTAAAGCCCGAAAAAGTGTCACAGTTATTATTTTTGCATAGCAACTTATAAATAAAATTGTATATCTATTACTATTCTATACTAATATTAAAAAAGAGGGAAGTTTTGATTGTTTATATATATATATATATATATATATAAATATATATAACCGGCTGTTAGCGTGGCGACGCTTTATTAATTTTCTTTTAACGTCGTCTTTTGACAAAAGATGTTACTAGCAAGTATAACGTTAATCAATAAATCAATAACAGTTTAAATTCGTCTATGGATAGAAAGAGGGCGCTTACCAAGAATTATATGAATGCAAATTACCTATGTAACTCAAACAATGTTCTTATTTAAATAATAGGATATATTCACACTTACTTGGAAGTTCATTGCCTTTATGTCCATTTCTGTTATTTTAAACATCTCAAAATTTTATCACATTAAAAAAGTTATGAAAATTTTATTTCTACTCATTATTTCTACAAAATAATTTCTCCACATCTTTCAGACGTCCCGAGACGTCTAAATTTTTTGTATGTTTGTAACGAATAAACTCAAAAACTCTGAAATTATTTCAAAAGTTATTTTACCATGAATGAATACTACGTTATCCCTGAGTAGCATAGGCTACATTTACTAATATTATAGCGTGGAAAGATGTTTTTTGCGGGTAGGTATACAAATAACATAGGCTATGTTTATTACTAGATAGATATTTATTATTATATAAATAGCAATTTGAAAAAAAAAAGCTACTTATGTCGTGGATGACGACACATTTTGTCTACGTTTATCTTAAAATGTGTAAAAAATTAATGTTTTGAGCGCAGTCAGGACGGGCCGCTGGTACCGAATAGATTCAAAATGTACCTACTTAACCGATTTTGAATATTCTTTCACCAATAATAAAAAATAATGAGCATGTGTGTGGTACTTACACAGTTTCCATTGCCTATAGAAATGTGATATTCACCCTATTTCACTCCTTAAAGTTTTATTATACTTTTGTTATAGGTACCTACAGTTGATACTTGGAATTCCATTGTTTTTGGTTGTTTTTTAATGGAATTTCGTTCCATAATATCTCTTCAATATCTATTTCTTTTATTGCTTTTCCATACAAACCACCATTTTACCTCCGTCCGTAGTTCCGTTATTAGTTGACGTCTTCTAAATAATAAATACCGTTAAAATAGTCACCTTGCCGTGTGGGGCCGGCTTTAGAATTGACCCACCCCTCTCCACCCATGGGAGTCGTAAGAGCCGACTGAGGGAACACTAAGGGAGGGGGCAGCAGCACTCCTTCGAGTATTAACAACATCCACTGCGATCGCCAACCCGCCTGCCAAGCGTGGCGATTACGGCACTATCTCCTATTCTTGGAGAGGCCTATGTCCAGCAGTGGACGTTAAAAGGCTGATGGATGATTATAAATATAATGTTTTTAAAAAAGAGATAGGTCTTGTTTTTATTTGTTGTGTAAATATGTGAAAATATAAATAATTATAGGTTTGTTTAGTTTGATTTATACGCTATTCTAAGGTATAAATTAATTGGGTAAAATACTTGAAATATTAGGTATAACGACAGTCCTAAGTCAGCAAAGTATTAAGAGAAAACAAATATTTGTTTCAAATAAAGTAGGTATGTAATTATAGTTCCTATAATACAATAAATTAATGCGACCTATTAATCACAAAATAGTTACACAATTCATTTACGTCATCAAAGAGTTATAATAAAGATCAGTGTAGGTAACTAAAGACCTAATAGAACTAGAGAACTAGATGACCTAAGAAACAGTAACTAGAGAACTAAGAACTAATTGAGCTAGATGTCCGAACTAGTTCATTTGGAAAAAAGAACTAGTTCGGAGCGCTCTCTTTAGTGACCGAGCAAGAACAAGTCTAGCCTGGAGTGTTAGGTTAGTATTTGGTTAACCTAACCGGGAGGTGAAATAATACTCGATACGATACCAAATGCACTTGTGTTTTTGACCATTGTTCGTTATAGACTAATTTAAAAACTAAAAATAAACTAAACTATCTGACTCCTACTCTTAGACTAAATTCATATGTTACGCGCGTCAACGTACAATAAAATTAAAAGAGAGTATATATGACGAGTGCTAACGCGCGTTTTATGAGTACTCGTCACTATTCGTCAGTCTGGTTCGGTAGAACTTAGAAAATGCACTTGGAAGTGGCTATTATTTTGTTGTTATATTACAAAGAAAAATATTGGAAAAGGAAACTGACACATATTGGGTTCAAAGTATGTGCAATCCGATGTGAACGATGAAAGAGCGCAGATTTTCTCTGAGCGCTGCGCTCGCTATCGCGCGTGCATTTAAACGGTTGTTAGGTAAATATGAATGCATGTCTTTTTGAATGGATTTGAAAACGCGCGTCAAAATTTGCTCTCTGAACATAACCTTAGTATTTCGCTAATGAGCATGCTTAGCTTACGCTACCTTAGCTTACATTATATCGCTGCAATATTATATATTATAACTATCTGACCCGGCTAACGTTGTTTTGCCATGTATATTATTTCTAGGAAACATTTATTTTATTTTATTGAATGTAAAAAAATATTTATTAAAATTATCTTCAAATAAATTAAATTATTAATAATTAATAAATCCTTCTATCAGTGTATTGGTTAAAAACAGTGAATTAATATTGTATTCATTTGCTTATTATTTGACTTACTTTTCACAATAATAAAACAGGTATATTTATTAAACACGTACACGTTTTCGTTTTGATTTAAAACTATTTCCATAAAATGTTAAGTACAATATATACAGGGACGGTAATGGCCGTTGTTGGCGGGAGCTCACAACACGTGTTTATTTACATGAGATCACTTAATTAACTAATAGTTAAAACTGTCTTTATCAGTTATTAATAAATTGCGAATAAATAATTATTGCACTGGAAATTAATAATAAATTTACGTTGAGAGTAAACTTAACATGAGAGTTGCACAGAAAAATTAAAATAATACGTATAACAGTCACTGCTACGATCGATACACAAATAAAACAAAAAAAAATGGTCAAAAACTGTATAGTGAGTAAGACAGGAGATCGGCTTCGTTCTCATCCTTACTCCGTGATGTTTGCTGGATGAGAGGAGACAACGGTAGACATCTAGCGGGGATAACTGATCGATTGATAGTTGATCAGTTATCGACAGGTGAAGGCGGAAGATCAAATTGAATTGAGAAAAAAATCATCATTAAAGGAAATTATTAAAAATAAAAAAATATATAAATCGCGATGGAAAAATAGGGGTTGATCGTAGAGGGGTGTGGAAAATCGAGAGTAATATATTTTTTTTTATTCTGTCATGACAAAATAAAAATAAAAATCTTGCCAAAAAAATTAGTTTATAATTAACAAATAAAAAATAGGGGTTGATCGTAGAGGGTTGAAAATTTAGGGTTGTATGTATTTTTAAATGCTGTATCATAAAAAAATTAAAATTTACCTAAAAATTAAAAAAAGAGATTAGGGATGGACAACCCTTAACATTTAGAGGGATGAAAAATAGATGTTGTCCGATTCTCAGACCTACCCAACATGAACACAAAATTTCATTAGAATCAGTTAAGCCGTTTCGGAGGAGTTTAACCAAAAACACCGCGACACAAGAATTTTATATATTAGATATAATATAATCTATTATTGTATAATTCTCGTGGCACGTTGTTGCTCACGATGAACTCCGAAACTATCTAACCGATTTTTACGTTTCTTTTTAATATGTGTGTTTTGTTGGGGTGCCTATGATAAGATAGTTTTTAACACGTATTTTTTATTAATTAATTGCAAAATATTCACGAAAATAAACATGGTGGTGTGCTGACCCGGCGAACTGCTGGGTCAGCTAGTCTGCTGTAACAGAGCTATGTCAGTATCATTTAAGTTATTTGAGAAAAAATAAATATATTAGGCTATATAGGCGTGTCTAAACATAAAACTATTTTTTTTTTAGATTTTTTGTCTGTTTGTTTATTTGTTTGTTTGTTTGCGCATCACACAAAAACTATCGAACGGATTTTGATGCAACTTTTTTTGTTTGATAGTTCTCAATTAGACTTAACAACTGGTATACATTTTATCCCGCTACTATATCGGGAACCTGAGATATATCCGAAAAACTAGCTTTTGGCTGCGGCGAAGCAGCGGGCAAAGGCTAGTATGATATATAGATATGATTTTATCTTAGGTAATGCCAATTCGTCACACGGCAAGAAAGACATATATTTTTATTAGGTGCAAGACGTAGACCTTATGAGCCGTCATTGCATACAGTCCCGACCTGGCACCTTGTGACTTTTTTGTTTCCATTAAAAACCAGTTACGGGATCAACAATTTTATCCACCAGAAGAGGCTGTTGAAGGGTGTGAAAAACATGTTTCCAAGGTCACCACCACCACTGTTTTTACAATAATTTTTAACTATTACTAGCTGCAACCTACGACTTCATCCACGTGGAATTTTGTAATTTTTTGTGAAACCTTAATAATGTTTTAAAATAAAGAATAATATTACACGGTATATTTATTAAACAAGCTGGTCCGCAGTAAAGAATAAGAAAATTGATTGTATTAATATTGTTGACCAGAAACTCAATGAGTTTTGTTATTTATCTTCACAGCCACGTACGAGACCACGTAAGAGAGCGAGTAGGTAAGATGGATAGTATTGGTGTAAAGGTGCGAAAGTTGAAGTGCGAAGAATGCCGGAGCGACTCGATAAGAAGATATACAATGCGAATGTAGAAGGATGTAGGTACAGGGGAAAACCGAGACTCAGCTACCTAAACCAAATCGGTCATGTATTGAAAGAAGTTGGAGTCAGGAGCCTCCGAAACCGACGAGCGTATCTGTTGTCTCTGCGTACCCCGCAAGGAAGATAGTGTGATGATAAGTAAGTAAGTTTATCCGAGGAGACTATCCAGATTAATATGAAACTTCCTTATAACGACAGGACGTTGATACTCTAAAAAGAAATTTGGTGCTGTGAATATCGCATGGACATCTCTATAGAACATATATATTTTATATAGTAAGAATAATAATACATATTTTAATTCTTATTTTTGTAATAGGTTTGATGAACGGCAGTCTGAATGTAGTTTACCCGTGCAGTACCTGAGCTATGCCCCGGTTGTCGCAGTGTTCGGAGCGTTGGCATGTGCAGTTTTTGCGGCAAGCCAAATTCTAGTGCGATGCTTGCCACCCCTGGCTGGTTCATTCTTTATATTCAATGCTAATGAAGATAACAGACTTCGAATAGATCCAATACTACATCCACCTGAAGAATTACCGTGTGAAATTGAGAAAACTAAGAAGATATCGTTAATACCGGTAGTGTAGTTTTTGACCCTTCCTATAGTAAGATAAACAATTAAAAAATATTTTGATATGTATTTAGCATTTGACATGGGCAGCTACGGCCCACCTGATGGTAAATGGTAACCGTCGCTCATGGATTCAACCATACCGAGAGTATTTGACGGGTCTCGTGGCATAGTCGGTAGTGTAACCGACTTCCGTGCACGAGATCGTGGGTTTGATTCCCACTCAGGACAATTATTTTGTGTAATAAACACAGATATTTGTACTGCGTCTGGATGTTTTCTATCTATTATAGGTATGTATGTATCTACAAAAAAAAAGTAATATATGTATTATATAACCTGGTACCCATAGCACAATCGTTAAGCTTAGTTTGGGACCAGAGGACGCTGTGTGTACATCCGTGAATATTTATTTATTGTCAAGCCGCTGCTCACCATTTCATTTCACAGATGTATTTGTTTAAACTTCTTTAAAAATTATCACTGGTCGGTGAAATGTGGCATCGTGAGGAAACCTGCATGCTTGCGAGATTTTCTCGATGGCTGAGGAAGTCTGCTAAATCCCTGTCGCTATAAGAGGAGACCCATGTCCAGTAGTGGAAAATATTATTCTTTATCCGACGACGGGCAAGCCAAAAGGAAGGGGTGTGATTTTAGCAACCTATGTACTATTCTATTCTACTGTAGCATCTAAACTACTAAACCGATGTTGATGAATGAGCTATAAAAGATTCGTAATAATGATCCGGGTGACATGCTATATAAATTATCCCTAAATTTAATACACGTAAATTTCTAACCACAAAAAAAATATTAAGGCATTCATAATAGGTATTTATACACATAATAATATCAAACGTTCCCGAAAACGCGGAGGTTTGAGGAGGCGGAGGTTCGTGTGAGAACGGGACTGGGGGTCAAACTCGATATTTTTGCAGTCCTTTTTTTTTTGTTAAGGCGGGAAAAATTGTTCCTAACCGCACGCCCCGTCGTCCGGGGCAACGAACAGGGTAGTGTGGGGCCTTCACCCACTAAAGAAACCCGCCGTGTGCCGTCTCTCCGCCTTTATTGGCCCGCCACTGGAACTATGTTACATTCCTTCAGTGGTCCGCCGGCGGATGTCTTTGCAGTCCTTGGTTTTACCACTACAATAACACATAACCTCGTATTATTACTTCCATGAAGAATTTGTAGCAATTAAGGAGCAAGAAAAATACATTAATTCATCACAAAGAATTTCTCATTGATCATTTCATTTCTTCATGTCATTTGTTAATTGAAAGCAATTGTGTGATCACTATATTATATTTTTAATGCATTAATTTCTGGTAGACCTACATGTGCTGTGTGGGGCCGGCGTTAGAATTGTCCCACCCCTCTCTACCCACGGGAGTCGTAAGAGCCGACTGAGAGTACACCGGGGGAGTGGGCAGCAGCACTCCCTCGAGTATTAACAACATTCACTGCGATCGCCAACCCGCCTGCCAAGCGTGGCGATTACTGCATTATCCCCCATGACGGGAGCGCTCGTTGTGGCGTTCTCTTGGGGAGGCCTGTATCCAGCAGTGGACGTTGAAAGGCTTATGGAGACCTACAATAGCGGTGTAAATGTTACGCTTACGACACTAATTATAAAACCCGTAATAATTTTAGTCATATCGTTAAAGGTTGCTTCCAGTTCGACGTCAAACACGTCAGGGTCTGAAACAGACGACGGACGTACTAACCATTCACCAGTAATGTCCACAAGCATTTCTTTGAAAGTAAGTCAAAGTGTTAGTACCGAATCGGAACTAGATGGTCAAAATTCTCTTTAGATATTTCTTGAGATACCTAACTCTATGGATTGTGCAAAAAGTTTTTGAAGTTATACTTCTTTTGGCGCTTTAGGGAAAAATGATGAGAGTAAATTTTTACGATGCGCGCGCACACCGTCACGAAAAACCGACACCCTGAAGTTAGCTATAGTCAACATTTTAGGTTTTTTTCGGGATATTTAAATAAACTTTATTTGATACGTTATAATAAAACTTTCAATGTATTAAATACCTTTTTTCTATTGTTAGTGTCGTTTTTTCCACAAACGTAGAATAAGGCAAAAGATAAAATTTTTGAAAAGTTTTTTTTATCTTGTTACGCCAAAGAAGTATAACTTCTAACGCGTGTACATAATTAAGTACACACAGACTTTTTTTTTATATTACTTATCTATTATACCTATAATATGATAATTTTTTGAGAAAAGATCCGGAATTGTTAAACAAAAAGGAATTGTGTTGATGGTAGTGTTACCCAATAGGTATGGAATGTACCTACTTTGAACGTAGTCATACCTATCTGCTAGTTAAGGCCGCACAATCTTGTTTCTCTTAATAGTTTGGCACTCCTTAGATATTCGTGATATAATCTAATATCCCGAAAGTAAATTTGCCAATTAAATTGTCAAGGAAATATATAATTTTGGTTTGCGTGTCACACGTGCAAATGATGATTTTCATTCAGTACCTTAGTACCTACCTATCTTCGTACAAAGTTACTTAGGTCGCCCGTTAATCGGCTAGTTTCCTCAAGACATATGTTGCTTGACTGTTTGAAGAAAATTATCATTAATAGATTAGATACCTATATAAAAACAATTTTTTTGTTTTAAACTTTATTTTAAAGTCAGTTTTCCAAATTGACCTCCGTCTCCAAAACTCTCATTTTCGTAGGTTGTTCAACTTGGTTGCGCAGAACTGCTAACTAACCATAGTTATTTTTTATAGGATATTAAGAATGCTAACAAGAGGGAAACAACAGTAAAATCGATAACTTCAAAACTCCATGAAAAACTCCGTTCAATAGCTAGTCGAGGAAAATTATTAGGTCCCTCCTCACTGAATATAGGAAAGAGTCCCTCAGCAGTGAATACAAGAAAGAGTCCCTCGGCACTGGACGTACTCGTTGGAAAGAGTCCTTCGACAGTGGATGTAGAAAGGGGATAGCGTTTAGAATCTTTTCTTTGATGATATTTATAAATCATTAAAAATTCAATTTCATATAAATTATTTAATCTATAGTACCTTTATTTTACGTTTTTAGGCATATGTTTACTTCCTTACATAAAAAAAGCTGCTTGATATTGAAAAGTGAGCTTATACGGCAATGTGTAAACAAAGTGTAGCTACTTACATAATTTTTATTGCAGGATGCTCAAATAATCAGTAGACGGTTACCCGAAAGGGTAAGCCGCTGGCGGACCACCGAAGGAATGTAACATAGTTGCAGTGGCCCGTCAATAAAGGCGGAGAGACGGCACACGGCGGGTTTCTTTAGTGAGTGAAGGCCCTACACTACCCTGTTCGTTGCCTCGAACGACGGGGTTTTGCGGTTAGGAACATTTTTTCCCGCACTTAACAAAAAAGAAGGATGCGCAAATAAGCCAACAAACAAACTAATACGGAGATACTAATTATTATTTACAACTGAAAAAACATAATAAAAAATATGGCAAAATATACCTATTACTAATTTAACCAATTTCGACGAAACTTGGTAAATTGAGGCTTTTATGCACGTTCCGTATATTTATGACAAACGTTATTTGATGTCAAAAGTGATTTTATTGACCACCCTTTTTTTTTGTTAAAGCGGGAAAAAATGTTCCTAACCGCACACCCTGTCGTTCGGGGCAAAGACCGTGTCCTCGTCACAGCCGCAGTGGTGACAGCCCGGAGTCGCTTCCCTCCTTGCGACTATGTGCAGATATCTGCCGAAGCAACCGTGCCCCGACAGCACCTGCACCAGTCGGAAGGTAAGGACTCCGTGCCGTCGCCCTGCCCACTCCTCCAGCATCAGCTGGAGCGCCCCTACGGTCCAAAGACCGGCCCGGGGCGCCTCCAACCGTGCCTTCCATCTGGCCATGGCAGCTCGGCGGGCGTCGCCCTGCCACCTGGCCACCTCCCTGGGTAGAGGGCGTCCGCCCCCCTCCCGCTCTTGCGACGACCGCCGATACACCTCAGCGAGCACTTTCGCCTCCAAGTCCCACGGGGGTATTCCGGCCAACGGGCAGGCCGCCTCCGTTGACACCGTGCGGTATCCACGTATGACCCTTGACGCAACGACTCTCTGTGGTCTCCACAGAAGAGCCCTGTTCAGTGCGTCCAGGGACCCCGCCCACACGGGTGCGCCGTACAGCGCCATCGACCGGACCACCCCCGCGTAAAGCCGTCGGCACGCATTGTTGGGTCCGACCATATTCGGCATGAGCCGTGCAAGGGCGGACGCTGCACCGACTAGCCTCGGGGACAGTTGGCGGAAGTGCTCTCGAAAGCGCCACCGCCTGTCCAGCACCAGGCCCAGATACTTAATCTGGGCCTGCACCCCAATCTGGACCCCATCCACTGTGATCGAGGCGCCAGCAGGTGGCCAACGTCGGGGCCGATGGAAAAGTGGGCCCTCCGATTTGTCCAGGGCCACCCTAAGCCCCAGCGCCCCGATCCTCCTGACCACCTCCGAGGTCCCTAAGGTGGCCAGAAATGCCGCTTCCTCGAAGTTACCACCCCGGGCCACGACCAGCGTGTCATCCGCATAGCAGATGACCGCCAGCCCGGGGGGGAGCCGACAGCACAACACCCAGTCGTAATCGATGTCCCACAGGAGCAGCCCCAGGACCGAACCCTGTGGGACAACGCACGACATGGGTCTCCTCACAACGTCCCCTATGCGGCTCTCATAGACGGTGCTGCGGCCCTCAAGATAGTCCGCCACCAGCCGCCTCAGGTATACAGGCACCCCGTGATACCGGAGCGCCTCCCTGATGCAGCTGAATGGCAGACTATTAAATGCGTTGGCGATGTCAAGCGACACCGCCAACAGCATTTCCCCGCCGGTGATGACCGCCGCGGCCGCGGCCCTCATATGATCGCGCCGACTGTCGAACGACCAGCTCGAAAACCGAACTGGGCGTCCGACAAGTCAGGCCCGAAGTCGCGCAGGTGCTGGACAATGTGGACAGCAAGGATTCTCTCCAGCAGCTTACCCGCCTCACCCAGCAGCATGATGGACCTGAAGGCCCCGATCGCATCCGGCGTTCGTCCCGGCTTTGGCAGGAGTACCAGCCTCCTTCCAGCCAGGGAACCGTCCGGACGCCAGACACGCGTCGAACAGTCCCCTGAGGTGGGGCTCCAGGTGGTCCAGAGCCAGGGCCAGAGCCCGGGCGGGTATCCCGTACAAGCCGGGGGCGGTGTTCTTGGATCGAATCCGCGCAACAGCCGCCCCCATTTCCGACGCAGAGACGGGTGGTACACCGAAGTCAGCCACCCGGTCGCTACCTGGCGGTGCCATGACCGGGGGGGTGTGTGCTCCACTCGTCGCTGGAATAGGCCCTCGACCACCTCGGTGAGGAGGCCGGGCTGAAGGGTCTCTGTGAGGGGAGGACCCTGGTTGCGGAGCTTATTCAGCGCCTCACGATACGCGCGACCCCAGGAGTCACGATTGAGACCGTCCAGCATCTCCTGCCTGTTCTCAGTTTTGGCGCGGCAGATGGCCAGCTTGAACTCGGCCCGCGAAGTGCGGTATGCCTCGTACAGCCGGCCCTCCCGCTTCCCATCGCGGTTGCGCCGCCGACTGCGGGTGTAGGACCTCCGGGCACGAATGCACGCTGCACGGAGGTCCGCCAGCTCCTGGGACTACCAGAAGAGCCCTTCCCTCGGAGGAGGACGTCGGACGGCCGAGTCGCACACCTGCGTCATCGCAGCGCAAAATCGGCCAGCTTCAACGTCCACCCCCTCGGTCAGGGCTGGTGAGGACAGCCACTATTGAATGATGATGGCTGCCAGTAGGTCCCTATCCAGCCTACCCACAGCCCACCGCGGGAACGCGGAAGTTCTGCGCACCGCGTGACCCCTGCTGGGGCCCCGGAGGGACTGGGAGACCTCAATCCGGATATACCGATGGTCGGACAAGGTGTCAACCTCCTCCAGGACACACCAGTTCCTCACTCGTGCTGCGACGTCGGGGCTAGCGAACGAAAGGTTCACTATCGACCCGCCCCGTCGCCGCACGCACGTGTTGACGGAGCCTCTGTTTATTAGACAGAGTCCCGTCGATGCCGCCCACTCAACAACCACCGCCGCCCCGCGAGCATTGGTCGCAGGGGACCCCCACGCCGTAGATTTGGCATTGAAGTCCCCCGTGACCAGGACGTGGCTAGGCGTCAGTCGCCGTATCGAGGTCTTTAGGCTGTTAAGCAAGACCCCGAAATCAGGCAGTCTCCGGTTGGGGGAGAAATATACGCCATACAGCGTAACTCGCCCCCAGTCGGCCGCGACGTATCCCATATCCTTGTCTCTGATCGACAAGGACGGGGAACGAAGTGCCGTGGAGCTGACGATTGCCACGGAGTCATCGCGGCTGCCCGCACAATTAGGGCGGTCAGGAACGCAATAAGGCTCCGCAGCTACGGCTACACCAATCAACCGCTCCACCATAGTTTGCAGGAGAAGATCCTGCGCCCTGGCGGAGTGGTTGAGATTCGCCTGGAGGAGGAGAGTGTTACGTTTGAACGTTAGGCCGTAAGCATATCCTCCTCCACCCGGGACAGCGGCGAAGCCACGCTAGGGGGGGCAGATTGGCTGGTCCCCCCCTTTTTGCGAGCGAGCTTGCGGCCGTTACACCGCCGTCCCCGCCGTCAGTCTCCATTACATCAGTGGCAGAGCCACTGTCCACTGTTGGACTACCCGCAGGAGTGCTTTTCTTCCCACGGGTCCTCCTCTTCCTTTCAATCTCCTTCTTTTTTTCTTTCTTGGTGTTGAGTGCTCCCCCCATATACACGGAGCAGACAGAGCCGGTTTTGACACTCGGCTCTGTGAGGGATTCCCCAGGTGCGTTGCACCCGGGACCCTCCTGGGGACTTGTTGTATTTTTTTTCTTGCCGGGTTGCACCAACGCGGAGTTATCCCGACCCGCACCCCTTTAATGACCTCCCTACCTATGTACAATGTAGTTATATCGTACTACATTGTTCGTATACCATTTTTGACGTATCAAAAAGTCCTTTTAGTCGAATAAAATATCTGGGCTCTCACCCACCGTCACCTGCCTGTGCTCGGCGGACCACTGATACCGCCTATATTCACTTCAGTGCGAGACAACGTCCTCACAGAATACTGTTGATTACTAAATTCCTGACTCTGCCAACCATGGTTCTAAAGATGACCAGTAGTAATAGGTCTTATTCTATTACTGCAGTGAGTGCGGCGCTATTAAGCGCAGACCGGGCACGACCCGACCGTGTGCTTAGGCAAGTCTTCGCAGTGGTTGCAGCAGTGAGTCTCCTTCCTCCTAACGACTATGTACAGGTACTAGCCTAATCAACCGTGTCACACCACCTGCACCAACCGTAAGGTGAAGATTTAATACTGCCGCCCCACTCAAGTGTTTTAATAATGTCTTTAATATTAACTTTTAACGTTGTTTTAAAGAATACTATTCATCGCTCCCTTTATACTGCTTTACACTTCCCTGTGATTACTTTAAATATGCCTCTTTATTTTGTTCGGATTTTATCGCGTCAAGCACACTATCATCGTTATTGGAATGTTAAAAAAAGATAAAAATTATCATTATAAATATATTGCTATATTTATATATAGTTCATATTTTAATTGTTATTTGCTAGAAAACAAAGCGTGAAAAGTTTTATTGGCGAAGGAAAAGCAAGAGATTTTGATTATGGTCGACCATTGAATCCTTACCAATTAAAGACCTTAACAATTAAATTATCATTTGTCAAACTTAAATGTTAAACTATAACGAGGTCACTTTATATAAGACACGGTGATGTGATAATTATTTGTTTTCAATTTCAAAAATAATATAGGTAAATATAATTAGTTTTTGTATTTTGCTTTCAAGCCTTGGATTATTTTTTTAATCAAATTATGGAACATCTGTGGCAAAATTAATTGGTAAGTACCCATTATTGTATTTATATCTAATATTCGTTATGAAATTATAATTATTATTGGCTATATAAAGTTGCAAAATAGTGTAACTTTATAAGTAATAGTCCTTTTTCCCTCATCTTCTGGCCTTACCCCCTTTTACCCTTTTGTGATAACGTCACAAATGGTACCCAGTTTATATATTTTCATAACCCCTTATTGTGCCATTGTTGGGTACGATTCCCCTCTCTGAGTGAGATGGAGTTAGGTCATGGTCCAACAAGCTGGACCAGATTGTATATGCTTAGACTATTTCTCAGATCAGGTGAGGTTCTTGCTGCTAGGTCGCCCCATTAAAATTATATACCATCAGGTTCGTTTTCAAATATATTATTATTATTTATTTAATAACTATTATTATTAATTACCATTTGAAAATAAAATTCATAGCTAAAAATAAAGCTTACCGTATACATCTATAATACAAAAATACGGTACCTACCTACTTATTAAAAAATGCAATATTTATAAGATCCATCACGTTTTCTTGAATATCATGCTCATAACTCCTCTCTAAATTGGGCATACTAAGTAGATATATTAATATATATATGTACTTATACATAAAAATTAATCGCTATTCGTTAGTATCGCTAAAACTCAAAACTGGTTTGGTTGATTTAATAATACTAGTGGTCGTCCAGAGGTCAATATTTGACCGTACACCGACTGAACAATATTGAATTAATTTATTTCTAATGCATGTTATACAAAAATATTATTTCTACTGCATATTATATAAAAATATGTTTCTGCACTCCTTCTCACTTTTTAACTGTGCCAAATCTCACACTTCCCGGTGCGCGCAATGTGCTAAAAAGGGGTACCTACGAAGTTTTTTCTTCACATGTATTAATATATAGATTTTTTTGTTTTGTAATCAGGGGTGGTTTAAAAGTAAAAAAAAAACGGAAAACTTATAAAAAATAGAAAAATAAAAAGAAGTTTGAAAAATGATAAAGCAGCGGGTATTGATATGGTGTCTGCTGAGATGATCAAGCTTGGAGGCTCATGTGTCTGGGAATCTTCCCTGGTGCTTCTCAATTTATGTTGGAGCTCAGGAATGGTTCCAAGGACTGGAGAAGCGCAGTAATCATGCCCTTGTTTGCCTAAAAACAAGGGTTCACGTTATGGCTGTGTAAACTACAGAGCCATAAGGCACGTGTCGCAATACACAACGCACTGCATGCGCCAACGTTATTATATGGACGTGAGAGTTGGGTATGCAAAAAGGAGCATAAGAGTAAAGTCAATGCGGTCGAAATTCAATCTCAATGCGATCTCTGTGGAGAATCTGTGAAGTGAGGCTGACTGACCGCATTCGTAACGACGACGTAAGAGAGCGAGTAAGTATGAAAGAGAGTATTGGTGTAAAGTTGCGAAAGAGAATGCTCCAATGGTTCGGACATGTGGAAATATGCTGGTTAAGAAGATATACAATGCAAAAGTGTAAGGACAGGGGGAAACCGAGACCTACCTAGACCAAATTGGTCATGTATTGAAGGAGGAAGTTAGGAGTCTCTGAAACCGGCGAGCGTGTACTCGTATGAAGAGAATTATGAATGTTAAGGAAGTGAGAGATGTATGCAAGAATAGAGCCTTTTGGCACTCTGTTCTCTCTGCCTGCCCCGCAAGAGAGATGACCTGATGACAAGTAATTAAGTAAAATAAAAAAATCGGTATTGGTAACTTTGTATGGCTATCTGGCTAACAGACGACAAATTGTCAGCTACTGTTATTCTTTCTAATTCATTTGCATTAAAAATGAAACTTTCATTTAATATCCTATCAAAATTCAAATCTTATACGATGCAGACTGGTTATGATTTATAATCACTAATAAAATAAATTTGTACGTGATGCGATGTGAAGTTCACCGGGTCATCTAGTGATATTATAAATGTGAAAGTAAATTTTTGTAAATCATGCAAATACGGCTGATTTGAATTCAATTTGGATAAACTAGATAAGTACATAGAATACCACCGAAGGAATGTAGGTAACATAGTTCCAGTGGCCCGCCAATAAAGGCGGAGAGAAGGCACATGGCAGGTTTCTTTAGTGGGTGAAGGCCCCACACTACCCTGTTCGTTGCCCCGAAAGACGGGGTGTGCGGTTAGGAACATCTTTTCCCGCCTTACCAAAAAGAAAGGTTAACATAGAATACTTTTATCCTGGTGTTTTAATAAGTTCAAGGGATAGATATTTTTGCATAAAGATAACGTATTCATAGAGTACAAATATTATATTGACCTCAATTTATTCCGAAGTACGCAAACAAAGTCACCGGCATGGGGCCACGGCAGCAGCTAGCCTAAAATAGATTAAAATAACTGTTTTTTAAATTGCGTATGGTTATGGTGGCAGACGAGCCACGTATGGTTATGGTGGCAGACGAGCCACGTATGGTTATGGTGGCAGACGAGCCACGTATCGTTATGGTGGCAGACGAGCCACGTATCGTTATGGTGGCAGACGAGCCACGTATGGTTATGGTGGCAGACGAGCCACGTATGGTTTTGGTGGCAGACGAGCCACGTATGGTTATGGTGGCAGACGAGCCACGTATGGTTATGGTGGCAGACGAGCCACATATGGTAATGGTGGCAGACGAGCCACGTATGGTTATGGTGGCAGACGAGCCACGGCCCACCCGATTGTAAATGGTAACCGTCGCTTATGGACTCAACTATAATCAGAGTATTGTCAATCCACTGCTCACCATTTCATTTCACAGATATGAAATGAAAGAATTAACGGCTATCTCCAGCTACAACCAAAACACACGGATGTGTTTCATGGCCAGTCACACAGGAGATGGTGGTACCAACCCGCTCGGGCCCGGTAGCAAGTGAGTACTCCCATTTGGTACCCAGTCCTACCACCAATAATGCAATGGGTGATAGTTGCTTACTTCCCTTAGTCGCCTCGTACGAAACCTGTGGGAAAGAATGGGGTGGTGACACTTGTATTCTTACTACGTCACGACACGGACTAAACTTACTTGAAGACTTTAAAACCGGTATTTAAGTGCATGCAAATTTCACCGGTTTGTTTGCAAAACAGTATTTGGACAACCATGTTATGCAACGTATAAACATCGTAGGTACCAACTTGCATTAGCTTGATAGGTACAATCAATATTCACTATTTATAATATATTTTTTTAGTGACAACGGGAGTAGCGGTCATAGAATGTAACTAGGCTAGCAAGTTACATTCTATGATCGCTAACGGTATAGAAAATTATTAGAAGGTATGGAAATTTGACATCTCTAACGTTAAGTCACGTGACTTAGCGTTATAGATATCGTTAAAGATGTCAAATTTACATACATTTTAATAGTTTTTTATAGCGTTAGCCAACGCGCGGGAAACGTCCCGCATCCGTCAAATCAACTAAGGCAGTAAAATTGAGCAACCATTATCATATAAACAAATCACGAAAGAAAACTTTATAGTTAATAAAAAGTTAAGTGAAAATACATCACCATTTGGCACAAACAATCTCTATTCAAAAACATGGATCCCGTAAAGCCTACCATTTTCCAGGATAAAAATTAACCTATGTCCTTCCTTGTACTTGGACTAGAAAATTTGATGAGGATCGGTTAAGTTGACGTTAAGAAGTAAAAAACAAACACACAGACCCTCTTTCCCATTAATAATATAAGAATAATAAGGATTACAAAGGAATAGAACAATTTATTTATATTTTGATATTTTTATATATTATTTTAGCATTTGACATACTTAGCCATGTAAATTAACACAAAGTGTTAATTTATTTATACCTTACATTGCAGACAATTGATTCAATTGCATTGTATTGAAGATTCTATCTAAAGAAAGATCACAAGGATCTTGTATGTTGTGGGAGATCTTGTAAAAGACTACCTAAAGCTGAGCAATGCTTATTCCATATTCAAGATTACCCATTCCAGACTACATAAAAATATTACGATCTACATAGGCACGTCACTGTAACTGTGTATTTTGGACATTATTTCAGTGAAGACGCTAAACAACTTTTTTTATTTAAAACATATACGAGTAGGTACCTAAGAGCACACTCTTTCGGAATTACTATAAATATCATCTATTCTATTTGTATACTTTTGTAACAAAATAAGTATGGTGTTAGAATAATAACAAAGCCTATTAAAGAAGGTACATACTTTTTAAAAAGCAAGATTATTAAAACTTCGCAGGCTAACCTTCACCTAAACAGGAAAAGATTACAGAAAGGGTCAAATTATGTCAACCTTATTTTAACAAATAATTGCTACGTAAAATTTCCGCAAATTTGAATGAGATAATAAAAAGTACATCCACTTACTTGAACGATATTTACAAACTGTAGTTTTGAGGAACTGATGAATGCAGATACAAATATCTGTAGCACTGCACGTCTGAGCAATAATAAACGTTACACTGAGTGTTCAAAGCCGTGCTTGCTGCCACTGCCACTCTCATTTCAAGGTACCTACCTCCAGTACTGACCGAAACACTTTGGTGAGAGGCAGAGTTTGTCACTGCACGCACTTCTATATCGACTAAATTGAAAATCTTAACTGCCTTATTTTTAAAAACCTTATAAGGATATACGTATATCTACACAATGTTTTGATTGATGTACCATCCATAAAATGTAGTACCGGTAGTACCTACCTATCTAAAATGTTGTAATAAGTACAGTATTTTTTTTTAATTATTGCTCTATTATTTGCTGAACATTATTGAAAATTATCAGATACTAATAATATTTTGGCGGGACGCCTAACCTTATAAATATAATTACTTATCTATTATAATTATCTAAGTACGGTGGTAGGTGGTAGAGCTAATAAAGGATATTATATTATCTTCTTTCTGTGTGAAACATGGGGTTGGTGTGACTGTAAAAACTAACTAGTAGATAACATCATATTTATATTTACTTCAATCTTCAGGTAATTTGTAAAATACTCGAAACATCCGTTATAAATAGGTAGGTAGGTACCTATAAAATGCATGGTTTGACGACAGCGTCCGCGTGCCCCACTACCAACATGTACCAATAACGTGGTCATAAACAATGTTGTAACCAGCTGATATTTTATTATTGTTTTGTTAATGCTTGTTTAATATATTATGGCTACATTACTTACACTCCAAATTAATGGTGGGTTTAAGAAATGTGTTATTAAACCGCATTGTAAAAATGATTATGTAATTATGTTATTGAGCTTTTCTTCTTTCTTTTATTGCTATTGATGGCAGACGAGCCACGGCCCACCTGATGGTAAGTGGTAACCGTCGCTCATAGACTGAAATATACCGAGAGTATTGTCAAGCCGCTGCGCACCATTAATAAACGGCTATCATCTGCTGCAGCCAAAACACACTGACGTGCTTCATGACCGGTCACACAGGGGACGGTGATCGTGGCACCGACCCGTTCGGGCCCGATAGCAAGTGAGGCTGCGGCCTAGAAGAGCCTTAATTACCCTTCCTCTTCAATAGGAGTTGGCGACGCGCTAGTGCTGCCTCTGCTAGTGTCTGTAGGCTAGGGCTTACCATCCACTTACGATCAATGGCCCATGTGCTTAAAAACCACGTTAGCGTATGTCATTTGAAATATTGTACCTCTCTATTAGATTTGTTTCAGTATTGCAAACAAACTAGCAACTAACCGCATTTTGTCGCCGTTAAAATTGTTGTCAAATAGGTATATTAATTTCGTTTTAAATTGAGATTTGCGTTGTTTGGTATGGTGAGTAAGAGCGGCGTAGACCCAAGCCGCCTCCGTGTCTTCTCCTTATTATCCTACCTATCCTCTCCTCAGTATCCTTCCTATCCTCTCCATAGTAACCTACCTATCCTCTCCTCAGTATCCTACCTATCCTCTCCATAGTATCCTACCTATCCTCTCCTCAGTATCCTACCTATCCTCTCCATAGTATCCTACCTATCCTCTCCATAGTATCCTACCTATCCTCTCCTCAGTATCGTACCTATCCTCTCCACAGTATTCTACCTATCCTCTCCTCAGTATCCTACCTATCCTCTCCATAGTATCCTACCTATCCTCTCCTCAGTATCTTACCTATCCTCTTCATAGTATCCTACCTATCCTCTCCGTAGTATTCTACATATCCTCTCCTCAGTATCCTACCTATCCTCTCCATAGTATCCTACCTATCCTCTCCTCAGTATCGTACCTATCCTCTCCACAGTATTCTACCTATCCTCTCCTCAGTATCCTACCTATCCTCTCCATAGTATCCTACCTATCCTCTCCTCAGTATCCTACCTATCCTCTCCATAGTATCCTACCTATCCTCTCCATAGTATCCTACCTATCCTCTCCATAGTATCCTACCTATCCTCTTCTTAGAATCCTACCTATCCTCTCCTCAGTATCCTACCTATCCTCTCCGCAGTATCCTACATATCCTCTCCGCAGTATCCTACCTATCCTCTCCGCAGTATCCTACCTATCCTCTCCATAGTATCCTACCTATCCTCTCCATAGTATCCTACCTATCCTCTCCATAGTATCCTACCTATCGTCTTCTTAGAATTCTACCTATCCTCTCCTCAGTATCCTACCTATCCTCTCCGCAGTATCCTACATATCCACTCCGCAGTATCCTACCTATCCTCTCCGCAGTATCCTACCTATCCTCTCCTCAGTATCCTACCTATCCTCTCCATAGTATCCTACCTATCCTCTCCATAGTATCCTACCTATCCTCTCCATAGTATCCTACCTATCCTCTTCTTAGAATTCTACCTATCCTCTCCTCAGTATCCTACCTATCCTCTCCGCAGTATCCTACATATCCTCTCCGCAGTATCCTAGCTATCCTCTCCGCAGTATCCTACCTATCCTCTCCTCAGTATCCTACCTATCCTCTCCATAGTATCCTACCTATCCTCTCCTCAGTATCCTACCTATCCTCTCCATAGTATCCTACCTATCCTCTCCATAGTATCCTACCTATCCTCTTCTTAGAATTCTACCTATCCTCTCCTCAGTATCCTACCACAATTCAATAGCAAAATTCTGGGAATTAGAAAAGGTTCCCGAAAGGCGTAAAATAACAAGCAAAACCGAAAATGACTGTGAGCAGCATTTTGGTACTCACACTCGTAGAGAAGGTACGGGCAGTTTTTGTGTGAAACTGCCACTAAAGGTCACTTCGGACCACTTGGGTGATACTTATGTATTAGCCAAAAGGCGATTACATTATTTAGAGAAGCGTTTTAAAAGGAATCTTGAATTAAAATTGGAGTACACAAAATGTATAAATGAATATAGTGAATTAGGACATCTTTCTTTAGTTAACAATTCGAATAAAGTAACATATTATTTATGTCATCACGCTGTATTAAAACAAGAAAGTGAGTCTACAAAATTACGTGTAGTATTTGATGGGTCTGCAGCATCTACATCAGGTTACGCGTTAAATTATATTTTAATAATAGGACCCAATACTGGACTCTTTGTTTGCTATACTAATCCGTGCCAGACAGTACAAGTTTCTTTTAACTGGAGACATCGAAAAGATGTACCGTCAGGTGTTGGTAGATAGAGAAGACCGTAATCTTCAGCGTATTTTATGGCGCGAGAATGAGAATGAACCAATCAAAAGATTCGAGTTAAACACACTTACTTATGGTACAGCGAGTGCCAGTAATCTGAGCACACGTTGCTTATGGCAACTGGGCGAGGAACAAGATGACGAATGTTTTAAAGAAATAATACAAAGGGATTTTTTCGTAGACGATTTAATCACGGGTGCTGATAATGTTTAGGATTTACTTTATATACAAAATAGTGTTGCTAATGCTCTAAAAAATGGTTGTTTTAATTTAAGAAAATACAAAAGTAATAATCCATCAATATTTAAAGAGTTAAACTTAAGTCCTGATGAAAAATTAACCATCAGTGAGTCTTCTAACACTCTTGGTCTTGGATGGATGCCATCTGAGGACACCTTATATTTTCCAATTAAAAATATTGCACTAAGTAGATAAAGATGCTATAATCACAAAGAGATTTGTCATGTCAAACTCATTTAAAATATTCGATCCTTTAGGTATACTCAGCCCTCTGACAATTCAACCTAAAATCATGCTTCAAAAAATGTGGCAGCAAAGGTTGGATTGGGACGAGCCAGTTCCAGAGCGCTTAAGAGCAGTTTGGCAAAGTTTCACTGAAAATCTGGTTTGGTTAAGAAAATTTCAAATACCTAGATTAGTTTTGTGTGACAAACCTAATTAGATTGAACTACATACATTCAGTGACGCGTCTCAAAACGCTTACGGTGCCTGTATTTATGTCAGGTCAATTAATTGTGATGGTAAGATTACAGTTAAACTACTATGTTCTAAGTCAAAAGTAACTCCTATTAAACCATCAACAATACCGCGTTTAGAGTTGTGTGGTGCATTATTATCCGCTAATTTATGTAAAGTTGTTGTCTCTTCGGCACAAACCAAATAGGATAGTGCACTGGTGTGACTCTAGTATAGTGTTGAGTTGGTTACATTGCGACCCTACAAAGTTAAAAATGTTCGTAGCCAATCGCGTTTGTGAAATATTAGACTTAACAGAGGCATCTTCCTGGCGCTACGCTCGTACTTCTATGAATCCAGCAGATTTAATTTCTAGGGGCACTACTGCTAAAAAATTGTTGTCGAAGGACTTATGGTGGTCCGGCCCTAATTTCTTGAACAAAGATGAACCACATTGGCCTATATTGAAGGAAGTACAAATAGATAGCTTACCTGAAACTAAATCATACGTGTTAACAATACCTTGTGAAAATTTTATAAATTTTGATAGTTTCTCTTCGTTCAACAAAATGCGAAGGATTTATGCATATGTACGACGATTTATTTTTAACATACGTAATTCTGCTAATAAGCGATTAGGCGTACTTACTCCAGCAGAGTTGTTAGACTCATTCCATACTCTATGTCTTATTGCCCAGCGTGAGTCATTCGCTATTGAGTATGATCTACTTACAAAGGGTAAGCAACTGCCAGCTAGAAGTAAAATGTTGACATTATCTCCATTTATATATAAGGATAAATTAATTCGCGTAGGTGGACGCTTAGATGCGTCAGCTTGTGATTTTGAGAAAAAACACCCAATACTACTACATGCTTCAAACAAGCTAACTAAATTATATTTTATATCAGAGCATATGGTTAATTTACACGCAGGTCCGCCACTATTGTTAGCAACTATAAGAGAAAGCGTTTGGCCTGTCAATGGAAGGCAGCTAGCCAGGCGTACAGTAAATAATTGCGTGCAATGTAGACGATTACGTGGTAAAACATGCCCTAAAATGGGTAACCTGCCATCACAACGCGTAAATCCAGACTTTCCATTCTTGTCGGTCGGGTTAGACTTCGCTGGACCACTTTTTATTTTAAATCGCAAGGGTCGAGGAAGCCGGCTGATGAAATGTTATATGTTTATCTACGTGTTTACGTTATAAATGTATTCACCTCGAGGCAGTCAGTGACTTGACAAAGGATGCATTTATAATGACTCTTAGGCGATTCATTGCTAGGAGAGGTAAACCAAGGGAAATATTTAGCGATAATGGTCGTAATTTTGTCGCTGCCGCGAAGGAGCCGGGGAGCTTTTTGAAACAGTACAATGAACCTATCTCTGATTTTGCAAGTCAGCAAGCTATTGATTTTAAATTCATACCCGCTTACGCTTCTCACTTTGGCGGCATTTGGGAGGCAGGCGTAAAATCTGCCAAGCATCATATTAAACGAGTGGTTGGCAATAGTCATTTAACATTTGAAGAAATATCAACTTTATTTGCACAAGTGGAAGCGATTCTAAATAGTCGTCCTTTGTGTCCGTTATCATCCTCTCCTAACGATCTTCTCTCCTTAACCCCAGGGCACTTTCTCATCGGACGGCCACTAACTGCGCTAGCCTCACCAGCTCGTGAAAACGAAGATAGCATCAAAAATCTAAATAGAATACACATATATTGAGAGTATAAGACATCATTTCTGGAAAAGATGGCAAAGGGAATATTTGTCGGAGCTTCAGCAACGAACAAAATGGCGTGCTGGCAATTCTCAGCTCAAAATAGGAGATCTGGTGCTTCTATCTGAGGATAACACGCCTCCACTAAATTGGCGATTAGGAAGAGTGTTACGGCTGTTTCCCGGACCTGACGGAATAGCCCGAGTAGCAGAACTTCAAACTGCGAGGGGTTCTGTGCGACGCCCTTTTACGCGCCTCTGTCCCTTACCCACGGCTGAGGAACTGAAGAGTTGAAACCAGGCTTTCAACGGCCGCGAGTATGTTACGGCAAAACGCCTTACAAGATGACCCGGGCAGCTCAATGATAGTTGTTTGAGTGACGTTTTTGCTAGGCGTTTGTGGCACTCCATACATTTAATCTACCTACGACTTTCACTCTGTTAGCATCACTTTAATAAAACCAATATTTTATTTGACTTTAATTAGCCGCACTGTATAAAATAAATACACAAGTATTATACTTATTTTAATATACTAACTTAAAGTCTCATACATTGTACCTAAGCATAAAAAAATTTGATGTAAATATTTTAATTGTGTTTCTAAACGAATATTAGGTGGGTTAAAATATATAAACCAATATTTTTGTAAAATCATATACTGTGGGTAGATGAGACCGTTGAAATAACATATCAGCCTTGGACGTCTATCATCTAACACCCATATTCTAAGACGGTTCCTCGAAAATTTCTCGACTCCACTCAAGCGCACTCAAGGAGTTTGGTATTCTTAGTTGCAAAAAATCTCCTCCACTCGACGCCTTTCCTCACTGGAAACTACTGTGAATCTCAAGGTACGTCGGGACCAACCTTAAGGAATACTCAAGGAAGTTTTTGTTCTATAAACAATTTACTGAAGTTTATTATTTCATGTGAATATAGTTTTCTAGTGTTTATAATATATTTCCAGCGGTTTTTTAATTAGTATTATTAAGTATGATTATTTCATAAGATGTTACTTGCGAGATGCTGCAAACCCAACTTTTACGATACCGTAGAATTCCAAAGACGTAGGTAAGCTATTTTTTTCCAGAAGGATTACCGGCACCTAAAATAGCCGTCGAATTTATTTTATATTCAATTATGAGTTCCTGTAGGCATAACTTTACCGACCGATATTCAGTAAGAATATCTTCCAGACATATTACAAAATAAATAATATCTAAACAATTTATACTAGCTATAAAAACACACCCAGCAAAAAAAACAATGTTGACGCGACGACGCTATGTAGGTACTTTCTGGTTATAGGATATACGTAAGTATTAGAGATGTGTAACTCAGGAGTGATTGATACAAAAGATGTATAATCCTTTCAAAATGCGTAATCAATCTTTAAATCTTTGGTTTCGAAAATACATCTTTAACTCACTAGCTCACTACGTTAGGATTGAATAGATGGAATGATGGACGTAGATTTAGAATGAGACAATAGATAAAGGATATTGTGAATTGAAAAGAGATAACATAAGTTGTAGGCACGAACAAACGCACTCTTGAAATACAATGACGATAGGTACACAGAAACTTAGACTCTCTGTCGTTTTAGTAAAAAGCTCAAAACCAGTTGCGACTTGAGGGAATGAGAGAATAACTACATGAATCAATAGATATTTGCATCACTTATGATCAACTGAATGAATAACGTCATTCGTAACCAAAGATTTAAAAGAGTTAAAGATTTAAAAGAGTGATTTAAATCTTTCGAAGAAAAAGATTTATAAATCTCTGATCTCATTGGTGATTTAGTTTGCGCATCTCTGGTAAGTATTACTTTTTGCTATGTGGGTACCTACCTGAGTTTTACTCCTTGTGGCGATCCTTGTACAATACCTATCGTCCTATCTAAACATTTACATGTCAAATGACAAACATCTGTTAACTTTTGAGTGACCACAGATGTAAAATCAAAGCATTTTTGCCCAAAACAATGTTCTATCTACAATACAATGACGTAATTAATGACGTATTACCTCGATTCAACCTCATTCGAGGTTCCTCGAGTTTTCAACTAAGAATACCAATTTCGAGGATTCCTTGAGATATTCCTTGAGGTATCCTCAGTTGAGTTTGAGTCGAGGAAAGGTTGAGGAACCGTCTTAGAATATGGGTGTAAGTCCACCCGTGATCATGAATGCTGCAAAGTATTCGAAACGTCGCGATAGTTGTAAAATCAATAAACGCGGTAGATTCCGTAAACGTAGTTTTATTTCAAAACATTTTTAAAATCCCAATTTGGGGAACGAAAACATTACGCTGCACTGCTCTCTGACCTCCAAGATTGTCGCCAATCCAACGGTGAAACAGTCAACCAGTTCGCACTCCGGATAGAATCATGCGTCTCTAAATTACTAACAGAAATAAATGTTTCAATACCTACTAAAAAGAAAGCCGACCTCCATGCAAGATCTAGCTTTATATACGTTTATTAGTGGCCTAAATGCTCAGATTTCAACTGTTGTCCGATGTCGCGATCCTGAAACTCGATGATGCTATTAATTTCGCCGTTTCAGAAGAAAACCTATTACAGGTCCACTCTAAACGTAATACGCCAAATTATAATCCTGTTAATCGTATGCCTCAACGTCCTGCGCAACCATTTAAGAATTTTACACAACCCGGGACTCGAACCCGTAACGATTCCTTTAGTCAGGGACGTACATACACAACACCCATATGTCGCTACTGCAAAGCTGTCGGTCATACAATCGATGTTTGCTGCAAACGTGAATTCAATAATAGACGTAACCAAAACCCGCGACATCCACAATCAAGTTTTCCTAGGTCAAATCAACCTATACATAATGTCGATTTAAGTGAACAACAAAACTACAATGACAGCCATAATTTAAACGAGTAATGGGCTCACGACGGTGTCTCGTGAGACCCAAAAATGAAAACCCCCATTCATACACAAAGGACACCTCTGCCAAACCCTCTGTATCTACTGTATCGTATAAACCCGCTGTATCCACTGAATCGTATATACCCGCTGTATCCACTGAATCGTATATGCCCGCTGTATACACTGTATCGTATATACCCGCTGTATCCAATGTATCGTATATACCCACTGTATCAACTACGTCCGCTGTATCCACTGTATCGTATATACCCACCGTATCAACTATGTCCACTATATCCGCTGTACCCACCTTATCAACTACGTCTACTATATCCACTGTATCCGCCGTACCAACTACGTGTACTATATCCGCTGTATCCGCCGTATCAACTACGTCTACTGTATCCGCTGTATCCACCGTATCAACTACGTCTACTGTATCCGCTGTATCCGCCATATCTACTGTATCCACTGCGTCTACTATATCTACCGCGTGTACTAACTCTACTACAGCCACTGTAACCGCTACATTCTCTACACCCGTCGTATCCACTGTTTCCGCTTCTCGTGTACCACATCCGATGTCGTCTCCAGATCCTGAAATAAATAAAAATAGCGAAATTAAAATATACGAAATAGCTACTAACTCTACAAAACGCTACTTACCGCACATCAGCCTCTATACCCAACTAAATGATCACAACCTTACCTTTTTAATTGACACTGGTTCTTGTATTAGCCTAATAAAAAGAAATTCTATTAAATACATGCCTATCTTAAAGAAACAAATTATCCGAGTTAAAGGTATAAGTAGTGACGAACCTATAGCTACATTAGGACACTTTCAATTACACCTCTTCAAGGAGACTGACATATCGTACAAATTTCATGTGATCGAGAACATCTATTTAAGTTATGACGGAATTATTGGAACCAATGTCTTAAATGATCTTGACGCCATCATAGATTATAATGACAACACTTTACAAATTCGACATGTTCTGCTAAATCTAAAATACTGTCAGCCCATATATAATATTGCGCCTCGATCTGAAACAATAATCGAGTGCACAGTCGCCAATCCCGAGAATCGAGTTAGTGTTGTAATAGACCAATGTATTCACGATTCCTTATTAATTGCTAACTGTATAGCCGCTGTCAAAGATAATAATAGAATCAATATATCCGTCTTAAACACTTCCGAAAACACAGTCACGGTAGATTCAGACATTAAAATAAAATTATTACCTCTCCAATCAAACTCGTTCCAAATCCATTCAATCTCCACTCCAACATTCAGATCATCCACTGCTCGTAAAAAGTTTTAAATATGCTAAGAACCGATCACCTTAACAAAGAAGAAAAATCTCACCTCCTCAACATCTGTTCTCAATACTCTGACATTTTCCAACTTCCACATGATAAACTATCTTCCACAGATCTATTAAAACACGAAATAAATACATCCTCGTCACAACCCATTAATGTTAAATCGTATCGTTTCCTTGAAATCCATAAAAAGGAAGTAGAGACCGAAATTTCTAAAATGCTATCTCAGGACATAATTCAACCTTCCAATTCACCATGGTTATTTCCTATATGGGTAGTTCCAAAGAAGTTAGACTCTTCCGGCCAAAGAAAATGGCGTATCGTAATTGATTATAGGAAACTTAATGACATTACCATCGGAGAAAGCTATCCCATTCCACAAATAAATGAAATACTAGATCAAATCATTTTTCAGTGGCCATGACGATAATACGTCATCTGCCGTGGAGAAATGGCAGTAAACATCCCCATTATATGGAAATGAGTTTTCAATAGCCATGTCGATAATGCGCCATCTGCCGTGAAATGACAATAAACCCCCATTCCTTGCAGTCTACGCGTTTTTCGTAAGAAAAAAAATAGCATCACGACTGTATTCCCCGAAGGGGTTGGAAGGCAGTGTTATATGCTCTGGGTAGGCAGTGTATTACACACCCACGACTAGCCAGCTACGTTTAAGTCCCACGTAATAGGGGGCGAGCCTATTGACGTCTACCGGACACATTTCCAAACTCCGGGATGCTGTCTTTTTTTTTACGAAAAATTCCAATAACATTGGCCGTCTCGGGATCGAACCTGAGACCTCATGATCAGCAGTCGCTTACACTACCGCTGCACCACAGAGGCAGTTAGGAAGAACGAGGCACTCTAGATTCGGTTGCTAAATCGTATCAATCACTTGTGATTTTACATATAGCCCAAACAAAACTAAGTTAGATTCCAGATGAGAGGTACTATAGAATTAAAAATGATTAAATTTTCACACAAGGTAATAAAGATGTATTTTATTTGTTGTTTACAGAGCACAAGTTTTAATACAAATAAAATATTTTTAGTTAATACATGCATCCATATAAATTTCTAATAAAATAATCATCATTTTAAAAGTACACGTTTTTGGGGCCTTGGAACCTGCATAGTTTTTTCTTATTTCATTGCACATTAAAAATCTTGGTATTCCAAAACTTGTACATAGTTATTTAGTTCCAAAGAAAAATGGTAATAAGTTACATATAGAATAATTTAAATATCACAATTTGGATTTCTGATAATTTGCAGTTCCATTTACGTCTTCCAAACAATGATGATAGTTTGCAGAATTCCTTACAAGTAGCTGAGCTTCCGCAACAACAATAAAACAAAACACTTTTCAGTAGTACAGACAAATGTGCTGGATATGTGGCACAACTAGAATTAACATGCACTACGTTATGTGTGCCACACTGTGCAGCGGCCAGGTATTTAAGCCTGACTCTCATTAGTTGTGGTCTCAATGGTGGTACCAGCAGGCTTGTTGGCTTTTGGTTTTGCCTGTTGATGTTGTGGTGTAGAAGTGGTCACTGGGGCCTCCCCTCCCTCTTGTCCGTTTTGACGCTGGGCTGCCTGATTACCCTGGCCTGCTTGTTGTTGGCCCTGCTGGTAGTTACGTGGACGCACGCGACGATATCCACCACGGTTCATCGGTCCTGGGCCACCACCGCGGCGACCACCACGGAAGTTGCGACGGTAGTAACGTTGTTGTGGTGCCGGTACACCTCCCTCCTGACCTTCATCCCCCTGTGCACCCCCCTGGTTGGGCGGGGGTCCACGACGTCCTATGCCACCCCTGCGTGGAGCGCCTTCACCGCCGCGTCCGCCTCCTTGACGGGGGTAATACCTGAAAATGATGATTGTTATAAATACAGCTTGGTGTATTGTGTAAAATTACGTACATGAGACACTCACTGGCGGTGGAAGCCACGGCGTTTATCAGCTGCGTAGGGCGAGCCCTTTACTGGCTCACCACCGGGACCTGTTACTCCGGCTGCTTCAAAGCCTTTCTCCCCGGCAACTACGGCAAACTCCACCGCCTCCCCGTCGCCGACCGAGCGCACAGCCTTGCGAGGGTTGTTCCGGGCGATAGCCGTTTGATGAACAAATACATCTTCCTTAGTGTCATTCCTGTTAATATAGAAGTCATTATTCATGGTGAAATTTTAAGACTACCGGGATGAAACGTTTTAGCTTTTGCGTGATATGCGAACAAACAAACGAACAGACAATTTTAAATAAGTAGGTTATTGCTTCAGATATACCCACGTATCATTAATACAGTAATATTAACTTTTCAAATATCTCTATAGTCAAGAGACAGCTTTATAGTAGTACAGAAAGGGAAGTCTACTTACAGTACAATAGATTAGGCAGGAAACGTGACTGTATATTGCAATTACAAAATTTATAGGTTATAATTAGTAGCGGGATAAAATGTATACCAGTTTTTACATAAAAATGGTTCATCAAAATTCGTTTAGTAGTTTTTCAAACAAACAAGACAAAATTCTAAACAAAACTGTTCAAGTTCAGATATACCTAAATAGCCTTAAGTTAATTTTCTTTTTCAAATATCTTAAATGTAGAGCCACAGCTTCATAAAAGTATAAATACCTGTTGATGAAACCATATCCACTCTTCACATTAAACCATTTGACGGTTCCCGAAACTTTTTCCGCTGGAAATAAATTCATAGCATTAATACCAAATTTAAAACAATTCTTTGAATATAAAAAAGGCATAATAGGCCATGACCATTATTAAAAACCACATTCATATTCGATGGTTGAGTTTGAGTCTAGAATGATGTTATAAAGAATAAAATATTATTATTTTTATATTGCGTAACTTCCGAATTTCTACTGCAAGTAATTATTTTTGTTAAACATTATTCAAAGCCCAAATATATAATACAGTTTCTAGACGGTGGGATGTCTTACAGAAACTGTTTCTTCCAACTATATTGCATTTTATAACTGAATATTTTTTCAACCAATTAGAAACTACACACAACATATATTTTTTTATGAGTAGCTAGTTAGTCACTATACTTTCATAAAGAATATTTTTGGTAAACTAATTTTATAAGTTACGCACGCCTGAGAGATTTTCTCATTAGCTCATGAAGATTTATAACAGCACGGACGATTATGGCCTTCGTTAGACCAATTTATATTATGACCAATTGCATATACTTATTAACTGGCTTGGTGGTGTAGCGGTAGTGTATGAGACTGCTAATCATGAGGTTTCGGGTTCGATCCCCGGGTCGGGCAATGTTATTGAGCTTTTTTCTAAAAAGAAAAATTCTCAGTAGCAGCCCGGAGTTTGGAAATATGCCCGGTAGACGTCAATAGGCTCGCCGCCTATTACGAGGGACTCAAACATAGCTGGCGAGTCGTGGGTGTATAATACACCTCTGCCTACCCCTTCGGGGAACACAGGCGTGATGCTATGTTTGTTTGTAGAAGTATCCTAGTGAGAGTGAGGTAGAGTATTGGGTATGTCACTCACAAGAAGTTTTTAAATGCACATTATATAATGATATACAGCATATTATATTGTCATAGTAGTTGGGAGGAGAGTAGTGCTAGACTAGGCCCAGTGTGTAAGTTAACTGCCACTCTGGCATAGCAAGGAGATAAGTGCACAAAGGTGGCTGAGATCACCTCCAACCTCAATCAATTTTACTTGGACAATTGTTTAAGAGCTAGTTCCTGTGCCCCGAGAGTGAGGAAGAGATGTACAGTTTCTCAAACAAGCAAAGAATGTGAATAGGATCAGTGACAATACAATAATTACAGTTTGTAATTTAGATTGGAATCTTATAAGCAATAGTCTTCTTATGACACAAAAATATTTGTAAGAAAACAAGACTGCGGTTTAAGAGTGGGAAGCTGTGCTACTTTGGTGCTCTACTTGATCTGAGATTTATTAGTTATTTTTTTATTATTATTATAAGATATTATGTTTAAGTTGATTTACCAAGGTTGAAATTGACTAGTTTTATTTCTGCAAAAAGCTACACAACCAAATCTGGTACTTCACTAAAGTAAATGCCTATCAAACAGAAATATAGTAATTTATTTACGCATTTTGACCATTCTCTCTTAAGTAAAAAAATAAATAACAATAATACCCACCTCTTGCTTGTGAAACAACTTCTCACCTCACTCAGGATAAGCCTTATGGTTAGTAATATAAAGCTTAAGAATGAATCAAGACTACTTTTACAGACTAGTATTTATTATTGAACCCCAATTTGTAATAAACTCTAGTTCTACATAGTTGAATGTTTATATATTACACATATTTATTGACCACTTAATGTATTTAAATCTCTGCACAGCAACATTCATAAAATACTCTTTCCTGATTATATATTAGGCACCTAAGTTAATGGTAAAAATTTAGAATCATACATTTTCATAAATCTATACAACTAAAATTTATACTCAACATTACAACGTTGAATAAAATACTATATTGGAAGCAATAATAAGGTGTACTATTGAACTGTTCATGAAATGTATATAATTACTCTTCAGCAATAAGCTCAGAAGCTTGTTCCTGGATAGTTTTCCTGAACCTAGTTAGAACATGATACTTAAATCAATTTTAGAACAGATCGCAAGGGCAATTAAGTTACATATATTATGTTTAACTGAATCTAATTTTCCACAAAATTTATGCTGGCAAGTCCACTGCATGAATTGACAGCAGGAACATTTAAAACCTATCTAAGCAGGTATAATGAAACAAATCAGTATTGATGGCCTTCAGACGATAGCCACTTTGGATGCTAGTTTTACCATGCATCCTTACCATTATATGTATATGGATAGACTAGTAACAAAGAAGTTACAGTACTTCTACCTATAATTTTGAAAAATCAATCTAATTAGTTTAAGGTTTCATTAAATTGAAATGGAAGGGTCTTTAGCGTTAGATTTAAGTACGACGCTTCAGTAGCGTCACTTACAAGACTCGTATAGGATCGAAGATTTTACAAGAAATGTGTGTAAATAAGATATTAGAAGAAATGAGATAATCCTAAAAAAATATTCAATATGGCTTCAGAGCGCAGTACTGATGCTTTCGTATTGATTTGTTCCGCGTGACTCAAAATGGGAGGTGTACTTAGCTCGTTACGACGGGGTCAACATACGATCAATATAGCCTAAAATGATGATGCTTTATGTTTAAGATTGTGATAAAAGATATAATGTGTACATTTTTATGCTATTGAGAAATACCATATATTTAAAATATACTTAATAAAGATGCATTTGAAGGAAAATGTTCACAATTTCATGAACATGTGCTTTTACCGTAGTTGACGCCAGACACGCAAAACTAAGATGGCGTAGCGGCACTCACCAATGACCTGCTTTTGTTTAGCCCCTTTAGCTTGTTGTTGTTGCTGTGAGGGTTGCTCTTGTTGCTGCTGCTGTTGGGGCTGCGGCTGCGGCGCCTTTTCGGTATCAGCCATGGTGTAATTGGCGAACGGCGTTGGTGGCTAGATGGTAAAATCCTCCACGACCTCTCCTCGATGTTCACCGATCTTTCTTTAGTCCTAGTTGTATTGTAACAATTAGTCAATGTTGCCAATTAAACCAACAAGCACGATGTGCTGCCATATTCAATTTTAAAAAATTCGTAGGGTTTTGTTCAAAAATCGGTAGAAGTTCGTAGATTGCCTCTACAAATTCCATAGATTTACGGACATCAGCTAAAACTGACTATTTAGAGATGGACTGACCTTAAACCAAATTCCTTGCCGGTACAGAAATTGTTATTCACAAATTAGGTATAGTTGACGAAAGAAAAGACTTTTTTTTATTGGGCAATCATTATTACTGTCGGTGTGATACTGACTCACGATTCTCAGTAACATGACATGTGAAACCTTTTATTTAACATATATTTTTGATTGATTCAAAAATATATCCGCTCTATTCTCACTCTCACTACTACTATTTTCCATTTTAGTGCAAACAAACTAAAAATCCTATGAATATTTTACATTCGGGAACAAGAAAACAGCACACACGACGAGTAGTCGTAGTCAACCGAAACAAAATCAAAATATTTTATTTTACTGACCAATATAAGTTGGTCCGTGTGGTGACGGACTAAGAATACAAGTGTCACCACCCCTTTCTTTCCCACGGGTGTCATACGAGGCGACTAAGGGAAGTAAGTAAATACCACTCATTGTTTTACTGGTGATAGGGCTGGGTATCAAGTGGAAGTACTCACTTACTATTTATATATAGTTAGTCCCACAATCACCCGTGTGACCGGCCATGTAGCAGATTAGTGTATTTTGTTTGTGACAGGAGATAAGTAGTCGTTTATTTTTTCATTTCAAATCTGTGAAATAAAATGGTGAGCAGCAGCTTGACTATACTCTCGGTACAGTTAAGTCCATGAGCGACGGTTACCATTAACCATCAGGTGGCATGTGGCTGTTCTGCCACCTTAAGCAACAATAAAAAAAGTTGACAATCGTCAATGCTACCAATCAAACCAACGAATAACGAATACTTTATTCCGTTTTATATTGACAGGTATTGTATAACAATGCCGCGTGGGGCCGGCTTTAGAATTTTCCCATCCCTCTCTACCCACGGGCAACGTAAGAGCCGACTGAGGGAATAGCGGGGAGTGGGCAGCAGCACTCCCTCGAGTATTAACAACATCCACTGCGATCGCCAACCCGCCTGCCGATTAAAAAGCGTGGCGATTACGGCATTATCCCCCATTCTTGGGGAGGCCTTATGTCCAGCAGTGGACGCTTAAAGGCTGATGGATGGATGGATGGTATAACAAAGAACGAAACGCAGGTCGCAGGACTACGTTCTTTGAAGTTACGTTTCGTTTAACGCAAAATGTTATTTAATTTGAATATTTATACAATTGTTTGGGTCGGGTAGATGAAATCGAACAAAAATTCATAGACATGCAACAAAAATCCGTACATCCGTAGGCAAGACCTAAAATCCGTAGATGTACGGATAAATCCGTAGGTCTGGTAACTCTGCAAGCACCTAATCTGTTACTCTATGGCAATTAAAAAATGGAGAAATTTTATTGCTGGCAATGTCGGGCTAGTTGTTAATATATTTTTTTTTATATATTTCTTTGTTTACAATAAATTGTTATTTCACGACATACATTTTTAAATATAAGAATAATAATAAAAGGATATATATATATATATATATTAATAATAACAAAATATTAATTATGTATACGTCAGCTCTACACTGGCTTTAGTAATGATTACTTTAGTCTATGACACTGGCCCAACGCCGATATGTAATATGTTTAAATGGGAGAATAACTAGCTATTCTAGGGTTGCCAACCGTCCTGTTTTCCCAGAACATGTCCTAGTATTTTGAGTGTCCTGGGGCGTCCTGGATAGATTTAAGCAGCGTCCTGAGTTTTTAAAATGTTCTGATAAGGTTGAAAAATATAACAAAAATAATTAAGTTTGTAATATTAGAATGTACCTAAGTTAAAATAATTTGTTAAAATCTAGTGTTTCTTTTAAATTGAATATGTTGAAAAAAGTTACACTTTTTTCAACATATTCAATTTTTATATATTTTTCGTAAAATTTCGGATATTTTTATTAAAAAACTTACTTAAATTTAATTTAAAGTGTTTTCAGAATAATTTTTTGCTACCCTTTTTCTGTCCCATTAATGGGCACGGATCTGCTCTCATGGCGAGAGTATATCAGAACATATTATTAACTGGCTGATACAATGCAATGATGCAACTTCATCCGCATGAATTTTTTGTTTGTGCAGAATTCTATTTATTTTTCCAAAATAACAGTAACAATACCCGTCCCGTGAATCTCGTCCAAATCAGGTGCAACCGTTCAGGAGATTAGCCGTGGATGTATACTGGACCGCAAAGAAAAAGGGCCGGTTAGAAAATCTTCTATATCTTAAAAGCACCTTACCTAGCTTTATGACATAAAGACTAAATTAAAGAATATTTTAATGTTCTTAAATGAATTCAAGCTTTTTATTTCTAATAAATGTAAAATAAATAAAAATGCGTAGTTTTTCCAGTTATTTCGTAAATGTAGATTGCTTACAGATGTGCCGTTAATACGCATGTTTTTATGGTTTTCTTTTTTATTTTTTTTATTGCATTTAGTGGCAGACGGGCCACGGCCCATCGGATGGTAAATGATAACCGTCGCTGATGGACTCAACTATACCGAGGCTATTGCCAAGCTGCTGCTCACCATTTCATTTCCTTGATATGAAAAATTTTTTTCATTTCATTTCATTGATATGAAATGAAAGAATAAACGGCTATCTCCTGCTACAGCCAAAACGCAATGATGTGCTTCATGGCCGGTTAACGGGAGATGGTGGTACCACCCCCCGGGGGCCCGGCCCGATACCAAGTGAGTACTCCCACTTGGTACCCAGCCCTACCACCAGCCATGCAATGGATGATAATTGCTTACTTCCCTTAGTCGCCTCATACGACACCCGTGGGAAAGAATGGGATGGTGACACATGTATTCTTAGTCCGTCACCACACGGACTATACTAGTACTTCGTTTGCCTTCCTCGTGTTATAATACTGCTGTTATGTGATTTTGCATACTTTCTACTAGGTTTTTGAGGCGATGCTGCGGAATATTCTGCTTTTCCTCTATTAGAGCTTCTTTCATTTCACATAGCGTGATTGGCGGCAGATTCCGCTGACGTACGTACACGTTGTCCCAGTTCGTCCCATGAATGCTCAATGTGGCTTAAGTCGGGGTTGGATGCTGGCAATTCCATGTGTGTGAAGAAATCCTAGCCCACACGTGAACAGAGCCTCCACTGTATGGTACTTTTTCTTCTATACAGGCTTAGTGAGAGCGCTCTCCCGGTCTTCTGTACACTCTTTTCCTCCAGTCGTGCTTGTATAAACAGAACCTAAACTCGTCTGAAAATATAACTCTTGACCAGTCATTCAGGGTCCAATTATTGTGTTCTCTACCATAACTCAACCTTGAGATTATTTTTTTTATTTTTATTGACAACGGTGGCAGACGAGCAAACGGCCCACCTGATGATAAGTGGTAACCGTCGCTCATGGACTTTTGCAACACCAGGGGTACAGCCAAGCCGCCGCCTACCGTGAGTAAAGTGCTCTTCTCAAACCTCGTTTAAAGAAGGTCATATTTTACATGTCGTAGCGCTGGGGGAACACCGCAGTAGGAAGATCATTCCAGAGCCTACATGCACGTGGTAGAAAAGAGCGCTGGAAACGAACCGTCTTGGATGAGATCGTTTCCAGGTGGTGCGGATGAACCCTACTACGACGTCTCGTGGTCCGGTGGTAAAAAGGGGATGCTGGTACCACCTCAAACAGTTCCTCAGAGCACTCTCCATTAAAGAGTCGATAGAGCACATAAAGAGACCCAAAGTTTCTCCGCCGCCCCAGCGACTCCAGTTCATCCATGAGATTGGGATCGTCGACAATTCGAATAGCACGCCTTTGCAGGGAGTCAAGTGGGTCGAGTTGGTATTTTGGTGCGCCTGCCCAGAGATTTGAGCAGTACTCCACGTGCGGCCGAACTTGTCTACACTAATATTATAAAGAGAAAAAATTATAAAGATGTTTGTTTGGTTGTAATGAATAGGCCCAAAAACTACTGGACCGTTTTTAAAAATTCTTTCACCATTCGAAAGCTACATTATCCATGAGTAATATAGGCTAAATTTTATTTTGGAAAAAAAATAGGGTTCCGTAAGATATTTGGGTTATTTCGGACACAAGGTGTAAAAAATCAACCAGAAAAGTTACTTATTTTGCGTACGCTGCCTAAACTATAAAAGATAGAACCATAAAATGTTTTAATTAATTGTAGATCTTATAAATATCTACAAAAAGTCCGCGCCACACTAACTATGTCGAGTGAGGCCCAACAACCATTTTTTTATTTAAAAATCTTGAATTTTTTTGGACTGCATTTAAACGCATTTATTTTACTCATGCTATTAATCCTTATCAAAATAAATTATTTCATCATTAAGTACAGTTTATGTAGATAATATTGGACATTTGGTTTTGAAGTTATGGCAAAATTAAAATATTACGATTTCTGCTGCACGGCCCGTTGCGAAGTGAGCGTCACCAAGGCGGGGGTGCGCATGCGGGAGTTTAGATCTATGAGTAAGTTACCCGCGCGGCTCAGACGCGAGGTCGGCTCCCTACGCAGCGGTCGTGCGCGAAGTCTAATAATTTTCGTGCGATTTTTTTTAGATTTCTTTCTTAAAACTACACCTACGCAAAAGTTCTTCTCAGAGCTAAACAACAGTTCTTCTCAGAGCTAATTAACAGTTCTTTTCAGGGC
Organism: Leucoma salicis; assembly: GCA_948253155.1. NCBI lineage: Eukaryota > Metazoa > Arthropoda > Insecta > Lepidoptera > Erebidae > Leucoma > Leucoma salicis. The sequence goes on from OX411803.1 coordinate 17,348,092, forward strand.
TAACCAACAGTTTTTTTCAGGGGTAACCAACAGTTCTTTTCAGGGCTAACCAACAGTTCTTTTCAGGGCTAATAGCATTTTCTTAAACATTTGAAAATGCCTAAGAGAGCCAGGTCTCAACTTTCTAAACATAGTTCTCAAGCACGGGCAGCAAGAATACGTCGTATGGGAGAATCTTCACCTGAACGTTCACAACGCCTTGCTGAACAAAATCAGAGAAACTCTCAGATACGCGCACGACAGTCGGAGTGTCGAACGTTCGCAACGCCTTGCACAACAAAATCTGAGAACCTCTGAGTTACGTGCACAAGAGTCGAGGCTGGAGCGTTCCCAACGTCTTCATGAACAAAATATAAGGACCTCTCAGTTGCGCGAAAGAGAGTCGAGTGTCGAGCGTTTGCAGCGACTTAGAGCTCAGGCAGAGAGACAGCAGTTGTCCACGAATAGAGTTCGCAATCGAATTTTAGCTAGCAGCAACAGACTGGCTTTCAGATATGATCCGCAGGTTGATTATGCACAACAAGCGTCCGTCCAAATCGGAGTCATGAATAAGATCTGCTCTAACTGCTCTGCCAAGAAATGGGCGGACGAACCTAATGGTATGTGCTGTGCTTCAGGTAAAGTTTGTCTTCCTAACCTTCAGTAGCCGCTAACTAAGGGAGTTGTTCGTAGTCATACTTTTAATTTGTCAACCATCGGAACCATTGAAGTTATGGGATACTTTCAAAGATCAGTTCTATGAAGATATTAGACATCGTATCAGACAACAAAATCAGGATAACACTTTACCCTTCACTGAAGTCATTTATAATGAAGGTTTAATTGAAATAGAAAACAAACTACTAGAATTAAACGACAAAAATTTAAGTGATTTTGGATTACCTTTTCCCGTTCGTACCCAGAATAATACTATTGACACAATGCTACAACAGTATAACAGAAATGATTTAACAGCGTTTGTAAATGACAATGTGCCAAAATTAGTACCAGATCAAAGACATGCTTATGAGACTATTGTGGATAGCGTGAACAATAACATGGGGAGATTATTTTTTTTGGACGCACCAGGAGGCACCGGAAAGACTTTTCTCGCAAATTTGATTTTTGATTGCTAAGATACGGCAATTAGGGAAGATAGCGATTGCAGTTGCTTCGTCAGGAATTGCTGCAACTCTCTTGAACAAAGGAAAAACTGCTCACTCTACGTTTAAACTCCCGCTATCCGTATCTTTAAATCAACGGTCTACGTGATCTATTCGGAAAAATGGGCCTCTTGGTAAGTTACTGCAAGATGCGTCGTTGTTAATATGGGATGAATGCACCATGAGTCATAGAGCTCATGTGGAGGCCGTAGAAAAAAAAAAAAAAAAAAAAAAGCCTGTAGGGAGGCTGCACGCCAGAAGCCGTCCGCATACCTGGCCTGGAATAGGGCCAGGAATAGTCGGGATCCGAACACCAAAGAGGAGAAGGGAAAATTTAACGCTGCTTCCAGGTCCAACAAGAGGGCCATTGCCGAAGCCAAGGCAGAACACGTTGCCAGAATTGGCGAGTGGCTTGAGAGATATCCCACTGGGAGTCGTGCTTTCTGGTCGCTTGCCAAGGCAGCACAGGGCAACTTTTGCCAGTCTAATCTTCCTCCACTGCAGAAACAGGATGGCAATATGGCCCTTAGCGCAAAGGAGAAAGCCGACCTACTTTTTTTTTTTGTTAACGCTGTGGAAATGCATTTACGCATGCCCTCCATCAGTGACAGACGGAGGGGTACGTAGGACTCACCGGGCGCGCAGATCTTAGTTGCACCCGGAATACCCACTAAAACCACAGCGGCCCCTTCCACGCCTATTGGCGGGGCGCCGGAGGGTTGTCTTATGACATTCTAATCCGACGCCCCAGGCGGGTGGCCAGCTGGCCACGCCCTGTCGTCATCAAGGTGGTGGGAGGAGGTGGGCGTAGCGACGCCTTCACCCCCCTGGCCGCCGCCGGCGGAGCCAGTCACGGTGTGAAAGCTCACTGCCTGAAATCCGCATCACGCAGCGTGTGGTCAGGCGGAAGCTGCGGCTGCTGGACGTCCTTAAGTCGAGTGGGCCGGATGGCATCCCTGCGGTGGTTCTTCAAACGTGCGCCCCTGAGTTGACCCCCGTCCTTACGCGCCTGTACCGTCTCTCATACAGTACCGGCAGGGTTCCAGCTTCGTGGAAGGTAGCTCATTTTCACCCGATTCCCAAAAGAGGTTACCGGTCGGACCCGTCGAATTACAGGCAGATTGCGATGACATCTCTACTCTCTACGGTCTTGGAGAAGGTTATTAACCGCCAGCTCCTGCAGTACCCACCACCACCAGCTGATCAGTGACCGCCAATATGGCTTTCGTCACGGTCGGTCCGCTGGAGATCTTCTTGTGTATCTTACCCAGCGGTGGGCTGAGGCCTTGGAGAATGGGGGTGAGGCGCTAGCAGTTAGCCTGGACATCGCAAAGGCGTTCGATAGGGTCTGGCATAGGGCCCTTCTGTCGAAGTTATCATCTTATGAAATCCCTGAGGGACTCTGCGAATGGATCGCCAGCTTCAAGCGGGGTCGGAGCATCAAAATCGTAGTAGACGGCTGCTGCTCCGATACCATGGAGGTTAATGCTGCCGTACCACAAGGCTCGGTGCTCTCCCCGACGCTGTTCAGCCTGCACATCAATGACATGCTCTCGCTGCATAGATTGTCTTTATGAGGATGTTAAAGTTGTTAATGATTAAAATATTTAAATGTAATTAATACTAAGTTTTCACTTCTGCCGGCAGTCCCGGAGTGAAACCCATTGTTTTAGGATAGATAACTAAAGCGATTATTGTAGCATGCGTAAATGCATTTCCACAGAGTTAACAAAAAAAAAAAAAGTAGGTTGGCTTTCTCCTTTGCGCTAAGGGCCATATTACCATCCTGTTTCTGCAGTGGAGGAAGATTAGACTGGCAAAAGTTGCCCTGTGCTGCCTTGGCAAGCGACCAGAAAGCACGACTCCCAGTGGGATATCTCTCAAGCCACTCGCCAATTCTGGCAACATGTTCTGCCTTGGCTTCGGCAATGGCCCTCCTGTTGGACCTGGAAGCAGCGTTAAATTTTCCCTTCTCCTCTTTGGTGTTCGGATCCCGACTATTCCTGGCCCTATTCCAGGCCAGGTATGCGGACGGCTTCTGGCGTGCAGCCTCCCTACAGGCTTTGCTGAACCAGTGGCGGCTGCGGCCGCCGACCGGTATTTTGGTGTTGGGGATGAAATCATTCATGAAAACCATGAGCACCGCTTCCGTGACGCAGTCCGCACAGATTTCAGGGTCCTTAGAGGAGAAGCATAGCTGTTTCCATGGGGAGGATGCGAAGAACTCTCAAAGTCCATCCCAATCTGCTGACTTGTATTACCAGACTCTACGAGACCCTGAGGCAAGAAAGCGACTAGGGCTCGCAACGGGGGCTGTGCTACGGAACCAGGCAGTGGTCAAACGATCCCAGAGGAGCATCAACCACCACCCGGTATCCGTGTGCATTTGTGGTCAGCAGAAGGTCCAACAAGGAGGACTCATGGCTCTCAATTTCTGGGACACGGGTAGGTTGTGAGAGACCATAGGCCGATGCCATACTGAAGAGTTGCCGACCCGGGAGGTCAGTGGTCCGGGACCTCAACCACTCTTTGTGGTGAGCATTAAAGTCACCTAGGACCACCACCTCCGCAGATGGATACTGCTCCAATATTTTGTCAATCCCCCGTTCGACGTTTTCAAAGATGTGAGTTGACCCCAAATCACTGCCATGGGACCTGTACAGGCACGCATAGACGCGGGTAGTCCCCGTAAATTCTACACTTAACCACAGAAGAAACAGGTTACCAAGTTCAAGGCCCCGCAGGCGGTGACATGGACATCACCCCAAACGAACACGTACACCCCTGCTTTACGATGGAATGAGTGCTCCAATTCGTAACCGGGGTATTTGAGGTATGATATATGTCCGGGTCCGGGGTATAGTCCGGGGCGCCTATCTGCGTCTCCGTCAAAAAGAGCAGGGCAAGCCGCGCCATCTCAAGATGATGGTGGACGGCGTCGAGATTAAGTACTGTGTAAGCCCCTGATGTTGCAAAACTCCACAGTGAGTGTGGATAAGGAGTTCGTCGTCAAAAACCTACTCTTTTTCTTTGACCTTTTCATTGTTTGAGATGAGAGCTGGGGTGAAAAGGATGCGCATGGTGGAGCTCGGCAATACAAAGAAAAAAGAGGGCAGAAATTAGTACGTAGAAGGGCGATGAGTTTTGTGAGGAGCTGAAATGAAGCACGGAAGGGCCCCCGGTGCCCCCTCACGAACAACTGTTGGGTCCACACCGGTCTCCCACTCCGGCACGACAGCTACTCAACGGGATTTTCGCCGGTTGGCGGAACAGCCTCCCGGGGTAGGATGTCCCCGGGTTCGAGTCCCCTACTGACCGGCAGGTGGCCGACGAAACGGCAATCTCCCGCTACAACCAAAACACACCGAAGCGCTTCGCGGTCGGTCACACGGAATACAGTGGTACAGACCCGCTCGGGCCTGATAACAAGTGAGTAATCTCACCCGGTAACAGAACCCTACCACCAGTATTGCAATATGTGAAAATTTGCTTACTACCCTTAGTCGCCTCTTACGACACCCGCGGGCAAGGATTAGGGTGGTGACACTTGTATTCTTAGTCCGTCACCACACGGAAAAAGTAGTGTTTGTATAGTTTTGGGCCATTTGGAGGTCTTAATGGCTTTAAATTTGCTTAAACCAGACGCGGCCTTACCGTACTCAGATTGTTTCCTCCAGCTCGTAAATTATGATTCTTTACTTTAACAGCCATAAGAAAGCGATTTCTCTTAAAATTGTAGACACCTTATAGCGATCCTCTCGCCCCATCATGCACCTTGTTTGGCCTGTTACTGGTCTTCGAAGATTGGATCCAGTTTCATGGAAACAAAGGAGTACTCGCTGAAAAGTAGAAAGAGTCACACCAACAGTTCTTGCTGTATTTCGTTGACTGTGCTCATCTTCAAGCATTGTCAGGATCCTGGTACATTCTTTAGGGGTTAACGAGATGATGACTTCAGTAGTAATAAGGCACATCATAACTTTTTATTGCAAAAATAAAAATAGGCTAAGTTACTCCTTATTAAGGCTTGCATTCGAATATTCGAATTATTCGAATATTGAACTTATTCGGATATTCGAATAAAAAAATATTATATTTGAATAATCTTGTGTATTAGTATTGTGTTTTTATTACCCAGTAACCAATATTGTGTTCTGTATGAAGTAAGTATCAAGTAATCCGCCGCTAATTTATCAGAGCCAGGTGAATAGGAGACATCAATCCGCATGAAATGGCGCTGTATGATATAGGAGGTCCTAGACAGGTCTCGTTAAATCGAGCATACAAGTTTCTGCTAAGTATACCTCCTACAAGTGTAGAGTGTGAAAGGGTATTATCATCTACTGAATATATTTGCAACAATCTCAATCTCTATCTACATGATGAATTCCTTCTGGAAGCAGCCCTAGCAAAAATGCACCTGGAGCAGCCCCGATGGTTCATTAGATTTCGAATCTTGAATATTATCACGAAAGTCGAGAATTGCTTCCAATGTCTAGAAGAGTGCTTATCATGAACAACAGGTTCGTGCAAACTGTTCACGCGGCCGCGTCGGTAGGTCGGTCAAGGCCCGTCGGGTCAGTAGAACTCATAAAATCTTGGACCATACTATCCGACTCATCGAAAGCAGTTAAGACGTAACCGATTGCTCATCAGCCTCAGCCGATTGGTCCTGTCTAAGGCGGTTAAACAGACAGATCTTCAAGACCGTGCGACACTATATTCACCAATTTAATACTACCCTTATTATATAGGCGATAGAGCGGAGCTAAGGCTTGAAGCGTTCGCAAGAGATCTGTCTGTCAGTCAAAGCCAGTTGACTAAGCTGAAGACAAACGACGGCACTGTCATTTCATCCCGAGATGAAATCTTGAGAGAGGTCCACCAGTTCTACGGACAGTTGTACAGATGCCAGAGTCCTGTTGTCGGCTTGGTCCAAGATCCCAGATCCAAGCTAACTAGACACCGACAAGACGAAAGTAATGTCAAATGCCCATGACATTTCAGCACCGGTCCTGGTTGAGAGTGTGCTTCTTGATGTTGTCGACTATACCACTATATTTAGCTGTGACAAACAGTCCAGTTAAGTAGGGACACGATTTCGAGAAAGAGGTCAATCGATTGACTTCTTTCTCGGCATGGCAGCGTTCGGGAAGCTAAGGAAGGCCTTCTCGTACGATATTCAGCAGTGCCTAAAAGCGAAGGTTTACGACCAGTGTGTTACCAGTAATGACATAAGAAAACAGAGACGTGGTCTCTGAATGTTGGCCTTGTATCAAGGCTCAAAGTTGCTCAGAGCTCATCGTGCCATGGAGCGGGCTACGCTCGGTATTTTCTTAAGTGATTGAATTCGTAATACGGAGATCCGTAGGACAACAGGAGTGACCGACATGGCCCACTGGGTTGACACGCTTGAGTGGCAATGGGCAGGCCACATCGCTTGACGAACCGACAACCGTTGGGGACAAAAGGTTCTCGAGTGGCGACCACGTATCGGACGTGACGCACCGTAGGACGGAGACACACCGGACCGATGATCTGGTCAAAGCCGTGGGAAGCCGTTGGATGCGTTCGCCGCAGGACCGCTCTTTGTGGCGCTCGCTTGGGGAGGCCTTTATCAAGCAGTGGACGTTGAAAGGTTGATGGATGGAAGGTTGGTGGATGGAAAGAGTGAACAATTAAAGTAGCATTTACTTATTCGATTAAACATTCGAATAATTCGAATATTTTTCAAAAATGAAACAAATATTCGAACACCAAAATTCTCGAATATTTGCAAGCCCTACTCCTTATAACAACAGCTATCTGCTAGTAAAAGTCCCGTCCGAATCGATCTAGGCATTCCGGAGTGGTATTTATTCGCAATTTCATGGGTTTTATTTTTTTATGCGGTACCCTAATTATTTTTCCAAAATAAGAGTAGCCTAAGTTACTCCTTGTAACAACAGCTATCTACTAATGACAGTCTTGTCCAAATCGGTCTAGCCGTTCCCAAGATTAGCTGGAACAAACAGTCAAACAGACTGACTGAGAGATACATCTTTAATGATATGATCTTTAAAAATTGGTAATTTGTTATAGGTATCGTATATACTCTCGTATACATTTAGTAAAATGTTGTTATTTAGACATTACGTCCTGATTTTATACTGAATTGTCCCGGTTTTTCTAACTTGAAATCCTTGTTTTTGAAGTTAGTGGTTGGCAACCCTACGCTATTCTATCATGGCACTAACACGTATAAAAAATGCTATATATATATATAGGTAATATAGGCATTCTCGCGTTGGCATTAAGTATTATTGGTCTGTGTTGTGTGTGTCTGTGCGAGCGATATGAGTAGCAGGTTCGTGCAAACCGTCCACGCGGTCGAGTCGACTTACTTCAAGGCCCGTCGCGTTAGTAGGACCCCTAAACTCCCGGACCATACTCTCAAACTCATGGAGAGGAGAAAAGAAATGATAGTCCAGTCCTCAGCCGATTGGTCCTGCCTAAGGCGGTTAAACAGACAGATCTCCAAGGCTGGCGGCACGGTATTCGCCAATTTAATACTACCCGTATTAAAGAGGCGATAGAGCGGAACCAAGGCTCGAAAGTGCTCGCAAGAGATCTGTCTGTTGGTCAAAGCCAGTTGACTAAACTGAAGACCAACGACGGCATTGTCATTTCATTTCGAGATGAGATCTTGGGAGAGGTTCAGCAGTTCTATGGTCAGTTGTACAGATCCCAGAGCCCTGCTGTTGGCTTGGTTCAAGACCCCAGATCAAAGCAAACTCGGCACTTTACTGAAGATATCCCGGACGTCAGCCTGTACAGAATGGCTCTCAAACAGCTAAAGGACGGAAAGGCACCGGGTAACGACGGAATTACTATAGAGCTTCTGAAGGCAGGCGGAAAGCCGGTCCTCAAAGCCCACCAGGCTCCTTCCCGGGATGGGGGTGATCTGTTACGCAGATGACACCCTCGTCACGGTGAGGAGGGCTGGCTTCGAGGAGGCCGCCCGTTCGGCGGAGGTCGGAGTTGCGCTCGTCGTTGACCGGATCGGCATGCTGGGTCTGAGGGTCTCGATGTCCAAAACGGGGGCCCTCCTTTTCCATGGCCCACGCCGAGGTCCCCCCCGAGGAGCACGCCTTATTGTGCAGGGGTTGTCGTGCCTGTGCAGGCCCAGATTAAATATCTGGGCCTGCACCTTGATAGCAAATGGAATTTCGGGTCGCACTTTGCTCACCTCGCCTCTAGGCTTGTTAATTCTGCCACGGCCTTGGGTAGGCTTCTGCTGAATGTGCCGTGCTCAATGATCTCAGCAGGGTTTTCCGACTAGTGGGTCTCAAAATGAATATGAACAAGACGAAAGTCATGTCTAATGTCCATGTAATTTCAGCACCGGTCCTAGTCGGGAGTGCGCTTCTCGAAGTTGTCGACCATTATGTCTACCTGGGACAAACAGTCCAGTTAGGTAGGCACAACTTCGAGAAAGAGGCCAATCGACGAATCCAATTCGGCTGGGCAGCGTTCGGGAAGCTGAGGAAGATCTTCTCGTCCAATATTCCGTGTCTGAAAACGAAGGTCTATGACCAGTGTGTGTTACCAGTGATGACATACGGAACAGAGACGTGGTCTCTGAATGTTGGCCTCATATCAAGGCTCAAAGTCGCTCAGCGGGCCATGTAGCGGGCTATGCTTGGTATTTCCCTACGTGATCGAATCCGTAATACGGAGATCCGTAGGAGAATGAGGGTGACCGACATAGCCCGCCGGGTTGCCATGCTGAAGTGGCAATGGGCAGGCCACATCGCTCGACGAACCGATAACCGTTTGGGACGAAAGGTTCTCGAGTGGCGACCACGTATCGGATGGCGCAGCGTAGGACGGCCCCCCACCAGATGGACCAACAATGATCTGGTCAAAGCTGCGGGGAGCCGTTGGATGCGGTCGGCACAGGACCGCTCGTTGTGGCGTTCTCTTGGGGAGGCCAATGTCCAGCAGTGGACGTTGAAAGGCTGATGGATGGATGGTCTGTGCTGGAAATTAAAATGGTAACACACGGATGGTTCGACTAAGGGATAAAGGATCCTTTATCTAAGGTTCGACCGGACCACGGATTTGGTGCACTCCATCGATATTTTTATATTATATCTATGGTTCGCTCTAAACAGTCCTGGATTAGCGAATAAGCAATTGAGCACCAAAAACGACCGAAAAAAAAAAACGAGCACACGAAAGTGAATAAATTATTTTTAAATACAGAAAAATTCGCCTTCTAAAGACAACCAGGCAAAATTTAATACGTAATTGGTATTTATCTTCGATCAATAATGCAAAATGCAATAGATATAGCGTCGGCCCAAAAAATCCGTTTCGGCAAATAAGAGCGCACTTGAGAAGTGAACTTGATTTTACAGTAAAGCCCTCGTAACACAGAGGCGGGAGCCGCGGGAAAGTGTCCGCGATCGGGGACGGAATTTTTTTGTAATATTCGAATTTGTATGCAACCTGTCACATAGCAGCGGGCGGGTTCCGATCACCCGTGCGAGAAGATCGTAACGACAAACAGGAGATCGCTTCGCGGGAAGGACGCCCCGGAGTGCGGGACGGGCGGCCGGCGCGGGCGCTGTATTCTACGGTAGTCGTTACAAGCTGTCACACAGAGCGAAGCGATCGCGGGGCGGTCGCGTTCCGATCTCACGAATGGTATTTTTTTACAATTTAAATGTACGATAGTTTTAGTTTCAATATGAATCCAACAGAAAAACTAATTAAATTAGTTAGACGTCACCCATGTCTATATTATACTAAAGACAGGCATTATAAAAACACTTTAAAGAAGGATATTCTTTGGGAAAAGATAGCCAAGGAAGATCGTGAACAATTTGATCGCTTTTGGTGTCACACCGACTGTGTTCCCGCCGCGGGCTGCGGACGGTAGCCTTGTGTGGCATGGTACGGACCGCTATCGCTTCGCGATTGATCGCTTTCTCGCGGCTCCCGCCTCTGTGTGACCCGCCCTTTAATGTTATTTGTCTTTTCATTTTTTAGTGGCAGTAATAAATTATTGCTTTGCTCATTTTTGTGACGGATGATCGTAAATCTAAAATAATATTTTTAAGATTTGTGACTATATTATTTATTTATTTATTTAAGCTCTAGCAACAATGTACAATGGCGGACTTAATGCCTGAGGCATTCTCTACCAGTCAACCATGGGTGATGTAGAGATAACAGAAGGTAGATGAATTTCCTAAAGGTGCAGATAGTACAAACGATTAGAAAATACCAAACATATATGAATTACATATATGTACATAATAATATACCAACCCACGTAGAGAGAGTCCCACGTAATAGGGGGCGAGCCTATTGACGTCTACCCAGTGCCGGATTAAGGTAACTTGATGCCCTAAGCACTCTTTCCCTGTGGGCCCCCCTATCATTTAAGTGAACTACAAAGAATTAATTAAAAAAACATGTTAATACGTATCGTAGGTAGAATAGGTATGTGTTGTTTCTCCTGCCCTTATCCCATGCTAGGTGGGGTCGGCACAACGTGATTTCACATGTTGTCCTAAGATTCGGCTATATTTTTCCGATCGGCCGCCTACCTGATTTCAACTCACCTCGGGAACATCTTACACAGCCAACATATTATGTGTTCGTCACATTGACCGTGGGTGGGAATAGAACACACGACCTCCGGCGTTGAAGGCAGGGTCACTACCAACTACGCCAATGGGCTCCCCAGAATATTTATACATATATAAGTATATGAAGGACGAAAAAGATACGTAGGTAGAGCAGGAATAATTAATTATTGTTAGAAACCAAAACATTTTTATTTATTTATTAAATGTGATTTGCTTTTTTCAGACATTAAATTCATGGTAAATAGTCGTCTAGCGATTTGAGCATACTTCGATATATAATAAAGACAATGCATCTAATGTTTTTTGACACATTGTTGTTCTTCTTTCATTTTTTATATTTTTACTTACTTATCTCACGCCATTTCCCTTGCGGGGTAGGCAGAGAGAACAGAGTGCCAAGAGGCTTTATTTTTGCATACATCTCTCGCTTCCTTAACATTCATAATTCTCTTCATACACGGTTCGGTCGGTTTCGGAGATTCCTGACTCCACCTTCCTTTAATACATGACCGATTTGGTCTAGGTAGGTGAGTCTCCGTCTCCCCCTGTACCTACATCCTTCCACTTTCGCATTGTATATCTTCATAACCAGTCGCTCGTCCAGCATTCTTTCCACATGTTCGAACCATCGGAGTATTCCCTTTAGCATCTTTACACCAATACTCTCTTTCATACCCACTCGCTCTCTTACGTCATCGTTACGAATGCGGCCAGTCAGCCTCACTCCACAGATTCTTCGCAGAGATCGCAATTCGACCGCATTGATTTTCTCTCATACTCCTAATGCATATCCAACTCTCGCTTCCATATAGTAACGTTGGGAAAAGCACAGCATTGTATATTGCAACCCGTGCCTTCTGGGTGAGGTGGTGGCTGACGGACGAGAAGTTGTCCCAATGCTCTGTTCACTCTATTTTCCGCATTTACTCTTCTCTCTATATCAGTGGTGTACCTTCCATCCCGATTTAATCCACATCCAAGATATACAAATTCATCCACTTGTTTCTAGCACACTATTGCCAACCGATACTTTGACATCTGTTCTGTTTAACGCCGATATTTACATTAAACCAGGACGACGACATTCCAGACACATTATTCATCCAGCCGCACACAAGCTCTGGAGTCCATGCAGTTGGACTGCACCGCTTGCAGCAGTCTACCGTTAATACCATACTCTAACAAAATGCCCCAAAGCTCCTTTCGTACAACTGTGTCAAAGGCTTTTTCCAAATCCACAAAACTGCAGAAAAACCTTCTGACGTATAGCCAGATGCTTCTCCACAATGTTGCGCAGAGAAAACACGTGATCCATGCATCGTCTTCCACACCTGAAACCTCCTTGTGCCTCACATAGAGATTCATCAGACACCCTCCTCATTCTCCTTTCGATAATCTTACCATACACTTTGGCTGCCAAACTGGTCAAGCTTATGGCTCTGTAGTGTGCATAGTCATAACGTGAACCCTTGCGGAATATATATGAAATATATACGGAAGCTGCTACTTTCATATCCCACCATGCGTCCACCTTTCACTTTCTTATGTTTGTTTGAGCATCCACATACTTCTTTCGCCGTATCTACCATACTATCTTTCAATACTCTCCAGCATTCTTCTATGTCCGATTCCGGTTGACTTGCCATTGTCAGCCGTTCACGGACACCCTCTGCATACTTTGCTCTTACATTTTCTTCTTGCAACTTTTCAATCTTTATTCTTTCAAGCCCTCCGAAGTGGACACGCTCTCGCCAATGTCTCCACTTTATAAACAGACCACTAAATCTCGCAATAACAAGATAGTGGTCCGTGTCGACAGTGGGACCCTGTAGGCATTCCATCCAGAATTTTACTTCGGAGCTATTCATAACCATTCATCCAGAATTTTACTTCGGAGGCGACTGTCTACTAATCTAACATACTTATCTGTTCATTCCTTCTCCATGTATACATATGGATATTCTTATGTTGAAAAAATATTTTTGAATTGCTTATTAACTTTCGTGTGTTCGTTCTTTTTTTTCGCTCTTTCTGGTGCCCCTCTAGACGGGATGCCCTAAGCAATTGCTTATATTGCTTATCGGATATTCCAGGACTGCGTCTACCGGGCAGATTTCCAAACTCCGGGCTGCTACTGAGAATTTTTATTTTTAGGAAAAAGCTCAATAACATTGCCCGACCCGGGGATCGAACCCGAGACCTCATGATTAGCAGTCGTATACACTACCGCTACACCACCGAGTGACATAAGAATAGAATATAGAAATGTGAGTGCTCGCATATTTCTGCGCTGACGGATAGGCAAGAGTTTAAGACGAGAATGAAGAGCAGAAATATGGTCATACTTGCGAAGATTAAAAATGAATCGCATGCAGTTATTGAGAAGACGGTCTAGTTTATTAAGGAGATCTGCATTCAGGTCAAAATAACTCACATCGCCATAGTCGATTAAAGGGAGAATTAAGGCTTGCACAAGCGAAGTTTTGGTCTTAATAGGGAGAAAGTTTTCTAATCTATACAAAGTACGTAGAGTTCCAGAAAATTTCTTACTAACACCTGCTACCTGAGTCCTCCAACAAAGCGTGGAGTCAATATGAAGAATCAATAGAGAATCAGAATGCAATCTATTCGTGATACGCTGGCTACCCATGATAATAGCCTGGCTCTTACAAGGATTTACAGCTAAGCCGAACTTGGACGACCACTCACTTATGTGCTCTAGGTCTCTGTTTAAATTACCGTTAACGTAAGGCAGGTCCTCTATGCGTGCCTGGTTGTACAGCTGTAGATCATCAGCATACAGATGATACGAACACTGAAGATTTCGAGATAGGTGATTAATAAATAGAGAAAATAGTAAAGGAGAGAGTATACCGCCTTGCGGAACGCCAGTGCCGAGAACGCACCAATGCGACAAAGTCTCATTGATTCGAACTGACTGCTGGCGCTCCCGAAGATATGATGTGAACCAATCCAGTGCTGTGACTGAGATCTTAATATAGGAGAGGATAGATAAAAGGATGTCGACGGTGTTAAAGGCGTTAGAAAAGTCAATTAGGACAAGCACAGTGACTTTAGTGTCTTCCATGCCAGCCCTAATATCCCAGTAACTTTAAGGAGAGCGGAAACGGTGCTGTGGCCTGGTCTGAAGCCCGATTGATACGGTCTTAAAGATCATTACAGATCACGAAATCAGAGAACTGTTGTATGCGCATGCCTCAAGCACCTTGAAGAGGAAAGGGAGTATACATAAGCTTACGCCATTGGGATGGGAAAAGTCCGGAATCTAGCGAGCAGTTAATAATATGAGTGATAGCTGGGAGAAGGTGATCTAGGATAGTGATGATCATGCGTCGACTGATGTTATCGCTGCCGACTGCATTTGGCACCGGAGAAAAATGAAAGGATTCAATATTGGGCTGAGGCAGCCGAGCCAAATAATTCAAAGTGCGACACTTGGTTTGGTGATCAAAAGTTACTGAAGTGGAGAAATATGTATTTAAATCATCCAAATCAATAGTCACACTAGAACCCAACTGACGCAACCTACCAATACCCAAACTACCTAGAAATCTCCACACTGTGGAAGCAAAAGAACAAGCTATATTTTCAAGAATATGGCGGCGTTTGGCATTACGTATCATTACTAAGTGCCATGATTGTAATTATGTTGAACTTAAAAATGTTTTAAAAAATTTGTCTCAGTTCGTTAGTAAACAGACGTAGCTGTATAAGTATATATTATTATATTCACTCGGACAGTTTTTAGCTTGATTTTGTTCGGGAGACTGTATCTTGGTATTGATAATCGAAGGTATTTACATACGGTGGGTTTTTAGTGGGTGGAGAGACCCACACTACCCCGTTGTCTCCCCGAGCAGTATACTCAAATGATATACCTATATATTTATTTGTAGGTGAAATGTTAGTCAAATGTTAATTTTTGAACTTATATAGCCGCTACAATATTGGTTCCATAGTTTTGCTGCCATAGTACCAAATGCATAGAATGATGTCCCAAACTGATCAACAACTTTTTTTTTATTTTCGATTTTGGGCCCAATGTGAATGATCTCCTTTTATTTAAGCAAAATATAGGCGTAACTCTCAGAATAAGAACTTATTTAGTCGGAGAATAACTGCAATTTCTTTTGTACTCCCATTCTTGTATCCGGATAAAACAGGTAGTACATTTTTAGTCAACAAAATTATAACCATAGTTATCTTTTAAAATTATTACGGTTATCATATAATATATGTCAAACTATTGCTATCTCGACATTGCACACGCTGATACGCTATCTAAAATATCCTCTGTCTACGAGAAAAAATTACTGTACCTATACTACTACAAGCCTTTGCCCGCGGCTCCACCGCAGCCAAAAGCTGGTTTTTAGGTAATATCTCATTCTCAGGTTCCCGATATAGTAGCGGGATATAATATATACCAGTTGTTAAGTCTAATCAAGAGCTATCAAACAAAAAAAGTTGCATCAAAATCCGTACAGTAGTTTTAGCGTGATGTGCGAACAAACAAACAGATAAACACACAAACAGTCTAAAAAAAATCGCTTTGTGTTTAGGGTCGCCTATAAGTATAGCCAAAGACATTTTTTCCCAAATATCTTAAATGTACAGACATCGCTCTGTTACAGCTTTATAATAGGATAGATTTATGTATTATACGAGTATACGAGCCCCGATGCAAAATAGTTCGTCTAGTGTGAAATTTTCTCTGTGAGATTTTTTCTAACTTCATTATTTTTGTATATCTATATAAAATATTAAGCTGTTCTACTATCACATGTCGCGTTACTTATGCCATTTTTTAATTATGAAACAATAAACTATTTTAGATTTTTAAATTTATACATATCCTGTTTTAAATTCGAAGAAGTTATAAGCAAAATAGTTCGTCTAATTGTTAATCGATGCAAAAGAGTTCGTCTATTGGTGAGTTAAATAAGATTATTCCTTCTTTGTACAATTATGTTGCATAATTTAAATTTGTAAAAGTAATTATGTGTCATTTGTCAAGTGAGATAGTATAAATTCTGAAAATTTCAGTTTTAATCATTCGTTTTCAAATAACAATGGGTCGTGGCAAACCTGTGTATGAAGAGCTTCGAAAGCGAATATTTTGTGGTGTCGATGCTGGCAAATCAAGTTACCAAATATCTAAAGACTTGATACTTGCCAGGCCAATACAATCTATCATTCAGCACTATAAAAAGAATAGAACGACTTCTTGTTTGAAGAAAACTGGTCGACCACGCATCACAAGTGCAGTAGAAAACAGAATCCTGAAGAAAATTATTAAAAATAATCGTCGTGCTCGAGCTGGAGAACTCACGGCAATGGAAGGACATGATTTACAAAGACGTCTCAGTTGATACTTGCAAAAGAGTCCTAAAAAGAATGGGTTACGGATTTTATACGGAGAAACCACTGTTGACTGCTGTACAAAAGAAAAAGAGGTTGAAGTTTGCTCGTGATCATTTAAATTGGACTTCCGATCAGTGGCGTAGTATCATTTGGAGTGACGAGTCCAAATTTGAAGTGACAGTCGGCGATAAAAGGAAAAAAGTGATTCGGAACAAAAATGAGGCATTTCATACTGATTGTCTCAAACGCAAAGTGAAGTTTCAGGCGTCTCTTATGATATGGGGCTGCATGTCTGCACAAGGTATTGATGGTATGCAGTTTGTGGATGGTTCTATCAATGCTGCAAGGTATCAAAACCTTTTGGAAGAGAATTTACTGCCCTCTATTCCGTCACTTAAGCATCAAGATTCCTTCATTTTTCAACAGGATGGTGCTTCCTGCCTTACTGCAAGGACAACAAAGACTTGGCTACTGGCGAAAAGCATCCCTACAATCGAATGGCCATCTAACAGACCGGACTTGTCGCCGATCGAAACCCTATAGTGGTGGAAAATGAAAAAAGTTCTCCGTAAAAATCCATCAAGATCGAAGAGTGACTTAAAGGCTAAACTATTGGCTGTCTGGGAGTCAATTACGCCTGAGGAGTGTGCAGCGTTGGTTGCAACCATGCCTCTTCGCATTAAAGCTGTCATTGAGAGCAAAGGCGACACAACTACGTGGTAGACGAACTATTTTGCGTGAGTGACAAGGGTAGACGAATACTTTTGCGTTATGTTTTTTAGAATATTTTTTTAAATTTTTATTTTATGTAAAGTCATGAAAGAATTTCAGTTATGTTAAAATAAACTTTAAAATGTTCCTCAAATTGTGGTTTACTTTTTATTAAACGTTCAGATTAATTATTTTGCCGATATTTACTTTCTATATTTTACGCTTTACACTACTTTCCATACTAGACGAACTATTTTGCATCGGGGCTCGTATACGTGTCTGAACACTAAATATTTATTTAGATTTTTTGCCTATTGCTCTGTGTGCTTGTTCACGCGTCACGCAAACTACTGAACGGATTTGAATGTAACTTTTTTGTTTGACAGTTCTTAATAATGGTATAGGATTTATCTCGCTACTACATGGGAAATCAGTAATAGGTTTTGACTGTGGAAGAGCCCCAGGCAAAGGCTAGTCTTCTTCTAAAATTCTATCAACTTCATGTGACTAAATTCGTCACGTCCTCCTGAATACAGTTTTGCCTATTCTCTTCTTTTTTTGCATTTTACATGATGACTGTAACGTTGCTTTTTTTTCTTTTTGTTAGGGCGGGAAAAAAATTTCCCAACCGCTCACCCCGTCGTTCGGGGCAACGAACAGGGTAGTGTGGGGCCTTCACCCACTAAAGAAACCCGTCGTGTGCCGTCTCTCCGCCTTTCTTGGCGGGCCACTGGAACTATGTCACATTCCTTCGGTGGTGACGTTGCTAGCCTGCTGCTACCATCATAATTTCGCGTCCAACGACATGATGACTACGTTTTATAGTATGTATATGACTGCGCCTGCACCGTCGCCTTAGCAAAAATGTTGTAAAATGTAAACAGCACATGCTCCGATGACATGAACGAGCGCTTCATTCAATTCTCTCTTTCTCTCGCTCTCCCCACTACGTGAGTTTACTTATATGATGTATACATATACTTATAGTTGGAGCGATCGATGGTAAGGTTCCTCACCATAGAGTAATATAATGAAGACTCCTCGCGCTCAGATCAGGAGCACACACAGCTACGACAAATAATTATTCACGGTTTCGTCCCCGCCGCCGGGGCGAAAGACGCGGGAAATCCCACTTTAATAATAATAATAATATTTATTTATTTTCTCCCACATAAATATGAACTTAAACAAAAATTTACAATATAATATATGGGAGACAGGAGCCCATACTAAGTATAAACCTGTGCTACGGGTCTCGTGACCGAGGTTCGCACCCCACTGGGGGTGCCCTCGGGTGCGTTACTTAAATGTTAGGTTGAGAGCACTCTACGCTCACCACTTGTCCGGGTAAGGTTGTCATAGCTATCTGAGGCTAACAACCTACGTCATCAAAAAAAAACCTGCTAAGTCATTCTTGGCGAGTCTATGTTCTTTGATCTTGGCTCTGGCATGGCACATGTTATACTCCGCTACTGGATTATCCATACACGCATTACTCTTTGTAAATAACATATCCAAAATTCTCATTCTTTCAAAAGAATTAATAATATCTCAACATTATTTTTTTCTTATGTACGTCATATAATTTTAACCTTTGAGATTCTAGGAAGAAATCCTATAAGATTCTAGGAAGAAAACGAATTTTAACAGTATCCTCCTCTCGGAAAATGTATTGGTACCACCCGACATCGCTCATTGGTTAAATCAAATAGCGCACGCTTCCCCGGCTTCCTGTTCACACTTCCGTCCCATTTCACGAAATCACTCCCACAGATTGTGCATGAAAGCCAGAGGAAAGACGTTACACAAGAAAATAACAATTTATGTGAAGATTTGATAGTAATAATACTGGTACACAATAGCTGCGCCATCCACCGAGTCCAATTGCGGATCTATAACTCATCCACTTGTTAAATAAATTAAAACCTTTAGTAAATGAGCGAATAGTTGCTGGACAATCTCTGGAAAGCCACCGGATATTTCTCAAAACTAGTGAATAATCTCCGTCTCGGGTGCAAAGCCCCATTGTGGAACAACGCAACGCGATGAATGTCGCGCGACACTCCCCGTGTGGCCGCTAGGGCAATAATCACGGCCAGCAGCCCGACGAGCAGCGCGAGGAGCAGTACGTGATGCACAGTGTGGCTGCGTACTACATACCTATATGAAAAATATACGATAATGCATTGTCAACTTATTGCCTTTTATTATTTCAAAACCTGAATAAATACTCGTATAAATAAGAATTTTGTGGTGATACTCAACTTGGCATTTCCCATAAGCTTTAGTTTTCTAAATTCCGAAACATCGACAAGTTCGCCGTTTTTACAGTTTGTTTTGTGGACTGTGATTGAAACTTCCCACACACATTTACACCTGACTTTTAATCAAGAGCCGCAGGTTCAAATCCTAGCTAGCTGCTAGTGGTTATCATTTTATATTTCACATTTCCGAATTTTGTATTTAAGATAATTTGTATGATACCTAAACTAATCAGATCTCAAAATATAAACATTTTTCGTAACAATTTCGTAAGAAATCAAGAATATTTCTGCGTTTTCAACAATCATGTTAAAAGAAGCGAAGATTTCAAAATTTTATGTCACTTATGGTTACCCTTATAGAAAAAAAGACGATCTCTTGATTTAAGAAATCTAAAAAAGTGGTCGTTCCATAACATAGCGAAAGAAGCTTCTTTTTACATTGAGCAGTTTTTACAACTTGTACTTGTTGTATTACATCAGCATTTTAAAATGATTTCATTCTTTTTTTTTCTTAAATAGCTTATTTCAAACCACATTAAACTAAGTTAAAATTAGTTGCCATAGTAATAGGTACAGAATAATACTTATTATTCTCAGGTACTTACCTATTTAAAAGTGAATATGCTTGAAGACGTTGGGCTTCTATGGCACAATAACTATACTTATATGTAAAATGGAGAGGTTCAGAAGATGAATGAGCAAGTGGTTATGATCAAATAAGTGATGATATCAGATCACCGCGTTAGAAATGGGGTCGGCTGAAGCGTGGGATTGGGTCGGGGTCTTCAGGTCTATCATGGTTATCTTATTACCCATTACTTGTGATATTATTAATTTTTTGCGGTAGGTAGTACCTTTATAATTTTGGTTGTAACGAGAGACGGACATTTATTTTCCATACGCGAAATGAAATGGTGAGTAGCTGTATTCTTGTATTTTTGAGTCTAGAGCTGCGTATACCGCTTACCCTTAAGTGAGCCAGGGTTAGTCTTTACCTAAAGCAATAAAAAAATCCAAACTTACAAACATTATCCTAACTATTATAAAACTGTAACAGAGTTGTGTCTGTACATTTAAGATATTTGAGAAATAAATACTGTACCTATTATGCCATATAGGCGTGTCCAAAACAATTTTAATTAGATTTTTGCGAGAAAAGGCTATCTCTTTATAATAATAGGGGTTAAAGTATGAAATTGCCGTTTTATTGTAATAGGTACTTTGAATTGACATAGAACCTACATGATTTGAGATTTTTGGGAGAAAACTTTTTTCAAATGGAGGTACCATTTGAGGTTCTTCTTTTAAAAAATGTGCAATATTCGATTATCGACTTTCAGTTGTTTTTTTTTTATTCAGCTTAGACAAGAAAGATGGATACTTCGAAAATTCGAGTGGTTTTTGAATACGAGTTCTGACGCGGAACTAACGCCGCAGAAACAGCTCGCAATATCAATGTTGCGTTTGGAGAGGGGACTGCTAATGAACGCACCGTGCGATTTTGGTTTAAACGCTTTCGTGATGGAAATTTTGATTTGAAGAACGAATCACGTGGAAGACCGCCCACACATGTGAATAACAATGAATTGACAGATATGGTGGAAGCCGATCCGAGCCAAACTACCCAGGAATTAGCGGCATGGTTTAACGTTACCTTACCTTACCTTTTATTGACTCATTTGCGTCAAATCAATAAAATAAAAAAATATGAAAAATTTGTGCCTCATGATTTGACTGATCTACAGAAAGAAACGCGTGTTGAAACTTGTGTTGCCTATTTGAATCAATACAGAAATGAAGGAATATTGGATCGAATTATGACATGTGATGAAAAGTGGATTCTTTACGTCAACCGTAAGCGAAAAATGCAATGGCTGACCCCAGGTCAAACGCCGTAACAATGTCCTAAAGCAAAGCTTACCAATAAAAAGGTGGTAACTGGTGGTAACTGTTTGGTAGTCTCAGCATAGTGATTCACTATAGCTTTCTCCGATCTGGTCAAACAATAACGGCAGATGTCCACTGTGCCGAACTCTGAACAATGATAGCAAAACTTGCACTGAAACAGCTCCGACTCATGAATCGATCTTCACCATTATTGCTCTATGATAACGCGAGACCTCATACAGCACGAGAAACCGTTTTAACTCTACAGGAACTGCAATTAGAAACCATTCGCCACCCTCCGTATTCGCCAGACCTTGCTCCAACGGACTACCATTTTTTTCGTGATTTGGACAATTTTCTACGCGATAAAAAGTTTACTTCCCAGGAGGCAGTACAAAATGCTTTCACACAGTTTGTAGAATCTAGATCACCAGAGTTATATCGCAAAGGCATAAATTACCTTCCTATTAGATGGCAGCAATGTATATATAGATAATAATGGTAGATATTATGATTAAATAAATATGTTAAATTAAAAAAAAACTAATTTCAATTTTTCAGTACATATCGGCAATTTCATACTTTAACCCCTAATATACTTAAGTAGATAGGTACGAGAAAACACATAAAAAATACGAATAAGTATCTGTACGTGTTGCGTACACAACTGACAATCCTGAAAAATGGTACGAATATCAAGAAATTGCATTTTAGGCATCACGTCGAGCTCCACTTTGCTCGCTACTATTAGGTACTCGGAGGAGAATTCTAATTTTTAAATACCTTTGATAAACAGTACAGTGACAGTTTACATAACGATGTTGATAAAGAATTTAAATCTTGTCGTAACCATAGTAATTTAATATAATATAGATGTAGGTACTTACTAACTTTTATTCAAACCACTGAAACCACTGTTTGTTTGTTAGTTTCATTACTTATACCTGCTGTATGTAGGTATTATACCGGCTAGTTAGCGACAAACTATGCGGTGATGTAACTTTTAGACTCGAGTTTAAAGTCCGTCATACACGTACCTATAATACCTATATATTAATATAAGTAAATAAATAAAAACTGAATGCCATGAGTGTAGATGAAGAAACAGGCTAGTGTGGGGCCTTCACCCACGAAATAAACCCGCAATGTGCCGTCTCTGGCCTGTATTGGCCTGTATTGGCAGACCACTTGAACTGTGTAACATTACTACAGTGGTAGGTAGTTAGTTAATGGTGCTTAAATGTTTATTACAATAATATTATATTAAATGCATATGAGTTAACATTAATATGATTAACATTGGCGACATCAACATAACTATCTTATCTAAGTACTTTATCCGTTCCTGTTTATCTAGTCCACCATGCTCGCCAATATTCAAGTACCTACACAGGTATTCACAATAACGAGTTAGCGTATTTCACACCCTACTCTCGCTAATGAAAACTTCAGGTTCTATTACGACATTCTGCCCGCTTGAAGGAAGTCATTCTAACAAATAGGTACCTACGCATAAAATGCGAACATTATTATTAGTTATTATCATTAGATAGGTACCTCAGACTTCAGAGACTCAGAGTTAGAGGATTTTATAGAGATTTCAGAGTCTGGGATACCTGAATATATACAGTATCGATACCAGCGACAAAAGGTTCCACATCAATGGGCTCCATCGATGTCAAATCTTTCCACTATCGATGATAGGTATTATAGTTTCAAGTATTTATCACGTTTCCGTAAGCTCCTACAGGTGGAGAAGAAAACTCTAACCATTTTTTAATGCCGGTATTAATTTAAAACTGCAAATAATATAAGTATTTGCAGTATTATACCCTATTTACTTTGGCTTGACACATAATGTAAATTAATTAACTAATAGTTCTCATACTTTTATTTCATTGATTTTTTTATGTGATGTAAATTAGCTTCTGCATAATGGGATACCCATTTATTTGTGTAATAGTAGTGACTGACTATACTGTTTATGTAATGGCTTGACCCAAAACCTGACTACATGATTAAAATAGTTTATGCATATAAGGTTCAACAGTTTTAAACCTAGATACTTAATGGTAAAAACAAACTTTCGTTAGAAAATAGCTATTAATGGAGATATTAGACTAACCCACTATGTTCTTAATTATATAAAACCAAGATCACTCTTATAAAATTATTTACTCGGAGGATTCCGAGGAACTGCCTCCAACTTTAATAATCAGAGTCACTAATGTTTTAACTCACGAACACGTCAATATAACAATAACTACCAAATAACTAAAAACGTAACAAAACAACAACAAAAGTTACAACGAAATAACAAGAATTCAACGACATGTTAAAATGCGCTCAAAGTTTGAGAACGGTTGATGCATCGGTCGCCATACATTTTTCGGAACGTTAGACTTTTGTGTGCGTGCTGCCGGCGTTCATCGATTTATAAGACGTTATCACGTCAAAAAAAATATTGAGAAAATTACAATATTTTTTATTGATTAAATTTCAAGTGCCGACCTCTGTATAACATAGATCTACACATACAATAATATACTATTTTAATAATAGGTTATATTTATGTATATTAACTATGCTATCTATCTACCTCATTTATACTTTTTGAATGCAAATATGCTTATTGGAGTTGGGTCATCCTTCTTTCACGCAATTACAAACCAATTTGATTGATGTGGTTTTTGTATCTTATTTATAATGATTAGGTCCAAAAATTACATTTCCTGGCATTACCTACACATTAATTTAAATCGTCTATGAAGGCACTGCGATCAGTGTATTTTTAAACTACGAGGATGGCCGACAAGTAGGTATCAGAGGTTATAAGATCGTTTTAAAACAAACTAGTTATTTTTTGTTCTAGAGTTCTGATAATATTTAATTACTTACCTCTATGTCCTTCGAGTATTAACAACATCCACTGCGATCGCCAACCCGCCTGCCAAGCGTGGCGATTACGGTACTATCCCCCATTCTTTGGGAGGCCTATGTCCAGCAGTGGACGTTAAAAGGGTGATGGATGGATGTAACGAAAAAGTAGTAGCAGGAGTATTAAAGAAGTACTTAAGCCATTGAAGGAATATCACATATATGTAGTTCCAGTGGTCTGCCAGTAGGTACAGGCACAGCGATGGCACACGGCGGGCTTATTTATTGGTTGAGGGCCCCACACTACTCTGTTCCTTGCCCCGACCGACGGGGTGTACGGCAGGGTGAAATAAAAACATAACATCACAAGTATGTAAAAGTACATGCATTACCATTAAAAATCCGTCCTAAACGCTATAATAAATTCACCCACCGGATGAGACCAATTTCTTTTTAACATTTTCGTAATGTTATTGCGGACGTATACACCCTCTATATTAAATTAGGTATTTGCAATGCGAATTCTGGCAATAAAATATATATATTTCAACAAACTTGGAACGATTTTTTTTAGACTACGAGGCTAAGGCCCTCCTTATGGAACCGTAGCCTATAAAGGCTAGCAACACCAGAGGCATCACTCGCGCATTCGCTATCTCCAAGAAAAGGGATAGGAGAGCTTGGGAGGATATTAAGGAGAGGATAGGAAGAATAAGGGGAGGATAAGGATGTGGTTTGGGCCTTCAGCGCTCTCATTCGTCATACGAAACACAACGGTAGGAATACCTATAGTTTCTATGTTGTTATGTTATGTATGTACTTGTATAATGCAGGAGAAGCGCGTGACTTGAGTGAAAAATATAAACCTGCCACCTGTATCCTTTAATTTTAGACTCCGCCCCTGTCCGAAATTATTAGATTTTTTTTAAATCGGTTAATTTTTTATTTCGTTTTCAGTTACGGCTAACGGAGCTCCCTAACATCCATGTAGTATTACAGAAGTGATGGCGTAGCAATAAAACCAAGAACGAGAACGACGGTGGTTTTGGGTTCGATCCCCTGTTAGTAAGATATCCGGTCGCAAATTACTGCAGACGTAAGTAATTTGAAAAAATATGAAGTTCACTTGAAACTCTGATTGACAGGTGTGATGAGGTGTGCCGATATATTATTGCTTGTTTTGTTTTAGAAGCTATAGTTTCCGAAGAGGCACCGACTTGATCTGGTTTTAACAAAAACACAAACGAGGTGTCTTGTTTGCAACCAAATCCACAGCAGTGCGGATTTTATTCGAGTTTAGGTACTTTCCTAGGGTCATTGTGCCGACCGCTGAAGTAATGCAACATAGTACCAGTGGCCCGCCAACACAGGCGGAGAGACAGCACACGACGGTTTACTTTAGTGGGTGAAGGGTCCACACTAGTCTGTTCGTTGCCCCGAACGATGGGGTGTGCAGTTAGATACATTATTACCCACCTAAACAAAAGAAAAGGAACTTACTGTCTTTCATTGGTATTACATGAATCAATCATCAGTATCAAAGAAATGGGGATGACACTTAGTCAAATTACTTACCTACATATTAGAGGTTAGATAAGTATGTACACATGTCCGGTCATGTCCCTGTTGGCTTGACGTAACGATAAACATCATTGTTTCTATTAGGAATGTACTAGAAGTACCTATAGATATTTAACTGTTATGAATATTTATTTAAAACATTTATATTGTATTAGACCTATGCTAATTTATATAACCTCGCTAGAGGTTTGAATATTTTTAAGCGATGTAAAGTTTATTTGGGTATGCGTTTTATTTGGATTAAACATTGACTTATCACCACAATAGATATTATATAACGAAACAGATTAGCTAGAGAATTACATAACGTTATAACCTTTAATCTAGATTTTTCGTTATACCTTAGTTTCCTGATAGATAAATTAGCTAGCGAGATAAATTACACATATCTATCGGTTTATAAGTTTAATGAAAAGCTATCGAACAAACACAATAGGTACATAAAAATAATTTAGCCGCTTATGGGTTATTTGCGACCAAACATAAGTAAAAATTAAAAAAATATATATTTTCGGTTTCTTTAAATCCTGGCATTTTTAACTTAAGCTAAGAAATGAGTTTTATTGTGCCGAGCCATTGTGTGTTTGTGGAGTTGTCTGTCGCGAAGAAGAGAAAGAGAGAAAGTAATGCATAGATAATATAATAGAATAAATGCAAATACAAGGAACTGACTTAAAAAAAAATTGATGTCGTGGGACGTCTAGCAGATGTGAAAACATCGAATTTACTTTGTAGAAATAAAATGATCATAACTTGACTAAGTACTCCTCAAGACGAATCAAACGGGTATTAACTCTATAGGGTTGCGTAGTTTCATTACAGAGTTACTGTGGCCACCTTCCAGCTCCATCATCAGACCCTGGATAACATGTATGACTGAAGTTCTAATCAGGAAATTTCAAACGAGCCCAAACTCGATAGAGTTGCGCCATTTAATTACAGAGTTTCGCATGGCCATCTTCCAGCTCCATCGTCAAACCCTAGATATCATCTAAAGACAAAGTACTCATCAAGACGAATCAAACATGTCCAAACTCAACGTTGTTGCGTCATTTCATTATAGAGTAACTGTGGCCACCTTTCAGCTTCATCATCATCAGTCCCTGGATACCATCTAGACACAAAGTACTCGGCAAGACGAATCATACGAGCCCAAACTCGATGGGGTTGCGCCGTTTCATTAAAGAGTTCTTATGTCCACCTTCCAGCTCCATCATCAGATCAGCTCCATGTTATCATAATGTTGCATTGTCACGTGATATACACATGCGTGTAAAATATCAGCTCAATCGGAGACCGGGAAGTGTGTCAAATTTAACTTGCAAGATTTGAACGGGACAAGTACAATAAAAGCGTCGCCGCGCTAACAGCCGATTTTACCCTCCCTCCGCATTAGATGTTTCACATAAAAAAAAACATAAACTAATGTACCACTAACTCAATAAATTTACTGCGAAGAACAAACTGTGGCATCCTAATTGTTATAAATATGTAACCATTAACCTGTAATAGAACTGTGAATATTTGAGAAAAATGTACGACTGTATATATTTAATTAGGCTTTATAGGAGGCGTGTCTGAATACAATAGTACATTGTTACCCTAGGGATGAAAGCAACCAATAGTAAACAGTTCTATTTTCTGTACAGCCAGTCAATTACAGCGCGATGTAAAATTGAAATAACTTAAAGTTAAGTACCTATTTATTAAAGAATTTGTTTTTTATATGACTTTATGTTAATATAGTTGCAACTATATCTTTAAAATAACGAAGTTTTTTTTTTTTTCAATGATTAAAATGAAAAATAATGGCTGAATAACTGATAGGTCACAGAAAAAAAAACAAAATCGGCGGGAAAACGGCGATTCCTAATTCAATTTTTTAAAGTCTCCCATTTTTTCTTTAGCTAATTCATGATTTTTATTTTTAGTTTCCTCGTATTCGTAATGAAAAGCACAGTGTTTACCTCGGGATAAAGACTTATTTAGTCCCGAGACGGGGTTTGATGCAAGTTATCTGATAGTTATTGATTAGACTAAAAAACTGGTAAACGATTTATCTCGCTGCTACATCAGGAACCAGAGATATAACCTAAAAACTAGCGTTTGGCTGCGGGCTACGATGGAGCTGCGGGCAAAGGCTGTTATAAATATAAATGTAAGATACACAGGTAATAATTTATCAGATTCACTAATAGCTAAATAGGTCCTATAGGTACCTGTACCTAACAACTGATAGATTGAGATTCTAGACTTATAATTCAGCTTGTATTCAGCATCCTGGAATTTAAACTATTATGGCACAAACTTGAGTACATAATACATACTACTTTCAGTTAAACACAAAGTGAAAAATGTGAAATCGAAAATAACAGTCAGGAGCAGGATTTGAACTTGCATCTTCTGGATACCGTCCAGATGCTTTACCAATTCAGCCATCCTGACAATTGCTCCTGACTGCTAATTTCGATAACACATCATACTTAACGTCTTTGGGTGACGCCTGCGCCATCTGTCAGAAGTATTTTCATACATTATACCGACCAGGTAAACTTAATTTTACAATTAAGATTTTACCTAATAATGACGCAAACCCTTTAAATATTTAGATATTTTTATATATATTTTTAGCATTTGACATGCTTAGCACTATACATTAAACACAAAGTGAAAAATGTGAAATCGAAAATAACAGTCAGGAGCAGGATTTGAACTTGCATCTTCTGGATACCGTCCAGATGCTAAAGTATGATGTGTTATCGAAATTAGCAGTCAGGAGCTATTGTCAGGATGGCTGAATTGGTAAAGCATCTGGACGGTATCCAGAAGATGCAAGTTCAAATCCTGCTCCTGACTGTTATTTTCGATTTCACATTTTTCACTTTGTGTTTAATGTATAGTGCTAAGCATGTCAAATGCTAAAAATATATATAAAAATATCTAAACTACTTTCAGTTGTTGTAAATCTTATGTATTGATCAAGCCCGAATGAATATAACGAAATTTTATATTAGAGGAGTTTAGATAGGTACGACTCTTGTTTAATTTTCTCAATAATGTTTAGTTAGTTTGTAGAAGGTTCATGAAGGCTTGAGGAAAGTATGATGTAAAATTAGCAAATTATCAATGCGATAGATAGCTACTCATTAAGTTCACAGCTCGAGCAATAATAATTAACCTGTTAACCGCTACAAAATATTGCGATAACAGTGTCAGTGAGGTCATAGGATCGCACCGAAGGAAAAAAAATTATAAGACATATTTAATTATTGATTAAACAGATATTTTATGACAATGTGTTGCTTTTAGATTACATAATATATTTTTATCACAACCTATTAATACTATACATATAATACTACTAATAAAATACATATAATATACTTTTATTTGTGCCAATCTACCTGGCATGCCTCAATAAAGGTTACGATACACTAGACCTGTGGTCCCTTTTTTTTTTGTTAAAGTTGTAAAAGTTTACCTAACCGCATACCCCGTCGTTTGGGGCAACGAACAGGTTAGTGTGGAGCCCTCACCCACTAAATAAACCCGCCGTGTGCCGTCTCTCCGCCTGTATTGGCAGACCACTGAAACTGTGTTGCGTTTAAGTACGTCAGTGGAGACCAGGACCCCGATTCTCGTTTTGTAGAGATAATGTCTAATTAGAGATAATCTCTAATTTTAAAATCTCTACGGAAAATGTCGCCAAAATGTCTACAGTATCATAAAATTGTATTCTCGGTCACAATAGAGATTCTTGTCTTCGACTTTTCTATAGACATATAAAAATGACGTTCCGTTTTCTCGATTATTTTATAAAAGCATCGATTGTGTTGGGAAAAATATCGATTAAGCGATAAAAATGTTTTAAAATATGTTTTAGGTGTTTATATATACATATACCACCAAAGGAATGTAACATAAATCCAGTGGCACACGGCGGGTTTCTTTAGTGGGTGAGGGCCCCACACTACCCTGTTCGTTGCCCCGAACGACGGGGTGTGGGGTTAGGAACATTTTTTCCCGCCTTAAAAAAAAAAAAAGAAGGTTTTTATATATGTAGCGTCAATTTAATATTATAATTCTATTCATTACTGCACAGTTAAAAGATCTCCTAGTGCAATATTAATATAATTATGTATTATAGTATAACAAAAAATTGTAGAAAGACTACTTGCATTATACGAAATGTTTTACCAAATCAAAACAAAAGTTAAAATCCTACAATATAGTATTATATTTATCAGTGTCGTTTGTTTGTTAATTTGTGTTTCTAAGTATAGAATAACTAAAAAATGCAGGGTCATGTCCTATACCACCGAAGGAATGTAACATAGTTCCAGTGGCCCACCAATAAAGGCGGAGAGACGGCACACGGCGGGTTTCTTTAGTGGGTGCAGGCCCCACACTACCCTTGGTCGTTGCCCCGAACGGCGGGGTGTGCGGTTAGGAACATTTTCTCCCGGCTTAACAAAAATATGTCCTATGGCATAAGACTGGTTCCACTATGTCTATTAGTTCATCCATCAGTTCCTTCGATAGGCGAAAGTTTTTTTGGAACGCTGCATCACTTAACTCCATAGCGTTATAACGCCACAGGCCTTGCCGACGTGGAATACCCAGTGCCGCATCTTCTGTAGCCTCCACCAGATTATTAATAAATGCGATAATTAGCTAATCACCCATTTTCTTGACTTCCACTTGATATCAAGGATTGGGTTGGAACAAAATTTAAGTTTACAAGACGTTTCACAACCACAAGTCCACAACTATTCACAACAAAAACAAAGTGACGTTGGAATTATCATTCGACTTTGCATTCGACACATGATGTCGATTGCTATAGACTACTCGTTGCATGTCGTGCGCTGAGTGGTAGACATATCTCTAACGTGACATTCCGAGAATACGAAAATTGGTTTTTACTCGACATTCGCCATTTTTTTCGACATATGTCGAGTTCGAAATAAAAGTCTAATGCACGAGAATCGGGGTCCAGGTCCCTAGTAAAAAAGTATAAGTATTTTTAAAGACTGTTTAGTAATGAATACTACCAACTATGAATAATGAATAAATATAAATAAATAAATATTCACGGACATTTTCACACAACGTTCTCTGGTCCCAAACTAAGCTTAATGCTTGTGCTATGGGTACCAGATTACGGATATAATACATATATTACTTTTTTTTTGTAAATACATACATGTCATAGATAAAAATCACCCAGACGCAGTACAAATACCTGTGTTCATCACACAAATAATTGTCCTGAGTGGGAATCGAACCCACGACCTCGTACACGGAAGTCGGTTACATTACCGACTACCACGAGGCCCGTCAACCCGTAACGTGTGTTACACAATTAAAAAGTGTGTGGTTTTTATCCATTTTATAAGCCGGTTCTATCGAACGTAGACGGCCTTGTACTATATAGATGCACGGTCAAAAGTTACCAGTGCAACGGTTGATACCTAGAGTGGTCGCCTACACATGCGATTCCATACATTATTCTAACTATTATAAAGCTCTAAGAGTTCTGTCTGTATATTTAATATATTTGAGAAAAAACTACTGTATCCTAACTATTATAAACTTGTAACAGAGCTGTGTCTGTACATTTAAGATATTTGAGAAAAAATGATTGTAAAGGCGTGTATAAGCCCAAAACAATGTTCGTTTATCGCGCATCACGCAAAAAAACTACCAAACGGACTTATTGCAACACTTTTATTTGATAGCTCTTGATTATACTGATATTCATTTTATCCCTCTACAATATTGAGACTAATATAACCTAAAAAATAGTTTTTAGTTGCGGCGGAGCCGCGGGTAAGGGCTAGTTAGTCTATATAGGCGTGTCTGAACACTACACAATTTGTGTGTTCGTGCATCACGCAAAATTTACTGAACGGATTTTAATGTATCTTTTTTTTATTTTAGATCTTATTAGATTAGGTAGGTACATTTAAAAACTGGTATACGATTTATCTCGCAACTACATCGGAAAACAGAGATATAACCTATAAAAACTAGCTCTTGGCTGCGGCGGAGCCGCGTGGAAAGCTAGGAAATAATAATAACTGTTAAACGAATAACCGATATTATTGATGAGGTTGCTTTTAAACATTTTGGTCTATATTTTTAGCACTTGACATGCTCAGCTACTTTTAGAGTACAAATTATTATTTGTGAATGAGGAAAAAGAGAACTTTAGTACGAGCGGGAATCGAACCTGCGTCCCTTCCTATCCGGGGAAGTGCTAATTTCCTCATCACATTTGTCTTAACACCTTGGGTATGACCGCAAGGTAGTACGATAGCTCAGTGGATTAAAAAAAGGAAAAAAGTTTTAAGCCTAATGTCCTTTGCTGGGCTCCAAACTATATGTATGCAAAATTTCATGATGATCGCTTGTGAAGTTACAGCGTGAGAGCATAACAAATAAAATAACTTTTTGCATTTATAATATTAGTAGGGATATGTGTTTTATATTATATATGGTATATAGATACAAGACTAATATAGATCTTCCTAATTTTTTTACTTACCTATTTATTTCAATTTTGTTCGATGGGACCTTAGAATTTGTAATCGTAAATATTTAGGTGGGAAAACCTAAACCTGGCATTAGGTGTTTACCACAAGAGTAAGAACTTGTTTTCTACAGCTATTAGATTCAGCGTCAATAACAATCGTAAATTTTTATTTGTCGAGTGGAGTTCACATGACCTAACTAAACGTGTTAGACCGGTTTATAGTAAATGAGGGCTTGACTCTGAGGCTGGCTTTAATAAACAGAATGAAATCATTTAGAATTATCATAACACCTTAATTGGGCAAAGTATTGCAACTTCTTATTTATATTTTTGTTTCTAGCCTTTCTCTGTACATAACTAATTGATTTTTAAATACAGCTATTATGAAATGAACACTGATGTTTGCTGTATTTTTGAAAATAATTGTTACTCATACCGCTTCTCCTTTATTTTGTTGTGTTAATGCACTAATCATATGTGTATAAATGTAACATAATGCAATTATTTAGATATTTTTATATATATTTTTAGCATTTGACATGCTTAGCAACATACATTAAACACAAAGTGAAAAATGTGAAATCGAAAATAACAGTCACGAGCAGCAAGGGAGCAAGGGTCACGATGGCTGAATTGGCAAAGCATCTGGACGGTATCCAGGAGATGCAGGTTCGAATCCTGCTCGAGACTGTTATTTTCGATTTCACATTTTTCACTTTGTGTTTAATAATGCAATTACTTGTTAAATATAAAATTACAAATGAAATCTATCTAATTTAAAAGAAGCTACGGACATCAATGAACACAGTGTTATAGTATCTACCTATTAATTATGTTTTTAAACATTTTGATCTGTATTTTAGCACTTGACATGCATCAGGTACTCTAAGTACAAATTATATTTTGTGAATAAGGAAAAAGAGTATTTTAGTACGAGCGGGAATCGAACCTGCGTCAAAATTAAGCTTACTGTATTGGATTAATGCATGTAAATGCATTCCGATAGATGGCGTTGGTCGTTAAGATAAATGTGATGAAAAGATTGGGTATTTCTAAAAAATATTACGGTAGCTCAGTGGATTGGAGCACTTCCCCGGATAGGAAGGGACGCAGGTTCTATTCCCGCATACTCTTTTTCCTTATTCACAAATTATAATTTGTACTTTAATTATGTTTTTATGTCTTTTTATTCATATTAAGTTTTATCAGTTCTTCTTGCTTACAATTCCTTCTCTCATATTATTTCAATCCGTAGGTACTACGTCACGACTAAAATAGTGCGTTGTCAACTTAATTTTGTTTAAAATACACTAGAAAAAAAGACACTGGTCAAATTAAAGTAATGAGAAAGTGACAAACAAACTTTTTACTTACCTTATTTACAACTTCCTCTAAAGCCGCTAAAATTAATCAGTCTTTTATTATTCGTATCGAATGGACGGAAGTGAATAAAACTATGACTGGATATTGATAGATCGATGAACCTTGTATAATGGTAAAATATATAAAAACGAATAAAATATGGCCTTATATTACAAGATTTGGATTTTTTGTCAATTACTTGTGCCTTGGCCATTACCGGCGTGTTACTAAACCTAGTAACCTTAATAGTTAAGGTTAATTCCATGTCGAAACCTTCACAGTAAACATTACATTACAGTTTTAAATATAAAGAGATCTCGTTCATAATTCCGGAGTGTTTGAATACAAAGGTCTATAACGAAGTGTGCTAGCGACAATAATATATAAATTATGGCTAGCGAGGATAAATGAAGTAAGTCACAAAAAAATTTGGTTTCTAAAAATCAAAGTTGCAAAGCCTGCCGTGGAGTGTGCGGCCTATGGTAGCTCTTCGTAATCGAATCCGTAATACTTGTACTACACTCCTCATAGCAGTCAATAACGTTTAATTAGAACTGCTAGTAAGGGTTTATAGAAGTTACGAGACCGATATCGGCGAAAAAGGGAGCTCTGATGTTTGGAGTGATTTTGTAACCAACTAGCTGATGCTAACAGCATCGTACGGTTGATTCTGCCAAAATAATAAGGTTTCTACAGTAAATATTCAATGAAATAATGCTATATTTAAAGTTCTTATTAAAAAATAAAACCCTTCCATACAAACTTTCACCATTAATTTGAAAATCCAAAGTAGAGGAGATAATTTCAATTTTCAAGTTACTATATTTAAATAAAAAGACATTTCCATACAATATTGTACCCAGGGCTGGGCAAAATACATGCTTTGCTTTAATTGAAATACAAATTACAAAATACAGTATCGCAAGTAATTAAAATACAAAATATCTTTTAGTAAGGTATTTAAAATATAAAATACAAAATACAGTATTTTAGCTATTTTTAATTGAAATACAAATTACAAAATAAGTAATCTAGATCAGCACGGGCTGAAAAGCAGAGGAAAACAAGATAAATTAAATCAGTAAAACCAGAGTTTCCTTTCATGAACACTAGATTTTTAAATGTATTGTCAGACAAACACCCTCTTGTTGGAGAGTGAATATATAATTAAAGCTACTCTATTCTACACAGAACAGAAGCTTTACTTATTCCGCGAAAAAACTAAAAACAAGCCGTTATCACTTGACATCTTAGCTTGACATTGACGTACATTTTTTGCATTGTGTTGGCCAATTTTGTCATAATGTTATAGCGTATCCGTGTACCTACTCATCTTGGTAGTTAGTCTCATAACCACCGGCCCTTTTATCTGTTACTGAACAATTTGCTTCGTATGACGGTATATTCGATATCTCTACGTGACATTGGCAAAGTTGTGTCTATAAGTCTAACAACCCCATTAAATCA
Source organism: Leucoma salicis (assembly GCA_948253155.1). Taxonomy (NCBI): domain Eukaryota; kingdom Metazoa; phylum Arthropoda; class Insecta; order Lepidoptera; family Erebidae; genus Leucoma; species Leucoma salicis. Next base: position 17,382,947 of record OX411803.1, read on the forward strand.
AGAATTGAATTAAATTGTTATAGCGTACAATATAGATACCAGGTGCAGTGTTGCCAACTCTAATAGCTGCTTTACCATTATTGCACTCTCGCCTGGCACTCACACTCACGATCGCTAAATGAAGGTTAAATGTATTTTAATGTTAAAATGTATTTTGAAGCCTCAAGTATTTGAAATACTAATTACAAAATACATTTTAAGGAAGTAATTGAAATACAAATACCAAATACGTATTTGTATTACAATTACGTATTTTAATTACAATTAATTCAAATACTGCCCAACCCTGATTGTACCCCCACATAATGTAAGACTAGGAAACATTCTGAAGCTCGTCGTTAGTTTTTTACTCACTATGCATTACAATTTACTTTGTTTATTTATTACGTTTTTACGCCCTAGCTGAAGCAATCATCATGAAATTTAGTATACATACTTATAGTCTGAAGCCCAGCAAAGGAAATAGATTAGTTTTTATTCCAAAAAAATTAATGGTTCCCGTGGGATAGCTACGTAGCGTTATTTAAGGTCTGAAAGAGAGCATGGTATAAAGATGCAAAAGCGAATGCTCCGATAGTTCGGACTTATGGAGAGAATGCTGGACGAGCTTGGTTAAAAGCATATACGAGGAGGGATCAAAAAGTAGTGAGAATGAGATAGACTATTGATAACTTAATAATTTATTTTTCTACATAGTCTCCGAGTCTCTCTACACACCGAGTCCAGCGATTTTCCAAGGCAATTACAATTTTTCAATCCCTTTCCAAAAAAAAGTTTTGTCTTGGTCCTGCCAAAAGCTCTCCACGGCATCCCTCACCACATTATCGTCATCGTACCTGTTTCCCCTTAAGTATTCTTTCAATTTGGGTAACAGATAAAAATTGCTAGGCGCCAGATCTGGTGAACAAGGGGGGTGGTCAACCAATTCGAAGCCAGCTTGCTGAATGGCAGCCATCGCAACTGCCGACCTGTGCGCGGGTGCGTTGTCGTGATGAAACAGCACGCCCCCTCGAAGTGTCCCTCTCGTTTTCTCTTTGATGGCATTCCTCAACTTGGGATCTAAAGCTGCATAATATTGGCCTGTAATAGTGGTCCCACGCTCTAGGTAATCAATCAACAATATCCCTTCTGAGTCCCAAAATATTGCCCATAACCTTGCCAGCCGATGCCACGGCACGAAACTTCTTCGGGGTCGGTGATGATGGTCGTTTCCATGCGAAGATTGCTGTTTTGTCTCGGGATCAAAATGATGGAGCCATGTTTCGTCCATTGTTACGAAACGAGACAAAAAGTTTTCAGAATCTTCTTAAAACTTGTCCAACAATATCTTCGAAATGTCAAGTCGATTTTGTTTCTGACTGTCGGTTAACATTCTCGGCACCCATCTTGCGGAGCCTTTTCTCATATTCAAAGATTGTTTCAATATGTATTGAATACTTCCATATGAAATGCCCGTTTCTTGAATTAAGTATCAGATGGTAACTCTTCGATCGCTCAATACAATTTTCTCGACTTTTGCAACATTTTCTTGGGTGACTGACGTCGATGGACGGCCGCAACAATGTTCGTCTTCCATGCTCGTTCTCCCTACTCGAAATTGAGAAGCCTACCTTGCAACAGTGGAATACGGCGGAGCAGACTCTCCTAATGTTGCCCCAAATCGCAATTAATCTCTTGCGTCGTTAACTTTTTTAAACAGAGGTATTTAATAACGGCTCGTAGGTACTTCGTTTTTCTCCATTTTCGAGAACACGTTCCGACACGAAGCAAACAAATGACTACATTCAGAAAAAAACAAATGAGAATCGAAGAATTTTTTCTTTATTATTATTACAAATATGTACCTGTACAAATATATATATCAAATATGTATCTAATATCATATGCCTGCCAGTATTTTTTTTTCTTAGCAAGGAGTATGTCGTTCTCACTACTTTTTGATCACTCGTACTCGTACTTACAATGCGAAAGTGGTAAGATACAGGGCCTTTTATGAGGCCTTTTAAATAGAGATTTTTAGCACTTTGCTCTCTCTGCCTACCTTGCAAGGGAGATGGCGTGAGTAAGTATTAATGTGCCGTATATGAGCATCACGCCGAGGGAGCCGTGGGCAAAATCTAGTTAGTAGTAGATATATATCAAATTGGAACCTAACTACAGCGGTGCTAAAAAATCTAAGAATTTCTTCTTGATTAGTATAATCGTATTAAGGCATAACAGTTGACGCTAGTTTTCACATAATAATAGCGGCTCGTCCTACGCCTGAGTAATGTCGTAATATACCAGTTTATATATTATTCATTCTGTTATTTACCTATAACTACATTTGAATGGAATAATAATATGACTACTCACTCACTAGTGACAATAATTGGCCTTTGATGCAGGGCATTCTGCGTAGTTGCATAACATTATTATTATTTCTATTTCCAATTGATAGAGAGACGTTCTATCATAAACAAATACAATACCTAGTGACAAAAATACCATAACAACAACAAATATCTTAATAGGTATGTTGTGTTTAATGATAAGTAAATAACATTGTTATCTATTAACCGATATTTCAATACATAATTGTGATAATCTTTTGTTTTTGTGTTTAATTTTATTGTGAAATAATTAAAAAAGAAACCTACACTTCATAAATAAAGTATAAGTATCCGGGTAATGCCGGCCAAGAGCTAATACCGGTCATTAAATGGTCTTCCATATATTACTGCGTTCTCAAGCAGACACGTATACAGCGAGTGATGTGATCTTATAACGCGCCAATATCCGTTTCCCTGTCATTCCCCAGCTGAGATTGAGAAAAATAGATAATTGTTCCAGCGTAATTATCATCCAAATGATAACCGGTTCTTTCGCTTCCTCAACATTCATAATTATCTTCATACACGCTTGCCGGTTCCGGAGACTCCTGTCTCCACCTTCCTTCAATACATGAATGATTTGGTTTAGGTTACGAACCATCGGAGCATACCCTTTCGCATCTTTACATTAATACTCTCTTTCATACCGACTCGCTTTCTTACGTCAGCCTAACTCTACAGATATTCCGCAGAGATCGCATTTCGACCGCATTGATTTTACTCTCATGCTCTTTTTTGCGTACTCAACTCTTGCTTCCATATAATAATATTGGAACAAGCACTGCGTTGTGTATCGTGACACGTGCCTTCTGGATGAGATGGTGGCTGCCAAGGGTTGTCGCTACGCTCCATTCACTCTATTTTCCGCATTTACTCGTCTCTCTATATCAGTGGCGTACCTTTAATCCCGACTGAATCCACATCCAATATAAACATATATTCCACTTGTTGAAGCACGTCACTGCCTATTTTTACTCTAACATCTGTTCTGGCTTCTCCTTTATTTTGGTTTTACTCACATTCATACGTAGGCAGGTCCCTTTTCGTACAATCTTCTGTCATTACGTCGACTAGGGTTTGCAGGTCACAGTACACACAAAATACTAACATAATGTGGACGGATGTGTTATATTTTGAGGCCCCATCAATGGGAAGGTCAATCACGAATATTTGCTGTCTGTAAACTTTAAGGATACTTATTTGAGAAATAGTGTATTTAGTAGTGTAGCGAAAAAATTCTACGTCTATGGTATTAAGGTTTGTTTATGTGTTCCAAACTCAAAACATTTTTTTTATTTGTGAATGTTTCCTTGTTTGTGTATCACGCAAAAACTACTGAAATGTTTTTTATAAAAAAATTGGTTTGATCTCTCTTGGTTAGCCGGAAACTTGAGATTAATTAAAATGCCAGAGTTTACCGGCGATTATATACATATAATTATTTCTGTGTTCAGCGAAGAAATCTTAAAAATAAATGAAGCTATTGGATCTTGTAAACTGTCAACATAAACAAACGTTGGCTTGCCTGCTATAAGCGGCTGCGCAAATTTTTATCAATATTTGTATTTTCCATGACGTATGTGGTGAGGTCTTGTGGTTATGTTCTGATATAGGTACGAAAAATCGTAACTGTTAAAAAGTATACTTCTCCGTCAAAAAACGAAAACAAAAGTCCTGGAACACAATTGCATAGTCACTTACTTAGAGTTCAATAGTGAATCTACACAAATTACAGGTCGTGATTTAATCATTTAAAATTATTATCACCCTTACGCATTTTCATGCGGCACGTCCATATTTTCAAAACTATGTCTATTATAGTAGTAAACAGGTCTCGGGTTCGATCACCGGGTCGGGCAACGTTATTGAGCTTTTTCGTAAAAAGAAATATTCTCAGTAGCAGCCCGGAGTTTGGAAATGTGCCCGGTAGACGGCAAGACGCTCGCCCTCTATTACGTGGGGCTTAAACATAGCTGGCGAACTGTGGGTGTGTAATATACCTCTGCCTTCGGGGATACAGGCGTGATGCTATGTTTTTTTAGTGGATAACTTAATTTTCTTTTTTAAATGTTCATAAAGACGTAGATGTTGTATCTATAATATTAGTTTAGGGCACTAGAAATCCCTAGATACATAATACATATTATGTTATTACCTACATTATATAGGTACCAACATATCGCTTAACTTGTCAATGTATTTGCTCCGGAAGTAGAACCATGTTTACCTTATGACGGATAATATGTGCAAACTCTATATCCAAACTGGCGATATGTTGTGTGTGACATATAAATGGAGTAAGTACACATGTTAATACGAAGTCGTGGAACTGGTAGTTTGATACATTTCCTTACGAACGCATTCACACTGTATCGTTGTCGTCACGAATATCGTCACCGACAGCGATGTCGTTCCAGCGTAGAATAGGATCGACACAAAACGTTATTTTACTACTTCGATCAACAGTGGTATGTTGTTGATCGAATTTTTACTATGTATATCGTTTTTTCTGCTGCAAATATTATTAAAGAGAAAGCAAATGCAACTTGTTCACTGCTGTCATTTTGCCACCTTGAATATCGCGCGCCAATGTAAGCTTTTTGTTGGCGTAACATATCGATATCGTTGGCCGTTTTAGCTAGCTGACGATATACCAGTGTGGTGTCGTTACCGTTATCGTCCAATGTCAAAACGGCCATTGAACTGCCATGATACGAACGTAGCGATTATTCCCATGAAACAGGAGTACCAAGTTAGATTGAGCATGGTAATATATTTTTAATTATATTTTACAATAGTAGCCGCTAGTGAGGCTCTTTTCTGAAGTACAAAATTTAACACTCAATGAGATAGTTAAATTGCAGGCATATTATGTAACTACATTTTTATTAACTTAATTAATATAAAAAAAAATATAATTTAAACAGTACCTACGTAAATAATAAAAATACTTTGGTAAATCCAAAAGTGCAATCTTAATTTTTCACAATAAAATAGATTATTTCATAAGTAACTAATAACGTATTGGTCTTACTGAGTAGTTTTCAATAAATCACATAGATAGCGATAATTTCAAAAAGTACTGTGGTTTTCATGTCTTATACGCCATCTAGCGCTAATTTTAAGAACTACTTCTATATTGGTCTATAGAGATAGTTCTCAAGAAATAAGGAGGCGCTGGTTTTAGCGACACTAAAACCAGCGCCTTCGAATCGAACGTAAATATTCACTATTTTTTTGTTTAGGTATTTAATAATAATTAAACCACATCGAATTAGACCGTGAAAAGTGATAGGGCTCTATTCGTAGTTATACTGAACCTACAACAAACGGACGTCCAAGACAGAACTTTTTTAAACAGTTTTATAACTAAGCAGTTTAAATAACAAAAATGGCATTAAAAATATCACGAGTGTTAAAAATAGTATTTTTTCTTGATATGTGTGTGTATATATTATTTTGCAAGTACAATATAAGATAAATAGAGACATTTTAAGTTTGAAAAATCAGTTGTTCTGCATGAAACGAGAGTATTACACACCTCAATGCTTCGCTTATGAGGCGTGCAATAGTGAAAATTGGCTAAAATCTTTTTCATGCCGTAATATTGGCTCGTTTTTCTTTAATTTGAAAGAAAAGGCACTTTAAGTATCGCAATTATATTATAGGTCTAAAGCGAGGTGTCCACTGGCAAGTAACTTCCGCAATTTCTTGCAGAAGTCAATTGACAACTGTTTCCACTGACTGCAATTTCTCTATCACTGACGCAAGTCGCTTGCAGAAGTGTGTAGAAGTTAACTTGCTGCAAGATCTTGCAGAACCGATTCCACACAAATTGCATTTTACTTGAGCAAGAGCGGTCAAACAAGATGCCTAGCAGCAGAAAAATACGAGCTGCGTCTATTGTGTTGTTGTTAAAACATAAAAATAAAAAACGTAAAATGTGGGTATGAGATTGGATATTGAGACGTGATGATTGTCGGTCTTCAAAGCAAATTATTAAGAGAACTCCAAAGCGAAGATACCGTACAATTAAAAAAAATCCTACGAATGACTGAAGGCACCTTCAATATTTTGCTCAATTTGATTCGCTGTGCTTGTACTATGGGTACTAGAATAACGGATATATACACATATTACTTTTTTTTGTAAATAGCTAAATACATATTATACATAATAAACACCCAGACACAGTACAAATATTTATGTTCATCACAAAAACATTTGTCCTGAGTGGAATTCGAACCCACGATCACTCGCAGAGAAGTGAAGATAGTATTAACTTACTCTAAAAACTTCCAACTTTATTGTGTGAACCAAACAAAGACGCAAGTGCTTGCTGGAAGTTCAAAATAACCGTATACACGTGCGACTTGCAGCAAGTTCGGCAAATCACTAAAAGTTTTAAAATAAAAAAAAGCTTGCAGAAGTCCACTTGCGCGAGCGTTTCACGAATATCGTCCAGCGATGTCGTTCCAGCGTAGAATAGGATCGATGTCTATGTACACTTTTGCCCCATAATAAATGAATGTCTTTCGCCCGAACCATCAACTTCAGAACGCTGTCCAATGAAAAAATGTTTGTTAAGTGATGAAAGCAGAATTAATCTAGAGTGGCCAGCGGGATCCCCGGTAAAACGCATGGATAAATCAAAAATCCCAGTTCCATTCGATGATCGTGAACTGAGAACCGCAGTATTTGAAGAATGGCAGAGTTTACCTCAAGATACGCTTGATAACATCATTCTCATCATTGCTAGGCGATTAAAGACCTTTAGTTAGAGCACGAGGATAAATTACGTGGTATTAAATTGCAATTTTTATTCAACAAACATATTATTTCACTATATAGTCTCAGTTGTATCTTTTGATCACAAAAAAATATAAGAAGATCTCGTTATTTCATTTTAAAATACATAAACATATTTACAATGTTTTTTTATATTTTTTTATATACCGCTATTTATACCGGTGTGTATATTCGTACATCGTTTTAATATATATTTAGGTGGATTAGTACTATTGCTAGCGTTAAAGAAAATTCAAAATATTTAAGTATAGCGTTACAGTGGTACCTTAACTTTGTTATGCTTTTGAGAGTACCTTCGCCATAACTACCAACTCATCATAGAAAAAAATCATGTCATATGCTATTTGGCCCAATATGTTTACCAATAAGCGATGTTTTGTAGTGATGCATGTTCTTACCACACACACACACACCGTAAACATATTCTAATCATAAAAACTAGATTAACAAAACACTTATCAGTAGGTACTTATAATGTTTTGTGATAGGTATAATGTAGGTATTTTGCACCACTGAAGGAATGTAATATAGTTCCGGTGGCCCGCCAATAAAGGCGGAGAGGCGGCACACGGCGGGTTTCTTTAGTGTGTGAGGGCCCCACACTACCCTGTTCGTTGCCCCAAACGATGGGTTGTGCGGTTAGGAACATTTTTCAACAGATATTCATTAGGTTCTACTTTTTAATTATTTTTTATAATACGTGCGTGCCGTGTGGGGCCGGCTTTAGAATTGTCCCACCCCTCTCCACCCATGGGAGTCGTAAGAGCCGACTGAGGGAATACCGGAGGAGTAGGCAACAGTACTCCCTCGAGTATTAATAACACTGCGATCGCCAAACCGCCTGCCAAGCGTGACGATTAGGGCAATAACCCCAAAAAAAAAAAATGAGCTTCCAACATAAAACGGCCCCTAGTCACGGCAGCTCCGCTATTCCGTGGCCTAACGGTAGCGGGCCCGTTAACGGCGGAGCAGGGGGTGCAAAGAATCTCCGGTCGCGGCAAGGCTACCAAAAAAAAAACCTCTGGCCCTGGTAACGCACAACGTTCGAACACTTCGGACCGACGAGAGAATCACCGAGCTGGAAGAGAATTGAGCAAGATCCACTGGGACATTATAGGGTTGTCAGAAGTCCGAAGAGAGGGTGAGGGCACGACAATCCTCCAGTCCGGGAACTTGCTCTTCCACCGGGAGGGCGACCACCAGTCCCAAGGGGGTGTCGGGTTTATCGTTCGCAGGTCTCTCGTAGGCAACGTGGAGAGGATTGAGTGTGTGTCGAGTAGGGTAGAGTACCTTATACTCAGAATAACCAACCGGTATTTGTTGAAGGTCATACAGGTTTACGCACCGACCTGGACACACTCCGATGACGAGGTGGAGGCCCTATATGAAGATATCTCGAAGGCCATCCACTTGTCTAAAACCTATTTCACGGTGGTTATGGGAGACTTTAACGCGAAACTGGGCAAAAGGACAGACGATGAGCTGAAGGTGGGGCACTATGGATTTGGGCAGAGGAACCACAGGGGCCAGATGCTAGCTGATTTTCTGGAGAAGGAAGGCCTCTTTATGATGAATTCCTTCTTCAAGAAGCAGCCCCAGCGAAAATGGACCTGGATTAGCCCTGATGGTTCAGTGAAAAACGAGATTGACTTCATCCTGTCGGACAAACGACACATATTCAATGATGTCTCAGTGATCAGCAGAATTAAAACTGGGAGTGATCACCGACTAGTCAGGGGCATCTTGAATATTAGAACAAAAGTCGAGAGGTCGCGCTTGATGAAGTCTACGCTCCGACCAACACCTGCCCTATACCAGAACCCCGAGAGCTTTCAGCTCGAACTACAAAATCGCTTCCAATGTCTTGATGAGTGTGAATCAGCGAGCGATATGAACAGCAGGTTCGTGCAAACTGTCCACGCGGTCGGGTCGACTTACTTCAAGGCTCGTCGCGTCAGTAGGACCCGTAAACTCTCGGACCATACTCCCAAACTCATGGAGAGGAGAAAAGAAGTGATAGTCCAGTCCTCAGCCGATTGGTCCTGCCTAAGGCGGTTAAACAGACAGATCTCCAAGGCTGTGCGGCACGATATTCGCCAATTTAATACTACCCGTATTAAAGAGGCGATAGAGCGGAACCAAGGCTCGAAAGTGTTCGCAAGAGATCTGTCTGTTGGCCAAAGTCAGTTGACTAAACTGAGGACCAACAACGGCACTGTCATTTCTTCTCGAGATGAGATCTTGGGAGAGGTCTAGCAGTTCTATGGGCAGTTGTACAGATCCCAGAGCCCTGCTGTTGGCTTGGTCCAAGACCCCAGATCCAAGCTAACTCGGCACTTTAACGAAGATATCTCGGACGGCAGCCTGTACGAGATCAGAATGGCTCTCAAACAACTAAAGAACGGAAAGACACCGGTAGACGACGGAATCACCACAGAGCTTCTGAGAGCAGGCGGAAAGCCGGTCTTAAAAGCTCTTCAGAGGCTGTTCAATTCCGTCGTTCTCGGGGGCGACGTTCCAGAGTCGTGGACCAGAAGCGTGGTGGTGCTGTTCTTCAAGAAAGGTGACAGAACCCTCTTGAAGAACTATAGACCCATGTCGCTCTTGAGCCACGTCTATAAGTTGTTTTCGAGGGTCATTACAAATCGACTCACGCGCAGGCTTGACGACTTCCAGCCTCCCGAACAAGCCGGTTTCCGAAAAGGCTATAGTACCATAGACCACATCCACACGCTACGCCATATTATACAGAAAACCGAGGAATACAATCGGCCTGTGTCTGGCGTTTGTGGACTATGAGAAAGCCTTTGATTCGATCGAAACTTGGGCGGTGCTGCAGTCCCTTCAGCGGTGCCAAATTGACAATCAGTACATCAAAGTGCTGAAGTGCTTGTATAGAAACGCCACCATGTCAGTCCGTGTTCAGGATAGGAGTACGAAACCGATCCAACTGCAGGGAGGTGTTAGACAGGGAGACGTTATATCCCCGAAACTCTTCACCGCTGCATTGGAAGATGTCTTCAAGCTCTTGGACTGGATCGGATTCGGCATCAAGATCAATGGCGAATACATCACTCACCTTCGATATGCCGACGACATCGTAGTCATAGCAGAATCGCTGGAGGACCTTGGCACCATGCTCGATGATCTCAGCAGGGTTTCCCGACTAGTGGGTCTCAAAATGAACATGGACAAGACGAAAGTCGTGTCTAATGTCCATGTCATTTCAGCACCGGTCCTAGTTGGGAGTGCGCTTCTCGAAGTTGTCGACCATTATGTCTACCTGGGACAAACAGTCCAGTTAGGTAGGCACAACTTCGAGAAAGAGGTCAATTGACGAATCCAACTCGGCTGGGCAGCGTTTGGGAAGCTAAGGAAGATCTTCTCGTCCAATATTCCGCAGTGTCTGAAAACGAAGGTCAACGACCAGTGTGTGTTACCAGTGATGACATACGGAACAGAGACGTGGTCTCTGAATGTTGGCCTCATATCAAGGCTCAAATTCGCTCAGCGGGCCATGGAGCGGGCTATGCTTGTTATGGGAAATACGTGAGCGAATCCGTAATACGGAGATCCGTAGGAGAACGAGGGTGACCGACATAGCCCGCCGGGTTGCCATGCTGAAGTGGCAATGGGCAGACCACATCGCTCGACGAACCGATAACCGTTGGGGACGAAAGGTTGTCGAGTGGCGACCACGTATCGGACGGCGCAGCGTAGGACGGCCCCACACCAGATGGACCGACGATCTGGTCAAAGCTGCGGGGAGCCGTTTGATGCGGTCGGCACAGGACCGCTCGTTGTGGCGTTCTCTTGGGGAGGCCTATGTCCAGCAGTGGACGTTGAAAGGCTGATGGATGGATGGAATACGTGCGTGGCGAACAATAATTTAAGACGTATTAATATATTAACAGTTGTTACTTTCGCCAAGAAAGCAGGGATTGCAAAACCACTGGAATCCAAGAAGACGATTCGATGTTGAGGTAGGGTGCAAACTTAGGCCGTCGCCTCGAGGGAAGTGCTGTTGACACTGTCGCTCGACATCGCCAACGCCTTCAATAGTCTGCCATTCGGCTGCATCAAGGAGGCACTCCGGTACCATGGAATGGCCCTCTACCTAAAGTGGCTGGTGGCGGACTACCTCGATGGCTGAAGCGTCCTCTTCGTGTGCCGGGAAGGGGACGTTGTTAGGAGAGCTATGTCATGCGGCGTCCCACATTGGTTGGCAGTGACAGGGCCTGGACCGCGGTCGCCGCCTTCTGCGAGGCTGTCATCTCACGGAAGAAGGCGGCGGTGAAGGCCCAGGAGGAATCCTCTTTCGCGGACCCGATTCGCCGCAGGCGCGCGAGGTGGCGTGGGCGCGCTTATCTGCGTCTGATGCCGCCCTAGCCGAGGCTGCCGACGGTGGGGTCGGGGATTACCCTGCCATCCGCGGAAGCCTACCGCGAAGGTGTGATGCCAAAGTGCGCGGGGCGTTGCACAAAAGAGGGTGTCTGAAGGGGCTGCCGCCTGCGGATCGCGGTCGATACAACGTGGTACCCATGATCTGGCATAGTAAGGGCGGGTGAGGGCGCACGGTGGGTTTTTAGTGGGTGAGAGCCGCATACTACCCCGTTGTCTCCCCGGGCAGCGGGGTACGGTAGGACATTTTTACCCACCTAAGGAGTCATCGAGGTGAAATGCACCTCCAACTCCATTAACCTTCCCCTAACATCACTCACCGCTCACTCACACATTTCTGGATATCACTTCGACCCCCGGCAAGGCAGAGATATCTGCGAATTTGTCAAAACTTTACAACTCTATTACCTAATTATAGTTGTTATATAAATATAGGTACCTAGGTACATTGTTTTACAATTGTAAAATTTCTCATTGTCCTAAGTAAGTAAATAATTATAGAATAGTAATAGTAATTGCCTCTGTAGTGCAGCGGTAGTGCAAGCGACTGCTAATCATGAGGTCTCGGGCTCGATCTTCGGGTCGGGCAGTGTGGACCTCTGCCTACCCCTTCGGTAAATACAGGCGTGATACTATGTTAGAATAGTATAAACGGGTACCTATTTGTCTGTAATGAGATAAGAGTAGGTAGATACTCCATCCAACCATCTTTTGTGTCTCAATGGCTCAGTCATGAGGAAGACATTATGAGCAGTCCCGGTTCACGCCTTTATCCAACGGCTGCTGCGGTTTTGAAAGTTGGTTCAGCCGGTGGAAGTCTGTTCTACTCTGAAACGTTCAATGTGTGGCCACTCGGGAGCCTTTCTTAGAAAATCGATAAATAATAGGACTTAGGTACTTATTGTTATCTATTTTTTAAAGCTCAATATCTTACTATACACTGTGCAATCTCTACAAAAAAAAAATACAGGCTAGACAAACATAATATGTACAGTATGGATAAATGGGTACTTAAACACCACAGAACTCTAAATAATTTCTGAGTTCTGGGGTGTACACCTACCCAAAATCAGACAGAGATACAAATGTTTTTGTTATATATCAGATCGTTAAGTTGGTATTTGACACACTGATGGCCTCATAAATAAATTTTCACTCACCTGAGTGGCTAGGTTTTAAGTTAATATAGTTAACAAGCACGATAGGTTTAACAGTAGTCGAATGTCAAACGTTCTCCCCGTTAACCATTTTTTTTTCTCTTTATTTTTATTGGGACTTTTATTCATTGGGAATATGTTAATCCCGTCGTAATTCGTAACCTAAACTTACAGAATTACAAATTTATTTTAACTAAAAACTATTTACGTTTAAGAAACACGTAGAATAGCCAACTTAGCAACTCACATAATCGCTTTGCAGTGTCCGATATTGGGTTTGCCAAGATAGTTTGAACAATGCAAACATCTAAACGCTTAATGTTAAGACTACCCATGACTAACTCACGTTCACGCTGGTTCTGGGGCTTCTGGGCACATTCCATTAATAAATGCTGAACATCGTCAACAAATAGTTTGTAGAGAAATAAAAAAGGAAGGATAAAGACTATGACTTACTTTAAAAGCTATAGCTTTGCCATAGTAAAGTTACTGTGATCCTGGTGAAGAAAATCACTAGCTTTATAGAGTATCTACTTATGTAAGTCGATGCAAAGCAGAAATTAAATCGCTCCAAATTCAAATAGGTACTGAATATAAAGAAGGGGTATTTGTGAGTAGGTCAGTGACCTTATCTATATGCGTCATCCGCGAGGTTTGAAACGGGTTCGGGATTAACAATTACCTGTTATGTCAGCTAAATAAATATTTAGCGTATTGAATTTAAGACAAAATAAGCAATCATTAAATCTAGTTTGTGAAGTAGGTATACCTGAATCTTAAAATAGTTAGTTTAACCTTAGTATAGGTACCTACCTAGGTATTTCTTTTTTGTTCTTCAATATAAGTAGTACCTAGGTATTAGTTATGTTCTTCTACACGGGTTCTGCATAATAGGTAGGTATATAATTAGCTCGCTGGCGGACCACTAAAGTAGTGTGTTGGATAAAACAGTACCAGTGGCCCGTCAGCACAAGCGGAGAGACGGGACACGGCGCACAGTGGTTTCATTTTGAAAAAAGGTGGACTAAGGACCGTAAGTCGGAATTACAATCTGATTTTTTTTTAATGAATAGTTCTCAACTATACAAACAACATTTCTTCTGTTAAAAAAATCCGTAGGAGGCATAGTGCCCGAGAAAAAAAAACTTTTTCTCAAGTTGAGTCGTATAGTGACGGGTTTAACTGGTATTGTATCAAAGTGCTACTGGTACTGTACCCAAAAAGGGTTTCTTTAGTGGGTGAGGGCCCTACACTACCCTGTTCGTTGCCCCGAACGACGGGGTGTGCGTTTAGGTATATTTTTTGCCGCCTAAACAAAAACAAAAGAAAAGGTATATGATTAGCTATAGATGTAGATACCGACTTATGTACCTATGTATAGGTGCACCCACGGAGCAAAGTACACCACATGGCAGTGACTATCAAAACGATAGCACGTACCTACTTACCTATTTTATTTTAGTATACCTATAATTGATTACTTATATTTTTGTAGCTTTTTATACAATTTATTATTTATTTTTACTGTTAACCTTTCATAAGTACCTAACTGCTCATCCCATCGTTCGAAGCAATAAACGGTGTAGTGTGAGGCTCTCACCCACTAAATAAACCCGCCTAGTACCGTCTCTCCTATACAAGCGTATTAGTAGACCACTGGAACGAGTGGACTGAGTGGTCCGCCAGTTGCTTCAGTGGCGGACTACTCAAGTAATTACACCTTTCCCTCTCTAAGCTAAGTTATCGCACGCCAGAGCGTCGCATGTTCGCGAGAGGCCTTGCTGGCCTGAAGGTATAGAACGATTCCCTCCAGCACTCAGGGAACCGGTCGATGGTCCAAACCAAGGCCGATACCCGGGCTGGTATTTGTGGGTAGGTGAGTGACCTTATCTATATGCTGACAACAAGACCCAGGGTAATGTTCTAGGAACGAATCCTCGAAATAGCCACCCCTGTTACCGACTCGGCACCGCAGCCACTTTTTACTGTATCCTAGCTATTGATTGTCGTGTGTCTCATACTGTATATAACAGGGTATATCTCAGGTTCCCAATATAGTAGCGGGATAAAATGAAGTATAATCGAGATCTGTCAAATAAAAAAAGTTGGATCATAATCTGTTCAGTAGTTTTTGCGTGATGCGCGAACAAACAAACAGACAAAAAATCTAAACAAAAAAAATGTTTTTTGTTCAGACACGTATATATATATATATATATATATATATATATATATATATATATATATATATAAATATATATATAGTCTATATATATAGCTTAATACAGTATTTTTTTCTCAAATACCTTAAATGTACAGATACAGCTCCGATAGTATAGATGATGTCAAGAAACAGGCCACATGTCCATAATACCGATAAATTTGAGAAGCACGAAGAAAGAGGAGTAAGAGAGTATTATAGTAGCCTTAAAGATATGAATACAAATATGTAAATCATTTTGCTGTTTTACGATGTTTATTGTAATATTTATATTGGTAATCTGGCCCTTTCTCACTATGTTCTCTCTGCCTTCTTCGCAAGGGAGATGGCGTGATGATAAGTAAGTAGTAGGTAAGAAAATTAATATTGATAACTTTTAAAAACTGTCTTTATGTGATCAGTTCACCGGGCCTTCTTCTTGTTTTCTTATGGCAAACAGTGTCGTAACATTCCGAAAATTCTGCCCATCATTGTTGGCGGCGGCGGCGGTGCTATTGATTTTTTTTTTAATTACTGATTTGGGTCTTGGCATCTAACTATAAAGATATACGTCATTATGGTGACATTAATGACATTAATGACGTGAAAAAACGTTTTAGACATAGCTAGCTAGGTAGGTAGGCTTTTATGCCTATAAAAAACGTTTTTACATTTAGAAAGATGGAGATTTACGAAGAGAGAGATTTTATTATTATGGTCCAGTTGAAATTGAATGTGCATAACTATAGTTCTGTCAAAAGGCATAGCCTCCTAAAGTTATGCAAAACTACGTAATATCTGTTTGTAGATACTTGTACTTGTACTACTTTACTACCTAAGTAATGCGTGTGTAAAATTATAGACATAGGAACGGTATTATTTCATCAGTCACTGGTTGTGGATGTCGCATTTGTTCGGAATGATAGTTGTTTATCGCTGTGAATTCTATAAAAGACCAATGCGCGAGGCCAAAGCGGTATTTGCGTTCGCAGCGCGTGTGTGGTAGTGTGTTGCTGCCTCTTAGTTACGAACGCTTCCAACAAAACATTTTGTAAAATGTCTTCGAGAGATCCTGCTACTGATCAACTTGTTAACTACAAGAAGAGTCTCAAAGTAAGTACCATTGTATCAAAACATAAGTGACTATTAGTTGTGTATATCTATGTATGAATAAGTGTAGTGAAAAAATATAGATAAGTACTGTGCGCTTATATCTTTGTTTATAGGTAATATACCTAAATGAAGAATTTGAAAAACTTCTAATTTTGTAGGAAATAATTGAGAATGTTGATTAACATTTAATTAAATATTTGCCTGTGTCATGCTGAGCATTGTATGTTTAATAGACTTACTTATTATTTATTCCACGTCAGAAACTTGATCTTTGTACCGTTTTTTTTTACAAATATCGCGTCATTCGGTTTATACTTTTTATTGATATCTCAATTTTAGGTTTGGTTTACTTTTATTACGATTTTTAAACTTTTACTTACTTAGTCATAATAAAATTTATTTTATTGTTTATATTTTATCATTTATAGTGGTTAACACACAAATCGATTGTGTCTCCCGATTGTATTAACCTTATGATGCAATTCAGCTTATTACATAGCACTATAAAACATGCATTAACCAATCATTAAAATGCTAATTTCAAGACTTTTTCCCTCAAAATGATTTTACTAAGATACCTACTTAATGCAAGACCTTAGCAATGGCTAACAACACATTTTGCTTTGTTTTCAGGATTCTCCTGGATACATCACTACAAAGGCAGGAGCACCAGTTGGAGTCAAAACTGCTATTCAAACTGTGGGGAAAAATGGTCCAGCACTGCTTCAAGATGTCAACTTCCTGGATGAGATGTCAGCCTTTGACAGGGAGCGCATACCTGAGCGTGTTGTACATGCTAAAGGAGCTGGAGCATTTGGTTATTTTGAAGTGACACAAGATATCACCAAATACTGTGCTGCTAAAGTTTTTGAAAGTATTGGTAAGAGAACCCCTCTGGCTGCAAGATTCTCAACTGTTGGTGGAGAAAGTGGCTCTGCTGACACAGTGCGTGATCCCAGGGGATTTGCTGTCAAGTTTTATACTGACGATGGTAACTGGGATTTAGTTGGCAACAACACACCTATATTTTTCATCAGGGATGCAACTTTATTCCCCAGTTTTATTCATACACAAAAGAGGAACCCTGCTACTCATTTAAAGGATGCTGATATGTTCTGGGATTTTGTTACTCTAAGACCAGAGACCGCACACCAAATGCTGTATCTATTTGGTGACCGTGGCATCCCTGATGGTTACAGACACATGAATGGATATGGGTCTCACACATTCAAGCTTGTTAACGCTCAAGGTGTAGCACACTGGGTAAAATTCCACTTCAAAACTAACCAAGGTGTAAAGAACTTGAGTACTGATAAGGCTAATGAATTGGCTTCTTCTGATCCTGACTACTCCATTAGAGATCTGTACAATGCTATTGCAAAAGGTGAATATCCTTCCTGGAACTTACATATTCAGGTTATGACTGTGGCTCAAGCAGAGAATTGCAAATTCAATCCCTTTGATGTGACTAAAGTTTGGTCGCATTCCGACTATCCCTTGATTCCTGTTGGTAAGATGGTTTTGGACAGGAACCCTAAGAATTACTTTGCGGAAGTGGAGCAATTAGCATTCAGTCCAGCTAATATGGTGCCAGGTATTGAACCCTCTCCCGATAAGATGTTACAGGGACGCTTATTTTCATACAGTGATACCCAACGCCATCGACTTGGGGCCAACTTTTTGCAGATCCCTGTAAACTGTCCTTATCACGTATCTATAAACAACTATCAACGTGATGGTCCACAAGCTATCAATAACCAGGAAGGTGTACCCAACTACTTCCCCAACTCATTCTCTGGCCCTCAAGAGTGTCCACGTGCACAACGTTTACAACCAAGATACAATGTTAGTGGTGATGTAGACAGATATGATAGTGGCCAGACTGAGGACAACTTCTCCCAAGCAACATTACTGTATAAGAATGTGTTCAATGACGCTGAAAAGCAGCGAGCTGTCAATAACATAGTTGGCCACCTGAAAGATGCTGCTGGTTTTATTCAAGAAAGAACCATTAAGATGTTTACTCAAGTTCATCCTGACTTAGGCAGCAAAATTGCTTCTGGTCTAGCCCCTTTCAAGAAATATCATGCTAATTTGTAAACATAATCATTATTGATACAAAATGCTAAATTAGGAGCAAGGTTTCTCTTCAAGTTTTAGTCTTAATTGGAAATTGGGCTCATAACAAATATTAATGGCTACCTACCAAAATAAAAAACTATTTTCATTTTGTTAATTGCATGAAATTTCTGTAAATTATCATTAATTGACCAATGGCTATATCACACAAGTGTTATCGTTAATAAATAATTTTTAATATTTCTTGTTATAATTTAAAACATATGACTATAGTATATTTAGATCATTTACTTAATATGTATAGGTAAATCCTGGTAGGTATCAATACAATTTTTTTCTTAGCTTTACTTGCCCCCTCTCCCCCTGGCTAAGTCTTCTCATCGTGAAAGATTGTCAGGCTAAAATTGGAGCCAAAAATCATCATACTAGTGCAAATTGGCAGAGTTCATGAGGCCACACTTTCTGACACATGTCAGCCTACATACGCTTCCTTACACTGTTCCTTCACCATTCAGTTTTTATTAAGTCAGTAATGCGCTTGCCTGTAGGTCTTGATCTCCGATGTCGATTATATCTATTGAAAGAAACAAAGAAATGGGTACTCTTCGGCTTTGTCGCTAGGCTGTCGTCACACTAAAAGTAATATTTATACAGGTATTCTGTATATTATTATTTTATTATATAGCACACCGCGGGTTTATTTAGTGGGTGTGTCCCCCACTATCCTGTTCGTTGCCCTGAACGATTGGGTGTGTGGTTAGGAAAAATTTTCCCTCCTTAATAAAGTACTTAGGTAAGTGTTTTGTTGCTTTTGGTGGCAGACGAGCCCACCTGATGGTAGTTAGTAACCGCTGCTTACCTATTAACTCAAATATATGTAGGTACTTTACTGTCAAGCCGCTACTCACAATTATTTTCATTTCACGGATATAAAATGAAATGGCGAGCAACGCCTAGTAGGTAGGTTCATTAATAATTTTAAAGATATGTACTTACTTACTTATTATCACGCCATCTCTCTTGCGGGGTAGGCAGAGAGGACAGAGTGCCAAGATGCTCTATTCCTTCATACTTACATCTCTCGTTTCCTCAACATTCATAATTCTCTTCATACACGCTCGCCGGTTTCTGAGACTCCTGACTCCACCTTTCTTCAATACATGACTGATTTGGTCTAGGTAGGTGAGCCTCGGTCTCCCCCTGTACCTACATCCTTCCACTTTCGTAAATAACTTATCTTCAAAGATAAGTTATTTACGAAAGTGACTTAGACTTATCTTCAAAGATAAGTTATTTATAAGCAGATAAATTTTAATGATAATAACATTATTATCGTGTGTTTAAGATAAAAGTTTGATTACATTTAGAGGTTAAATACCCGCTTGAACTTTGAAATGTGTGTAACGTAGGTATGTGAATTTCATTCTTCATTTCATTCATAGATGGTGATTATGTCTTATTAGAGAATCAGTAAATTTATCCACTTAGATAAAATGATAGAGGTCTTCCATCGCGGGAAAGCTACTGGATGGGTTTTAATTAGTTAGCACTGAAGTAATCCAACACAGTACCAGTGATCCGTCAACACAGGCGGAGAGACAACACAAACACATGGCGGGTTTATTTCGTGGGTGGGGACTAAGGAACATAAACTCTACCCGAGGTGAGGACCAAGGAACATAAACTCTACCCGAGGTGAGGACCAAGGAACACAAACTCTACCCGAGGTGAGGACCAAGGAACATAAACTCTACCCGAGGTGAGGACCAAGGAACATAAACTCTACCCGAGGTGAGGACCAAGGAACATAAACTCTACCCGAGGTGAGGACCAAGGAACATAAACTCTACCCGAGGTGAGGACCAAGGAACATAAACTACCCGAGGTGAGGACCAAGGAACATAAACTCTACCCGAGGTGAGGACCAAGGAACAAAAACTCTACCCGAGGTGAGGACCAAGGAACACAAACTCTACCCGAGGTGAGGACCAAGGAACTTAAACTCTACCCGAGGTGAGGACCAAGGAACACAAACTCTACCCGAGGTGAGGACCAAGGAACATAAACTCTACCCGAGGTGAGGACCAAGGAACACAAACTCTACCCGAGGTGAGGACCAAGGAACATAA
Source organism: Leucoma salicis (assembly GCA_948253155.1). Taxonomy (NCBI): domain Eukaryota; kingdom Metazoa; phylum Arthropoda; class Insecta; order Lepidoptera; family Erebidae; genus Leucoma; species Leucoma salicis. Next base: position 17,403,207 of record OX411803.1, read on the forward strand.
ACTCTACCCGAGGTGAGGACCAAGGAACATAAACTCTACCCGAGGTGAGGACCAAGGAACACAAACTCTACCCGAGGTGAGGACTAAGGATCACAAACTCTACCCGAGGTGAGTACCAAGGAACATAAACTCTACCCGAGGTGAGGACCAAGGAACATAAACTCTACCCGAGGTGAGGACCAAGGAACACAAACTCTACCCGAGGTGAGGACCAAGGAACACAAACTCTACCCGAGGTGAGGACCAAGGAACATAAACTCTACCCGAGGTGAGGACCCCACGCTACCGTTGCCCCGAACGACGGGGTCATAAGTGTATTATCTATAGGTAAGGTATTTGAGAATTAATTACTGTATTAGGCTATAAAGGCGTGTCTAAACTGTTAGTCTGTTTGTTCGTTCGCACATCACGCAAAAACTACTGAAAGGATTTTGATGCAACTTTATTTTTATTTGATAGCTCTTGATTACACATAGAAACTGGTACCTATATATTTTACCCCGCTATTAAACCGGGAACCTGAAATTATAACTTTAAAACTAGCTTTTGTCTGCGACAGAGCCGCGGGCAAAGGCTAGTCTATACTAATATAATATTATAAAGTGGAAAGATTTGATTGTTTGTTTGCATTCAATAGGCTCCGAAACTACTCGACCGATTTGAAAAATTCTTTTACCATTAGGATCCTACATTATCCCTGATGAACATAGGATATGGAATAGTATAAGGTTTTTTCTGTTTTGCTCTGTTGCTCTGTTATTAATCCTCTCGTTTGCTCTGTTATTAATCCATAATTATCAATTCTATGGGATTCCTATAACACTATGGATCTCAATGAAGTCCACGGAGAAGTGACGGGCCAAAGCCTGTACCTATTATAATAGACAATGACATGAATGTGAAGGTGTATGCAGGCTGTTTTTTGTTAAGGCGGGAAATAATTTCCTAACCGCACACCCCGTTGTTCGGGGCAACGAACAAGGTGGTGTGGGGCCCTCACCCACTAAAGAAACCCGCCATGTGCCGTCTCTCCGCCTTTATTGGCGGGCCACTGGAACTATGTTACATTCCTTCGGTGGTCAGTCTAGGTATACCTAGCACTAGGGGTCACAGAACTCGACCGGGACCGGCTGGTGGTCGCGGCCATTTTTCAATCTTGGCTGCCTCCCCCCCTGACGGAAGATGTGGGCGCCGAGGCTGGCCGCATTCGCGACATGCTTACGCAGATCTGCGATGCGGCCATGCCCCGCGTGCGGCGCTCACCTCTGCGGAAGGGGTCTACTGGTGGTCCTCGGAGCTGGCGGACCTCCTTGCGGCCTGTATTCATGCCCGGAGGTCCTACATCCGCAGCCGACATCGCCGAGTCCGCGATGAAGAGTGGGAGGGCCGGCTGTATGCGGCGTACAGCAGTGCGGGCGCCGCATTTAAGCTGGCCATCTGCTGCGCCAAAGACGCGAAAAGGCAGGAGATGCTGGAGGGTCATAAGCGTGACCCCTGGGGACGCCCGTACCGCGGCGCTTAACAAGTTCCGCGCCCAGGAAAACGGATGGCGACTTGCGAGTGATGCCTCTGGTGTCTTTATGCTATAGTAACCGCTTACCGTCATCAGGTAGGCCGTATTGCTTGTTCGGCACCCACGCACCTATTCTAACTATTATACCTAAAGCTGTAACAGAGCTGTCTGTACATTTTTTTTTATTGCATGTAGTGGCAGACGATCCACGGTCCGTCTGATGGTAAATGGTAACCGTCGCCCATGGACTCGACTATACCGAGAGTATTGTCAAGCCGCTGCTCACCAATTCATTTCACAGATGAAATGAAATATAAACGACTATCTCCTGCTACAGCCAAAACGCAACGATGTGCTTCATGGCCGGTCACACGGGAGATGGTGGTACCAACCCGCTCGGGCCCGATACCAAGTGAGTACTCCCACTTGGTACCCAGTCCTACCACCAGTCAGAACATTTAAGATATTTTAGAAAATTTCTATTAGGCTATATAGGCGTAGGCGTGTCTGTGTCTTTTACATGAGATAAAACCTAAAAACCAGCTTTAGGCCGCGGGACAAGGCTAGTATATAAAATATCAATAAAGGGAATCAAACCCACAACACTCGTCATATGTACTACACACACAATCCGCTGCCAGCCTTTATTGTGTGGCATAACAAAAATCCGGTCATAAAATACGGGTAGATACCGTTTGTTTGTTGTTATTTCAGTTTTTTCCACCGGATTTATCCGGTCAGATAGTAACCTTTTTTGTTGAGGTGGGTAAAAATGTACCTAACCACAAATCTTGTCATTCGGGGCAACGAAAATGGTAGTGCGGTGCCCTCACCCATTAAATAAACTCGCCGTGTGCCGTCTCTCAGCCTTTGGTTGGCACTGGTGGACACAGGAACTGTGTTAAATTACCAGTGGTAAGGCCTGCATTACCCTAAGTTAGGTATACCGGTAGATTATTACTGCTATTACTTATTAATTATCATTACGCCACCTCCCTTGCGGGGTTGGCAGAGAGAACAGAGTGCAAAAAGTCTCTGTTCTTGCATACATCTCTCGCTTTCTCAACATTCATAATTCTCTTCGTACACGCACGCCGGTTTCGGAAACTCCTGACTTCATCTTCCTTCAATATATGACCGATTTGGTCTATAGGTAGTTAAGTCTCGGCCTACCCCTGTACCTACATCCTTCCACTTTCGCTTTAAAACGCTTCTTAACCAGTTGCTTGTCCAGCATTCTTTCCACATATCAGAACCATCGGAGCATTCCCTTTTGCATCATTTTTTTATTTTTTTGATGTGATAACGTCTTTTAAATAAAATTGATGAACGCCGGCTACACACACGAGAAAGTGTCACGTTCCGAAAAATGAATGGCGATCGATGCATTGTTTGTGAAACTCTCAGAAAACATATATATGACGTTATCACGTAAAAATATCGTCCGTAAAGCGACTTTACAGACAACCTAAATAGTTTTTTTCTTAAATAGGCGACACCCTTTTTTTTTTTATTTTAGGTGGGCAAAAATGTCCTACTGCACACCCCGCTGCCCGGGGGACAACGAGGTAGTGTGGGGCTCTCACCCACTAAAAACCCACCGTGCGCCCTCACCCGCCCTTGCTACGGCGGATCACGGGAACCGCGTCGTTTCACCGCGATCCGCAGGCGGCAGCCCTTTCGGGCACCCTCTCTTGTGCGACACCCCGCGCACTTGGGCGTCACACCTTCGCGGTAGGCTTCCGCGGACGGCAGGGTACTAAATAGACGACACCCTGTACTATGGTATAATCAATGTATTGCGGGGGACTTTACAGTCATACAATTTCACGGACACAAAGTACACCCAGACTCAGAACAACCATTTATGGATTACACAAAGAGTTGTCCTGTGTGGGAACCGAACCCACAACACTCGGGCGGGAAGCCGGTATCTAAACCGCTCCGCCATGCAGTCATAGTTGGCGGAGTGGTTTAGATAGGTCTTTACACCAATACTCTTTGATACCTATTCGCTCTCTTACGTCGTCGTTACGAATGCGGTCAGTCAGCCTCACTATAATAATAAATAAATAAACCATTTATTTCTCTCTCACAATAGATACACACTCACTCCACAGATTCTCCGCAGAGATCGCATTACGACCGCATTAATTTTACTCTCATGCTACAAGCACTGAGTGCCTTCTGGCTGAAATGGTGGCCGCATTTAATCTTCTCTCTATATTAGTTGTGTACCTTCCATACCGACTGAATCCACATCCAAGATATACAAATTCATCCACTTGTTCTAGCACACCATTTGCCTATTGATACTCTAACATATGTTCTGGCTTCTCCTCTTTCGAAGGCCATTATTTTGGTTTTACTCACATTCACTTGTCTTACAATCTCCTGCTAATACGTCGACTAAGGTTTGCAGGTCAGTCGTAGACTGCGCTAAAGACTGCATGTAGCAGAGATAGCAGAGAGTTAACCACTAAGTCGCCCATCTGAACTCCCACATTCATTTCATTCAACCTTTGTAGCCATTTAAACAGTTATATGATAAACAGTCTAGCTGATAGTACGCAGACCTGTTTAACGCCGATATTTACATTAAACCAGGGTGATATTCCATCATCTAGCAGCACACAAGCTTTGCAGTCCATGTGTTGGATTGCACTGCTTGCAGCAGTCTACCGTTAATACCATACGCCGGAAAATTGTCCCAAAGTTCCTTTCGTATAACCGTTTCAAATGCTTTCTCCAAATCCACAAAACCGCAGAAACCCTCTGGCCTACAGCCAGATGCTTCTCCATAATGTCGCGCACAGAAAATACTTGATCCATGCATCCCTTTCTACACCTGAAATCTCCTTCTGCCTCACAAAGAAAGTCATCAGACACCATCCTCATTCTCCTTTCAATAATCTTACCATATACATTGGCTGCCAAACTCGTTAAGCTTATGGCTCTGTAGTCTGCACAGTCATAACGTGAACCATTGTTTTTAAACAAGGGCACGATAACTGCGCAACCATTCCTGAGCTCCCAACATAAATTGGGAAGCACCAGGAAAGATTCCCAGACACATGCGCCTCCAAGCTTGATCATCTCAGCAGACACCTTACAATAGCTGCCTTACTATTTTCAAACTTCTAATCGCCCATTCAACTTATTCCATACTTAGAAATTTTTATATATACTTTGAGCATTTGACATGCTTACCCATATACATTAAACACAAAGTGGAAAATGTGAAATCGAAAATAACAGTCAGTAGCAGGACTTGAACCTGCATCTCCTGGATACTGTCCAGATGCTTTGCGAATTCAGCTATCGTGACAACTGCTCCCGACTGCTAATCTCGATAACACATTCACACTTAACGTCCTGGGTGACGCCTGCGCCATCCGTCGGAAGTATTTACATAGGTACATTATACCGACCAGGTAAACTTAATTTTACAATTAACACACATAGCATCACGCCATTATTCCCGAAGGGGTAGGCAGAGGTGTATTACACACCCACGACTCGCCAGCTATGTTTAAGTCCCACGTAATAGGGGGCGAGCCTATTGAAGTCTACCGGGCACATTTCCAAACTCCTGGCTGCTACTGAGAATTTTTCTTTTTAGGAAAAAGCTCAATGACATTGCCCAACCCGGGGATTGAACCCGAGACCTCATGATTAGCAGTCGCATACACTACCGCTACACCACCGAGGCAGTTAAACAGTTACAATTAAGATTTTTACTTTAATAAAGCAGCCCTATAAATATTTTGAAATTTTTAGCATTTGACATGCTTAGCTATATGTATATACATTAAACACAAAGTGGAAAATGTGATATTGAAATTAACATTCACGCGCAAGACTTGAACCCATGAATTGGCAAAGCATCTGGACGGTATCCAGGAGATGCAGGTTCAAGTCCTGCTCGTGTTTGTTATTTTCGATTTCACATTTTCCACTTAGTGTTTAATGTTCTTCCATACTGATGTCAACAGAGGATCTGTTAGACCACATGTGACACCGGCATCACCCTGGATATCCGCATACATATCTCCAAAATATTCACTCCATCGGCTTAACACATGTTGTGTTTGTGTAAGAATGTCTCCACCTTTAGATTTTCTTCACCTTCCTCTAGAAGAGGTTGGTATTGCCCTTGAAGTTTTTCATCAGCCTATCTTCTGCTATCATATTTGCTCTGTCACGCTTCTCTTTCACTATGGCTTTGGTGTCATTCTCACATTGTCGATATATTTCTTTCTTTAGATCGCTCATACTGTCACTCAGATTCAAAGAAGAAACGTAGTCCAGCCACGCTTTCTTCTATTGCTTTACGGAAGCTGCTACTTCCGTGTCTCACCATGCATCACCTTTCGCTTTCCTATGCTTCTATGAGCTTCCAGATACTTCTTTCGTTGTATGTACCATACTATATTTCAAAACTCTCCAGTATAGATAGATAGTAGATTCTTTGATATAGTTAAGCACTGGCTTATAATAAGACGACAAAAATGAACATTAAAGTGACAGAAGTGTTAGTGACAGTTTATACTCGTTTATAATGTTTTTTTTTGTAGTTTAACTTTACAATCTTTATTTATTTTAGTTTATAATGCTTTATAATTTTTTATACAAGATTTTTTCTATATCGTGAATTCAATATTGGTATATTATTATCCAAATGTGATTCGCCCATTTACAGGAAGGTTTCAAGTATCATCATAATTATTAGGATCTGATTGTAACTCTTGAAATCTTTAATGAGGTAACTCTAATATCATAAACTTACATATTTAATTAAATCAAACAAAATTCTACGTATCCTTATTATTGTTATTTTGCTTAAAACGCATATTACTGTTACCATCGTTATATTCTGATGAATAATTACCATATGAGATAATAACGACGGGTCTCTTGGCGTGGTCGGTAGTGTAACCGACTTCCGTGCACGAGGTCGTGAGTTCGATTCCCACTCAGGACAATTATTTTTGTGATGAACACAGATATTTGTACTGCGTCTGGGTGTTTTCTATCTATTATATGCATATATTTACAAAAAAAGTAATATTATGTATTTTATTCGTAATCTGGTACCCACAGCACAAGCGTTAAGCTTAGTTTCGGACTAGTGGATGTTGTGTGAAATGTCCGTGTATATTATATTTATTTATTATTATTGTTATTTATAACGCTACCCACGGCAGATCTCTCATTTTCTTTTGTTCTTCATTTTAGGATGATATGTAAGCGTTGCCAACGTTCTCTTCGGAGTGGTGAGGGGCTCAAATGTGGAATATGCGAGTCCTGTTTTCACATGCGATGTATCTCCGACAACGAAAAGGAGCACCGTGATAGTGGCGATAGAGGCTACCAGTGGAAATGTAGTCTTTGTCAAAATTACGTTCGTAATCTTCAATGCAGCGGTTCAGAGACCAGCAGAGATAAGGACAAGGACAACAGTACTTTATTACAGGCCGTTAGTGCCTTAAGCGAAAAGTTTGAACTTGTAAATAAAATCCAGTTGCCTAAGCTGAACAGTGATCTAGCGCATATAAAGTCTGTCGCAGATCGTATTGCTCAACAGAATGAGGATATATTGAGGAAGATAGATGAAATTGAAGAACGTAGAAAAAGTGACAAACAAATATTCTCGTCTACCAGTAAATATCGAAAGAGGAGTTTAAATATACCTACTAAATTAAATACTTTGAAAGAAGATGGTAAAGCCATTCCTTTGCCGGTGGCAGATAAACCTGTGAGGTACAGAACACGCAGGCGATCGTACTTGTTGAACAGAATATTTAGGTTGCTTAACAAGAAAATGAGCGCTACTAATAGCCCAAGAAAATAATAGCGGCTACAGTTGAAAATGGCCACAAAAATACTACAAGTGTTGTGAATAAGATTTGGACTAAATATTAAATCTAACTGCATTACCAAGTTTTTATAAAAGGGATTTGTATGAGCTTACTACTCTTATTACGATGCTTATAAATGTAGTAATATTAGATCTGATAGAGCACTAGTTGCATTTTAAATTAAATATCAAATGCTTGGATAACTTAAACTTTATTTTTGTAGTCATTCTTCTATATTGTATGTTGAAAATTTTCATTTCATTGACTTTTTCTTATTGCTAAGGAAAGGTATTCACTCTTCCCACTCCCTTTCAAATCGATGTGTATCTGTGGCATTACGTCATTACAATGGTACTTCTATGTCTTTTAAACGCTTATTGACTATTTTTGATCTATATTTTTAAGCATTTGACATGCTCCACTACTTTTTAAAGTACACATTATTTGTGAATAAGGAAAAAGAGATTTTTTGTACGAGCGGTAATCGAACCCGCGTCTTTTCGAAACCGGGGAAGTGTTAGCCACTGAGCTATCGTACAGACCTATTTGGTCATCCCAATTTTATTGGATTGATGCATGTAAATGCATTCCGATTGATGGCGTTGGTCGTAAAGACAAATATGATGAGGAAATATAGAAAAAAATATAGATCAAAAATGTATAAAAATCGCGCCATCAAATAGTATGAATTTTAATTGCAAAATTAAACTTACTATATTGGATTGATGCAGCTAGGAATCTGTTTCCTACCTCAGTGCAGATGTGCTATCTGCACTGAGCCAGTCCTATCTACTGCTCTATAGTACTAATTGTCTGGTCATAGCGATTAAGTCCCCAGAGAAAACACGTTCGACCACATGCCTGAATTTTATTATTGGTGATTTTTTTATACTGCAACAGCCATTTTCTATATAAAACCATACAAAATATTTAGAGAAAATAAAATATCAATTAGTTTAAATTAATTAAAATTTCTTCATAAATAAAGTCAGTTGTTATAAGAAATCGAAATGGTAACGCATTAGGACAAGACTAATTGATCAGTACTCGAGCTATCAACAAATAAATGGTTGCACAGGCTATCTATACACATACTAAGTCCAACCGTTGACAAATTCATCAACAACAAAAACCTCAGAAAAGTGGTCATTGGCGGAATCAACGGGATCGACAAGAATTGAATTGACAGGCTAGGTTATAGGTACATATACAAATGAAATTATAAATTATATTATTATTATATTTTGAAAAGAATGTGAATTTAATAACTATTCCATTAGTATTTGACCCGACAAATTTCGTACCACCTCCAAATTAATTATTACTTATTAGCTGAATGAAATTCAGTTTTCAACATCATAAAAGTCGTTCCAAAATACAAAATGTATGAGACAATTTATTTTCTTCATGTTTTCCATTGTTTTAATAGTTATTCTGCTATTCCTAGGCGACAAATCCAAAAAATAGAATATCATAATAATCGGTCCAGCCATTCTTGAGTTATAAATGACGTAGGTAGGTAACTAATCCAATTTTATTCTATATATAGATTGAAAAGTAAGCAAATAGTCAACACTGCTTAACTAGACTTGATAAGATTTATAATCTGAGCAATGTTTGCATGGTGACAATTAGCGCGATAATTATATTGATAAGTCCTCTATTAGAGGTTTTAACATTAAAGTGAATTTATGAAATGAATGTGCAGTTACAATTTTGGGGCGACCTCGGCTAAGAATAAATCTGATCCATTGGATATTTAGGCACCTACTAAATACGTTTATTTACTTTTTTTTTTCACAAGCTTCAGACCGTACGCTATTGAATTTTGGTTGCTTAATTACATAACCAATATTGATGAATGGACTTAAAACTTAAACATTTAAAAAATATTCGGAAAATCCAATAGTAGCACGCCTCATAATCTTCATTTTTCACAATAAAATTGATTATTTGATAAGTAACTAATAATCTATACTAAATAGTTATGCCGTGTGGGGCCGGCTTTAGAATTGTCCCACCCCTCTCTACCCACGGGAGTCGTAAGAGCCGACTGAGGGAACACCGGGGGAGTGTGCAGCAGCACTCCCTAGAGTATTAACAACATCAACTGCGATCGTCAACCCGCCTGCCAAGCGTGGCGATTACGGCATTATCCCCCATGACGGGACCGCTCGTTGTGGCGTTCTCTTGGGGAGGCCTATGTCCAGCAGTGGACGTTAAAAAGCTGATGGATGAATGGATGGACTAAATAGTTACTACGTAAGTATTGGTCTTACTAAGTAGTTTTCAATAAATCACATAGCGCTAATTTCAAACAGTACTAATGTGGTTCTCATGTCTTATACGCCATCTAGCGCTAATTTTAAGAAGTACTACTATATTGGTTCTATAGAAGTAGCTCTCACTAAATAAGGTAGATAGCGCTGGTTTTAGTGTACCATCGAATCGACCGTAAATATTCACTATTTTTGTTTATTTATTTAATAACAATTAAACCACATCGAATTAGACCGTGAAAAGTGGTAGGGATAATTAAACTGAAACCTAAGAGAAGAGGCGTGCAAAAAATTAGTACTACCTACCAAGACTGAGTTTTTGATAATATATCACTAATCGTAGGGCTTGCTTACCCCAGCACGAATGGGCCGGCTCGATAGGGAAGTTCCATCCTCTCACAAAAGATCATGGTGAAAGAACGGTAGTTACTCCTGCTGTTATGCTTAGTTTGGTAAGTGAGAGGGCCGGAGGCTCATATCCTCTCATTATTACGCTTCCTATTCTCTCCGTATTATCCTTCATATCCTCTCGATAGTATCCTTCCTTTCTAACTCCTTTCCCTTTCCTTGGAGATAGCGACGTGCGAGTGATGTCTCTGGTGTTGTTAACGTCTATAGACTACAGTAAACACCATCAGGTGGGCCGTATCCACGTAGTATAAAAAAAAGTTTCTTATTTAATGGTAATTGTATAAAACATATCTGGGAAAGGAGCCTAAACCATATTTTGTGTCTTTTGAAAAAGACGCACCATCAAATGTATGACATTCAATATAGTTAAATATTCTGATAAATCTATGGTGAAACCAGTTTTAAAACCTTCACATCACAACATACTTTTAAGATACGGAGGTGAAGCGACAGTAAAAAATCTACTGTAGAACTTTTTATACATTGCCGTATCTGGTTAGTATAGATGATTATACCATTGGTGCTTAAAAACATAATCAATATCAGGCATCACTCACCCGTTGACAGCTTCAGGAAAAGGGATAGATAAGAGGAAGATGATAGGAAATAACAAGGTAGATAATAAGGATATGAAGGAGGGTATGGGCCTCCAGTGCTCTCGCGCACTACATGAAACGCATCAGAGGAACAGGAGCATTTTCTGTTTTAGCCGGGGTCTTAATGCTTTATGGAGCAAGGCCACTGCCAACTTACCATTTGTACAGCACCAAGAAATTAATGATGTATGCGGCTATAATATTGATTTTTAAGCTACTTAAATTGAACTCCTACTACTAAGCCAATAGCAATATGCGTTTTAAAATAACACAGGGTCCTACGCTAATGCTTATTTACAAATACTAATGATATTAAACTTTAGTTAGTTGTGAATAGTTATATATTATAAATGTTGTCCTTGTCTATGGTTTTTAGTCACAATATGGTACAGTACAATGAGATATTATGGTATATTGGTTTATCATTCTGGATTGCAGCAGAATAAAGAATTAATATAACCGGTCAAATTTATAATTACTTGCTATATCCTCCTCTGATTTACGACATTAACGTTATCACCAAAGAGTATATATTATTACTGACACTGGCGGAATTGCGTCTGTCTCTGGGACGCTAAAGCCAAAAACCAGAGAAGTCAAGTCAACGGTCGAGGCAGCAGCATCAGTGGGCCTAGCCAAGTTGCATTCTATGATCGCTAACGCTAATAGAAAACTATTTAAAATGTATGGGAATTTGACATCTTTAACCATGTACATGGTAGCCTCGTCTCGTTTAGCGGCTCTCGCTATGTCTCGGAAGCGTGTCGGTGTTTGTGCACGAGTCAAAGGGTCTCGGTGAGTCTCGCGATGAAAACGAAAGCGCGCCGTGTGGTCTAACGCTTTTTAGAAGCCTACCAAAGTCAAGCACTATTATGGAATCTTAAGAATGTCAGGCACAAATATAAGCAACTATTACACCACGCTTGGTTGCGGATAAGCAACGAGTTTCATATCCACGTTGAAGATTAAAAAAAAATTTATTCACGTTGAATAGCTAAAAAGTTCTTTTTCGCCACGGTTTAATAATTTTTTTTTATGATAAATGATTAAAAAATTACAATAACTAATAAAAAAAATAAACGCCGCAATTGTTTTTTCCACGTCCATTGCTACGGGCATCCGAAGTTCAATTGATACAACGAGTGGGTACATGGTGTTTTCTCGTGTCGAGCCTCTACGAGACGAGAGTGGACGAGAGGTTCGCGAGACAAATAGACGAGTGTGTACAGCCGGGGTAACAGTTTTCTATTAACGTTACCGATCATAGAATGCAACTTGGCTAGACCTACAGGTCTGAATAGTGTCTAAGTGCGACGAAATACACGACTTTTGAAAACTACAAGTGTGTAATGTTTACAAATTTTCACTGCTTTGTAAAAGTAAACATCGTGACATAACCTGCGTCCCTGAAGAATAGTTTAGAGAGCTTGGGAAGTCTGCCACCTTGCACTGTTCCAGTGTGGTGGACTACGCCCTAAGTCCCTCTGACATGTAGGTAGCAATCCTTTAGGAACTGGGATTATTTAGTTTTCTATCAACATTAAAAAATATTTATATATTTCACGTGTTTTTTTTTTCTCTATAATGTTCATAAAAAGGTATAATATAATAAGTATCCGTAACTCAGCTTACTTAAAGTTTATATTTGTTAGAAATATAACTACCTGTTATTCACCATCACCATCACGCTGACCCACAAACCGTCGAGAAAATCTCTCAGGCATATTACCCAGAAGAGATAACTTGTAAAGTATAAATTATTTGTGAATAAGGAAAAAGAGTTTTTTTGTACGAGCGGAATCGAACCCGTGTCTTTTCCAATCCGGGGAAGTGCTCTAAGCCACTGCGCTATCGTACAGATCTTTCGATCAAAGGAGATTCCTTATCACATTTGTCTTTACGACCAACGCCATCTATCGGAATGCATTTTACATGCATTAATAGATAATTTGTAATCAAAAGAACACAGTATCTCGAAAAGTCGTGTGTGTTGTGACTTTGGACTTGGGTTCGATATCGGTAACACTGTCTTTGCAGTCCTTGGACCTCTATGATATCACTGCTTTTAAGGACGTCACCAAACTTTAATTTTGCATGGACAGAGTAGCTAAATTGCAGAACTTTTTTTGTTCCAAAGTTAGAAGATATAAAATTATTATTATTATTATATTTTATGATTAAATAAGCACGTTCTGCTGAAATCTGAGAATTTCATTACTAATACTAGACAGGAATTCCATTTTAAGACTTACTGGTCCAGGAGCCGCCGCCTATTTTTTTAGTGATTAATAACAGGCTGAATATTTGTGAGTAGGTTCTGTTTGATGAGACACGCAAATTTTTCTCAGTGAAAAATCTTGTAAGCGGTAGCTATTAAGTGTCCGTGAATTCGACAACTTCCAAGCGTAGGACAGAGAAAACGTACCACTAAATGTGTAGGACTATATGGCCATTTCATGGTACAAATATTTACAAAGCTGCATTAAAAAAGTCAGACGGTTAATAATTTGAATTACCTCTTTATTTATAATCGTCTCTCTATATTTGTAGTGGAGCACGCTCCAGTCAAACTACCCATTTTGTAGGACAATTGTTATTCCGAGTTTATTATCCTATTATCTTAACATTTAAACTTACTGTTAGTCAGACAATTTCGACACCCTACCAAATCGAAATATTTTATAGCTGCGCTCTTTATTAGCTACCTCTATCGAGATTATCATTTACACAGAGAAAAAATTGGGCGCCTCGTCAAACGGAACCTACTCACAAAGATTGAACCTGTTATTAATCACTTTAAAAAATAGGCGGTGGCTCTTGTATTATACTATGTACTTACTTTTATTAGCTTATCTAGGTGTCTACCTATGTAGCAGACTCTTTGAACGTGATTTTCAACCACCAAACCGTCGGATTAAGTTGAAACTTTGTTCACTTATCAAGGATCAATGACAATGCAGTATTTAAACGTTTTCCTTTTTTAGTTTTTTTTACATAGCGCGACTATCGTCCTACGTACCTACTATAAAAAGTATCTTTGGTAGTTGTTTACGAGATTTATTACGACTATTGCGATATAGTAAACTGTAATTTATTATACAAATCAACAAATTTGATCTTGCTGCTTTGTTTCATATGAGTGAGAGCGTTGGAGGCCCAAACGCTTCTCCATCCTCTTATATTCAATATGCTTCTTATCCTCTCCTTATTTTCTTTCCTTTCCACCTCCAACCACTTTCCTTAAGGACGGCAACGTGCTATTGATGCGTCGGCGTGGGTGTTGCGTCTATAATAGGCTTCGGTAACCGGTTACGATAAGATAGGCCGTATGCTTGTTTGCCACACACGTGGTATAAAAAATAAATATGATTTGATAGTGAAAGACGGAGGTGAATCAATAAATTATGTGTTTATGTTGTGGATGTTATTAGTTAGTAGTTAGCTTTTTAAAAAAGTAACGATTTTAATTATAAATATTAAGATTGTTGTTCTCACGGCTTCTCAATTTAAGGCCTCCTTCGAGCAAGGGCCTCTGGCATTTTGCCGGCTTGCCACCCGTTCTTTGTTTTTTTTTCTTGCCACCCTATAGTTACGCAAATGCATCCAATACTCTTTATTTACCTGTTTCCCACGTGTGAGCTATATAAGTTTGTAAGTTCTAATTAAATACGCGGCAATGTACTATAAGTGCGCCTCTTATGCCCCTGACCATGCTTTATTTGGAAGTTCTTTATCAATGAAATGTAAGTAAGCTCTTAGTCTTTCAATATAGCATTAAACTTCAAAAGAATTAGGCAGTGTTCTCTTAATTTCGACCTAATTCCTACGAAATTAAGTTGCAGGCAACAACATAAACACCAAGTTAAATCTTACTTTGATCGTTGTGGTATCTATAGCTATAGTAAGTATAGTAACCCACCAGAAACGCGTATATAAAAATAATTTGCTGATTATTCGATTGGTGCTGGAGCGGTTAATAATAATACATTAGCGTCAGAAAGGTAAATAGTTATCGAAGTATAAATCACAAGAGATAAGGAAAAATCACATAGGAAACCCTCAACGTAAGATTAAGTGATCTCTAAGATAGTGAGGCGAAACAGTTACCTACTAGTAAACACGCGTAAATACATTTGCCTACGATTCACAGCCCAGCCACCAGTCACAATAAAAACTCGAGTCACCGACGTTTCTTTTCATATCGTTTTTGCCTTAGTAGCGGCACGATGTATTCAATCATGCCAAACAAGTTTATTTTATTTGAAAACTTGAGACAGCCGCGAAGGCTTATAATATTATTGCTTTTAATTATATTCACTTCATGCGGTACAAGTGATGTTAGTACTGAGGGTCTGCCTGTGGTGCAAACGCCACTTGGGACAATCAAGGGATATTATATGAAAACCAGAGGAGGAAGACAGATTTCCGCATTCACTAGTATACCCTATTCAATACCACCAGTAGGCGAGCTCAGGTTTAAAGTAAGTTTAACCTAAATACTTAAATCATTTTTAAAATACATTTTATATTCTCAGATTTATACTTAAGTCGCATATAGTAACATACATAGATATGGCGATATTCCCTGAGAACTATGGGTACCAGATTACGGATATAATACATATACTACTTTTTTTTTTAAATAGATACATATCATAGACAGAAAACACCCAGACGCAGTACAATTATCTGTGTTCATCACACAAATAATTGTTCTGAGTGGGAATCGAACCCACGACCTCGTGCACGGAAGTCGGTTACACTACCGACCACGCCACGAAGCCCGTCTGATCAATAATTATGTGGCAGAAATAGTGAATATATTTTCCATTATTCGGAACCTCCATGCTCACAGTTTTGGACGAAATTATCGACTAGACTTTTTGCAAAAGGAGATTAGTATTATGCTTCCAGTGAGCCAGAACTAGGTTTACGAAAAGGCATAAAAATATACGTAAATATATCTCATTTTGTGCATATAATAGAGTAATGTGCTTGCGAAGCTTGCGATTTATACAAACTGGTCTATAGGTATATAATATATTAAATTCTCGTGTTTTTTGCAGACAAAAATATTATATAATATTTTTATAATCATTATTTAATAAAGGCTTTGTATATAATATTTATCGTTTGAAATGAATAGCAGTGCAAAATATATTAGAATTGTAATTATATCCTATAGAACCATATTTTGTTGGGATACATTTATTAGATTGACTAGATTTTGCCCGCGAGCACGTGTGTAGATTTGGAATTTTAAATCTATCATCGTTTCCTCCTCTTCCCCTCCTTATCGGGATGATGATGTGTTTAGCCAAGCTATACTGTGTATCGGTAGGTACCAATATCACATTACGATCAAATTCGTTTGTCGTTAGGTTGCTCGTCGCTAGTTATTCAAATATCTTCTCGGTCTGCTTTTCGGTAGGCGATGGACCTTCGGAATCCATCTTCGAGAGTTGGGCCCTCGATCAATCTGAGTCGCGGCCGCACTATACCTGCTGCTACCAAATTTAGAGGGGATCCGACACTTCCCACAGGAGGCTCAAGGCTCAGCGCGCATATCGCGCGGGCAGAGCAGCGGTAACAGTGCTCTTATGGCGGTAGTGCAGTGGATGCCCTTCCGGCGGTGGTTCAGGCCATGGTCCAGTCCAGGGGTGCGTGGGACGATACTGTCTCCTTTTGCGAGGAGAGTATGAACGGGAAATACGAGTAGCTAGATCTCTCCAGTCACGCAAAACGCACTGTGCACCAAACATTGACATCAACGATCTCCGGTCCCCATAAGCGTTAACTTGAGGTTGATTTGTCCCAAAAGCCAACTAGAACTTATACAAATATTTTAGTGACATTGGTTTGTGATAAACTGTTTACGTCATTACAAAGTGATTACTATTAATTAGATACTTTGATATACTTGTCCGTCTTAAAAGCTCGACTATATTATAATACTAAAGTCGTTAAGTGAAGTTTGAGGCCAGGTTTGTTTGCGTCATAAGCCGCAAAGTTACCACATTTCGAAAAGACAATTTTGTTATTCAGGTCGCTATTTACTAAGTGTCCTATATTTATGTTATCTAAAGATAAATGCAAACCAAAGGTGATTACGAAGTTGATATCGTTAAAAAATAATAAAACTGATGTTGATATATACCTAGATACCTATACCTAGTTGTCTTTTAATGGTTCGTCTAAGATTAAGTAGTTTTAAATTATATGTTATAACTATCTTTTACCCGCATCTAGTTTTTTTTATTACTTTATTCGGTATATGTTAGTAAGGCTTCTAGTCGCTATGAATTTTTTTTTTAAATTGTCATCATAGTTTTGCCTATTTACCCTATTTTTTTTATTACGGCGGGAAAAAATGTAGCTCACCGCACACACCACGTCATTCGGGGCAACGAACAGGGTAGTGTGGGGGCCTCACCCACTACATAAACCCGCGGTGTGCCGTCTCTCCGCCTGTACTGGTGCACCACTGGAACTGTGGGACATTACTTCAGTGGTTCAGCAAATTTACCCTAAGCGTGAATAACTTGTACACTAAAAATTTTTCAAATAAGATATTCTACCCATCGCTAAAAATAGCATAGGTATACCTAAATCCGGTTAGAAGTTTTTTATCCGTTCTGAACTTTGTGCCCAAATACCCAGACAGACGCGTCGAGAGGAAACTGTTTAACATCACATATAAATAACGCCTGCGACTACGTCCGCGACAAATTCAAAATCCACTGATAAAAAGCTATAACAGAGATATTGTGTCTGTACATTTAAGATATTTGGGAAAAATGACTGTAATAGGCTATATAGAGTCGTCAAAACACAAAATATTTTTTTTTTTAATTTTTGTCCGATTGTCTGTTTGACTGTTTGTTTGTTCGCGCATCACGTGAAATCTACTAAACGGGGTATGATGCAACTTTTTTATTTGTTAGCTCTTGATTAGACTTAAAATCTGGTATAGGTACCTTTTTATCGGTATACTGATATATAACCTAAAAACTAGCATTTGGCTGCGGCGAAGCTGCGGCCGAAGGCTATATAATATAGAATAGATCACTCTACGGCATTCATTATTTCTATGTAAAATAGCTATCCCATGGGAA
The DNA here is from genome assembly GCA_948253155.1 of Leucoma salicis. NCBI lineage: Eukaryota > Metazoa > Arthropoda > Insecta > Lepidoptera > Erebidae > Leucoma > Leucoma salicis. Next base: position 17,420,982 of record OX411803.1, read on the forward strand.
CCGTTCATATTTTTCATTAAGAAAAGTAACCAGTATCTTTTTCTCGCATCTCCAGACTATATATTAGGTATATAATAAGTATCGCCTTTGCCTATTAGCCTTTGCCCCGCGGCTACGCCGCAGCCAAAAGCTAGTTTTTAGGTTATATCTCAGGTTCCCGATATAGTAACGGGATAAGACGTATACCAGTTCTTAAGTCTACTCAAGAGCTCTCAAATAGAAAAAGTCGCATCAAAATCCGTTCAGTACTTTTTGCGTGATGCGAGAACAAACAAACAAAAAACAGACAAACACATAATTTCTAAAAAAAAAATTTTTATTTGTGTTTAGACACGTCTATATAGCATATTACTGTATTTTTTTTATCAAATATCTTAAATGTACAGCAGACACAGCTCTTTTACAGCTTTGTAATAGTATAGATATATATAATAGTCATATATTATATGCAAATTTTATGCTGATTGGTTCAGTAGTAATGTCGTGAAAGCATAACAAACTAACAGACATACTTTCGCATTTATAATATGTATTAGTAAGGATTAGAGATAATAACGTATGAGGAGATCGTAGCTTAATTCTGCACTTGCCGCTCTAACCGACAAGGGGAAGCGAATTTTGTTCAGCCGACATCAGATGGGTGACCAATATGTGACACCTATTTGTGAACACATGAACTCGTCCGTGCTTTGAAAGGCACATTACGTAGTAAGTCCCGGCTGTCTAGTAACATCCTGGCAGTCGTTACAAGTCGTTATAGGCCTGATTAAATAATCTTTCTCCAGTTTCGTTTCGTTTCGTATGCATCATTACTGATGGATCAGCTAAAGCTGAATAGATCTGAAGCCGATCCCGGCAGAAAAGCTTGTAATAAGGTAACATCATCATATCCCGATGATGTATTGTATAGATAACAATTGAGCACCCGCTAGTTCATCGGCTGACCCAATGAAAATTGACAACGTTTCTATACACCATGTGAATAGAATAATAAATTCATAGTAAACTCTGACACGATACTGCTTTTACCCTCGGAGTTGTCAGGGGGAAGGAGTGGTGCTAGTTTAGCAATAAAAACTTGCTGCAAAAAGATCCTCAATCTTAATAATATCTGTACAACTAAATACGAAAGTCAGTTAGTCACACTTTAGCCATCATAAAATTTTACACAAATATTGTTCTTAGACTATAAACAGAGACGTTTCCTGTAGGATATCTATTTTTGTGTAAATATTATCATTGTAATATTTATCCGCTCTACCTACCCTGCAAAAGAGTTGGCGTGATGATAATTATGTATAATCATTATGTCGCAGAGTTGACGTATTTACATACATATTAGTGCCTCAGTTCTGCAGATCAGAGGAATTCTAGTATTGTATAGTTATATATATATGCATACGTATAATCGTCATCAACACAGACAATATTATAATTAGTACATTAAGTAATGCATTTTGTACAGATTTTGAAATTGTACATGTTTTAAACCTACTAGTTTTAAAACATGTACAATTTCACATTCTTAATTGATCAGACCAAATAGTTTTATATCTTCTCCCTGCATTTTCCCATTTCATGTGGGGTCACAATTTGTTTTATATGTGAGTAGATTATGTATATTTATTACAATACATAAATATATTTAGTTTTATTATGGGTAATATGATTAGTTTAGTTTGTAGAAGAACAAAATATGTATCGTTTGTAAAATAATATAAAGATTGTAAATAAAGATTCCATACATAAACTTAATTATAATAATATGAAATTATAATATATTTCACCAGGCGCCAGTGCCGATAGAACCATGGTCAGAAACGTTCAATGCGACGAAAGTTACGCCTGTATGCGTCCAGAAGAATCCATATGTTCGGCAAAAAGATATTGTGGGACAAGAAGATTGCCTATATCTTAATATTTATACTCCAGTGAACAACAATGTTAGTATTTATGTTTTTATTTTTTGTATTTAACTTAGATACTAATAACTTATTACTTTAAATAAGAATTTGTGACGATCGACGGCATTAAGTGACACGTAAAAGGCCGTTAGGTTTTAACAACGATAAAAACGTTTTTAGTGTCTCTGTAATTTGGACAACATATTCATTATTGTCTTACAAAACAGTATACATGATATACGGGCTATTATGTTTCATTTAAAAGTTTACTTTACCACGATGTAAATTACAGTATATTTAGGCTCTATTTCTCTCGTGTTTCGAAACAAAAATTGCTCGCAAGTTAAATGGTCGGACTGGACGACGTCGAATCATCTTACTGATGTTATATAAATAGTGAGTTTTTTTCCTCAACGCCTTAACTACTAAACCGATTATTATGAAATTTGACAATCATGTATAGTTCAACCGTGCCGTGTGGGGCCGGCTTTAGAATTGTCCCACCCCTCTCCACCCATGGGAGTCGTAAGAGCCGACTGAGGGAATACCGGGGGAGTGGGCAGCAGCACTTCCTCGAGTATTAATAACATCCACTGCGATCGCCAACCCGCCTGCCAAGCGTGGCGATTACGGCAATATCCCCCAAAAAAAATGAACACCCAACAAAAAACGGCCCTCAGTCACGGCAGCTCCGCTATTCCGTGGCCTAACGGTAGCGGGCCCGGTAACGGCGGAGCAGGGGGTGCGAAGAATCTCCGGTCGCGGATAGGCTACCATAAACAACGACCTCTGGCCCTGGTAACGCACAACGTTCGGACACTTCGGACCGACGAGAGAATCACCGAGCTGGAAGAGGAATTGAGCAAGATCCACTGGGACATTATAGGGTTGTCAGAAGTCCGAAGAGAGGGTGAGGGTACGACAATCCTCCAGTCCGGGAACTTGCTCTTCCACCGGGAGGGCGACCACCAGTCCCAAGGGGGTGTCGGGTTTATCGTTCGCAGGTCTCTCGTAGGCAACGTGGAGAGGATTGAAAGTGTGTCGAGTAGGGTAGCGTACCTTATACTCAGAGTAACCAAACGGTATTCGTTGAAGGTCATACAGGTTTACGCACCGACCTCTGCACACTCCGATGACGAGGTGGAGGCCCTATATGAGGACATCTCGAAGGCCATCCACTTGTCTAAAACCTATTTCACGGTGGTTATGGGAGACTTTAACGCGAAACTAGGCAAAAGGACAGACGATGAGCTGAAGGTGGGGCACTATGGATTTGGGCAGAGGAACCACAGGGGCCAGATGCTGGCTGATTTTCTGGAGAAGGAATGCCTCTTCATGATGAATTCCTTCTTCAGGAAGCAGCCCCAGCGAAAATGGACCTGGATTAGCCCTGATGGTTCAGTGAAAAACGAGATTGACTTCATCCTGTCGGACAAACGACACATATTCAATGATGTCTCAGTGATCAGCAGGATTAAAACTGGGAGTGATCACCGACTAGTCAGGGGCATCTTGAATATTAGAACAAAAGTCGAGAGGTCGCGTTTGATGAAGTCTACGCTCCGACCAACACCTGCCCAATACCAGAACCCCGAGAGCTTTCAGCTCGAACTACAAAATCGCTTCCAATGTCTAGATGAGTGTGAATCAGCGAGCGATACGAACAGCAGGTTCGTGCAAACTGTCCACGCCGTCGGGTCGACTTACTTCAAGGCCCGTCGCGTCAGTAGGAACCGTAAACTCTCGGACCATACTCTCAAACTCATGGAGAGGAGAAAAGAAATGATAGTCCAGTCCTCAGCCGATTGGTCCTGCCTAAGGCGGTTAAACAGACAGATCTCCAAAGCTGTGCGACACGATATTCGCCAATTTAATACTACCCGTATTAAAGAGGCGATAGAGCGGAACCAAGGCTCGAAAGTGTTCGCAAGAGATCTGTCTGTTGGCCAAAGTCAGTTGACTAAACTGAGGACCAACAACGGCACTATCATTTCTTCTCGAGATGAGATCTTGGGAGAGGTCCAGCAGTTCTATGGACAGTTGTACAGATCCCAGAGCCCTGCTGTTGGCTTGGTCCAAGACCCCAGATCCAAGCTAACTCGGCACTTTACCGAAGATATCCCGGACGTCAGCCTGTACGAGATCAGAATGGCTCTCAAACAACTAAAGAACGGAAAGGCACCGGGAGACGACGGAATCACTACAGAGCTTCTGAGAGCAGGCGGAAAGCCGGTCTTAAAAGCTCTTCAGAGGCTGTTCAATTCCGTCGTTCTCGGGGGCGACGTTCCAGAGTCGTGGACCAGAAGCGTGGTGGTGCTGTTCTTCAAGAAAGGTGACAGAACCCTCTTGAAGAACTATAGACCCATCTCGCTCTTGAGCCACGTCTATAAGTTGTTTTCGAGGGTCATTACAAATCGACTCACGCGCAGGCTTGACGACTTCCAGCCTCCCGAACAAGCCGGGTTCCGAAAAGGCTATAGTACCGTAGACCACATTCACACGCTACGCCAGATTATACAGAAAACCGAAGAATACAATCGGCCTCTGTGTCTGGCGTTTGTGGACTACGAGAAAGCCTTCGATTCGATCGAAACTTGGGCGGTGCTGCAGTCCCTTCAGCGGTGCCAAATTGACAATCGGTACATCGAAGTGCTGAAGTGCTTGTATAGAAACGCCACCATGTCAGTCCGTGTTCAGGACAAGAGTACGGGACCGATCCAACTGCAGAGAGGTGTTAGACAGGGAGACGTTATGTCCCCGAAACTCTTCACCGCTGCATTGGAAGATGTCTTCAAGCTCTTGGACTGGACCGGATTCGGCATCAACATCAATGGCGAATACATCACTCACCTTCGATATGCCGACGACATCGTAGTCATGGCAGAATCTCTGGAGGACCTTGGCACCGTGCTCAATGATCTCAGCAGGGTTTCCCGACTAGTGGGTCTCAAAATGAACATGGACAAGACGAAAGTCATGTCTAATGTCCATGTCATTTCAGCACCGGTCCTAGTCGGGAGTGCGCTTCTCGAAGTTGTCGACCATTATGTCTACCTGGGACAAACAGTCCAGTTAGGTAGGCACAACTTCGAGAAAGAGGTCAATCGACGAATCCAACTCGGCTGGGCAGCGTTCGGGAAGCTAAGGAAGATCTTCTCGTCCAATATTCCGCAGTGTCTGAAAACGAAGGTCTACGACCAGTGTGTGTTACCAGTGATGACATACGGAACAGAGACGTGGTCTCTGAATGTTGGCCTCATATCAAGGCTCAAAGTCGCTCAGCGGGCCATGGAGCGGGCTATGCTTGGTATTTCCCTACGTGATCGAATCCGTAATACGGAGATCCGTAGGAGAACGAGAGTGACCGACATAGCCCGCCGGGTTGCCATGCTGAAGTGGCAATGGGCAGGCCACATCGCTCGACGAACCGATAACCGTTGGGGACGAAAGGTTCTCGAGTGGCGACCACGTATCGGACGGCGCAGCGTAGGACGGCCCCCCACCAGATGGACCGATGATCTGGTCAAAGCTGCGGGGAGCCGTTGGATGCGGTCGGCACAGGACCGCTCGTTGTGGCGTTCTCTTGGGGAGGCCTATGTCCAGCAGTGGACGTTGAAGGGCTGATGGATGGATGGATGGATGGTATAGTTCAAAGTACAGAGAAGACCATAGACAAAAAGTGGTAATTATTTTTACCGGAATAAGCGGCAAATTAAAATAGAGCCCACCTGATGGTAAGCGGTTATCGTAGTCTGTAGATGCTAGCAACATTAGAGGCATCATTCGCATGTTGCCATCTTCAAGGAAAGGGATAGGAGATGGAGAATAACAATAGTAAGCAGAAGATAGAAAGGATACTGCCACTAGTGTTTTTTTTTTGTTTAGAGATGAATTATGTGTCAGATGACGTGTTTATATTTAGGATGTATTTTAACTACGCCTCCGCCACTGCTGAGCTAATGTAAAAAAAAAATACCTATAAGTTCACCAGGCGTGCAAGTTAAACCTGTTTATAAATTAAAAAAACTACTTACTTTACAACTGTTTTGATAGGAAATAACAAATGAGAAGAGACTTCTTCCAGTCATGATGTTCATACACGGTGGAGGGTGGATGTGTGGTGATTCGACTACTTTTATGTATGGTCCAGAATTTTTACTCGATAGAGATGTTATATTAGTAACTACAAACTACAGATTAGGTAAGAATGACTTGACTTATACTTTCCTCAACTATAGGTATACGTATATATATAGTTTCAAAGATGTGAAAATATGATTACTTATGTTAAAAGGTCTGGTATTTTTATACGACACCAGTGGGAAAAAATGGGGTGGTGACACTTGTATTCTTAGTACGTCACCACACGAACAAAACGTATCTACGTTTTTTTAGCAAATAAAAGGATTACCTTTTTTTTGTTAAGGCGGTAAAAAATTTACCTAACCGCATACTTCATCGTTTGGGGCAAGGAACAGTAGGGTAGTGTGGGGCCCTCACCCACTAAATAAACCCGTCGTATGCAGTCTCTCCGCCTGTATTGGTGGGCCATCCATCCATCCATCCATCAGCCTTTCGACGTCCACTGCTGGACATAGGCCTCCCCAAGAGGACGCCACAACGAGCGGTCCTGTGCGCTCATATGGGGGATAGTGCCGTAATCGCCACACTTGGCAGGCGGGTTGGCGATCGCAGTGGATGTTGTTAATACTCGAGGGAGTGCTGCTGCCCACTCCCCCGCTATTCCCTCAGTCGGCTCTTACGACTCCCATGGGTGGAGAGAGGTGGGACAATCCTAAAGCCGGCCCCACACGGCGGTTTGCCATGTGATTGCATTGGTGGGCCACTGGAACTGATTACTTCAGTGGTAAATAAAACAATAGGATTACCTACCGTTGTTACATGGCAGTTTTATGTGAGAGAATGGGAATTTCCCAGTTCTGGTGAACATTATACTATTATTTTATTTATTTCAGGACCATTAGGATTCCTTTCTACTCAAGATGAGCACTGTCCTGGAAATAATGGGCTCAAAGATCAACAAGAAGCTTTGCGGTTTATACAAAAAACTATAGAAAGTTTCGGCGGCGACAGGGACTCTGTTACTATATTTGGGGAGAGCGCAGGGGGCGCCAGTGTTCACTACCATATGATATCTGAAACTAGTGCCGGTGAGGTGCATTTCATCAAGTAATAAGCAATCTTTAAATGATTCCTACAACACAGGATAACTATTATGTATTATTATTATTAATCAACGACCTCATGTTCTCCCTCTCGGTGTTTTGTGTGCTTATCGAGATTTCCTAATAGAGTTAGGTTCACGAAAAATTGTTCAATCTGATAAAGGATTGACACCCTCGTTAGATTTAATCATGTTTTAATATACTCGTATAATGTGTTGTGGGTTAGCTATAATTATATTGGAGTTGTGTACCCGAAACATACAACTATATATGGAACTAAGTAGTCAAATACGGTTAACTTGTAGATGTTTTAATATTTTCTTGTCCCATATAAATTCGACGTCATCAACCAGAATGTAAAACTTTTTTCAATTGTGGTCTATCTGTATTTCAGGTCTATTTCACAATGGAATATCTGAATCAGGCGCTGCCTTAGTACCGTGGGCTGAAGCTCCGCCCGGAGAACCGTTAAAAAATGCCTTTCTTCTCGCAAAATTCTTGGACTGTCCACAAGCACCTTCAGAAAAAATGTTAGCCTGTCTCCGTACAAAGGATAGTTACGACATTATTGGCACCGAGTTTAAATTCTACGTAAGAACTCATTGTTTAACTAATTTCTCATGCCTTTGTTCTAGTGGTGGGAGTTTTTGGGTAAGTTTGGCTATAACATATGACATGCCTTGTACCCATGTATGTGCGAGTAGCGACAATAACTTGAACGCTAGCGAGCTGGAACGCTAGTTCACATGCCTCCTTAATAATAACAGTACATTTATTACTGTTGTATATCGTCTTAATATTTTGTGATGGTGACATACGACGACAATCTATGCAGATAAATAATGTTGCGTGCATGTAGAGGACGTCACAACAGTCATAGAAGTTAACAAACGTACCTATGGAGCCGATCCCAACACACGTTTTAAGTAGGTACAACAACATACCTTTATTATCTACCCTGTGGGTCTAGCCAAGTTGCATTCTATGATCACTAACGCCATTAGAAAACTATTTAAATGTATGGGAGTTTGACATCTTTAACCTTAGATACCTATATAATAAGTCTTTAACAATATCTATAACGCTAAATCACGTGGCTTAACGTTAGAGATGTCAAATTTCCTTGATGCCTTGTTCTTCTCAGGCTTTATACCTGTTATGTCATAATAATTTTAGACGTGGGACTACGAACCAATGACTCCGTTTAAAGCTGTAGTGGAACCGGATCTTCCTGGAGCCTTCTTGACGAGAAGTCCGCGTAAGATTCCTAATGTGCCAGCCGTGCCTTGGATGACTGGCCTCAATAAAGACGAAGGCTGTTTGAAATCAGTTTGTAAGGTTTTACACTAACTTTATTGAATTGGAAATATAGAAAAAGTAATTAGTTTTGTAAAAAAAATCTCTTTGTTTATGGTTGGTTGTGCATCAGGTACATGGGAATACACGGTCAACCATAAACATATTAAGTTGCGGTTTCATTGTAGATTGTAAATATAATAAAATATGTAGATATAGTTATATCTGCAAGTCATCGTCAGCATCCTGCTCGTGGCTATCATGTTAGTCCATGTCTTGACGGATTAAGAACACAAGTGTCACTATGACTATAACATTCACACGCGCAATTTGTGAAAATGAAATGGTGAGCGGTAGCTTGGCTTAATTATAATATGTAGTTCTTTCTGGAAAGAATTGGGTGATAATACGTGTATTCGTAGTCTTAGCACTTAACTGCGAATTTCTTGTCTGCGGAGTGCGGACTGTAATTACTGCCACTATATTTCCACACGTGTTTGCATTGACTATATAATTAATCTACACAATATGATCAGATCAAGCATAATAGTTCGATGTTTTCTAGTCATAATCACATTAGAAATACCTCAGAGATGATTACAATTTATGCTCTACAATATTTTTTATTATAACACTGTAGAGAGAGAGAGAGAAGAGCAAGAGGCTTTTGGCTAGATCACCAGCAGATTTTACAAATAAATACTTAATAGTTAAGATTTTTATGTACACACATCAAAAAAAGTGATGATGAGATCACTTTGAAAATGCTAAATATTTTTGTTGGCAGTATGGTAAAACTTTTTTTATTTATTGTCTATGATTCTTCATTTAAAAATGTGATATTTGATCAAAAAACAATATCAAAAACATGTCAAGAACATATTTAAAGTAGCACAAACGGGTCTTTTTTCGCATATAAAATAGGTGAAATTATTAACTACCTTTTACCCGACGTTTCAACTGCGTTGCAGCAGCCGTGGTCACGGGACAATTGGAGAATTTGACTCGCAATAGGACGCAGTGGCACATCGACTTTGTGTACCTAAAGTATACGATATCTTCTGCATCATATCCGGAGGAATGCCTCAAGTGGAGCAATATCTGAACAACCTTGTTCCAATTTTGTCCGTCACTCCTCTTATATATGGCAGGAAAGCTGGTTGTCTATTGACTTCAGGATATCTTTCCCTTTTCGTTCGCCGCTGAAGCCTACGACCAGTTTTGTACCCATTTCGTTTTAGTACCTCCTGAACATTATGCAGTTCCTGCTGTAGATGTTCAGGGTCACAAATATCAATGGCTCTGGCTCTGGTAGTCAATGAAGTTATGACTGACTGTAGCGGACGCGGATGGTGGTGCGATGAGGCGTGCAGATACTTATTTGTGTGTGTCGGTTTTCGGTAGACGGTATGGCCAGGGGTGCCGTCAGGTTTCGCCATCAACTTCACGTCAAGAAAAGAAATTGATCTGTCAGTCTCCACCTCACATGGGAATTTAATTTTTGGGTGAAGAGAATTAAGGTTGTTCAGATATTGCTCCACTTGAGGCATTCCTCCGGATATGATGCAGAAGATATCGTGTACTTTAGGTACACAAAGCCGATGTGCCACTGCGTCCTATTGCGAGTCAAATTCTCCAATTGTCCCGTGACCACGGCTGCTGCAACGCAGTTGAAACGTCGGGTAAAAGGTAGTTAATAATTTCACCTATTTTATACGCGAAAAAAAGACACGTTTATGCTACTTTAAATATGTGTACAATTCGCGGATCTTTAAAAGTTACTATGTCAAGAACAATAGTTTTTCCCTATAAAAAGAAATCCAATCTTTGATTACGCTTATTCAGAAAGCTGACCGACAAGATTCAAGCATGTTTTTTCTAATTTTTGCGTAAAAAGTTGATTTGGAAATATGCTGAAAGGATTGCCTGAAGCTTTACGAGCAAGAATTGATACTTTGGGGGAAGCGAGATATTCTATGAAAGAAATAGCTCGCCGAGTTGCTGTATCCCAATCCTGTGTCGTGAACACGTTGGGGAGGTATCGCGGCATGGATAAATTTGCTGATCCTACCTCGCAGTGGTCGCCCAACTGTTCTTACTGCTGCCCACAAACTTTATATCAGACTGCTGACTGCCTGCGACCAGTGCCACTAAAATAAGAGCTGAGTTGCGGGCTGCCACTGGCCTAGAAGTAAGCACTCAGACCATCACGAATTGCTTACACCTGGCTAGATAACGAGCAAGGAGATCCTAGCGAGCACTTCTGAACACACGGCAACGACAGCAACGCAGATTGCAGTGATTGATGACGAGGAAAACATTTGGCAAAATTGCTTCTTCGTTGACGAAACAAGAATAAGCACTCATCCAGACAACCGACGTGTCCGTGTCTGGAGAAGACGTAGGGATGCAGAGAGACAAAGAACTGCCACTGGTACTGTTCAACGGCGGGAAATCGGTGTCCTTTTGGAGCGGAATAATGATTGGAGCTAGAGCGCAGTTAATCTCGTATCGGGGCTCGATGACTGCAGCTTTTTATTTTATTGCATGTAGTGGCAGACGAGACACGGTCCATCTGATGGTAAATGGTAACCGTCGCCCACGGACTCGACTACACCGAGAGATTTGTCAAGCCGCTGCTCACCAATTCATTTCACAGATATGAAATTAAATATAAACGGCTATCTCCTGCTACAGCCAAAACGTAACGATGTGCTTCATGGCCGGTCACACGGGAGAAGGTGGTATCAATTTGCTCGGGGCCGATACCAAGTGAGTACTCCCGCTTGGTACCCAGCCCTACCACCAGTCATGCAATGGATGATAATAGCTTACTTCCCTAAATCGCCTCGTACGACACCCGTGGGAAGGAATGGAGTGGTAAAACTTATATCTTAGTCCGTCACCACACGCTTTGTACCAAAATATTGTTATCGAAGGAATCGTCAGACCATTTAGAATAAATCACGGCCACCAATTCGTATTTGTTGATGATAATGCACCCGCACATCGAGCTGAACGAGTCAATGCTCTCCGTGATCACAACGTTGCCAGATTCGCCTGACTTGAACCCGATCGAGCACGCTTGGGATGCTCTAAAGCGAGCTGTTTGGAACCGTCAGCCGCCTACCCAGACAATGCCAGAGATCAGGGAAGCTGCTATTGAAGAATGGGACAGGTTACCGCAAGAAATCCTGAATAACTTGATTCTCAGCATGCCCAGGAGGCTTGCTGCTTGTGTTCGACCCAGGAGAGTAGTTGTCTTGTACCTACTAAATAAAAACAATTCCGTAATAAATTCTTAATAATGTTTCTCATTTCGTCGTTTTCTTTCATTTATTTCTTAGTCATTGTGGCAGTCACATTTTCAAATAAAAATGTTATTTGTAAAATAATAAAAAATAGTTAATATTTTAGTTTCAATATAGATATATATTTCTTTTTAAAAAAGATATCACGTAAGCACTTTTCTTTTATAGGCTGAAATTTAAAATATACAGCATTTTTTGCTAGTGATCTCAAACTTTTTTTGATGTGTATACTTACATTAGCTTGAAGTTCACACTAACAAATCAAAGTAATTATGAAAATACTAGAGTATTTAATTTATAATTAAATTATCAGTCCCGGCCACACATTGCTGTAGCAAATTATTATAAGCCATTCCACGGGACCCACCTATTTTTTGGGATAAATAGTAGGCCAGCCCTTTTCTGTAGACTGGGTAATAATTATGTATGTAAGATTTCATGATGATAGCTCGAGCGGATATGGCAACATAAGCTAACAAACAAATATTATTTTTGGTACCTATATTAGATAACCAGACTTATATATTATTAATTTATTTATTATTTTTAAGGGATAACTGCAAATAAGGACAGATATCAAGAATTTAAGACGGGTTTTGATGTAATTGCCCCAGTAACATTCTACTATGACAATTCTCCATACGCCGACCTAATTACAAATAAACTACGCCAGGAATATTTAGAAGGTGATGCCGTGGAGACCTGGAAAAAAGGCATTCTAGAGGTAAATACTTTAACATGCCTTAGGTAATAATAACACTTGAAATAAGATAAAAAGTAAATAAGGAAGTAATATTTATAAAAACCTTAGAATGTCTTAAATAGAAGGTCTTGTACTCTATAATCCGATTTATATTCCTCATTTAGTAATTATTTAAAATATATAAATAACTGCCTACTAATATTCATTATTTTAAACTCGTTATTCAACAACAGGTTTTTAATATAAATATATCTATCTTATTACGACGCGGCGAGTTTTTTTACTAAAATACCCAATCAAAAGCTGACACATCTCAGGCTTATGATGTGAGTTTAGTGGTGCTGTAGCCAATTTTTTTTTAAAGTTTTAAACTTTTGTTTCGTGTCTTCATTATTACTTTTACAACAGGGCAGTTTGCAGGCTACCTATAACGCATGTGTTTACAATATTTATATCGTTGCGTTATGAATTTCTAAAGATTTTTGTATGATTTTACTAGCGCTTTTCCAGTGACTTTGGTAACGTCATAGTCGACGACGTGATGTTAAATAGAACCTTCATCCTCTATTTTATAAGTATTCATTTAAAAAAGAAATGGAATACATTGATCTTATTGAATTATTAAACACCGATTACTAAAGCTCATTTTATTAATTTTGAATTTTCAAAAAAGTTTAAGTATAAAGGTTACATGTAAATTATTTTCCCTATCTTATCCTGGAGGTAGTTTGGGTTGGGCGTTGATATGTCGGCCAGTCAGTTTGTTATCTTTTGTATGTAGAAACAAACCAACTATAACTGCCTCGGTGGTGTAGCGGTAGTGTGTGCGACTGCTGATCATGAGGGCTCGGTGTGCCCGGTAGACGGCAATAGGCTCGCCCCCTATTACGTCGGACTTAAACATAGCTGGCGAACCGTCAGTGTGTAAAATACACCTCTGCCTACACCTTCGGGGAATACAGGCGTGATGCTATGTTTTTTTATGTAGATAAAAACAAAATAATGAGAGTTTTCATTTAATTGTTTTATTTATTCACAGATGTACAGTGACTCATACTTCAACTACCCGGCAGTGCAAAGTGTTGAACTAGTATTTAATTATACGAAGAATCCCATTTATTTATATGAACTAGTATACAGAGCTACTAATAGTTTCTCTCAGATATTCGGGGATGCTACCGGAGATTATGGTAATATATTCGTTTTTTGGATAAAAGTAATCGACTTTATCTGACTACTTACTTTGTAAATTATATTAATTCCTATCCAGTTATGTGCTCATTAAATTCTGACTGACTTCGTCCACCGAGACTTAAGAATTAAGTTATATAATTATAAATACGCAATTCTACAGCACATTCATTATCTCTACGTAAAAAAGAAAAGTCCTTCCCTATAGGAACCGTCCATTTTACCGCTATAATAGGTATAAGTATATAAGTACCTAGTACTTACCTACATGTACTATATCCTAACTATTATAAAGCTGTAACAGAGCTGTGTCTGTACATTTAAGATATTTGAGAAAAAAATACTGTATTGGGCTATACAGGCGTGTCTAAATACAAAACAATATTTTTAGACTTTTTCTCTGTTTGTCTGTTTATTCGTTCGCGTATCACGCAAAAACTTCTAAACTTATTTTGATGCAACTTTTTTTGTTTGATAGCTCTAGATTAGCATAACTGCCTCGGTGGTGTAGCGGTAGTGTATGCGACTGCTAATCATGAGGTCTCGGGTTCGATCCCCGGGTCGGGCAATGTTATTGAGCTTTTTCCTAAAAAGAAAAGTTCTCAGTAGCAGCCCGGAGTTTGGAATTGTGCCCGGTAGACGTCAATAGGCTCGCCCCCTATTACGTGGGACTTAAACATAGCTGGCGAATCGTGGGTGTGTAATACACCTCTGCCTACCCCTTCGGGGAATACAGGCGTGACGCTATGTGCTCGTTTAGATTAGCCTTAAAAACCGGTATACATTTTATCCTGCGACAATATCGGGAACTTGGGATATAGCCCAAAAACTAGCTTGACTGCAGCGGAGCCGCGGGCTAACTATACGGGGAACGGCTATATTTCACGAGGAACGATTAGGTAGTACAACAAACCGCAAGGCCTCCCGCGAAAGTGGGACGCTCCGTGCGCGGATGCGTCGGTCAGTAGAGGGTACCCGAAAGAGTAAACCGCCGGCGGACCGCTGAAGTTATGTAACATACTTCCAGTGATCCGCCACTAAAGGCGGCGAGACGGCACACGGCGGGTTTATTTAGTGGGTGAGGGCCCTTGTTCGTTCCCTCGAACGACGGGGTGTGCGGTAGGAACATTTTTCCCGTCTTAATAAAAATCTAACTGCCTCGGTGGTGTAGCGTTAGTGTGCCTATGCGACTGCTAAGCATGAGGTCTCGGGTTCGATCCCCGGGTCGGGCAATGTTATTGAGCTTTTTCCTAAAAACAAAAATTCTCAGTAGCAGCCTGGAGTTTGGAAATGTGCCCGGTAGACGTCAATAGGCTCGCCCCCTATTAACGTGGATCTTAAACATAGCTGGCGAATCATGGGTGTGTAATACACCTCTGCATGCCTACCCCTTGGGGGAATACAGGTGTGATGCTATGTTATGTTACGTTTTAACAAAAAAAAGGTACACAAACAAAAATACGTACTTTCGCATTTATGATATTAGTAACGATAAGGATATGATGTATATAGGGCATAATATATACGACTAATAAGACCATACAAAATTATCACTGGAGATCACTTAAGACCGGTACGCCAGCATTCAGTCAGTTAGCCGACTTTGTTTTAATAAATTTTCAATCGTCGTTGATGGTAGGGATGATTTTCCTTTGAAAGGGGATTAAGCTAAACCCAGTGCGGGGCAATTTAGTTAACAATTTACTTTATATTTGAATTACAAAATACCATAGTCTTGTATCCTTTGCAGGTGTGTGTCATGCTGATGAACTTATGCACCTATTCCCTATACACTTCCTTGAAAAACCATTTTCGGAGGAAGATATTCGGATGAGTGAAACTCTTGTAACACTTTTTACCAATTTTGCTACTTCAGGGTAAGTTTGTATTTTTTTTTAAAGACTAAGTACTTCCTACACTAAGGATTAATCCTTGTATTGCGGGGGACTTAACAAATTTAAAATTTCACGGACACAAAGTAAAGCCAGACTCAGAATAACCATCAGTTGGTCACATTAAGAGTTTTCCTGTGTGGGAATCGAACCCACAACACTCGGGCGGGAGGCCGGTATCTAAACGACTCCGCCATTTGTGCAGAGTTTGACTCGAACAATATTTATTTACATAAACTTAAGAGAGACAATGTTTACTTATGTTATTTCTCTGTGAAAAAATCGTGCGTCTACGTTCAACACAATTTTTTAGCATTTAAAAATAATTTAATTTACATTTTACCCTAATGTAAGATGCAGTGAAACAAACATTTAATTATGTTGCTTGCTACGACAAGTACATTTCTTTGTCGTGATCTTAAGTTGTCCTAGTTCAGTAGATCTTTTGAAATTACTCTTATTAGTTTTACCAATAGAATAAGCTAGGTTTGGGTGCCGAACCACCGAAGGAATGTAACATAGTTCCAGTGGCCCGCCAATAAAGGCGGAGAGACGGTACACGGCGGGTTTCTTTAGTGGGTGAAGGTCCCACACTACCCTGTTCGTTGCCCCGAGCAACGGGGTGTGCGGTTAGGAACATTTTTTCCCGCCTAAACAAAAAAAAAAAGGTTTGGGTGCCTAATAAGATTTCTTCCTTGTTACTGAACGTTTGGATGCCACAGTTTTGACCTTTTCAACTAGCTAAGGTTTTCGCCAACTGTGAAACGTCTGAAGGGAAAAACCGCTAAACATATTTTCATGTCTCTGCGTACTTTGCAGTGGGTTAGCTGTGCCTTTGGTATTACGGGCCTCGTGGCGTAGTCGGTAGTGTAACCGACTTCTGTGCACGAGGTCGTGGGTTCAATTCCCACCCAGGACAATTATTTGCGTAATGAACACAGATATTTGTACTGCGTCTGGGTGTTTTCTATCTATTATATGTATTTTTGTAAATACACAAAAAAAAAGTAATATATATATTATATCCGTAATTTGGTACCCATAGCACAAGCGTTAAGCTTAGTTTGAGACCAGAGGACGTTGTGTGGAAATGTCCGTGGATATTTATTTATTATTTTTATTTATTTATGACATCCGTGTGGTGACGGACTAAGAATACAAGTGTCACGACCCCATTCTTTCCCACGGGTGTCGTACAAGGAGACTAAGGAAAGTAAGCAATCCATTGCATTACTGGTGGTAGGACTGGATACCAAGTGGTAGTACTCACTTGCTATCGGACCCAAACGGGTTGGTACCACCATCTCCCGTGTAACCGGCCATGAAGCGCACCAGTGTACCGTAATTCTTTCATTTCATATTTGTGAAATTAAATTATGAGTAGTGGCTTGACAGTACTTCGGATATCGTTGAGTCCATGAGCGACGGTTACCATTTACAATCAGGTGACCAATAAAAATAAATTATACGTTTTTACTTACAGAAATCCCAACAAGCCTGTACCACTACCAGTTAAATGGGAGCCTACTAGTGGAAGTTCTACAATGGAATACTTAGAAATAGGTACACCAATGCATATGAAGAAAGACTTAGCTTCACGTTCGCGCTTTTGGGGCACATTGCCTTTATGGCACAATATGCGTAGCAGTAGATTTATAGACGAACTCTAAAAGATGTTGACAATATTTATTAGGTAATATAATAAAAGGTTAAAAAATAATACTGACAGTAATTATGATTGATAATTAATTACATTATTTTCGTTGTTTATGTACATTGTTATTTAAGTAAATAAAATAAATTAGTATATAAAAATATCAACTTTTATTTTTAATTTAGAAGATCCTTGAAAAACATTATCAGTTTTTAATATTTCTTTAATTATATATCTTACTCACGTACACTCTCTAAAGCTGAAGACTTGGAGGTAGTTGCATCGTCATTTTAAGATAGAAGAGTTGCGTGCGGTGCTGTTTGCTGTCCAGACTGATCTCCTTAGCATTTCGGCTTGTTTGTGAATGCTGGCTGGTAGCTGGTAGGTCACACTCATGTCGTTGGTAGCAAATAATTTTGTGACCAGACCTTACTTAATATCATAATACAGCAATATGATTCAACTTCTGTACAACTCTTAAAGGTTGTTAAACATTGAGGGGTCTATAAAGACTGTTATTTGTCATGGAACATTCACGTTGCAGAGGTAAGCATATTATAGGTGGGATATAGGTATATCTATAATTTCAATCTCTCAAAGGTCTCCATAATATTTTACCATAACATATTAAAATCACTCTTGCACACACTCTTTTAGTTCTCTATCAGACTATGCCAAAGCCTGTATGCTTCTTGCTTTTAAAGAAATTTTGAATAAACTTGCAAAAAAACTTGTCTGTATAATTTGTGTGTCCATTCACTATCAGTCTTCGTAAACACAGATCACGCGCGTATTTAGGATTCAAAGTCCTCCTCTATCCTTCCAACACACAACAACTCCATTTAATAATAATAATCACTTTATTTCAGGTAATTACAAACCTATATACATATAATTACAAAAATAACACAAAAACACGCACAATAAAAATCATTTAGCAGCGTTAAGTTACACATATTATATATTTACTTTTTTCTGACCTCAAGAATTTTTTGTTGTACTTTTTTTACTCTAATATTAAAACTACGGAGTGCAGACCAGGAGCTCACAGAAACCGCTGCGCACTGGCCCTGATGATGAGCATCGGATTTGCTCGAAATCCGGGTCGACATAATCGATCCTAAACGTGGGTAATAAAAAACTACTCCGATCCAGTTGTAGCGATTTGGACGGGACTTTCACAGGCAGAAAGCTGATATCATAAGAGGTAACTTGGCTATTTTTTATGGTAATATAGGTAATTAAGGTTGCGCAAAAAAGAAGAAAATAACTAAATTTCACGCGGCCGAAGTCAGGGGTAGCAGCAAGTATTCAAATAAGTTTAGAAATTCAATTAGAAGTATGTTGCATAATATAAGACTCGATGCCTTTTCACCTTTTCCTTTTATATTTTCATATTATTAAAAATAATAGCCAAACTATACATACCAAATCGTATGATTTCCTTTCCTTGAAAAGGTATTTATTATGTACTGAAAGTTTATACCTACACACTAATGTAAACGTATTAATGACCCTTCCAAATTTGCACCTATCAACACCACTTTCTCAAAATTAAGAGCTATGCTCTTGTCGGTGGACCTTCTTCCATTCGTCTCGCTTTTCAGCAAGCGCTTTGACTTCTTGATACGACATGACATTAGCTTTTTCTTTTATTTGATCCATGTAGGTCCTTCTAGGTCTTCCACGTCCTCTTCTTGCCTCTATTTTGCCTTCAATTATGTTTTTTATAAAAGAGTCATGTTGTATCAAGTGTCCTAACATATTTCTCCTTCTGTTTTCTATGGTTCTTAGTATCGATCTCTTCTCATCTACCATTCTTAACACTTCCTCATTTGTTTTCCTTTCCGTCCATCTAATCTTCATCCTTCTTCTCCAACACCACATTTCAAATGCCTTCAATCTCTCTCTATCTGTTTTTCTCAGTGTCCATGTCTCACAGCCATATAAAGCTATACTCCATATGTACGTTTTAATTAGGCATTTTCGAATCTTTTGGGAAATTTTGTTAGTAAATAGTTGTTTTTTGTTTTTAAAAGCTCTTCTAGCCATTGCTATCCTAGCAACTAAGTCTGGTGTGCATCTAGAGGTACTCGTTATTAAACTGCCCAAGTATTTAAATGTATCTACTCGCTCTATTTCGTAGTTATTAAGTTTAATTGTATCAGTTATGGGTGCTACTTTTGTTGTTATCATAGTTTTCGTTGTTGCTTTATTAATTCTTAAGCCAGCTCTTGAAAAAGCTTGTCCATCCTATTTACTAAACGTTTTAGCTCTTGTCTATTGTCTGCCAAAGCTGCAATATCATCAGCGTATCTAATAAAATATATTTTCTGTCAGTTAATAATCACACCACCTTGTTTTCCCTCTATCACTTGTCTTATAGCCCCTTCTATGAATATATTAAAGATAATTGGAGACAGTGGACACCCTTGCCTCACACCTTGTCTGATCCTTGTTCTTTCTTTTTCTCCACCTACTTGTATTATAGCTTCTTGTCCTTTATATAATTCGTAGATTATCTTTCTATCTCTGTAATCCAATCCAGCATTTGTTAAAGCTTTCATCATCCCCTTCCAATTAATTCTATCAAAAGCCTTCTCTAGATCAATAAATGCAATATGCGTGTTAAGGCCCAGGCTCATTCTTCTATCAATAATCATTCTGAGTGCTAGTATCGCTTCTCTAGTACCTTTCTCTTGTCTAAATCCATACTGGTCAGCCCCGATCCAATCTTCTGCTTTTGGTCTCATTCTGTTTTGAACAATTTTTGAAATTGTCCTGTGTTCTTCACATTTTAAAGTATTTAATTTTTTTGGTAGAGTGACTACTTTGCTTTCTAGAAAATCTTTAGGAATCCTGCCTGTTATATGCATATTTTGTATCAACAGAAATATTTCATCAATCAATTTTGGACATCGTACATACTTTAATAACTCTATGTAGATACCATCTTCTCCTACTGCTTTTCCATTTTGTATACTATTCAATGCTTTATTAAACTCTGCTCTCATAATGGGTGGACCTAAATTATCGATTTCAATTAGTGATTCTAGTTCTATGTCATTACTATCTAATCCTTGACCATCATATAAACCTTCTAAATATCTCTTCCATCGTTTTACTATATCTATTTGATCTACTAAAATATTTCCTTGTTCGTCTAGTTAGTTGTACCCTTAGTTTTATGTCTTTTTTCTAATTTTTTGTATTATATTGTATGCACAATTAATTTTTCCCATTTTCATATGATATTCAATTTATCACAGTCCTTTTCTATGTCTTTTGCTGCTATGCACATAGTCGTTATCTTATTTGTTAACTTTTATATTCCTTTACACTTCTTTCATCACCCTTATTTCTAAACTGTCTTCTCTGTATCATCAAATCTATTATTTCAGTAGTTAACCACTTCTTCCAGGGAACTACTTTTTCTTTACTCAATGATTCTTCAGCGCTTGATTTTATTATATCCCTCATTTTATTTCACTTTTCTTCTATATCTATATTTCTTAAATTATACTGTTCTTCTCCTTTAAATAACTCTAACTTATCACCTATATTATTACTATATTGCACACTATATTTACTTCCACTATCCTTAATTTTATTGAGATCTATCTTCTTTGTTTTGGCTAATCTTATTAATTTCTTTATTAGTAGACTAAGTGTACTAAGCAATAGATTGTGGTCCGAGTTAAGATCGGCTCCTGGATATGTTTTACATGCCGTTACTTGGTATCTATATTTGTTTCGGATTAGAATATAATCTAACTGATATCTCGCAATGTCTCCTGGCATTTTCCACGTATAAAGCCGTCTTTTTGGCTGTTGAAATAAAGTGTTTACCACTGTCATATGGTTTTCTTTGCAGAATTGCACTAACCGATCTCCCCTTACATTTTTACTGCCAAGTACAAATCTTCCAACTACTTCGTCTTCTGCCCCTTCCCCAATTACCGCGTTAAAATCTCCCATTACCATCACTATGTCCTTTTCCTTTGTTGTACCTACTATTGAATCTAAATCGTTGTATATTTCTTCTATATCTTCGTCTGGATACCTACTTGTAGGCATGTATACCTGTATTATCACTACATCGATAGGTGAAGATTTAATTTTATTGGCAGTTATGCGGTCACTGTGGTGTATTGTATTTTCTACCTGTGTTCCCCATCTCTTATTCAGCATTACCGCGGTTCCATTTCTTCCTTGCTTTTCTCCCTTATAAATTATCCTATAGTCGTCGCTCCAAAAGTCTCCACTCCCTTCCCATTTCACCTCGCTTAGTCCCAAAATGTCTATTTTATATCTCTCCATTTCCATCTTCAATTCTTCCAATTTTCCCATTGGCAACATCGTTCGCACGTTCCACGTGCCAATCTTATCAAGAAAAATATTTACTTCACACATAATGTAGCTACATTTGCAAGTATTTATCACACGCTTGTGTGCATATTTCAACAACATAAATAAGGACAGTTTGCAAGTTTTTTTAAAATTATTTTATTTGTCAAGTCTTTAGTGCCAAAGAGTTTGCAGGTTAAACATTAAACTGTTGGCTTCCGAAAACTGCACTTATTTCGTATTAAAATGTGTTAATACGATTTTGATGTGCAATTAGAAACACGATGACTTAAACTAAAGCAATTTACACATGCATTGTTATCCTTCACACACTTAAAACGTCCCTGTGGCGATAATTTAGTAGAAAAATTAGGTACGTAAAACTTAAGAAAGTTAATTTTTAATAATTAAAATAGGTACCTACATTCTCATTAATACGACAATAATAAACATTACAACCTTACCCCTCTCTGCGCACGGGAGTCGTAAGAGCCAAATGAGGGAATACCGGGGAGTGGGCAGCAGCATTCCCTCGAGTATTAACAACATCCACTGCGATCGCCAACCCGCCTGCCAAGCGTGGCGATTACGGCATTATCCCTCATGACGGGACTGCTCGTTGTGACGTTCCCTCGGGGAGGGGGAGCAGTGGACGTTGAAAGGCTAATGGATGGAAACATTACAAACAAATTTTTTCATAAAAATACAAGCTTTAATTTGGTTAAAATTCAATAGCAATTAAAATGGCAGTAATTGTTACTATTACTGATTCGTGATGGCAATGATGATGTCGATCCATGATGTGTGATTAAAATGTGTTAATCAATAATAATTGAAAATCATGGCTTAAATAAAGAATAAATTAAATTATAAAATATTATAAAAATACCAAATGAGCAATTTAAAAATTAACTTGCAGTGCGCAACCAGTTCCAACCATAAAGTGTGGAAAAAGGGAGCAAGATAATCTATACTATTAGCTGTATAGATATATACTATTATAAAGCTGTAATGTCTGTACATTTAAGATATTTGAGAAAAAAATACTGTAATAGCAGGCGTACTTCACTCGCTCAAGGCCCTGAGTTAAATGTCTACCGCTTCGCGTACCGAACGCGTTACAACCGACAGAAGACTGTCACACGCGCGCCTAAGCGCCCGCGTTTGTAGTATTGATTAAAATAAAATTATTTACGCGATTTAGGGTATTTCGACAATAAAATTTAATAACCGAAAATTCAGAGCTTAAACTCTAAACGTATATGATCAACAAAAAAAAACAATTTATAAAAACATAATCCAACTTGAAAATAACATTTAAAATTATATAAAAAGTAATCAAATAGAATCTACTAGAAAAATATGTTATTACGTTTTATAAACGACAGCTTTGTTGCTGTCGGTGGAGTCAGGAGTCTCCGAAGCCGGCGAGCGGAAACCGGAGAGTGTATGAAGAGAATTATGAATGTTGAGGAAGCGAGAGATGTATGCAAGAATAGAGCTTTTTGTCACTCTGTTCTCTCTGCCTACCCCGCAAGGGAGATAGCGTGATGATAAGTAAGTAAGTAAAATCATCATATGTGCAACCCTAGCGCATTCGTTGAATGACGCGGTTGCCCTAGGATCATGCAGCGGGCAAAATAATCTTAACTGTATTTCTGTGTATTTAAGGTACATTTCTTCTCGCTAAGACCAATTGGTCTATTATAGAGAGATTTTGACAAGTTTTAATGGAAGTGATGTTTCTGTCCGTAGGACTAGTATCTATTCTGTGGTAATAGGCTATATAAGCGTGTCTAAACACAAAAATATTATTTTTATTTTTTGTCTGTTTGTTTGTTCGCGCATCACGCAAAAACTACCGAACGGATTTTGATGCAACTTTTTTTATTTAGTAGCTCTTGATTAGACTTAAAAATTGATAAACATTTTATCCCGCTACTATATCGGGAACTTGAGATATAACTCAAAAACTAGCTTTTGGCTGCGGCGAAGCCGCGGGCAAAGGCTAGTGTAGCTATATATTACTGATACTACATAAATATTACTGTTAATATATCTTAATAAACAGTTTTGTTTCTCTATAATGGCCTTGTTAATTTAGCAGTAGGTAATTAGTGTTCCCTAGATGAGGCTGCGGGTGGATGGATCGGGGAACGTTCACCATCCCGCAACGTCTCCCGCGAAGGTGCGACGCTCCATGTGCCGATGCACTGAGTAGAGGGTACCCGAAAGGATAAACTGCCGGCGGACCACTGAAGTAACGTCACATAGTTCCAGTGGTCTGCCAATACAGGCGGAGAGACGGCACTCAGCGGCTTTATTTAGTGGGTGAGGTCCACACGCTACCCTGTTGCCCGAACGACGGAATGTCCTGTTAGGCACATTTTAACCCGCCTTATCAAAAAAATGGTAATCATATAGTGCTGCCAAACGTTAATAGCAGCAAGCTAGGGTTTTGAGGAAAACGTCTTTCGCGAAAACGGGAAAGAAATTCGGTTTCCTGGGAAATCCTGAAAAATTTATTTAAATGCTCATCTTGACAAAAATTTACTTGAAAAAAAATGGAGTTTTATCAATATCATAAGCTAGCTGTTGCCTGCAACTTCGTAAGCGAGGACGAAAATGAATCATTTGTGATATACATATTTTGTGATTTATCCTAAAAATAAAACAAGCCATCTGTTTATGCTTTTTACTCATGGCTTTACCTTACCACTCGCTATTTTTCATTAGGGGTTGAATTATGAAAAATAATAAAATACCAGTTTCATTATATTAGGTAATTATACCAAAGAGTGTTAATTATAAAGTTTCATGAAAATAAAACAAAAAATATGATTTTTTTAAACTTCATTACCCTTATTTAGAGAAGATAGAAGCTTTGTTTGCCCACCCATGCATTACAGTAACACATTATCATTATACATTATAAAAATATTTTGTAGTTTTAAACTTTACGCGACCGAATTTGCGGGCGGGACCCCTTGTAAACTTATAATATATCGTTTTGAGTTTTAGTTGATTGGTAAGATTATTTTAACTGTTTTGGGACAAATAAACAACTTATTTTATTAAGTCACGTGTTTTAATTGACTTGTAGTAGGTTAAAATAGCAAAACAAGTAATTATTCAAAATTTCCCCGGAAATTCCCGGGATATCGAATTTTTGTTCTGTTTTCCGGGAACCGAAAAAAGTCGGGAAAAACGAAACTGTAGACCAAGCCCTGTCCGATAGTTCGCTAATAGGTACAAAAGCAATTTACTCTTCTTTAATTTTTATTAAAATATTATGTGAAGCTGTGTAGTTGTAAAATATTTGACATCAAAGCATATTATTTCAAAGTAAAGGAGTTGCCATAGTATGTACTTAAATTTTGCAAATTAATTTTGATGTTAGCATAAACTAATGGCATAAACAAGCGGTAACGTAAACGCACTTAGTTTACGTTACTAGCGACCTGCACTTGTTTAGGACGAGTGGAACTTACTGATCCATATCTATAGGTTTTATTAGGAACTATAAGTGATAAACTACATTATTTTTAACTATGTCTTAACCAATCCATGTCCTAAAATGATATTTCCGGCACTTGAAACATTCCTTGAAAAATCGTCTATTCGTCATCACAATCCGCAGCGTGGTTTAAAAGAAATTCACAGAGAAAAAGACAGACGCAGATAGTATTATAACTTTATACAATATAACAAAATTAAAATAATATATAGATAACATCAAAATTTCAAATTATAAGTGGATATCTCATCGTGCTTGTTATTGAATTTGCAAGCGTGTGAAGGAGTCCACCACGCACTAAAGTTTTTATAAAACGTACGTGTATTCATCTGATTTTCATCATTTATTAGAGCACAGAATTTACAGTAGTCATCCGTTTCTGGACTCTCATGTCTAAAATGATATGAATAGTGCTGCCGCCATCTAAAGAATTTGTAGTATGAATCAGGATTTTCTGTAATCTCGTAAATTTTCTTCGCAAGCAATTGTGGTTCTAGTTCTGTAGCGTCTATATATGAGTTGGGGGGCAAAAACCTAAACAAAATAAAATAATTTAATTTATTTTGATGTACAAACTGAAAACTCGAATAAAATCCTTGCTTACTATAATGTAATAATTTAAGTTTGAAAAATTAGTTGTTCCGTGTAAAACGGGAGTAGTACCCACCTCAACGCTTTGCTTATGAGGCGTGCAAATGCGACGGTGAATTTATATCTTTGTTATGCTTTCACACCGTACCTACTTAACCAATCATTTTGATCTATATTTTTAGCACTTGACATGCTCAGCTACTTTTAGAGTATAAATTATTATTTATGAATGAGGAAAAACAGAACTTTAGTACGAGCGGGAATCGAACCTGCGTTCCTTCCTGTCCGGGGAAGTGCTCTAATCCTAGCTACCGTACTACCTTTTGGTCATACCCAATTTCCTCATCACATTTGTCTTAACGACCAACGCCATCTATCGGAACGCATTTATATGCATTAATCCAATATAGTAAGTTTAATTTTGCAATTAAAATTCATACTATTTGATGGCGTGATTTTTTCAAACATTTTGATCTATATTTTTAGCACTTGACATGCTCAGCTACTTTTAGAGTACAAATAATTATTTGTGAATGAGGAAAAAGAGAGCTTCTCTTTTTCTTCATTCACAAATAATGATTTGTACTTAATCAATCGTCATGATATTTTTACTTGGTACTGACTTTATGAGTTAGTAACTCAAAAAAGAACATAGGTTTTATCCTGGAAAAATGGATAGTTCCACTGATTGTCAATTTTACATAACTATTCTATTTATTGTATTATTGTAACCTAATTAACATTAATTATCTAAATCACATTATTTATTTTACAACACTTAGTTATAAACTACCTATACTACAACCATGGCAAAGCATGGGAAAAAGCGGCTCCTAGGGAAAACTCAACCGGTCTGCCTCCCTCCTGTTTGCTAGCCCTTAACCTATTTACTGGTATTGGCTTTATATATGTAACCTTATTAGGTAGGTATGATTACTTACTTGCTATAGTTAGCACCGCCGTATACAATGGGTACTGTATAATGGTTTAGAGCGTGTAAAATCTTTTCCGTCACATAATCTTCACTTAATGCGTTCTCAAATGCCAGATAAAAATAATAATTATTTTGTAATTCATTAAGACATCGACTCATCATATTTTTTGGGCATTGAAAATCCCCACATTCACCATATATATCTACTTTTAAATTATATGAAGCCAAATGATTCTGCAAATCCTTAACGTATCGCTCTCTGTTGCTTGTTGTTATACAATTCGAAACAAACCAGGCTGCTGCTTTATTCTTACGCTTTAGTTTCGATTCAATATCACTATTAACAGGCTCCATATCCTTTTCACTAATCCAATCAATATTCAAACTCGGTCCAATCGTATGATTAGTAGAATTCCTAATTATAAAATATCCCCAAACTGCATCGGAATTAAGCTTGTAAGTCCAAGTCCAATTAAAAAAGTTGTCCCAAGTATCTATGCAAATAGGATAGCTTGCAGCAGCTTCTATATTCGCATAAACATACTTTTGTCGGACAGATCTTACCTTGGGCATATCATTTAAATAAAAAACTTCATTTAATTGTGGTCCATTGAATAATATTACTTCAAATTCACTGTAATGGCCCAAAAAGTTTCTATTACTTGTTACGTAACAGTTAGTGAAATTGCATTTTCTATTTTTGAATACAGTATTTCCTTCTCCAAAGTATATAAAGGGAAATTTATGAGCATTAGTCCAAAGTAATATGTACTTTATATCCAACTGTGGAGCTTCATATGGCCTGGTTGTTGTGTCAGGAATTTTTTTTCTTATGTATATGTAGTCCGCTCTGAATCTCTGTATATAATCTCTACTGTTGAAATAAAATATCACATAAAATAACATTATCACGCTGACACAAGATAATTCTTTAATTTTTTTACACATAAGTGGCATTATAACAGTATGCAACTCCGTGAACGTTCACTGTGCCTTTGGTAATTTCGTGATTCTCTATCATGTGTTTACGTCCTGTCAATGAGTGTTTGTAAATAGACGCACAAAAATTCACTGTTGTAACATTTTAAAAAACTCGTAGTATTTATGAAGGCCTTAAGCACAGAGACAATAATGTTATTTAAATCTTGAATTTATTAAAGGAGAAGAGTATGTTCAAGAAATTGTCAAATAATATTTAGCCTTGGAACCTAATAACAATTATTAGCTGGCTGACTAAATTAACACTTTTTAATTTGCTATTCTAAAAAGGAGAACCATAATATAATAACCAAACGTTCCTGGCTGGCGGAGAGAAGCTGTAGCTTCTTCTAACTTTGTTATCAAAGCTATGGTTTTTGTAACTTTGTTATTTAACTATGCTATCGATGCGAAGAGGTATAATTTGATTGTTTATATTAAACGCGTATTATCCACACCTTCGTTCACGTCATCATAGTCATAAATCTATTTTGTATAGTACTTGAATATGCGTAAAGCTGAGTAGCTAAAATATCAAAAAATCCATATTTATTTATTTATTTTATTTATTGCATGTAGTGGCAGTCGAGCCACGGCCCATCTGATGGTAAATGGTAACGCTAGTCGCTCATGGACTCAACTATACCGAGAGTATTATCAAGCCGCTATTCACCATTTCATTTCACAGATATGAAATGAAAGAATAAACGGCTATCTCCTGCTACAGCCAAAACGCGACTATGTGCTTCATGGACGGTCACACGGGAAATTGTGGTACCAACCCGCACGGGCCCGATACCAAGTGAGTACTCCCACTTGGTACCCAGCCCTACCACTAGTCATGCAATGGATGATAATTGCTTACTTCCCTTAGTCGCCTCATACGACACCAGTGGGAAAGAATGGGGTGGTGACAATTGTATTTTTAGTCGGTTACCACGGAATGACCAGGTAATTTTCACAGTCCTAGCACAAGGAGTTTGGGCTGTGCGTTGATGTGTCAGTTAGTCAATTATTCTTCTTTTATCTAATATAGATATAGAATTGCTAGCATAAAAACCATTCGTAGGTAGTAATTATATTAAATCCAGAAAGTAATGTATTAATCATTACATAGCATTTTGTTTTTCATAACTTACGTTGTCTAAAAAGCCAAGAGATACATCGAAATAGTGAACTAGAGAATTCATTGTAGTTAATAATTGCCGCCAGCTTTTTATCACGCACACTGTGTTACGTTAACATTCACTTGAGACATATAACCCCACATTAAAAGAGCATAAGTGCAATAAATCCAAAATATGCGTAACTATGTTATATAAACTTGGACTGTCACAACGTCAATACGACTTCCTTGGACCTTATTTATATACCAAGTTAAATTCTAAATTAAATAATATACTTACCCAATGACTAAATTAAAATGCAAGCTTTTTCTCACCTCTTTTCTAATAAAACTTAACTACGATGACACTGAAAACATCTTAGTCGTCCCAAAGTAAGTATGGCACCTACATACAAATACACACAAACACACGTATACACACTCCCCACACGTACCCCTACACACACTAATCACATACATGCACACACCACCATACACACACACGCACTTACACCAACAAATCACATACATGCACACACCACCATACACACACGCGCACTTACACCAACACACATACACAAATACATACAATTTTATTTTAAAATTCGTTTTCTTTGTTTATAAATCTTAAAATATTGTTATCAAAGGTATCGTACTTATAAAGGTATTACATGTATCTACATTAAGCTAAGACGCTGTTCTTTTGGGAGGGCCTGGTAATCTGTGTGACAGGGTTTCCTAGTGCAGATACCAGTCTCCCACAGAGGCTGGAACTATTAATTTATTATGTAAAATTAGTTGTTAAGAAACCTTTGTGGAAGAGAATAAATACATATTATTATTAAAGATTTTCTTCAATAGTGAATCGCACCCGGGTTTAAGTAAAACAACTTCCTGATATTTACTTTGTGTGACCATCTGCGAATTTTAAAAGTGTACGTAGCAACTGTTACGTCATATTAATATAAATGTACGTTAATAGTTTATGTAGGTGCATAAATGAATAAGACCAATGAGAAAAATATGAATAGTTACCTTGACAAACTATGTCAAGGATACTAGTCGGTCTTTCTTAAGACAAAGGTTTATTGATCGATCAAAGTTTAAATATGTTTTTTTTTTAGTTTTAGTAGGTGGCCTTGTAACTATCGTATTAATCATATCTATTACAAAGACAGAAACAGTGTAAATATAGTAACATATAATTATTCATATTCATATTCATTTATTTTCGCATTCCACAATGTATATAGTAGGTGGTAACATAATAAAAGAGTAACAATTATGGACCCTGTTGGGCACAGCGAAAAGTAGAAAAGAGGTATTGTTTATTGCTATTATATTATTTTTTGTTAATATTAAATTTATTATTCACTTTAAATATTATTATCATTATATATATTATTTATGTAAGTAAATGATACTTATATATTTTAATTATGTTTATTATATATTGTATTATAATTTAATTACATAAGCTATATTTTTTTAATCATATTAATAAGTATTAAGTATTTCAATTATTTATTAGTATAAACACACATATATATACATATATATATATATATATATATATATATATATATATATATATATATATATATATATATATATATATATATATATATATATTAGTATATATGTGTATGTGTAACAAATTAATTTATTATATATAACCGTGATTGAAAATAAATGTACTACTTACTTAATTATATTAGAATAATTCGTATTGCATATGGTATCTATCTATTTATTAAATCATGTGTTTATCAATCAAATAATCATTAATCGTGTAGTAAGCCCTATCTCTACAAATGTCTACAAACCTTATATATAATTAATACATATGTTGCTATCTATTATATTAAATATAATATATGCAATAAATCAAAGAATCAACAAGCATTTATTATAAAAACAAGTATAAACAGAATGTTTTGTAACATTGAAATCCTGTAGTTCAGCACACAGACTGAGAATGTCGCCCTTGAAAAAACAAGAGCATCAATATTAACGGTTTAACGTTAATTTTGACGTTTTATTGATTGCATTTAAAAGCTCTAAGTCACGTAAATTTATCCTCATATTTATATCCAATAGACTAACCTGTAAGGGGCATTTGAATATACTAATTTTCTAAGAAACTTTATAGCATAACATAACATAGCATCACGCTTGTATTCCCCGAAGGGGTAGGCAGAGGTGTATTACACACCCACGGTTTGCCAGCTATGTTTAAGTCGCACGTAATAGGGGGCGAGCCTATTGCCGTCTACCGGGCACAATTCCAAACTCCGGGCTGCTACTGAGAACTTATCTTTTTACGAAAAAGGTCAATAACACTACCCGACCCGGCGATCGAACAAGAGATCTCATGATCAGCAGTCGCACACACTACCGCTGCACCACAGAGGCAGTTTAAATAATCTTTATGAAAGTTTTGCACTTACTTGGTATGACTATTATAATAACAATAATATTTAAGCACAATGTATTCAAAGTACAAAATCGTACATCAGATCCTCGATTCACTAAAATGTTTTTCTCTGAATATAAATTTAATGAGAATCGATCTTACCCTTTCGATCTTAGTATTAATATAGGTAGGTATTTCTTCATAATATTGAAGCAAAGAAAATAAAATAACCATTCATTACAGTTATAAGGTATTAATATTCAAACGAAAATGGTAGCATGTATTAAATAAATATGAGATACAACTATTATGATAGAATTTCTATTTTATTATTGTATTGCATTTGGTGGCAGATGACCCGCGGCCCACCTGATGGTAAGTGGTAACCGATGCTCATGAACTTAGCAATACTAAAAGTACTGCTCACCATTTCATTTCGCTAATGGGAATTTCATTTTTGGGTAAAGGATTCAGTTGATGTGGAACTTAGCCCCAAACTCTGACGCTTTGGTCCCAGGAGCAGCTAGCCATGGCTATCCCGTTAGGAGCTACTGAAATGGATGTCACACGATTATCGTGTCCATTTAAAGTACCTGAAAACATAACATTTTATCGTAAGTATTCATGTCATATCATTTCAACACACGATCTAACTTTTACAATATAAAGAGGTACTAGGCCACTGAAGCAATTTAACATAGTTCCAGTGGCCGGCCAATAAAGGCGGAGAGATGTCACACGGCGGGTTTATTTAGTGGGTGAGGGCTCCACACTACCCTGTTCGTAGCCCCCAACGACGGGGTGTGCGGTTAGGTACAATTTTTCCCGCCTAAACAAGAAAAAAAGGTATAGGTACCGCACTATGATGTGCTCCTAATACGGTTCTAACGATATTAGTATGCTTAGTGAAGCCGTGTATGCTTAATAACAACAATTTATACGTAGTATGCTTAATGACAACAATTAAAAAAAAAAAACTAGACGTCACGGGACGTCTACCAGATGTGAAAACATCGAAATTATTTTGTAGAAATAAAATGATCATAACTTGACAAAGTACTCCTTAAGATGAATCAAACGAGTATAACTATATCTATCAGTTAGTAAAAACATTGGAGCTCCTTACGTACATTTTAATATTACTGTCATTGTAATAAAATTTGTGTTTGAGCTGCCATTATGAAGTTATTTTTTGCCTCTAATCCGAAAAAAATATAAATATCTTATAGGTAATTGATGTTTATAGTATCTTTTCGCGATTTCGTTAATTTACCAAAAGTAACTATATAAGTAAGGTAACTATTTTTTTTGGTAGGTAGGTATTATAAAGTATTTTAGAAGATTTGTCATTGGCGGAATTATCAGGATCGCCACAAAACAAAAACAGAGTTTTAAAATAATGTTTTACGCTAATATTCTGTGAGAGGGTGGTACTTCCCGGATCGAGCCAGCCTATTCATGCAAGACTCTAACACACTAATTGAAAATGTAAATTAAACTTTTAATTATCTTACATCAGTGGAACACATACCAGTGTGGTTAACTTTCAGGGTATCCCATGAATGAACACTATTATCGTCCGAACCTGCTAGCAAGTATCTTCCGCTGAGCGAGAGACCTGTCAAGTAATCGTTGTAAATACTTAGTAAAATGTAAAGTGTCTATAATATTAATAAAGAAAATTAAAAAATAAACAAATATATATATATATATTATATATAACAAGGAATAATACATATTATTTTATAAAGAACTATTAGAAAATAATTCCAACAATATATGATGCCACAGATGGTGAAGCGGTTTAGACACCGACTATCAATGCTGATTGAATTGATAAGTGCGTGTGTAGGTTCGATTCCCACGCAGGAAATTCTTTGTTATAAATATATTATGGTTGTATTGAGTCTGCGTGTACTTATTTTGTGTCTGTTAAACATACGGTATGTTTGTAAAGTCCCAAGGACTGCAAAGACAATGGTATCGAGTTCGTTCTTCAGTCCGAGGTCTCTGACTTTTTGAGATTTTTGGAGAATATGTGTGGTTTTACGAGTTATTACTGCTCGATGGAGGGAAACATTGCGAACCAGCACTGGACCAATATCGTGAATTGTCACCTGAAGTCCTCTTACTCTGAGAGGAGACTCGTGCCCAATAGTATAAAATTAACGGTAGTAGACAGAAAAAAAAAACCTCCGCAATATAGGGATTATTCCATAGTGCTAGGGGTTGCTTTTAAAAAGATGTTTTACCCAGCAGCCATAGTGCAGAATAAGAATAGTGCAGCTTCTCGAATTTATGTTCGCATTTGATTGAAAATTCTCGCCTAGCACGAAGTAGGCCCTGTTCCTGCTTATTACTAACATCTACGACGAAATATTGTAAAATGGTCTAAATATAGAGCGTAATTGTATATCAGGATTCAATTGGTTCGTTAAGGTGGAATCGCTCTGTAGAAAATATATATATATATATATACATTACAAATATGAATTAGTAAAACATATAAAAAAACTAACACCTTTTTAATAAGTAACAATTTTGTGTGTAAGTGCTTAAAATAATCTTATTGTTTTTGTGACCTGCCTGTTTATGCGATCCAGTAAAATTTATACAATGTAATTTAGTGGCTTGAGTCACGTTGTGTATTACTCATACACACATATTTTATAGTAATATATATAGTAAGTATCAGTTCTCTTTGATAGTTAATACATAATATAGTAAATCAAGGTCAAGTTGTTACATTTCGATGGAAATAAACCGCACAGACCTAATTATTCGTTGTGGGAACCGGTGTATTATTATAATAATTAAATTACTAAAACACCGGTTATTATAACCGGTTATTATTTGTAACGCTATTTTCTTCACATTGCATAATACCTGAGATATTACCAGAAAACTATAAAGTTATGTAAATATCTACAAAGTACTTGACACGATGTAGTTACACGCTTATTTCCGAAACTACCCAACCGATATCAATGCAATTTGGTGAATTATTGCTTGATTAGCACCAGCTTGAAAGACAGTATAAGTAGTTGTAGACCCGATAAGAGCCATTCAAATGTTCAGTGTTTTTGAAGATTTTTATGTTATAAAAAAAGGGGGTTAAATAAATCTTAATACACAAAATTTTGTGACACGTTGTTTGTTCGCGATCTACTCTTAAAGTAATCAACCGATTAAACACAAAGTGAAAAATGTGAAATCGAAAATAACAGTCACGAGCAGGATTTAAACCTGCATCTCCTGGATACCGTCCAGATGCTTTCCCAATTCAGCCATCGTGACAATTGCTCCTGACTGCTAATTTCGATAACACATTCATACTTAACGTCTTTGGGTGACGCCTGCGATATGATGAGATTTTCTTGATTGGACTTAAAAATTGGTACCTATACGTTTAATTCCGCTGCTAGATATGGAATCGATAATATAACCTAAAAACGATATATATATGTACAATAATAGTCATAATTTATAAGCTGAGAAAAGTGATATAAAATACCGCAGCTAGTGAATCCCCCGGCGCCGGGTGGAGTGTAATGCCCAAGTTGCTGGTCACTTCGGATGTCGAATATACGTGCTGTTTTGTCTTCAGAAGCTGTGGCAAACGCCTGACCGCTATTGTGGAACTGAATGAATATAAAATACAAGTAAAAATTTATTGATGTTGATAAGTACCTACATAATCTATGTCCAAAATTTAACGAATGAAAAATCAGATGGATCCAGCACTCCCTCACCCAGTGTCGGATGATGACGAGGTTCTCACGAGTCCACCTCCCAGAACCTAAAACTCTACTGAGGCCGTATAAATGCTTTAATTGCTTGTATACAATAGGCATGCAACAGATACTGTCAAAATAAAATATGTTCTCATGTTAAATAATTTGTTAACTAAAATGACTTTATCTAGCGTTCTATTCTTCTCTTAGAGGAAGCCTTTGTCCGACAGTGGACTGCAAAAGGCTGATAAATAGATAGATAGACATTAAATGAGATGAAAATACAGCACTAGCATACAGTCTACTGTCATACTAAATAAATAAAAGTTGCTACCTATCGCTAGTCTTTCCGCTACAATATAGTTTTACGTAGTTTTATTAAGTGGTGATACTGTATCGTATTTGAGTGTGACTTCCTATGACAACAAGGTTTTGAGTATATTTCAAGCGTATTAAACAGTTTCGTTTGGTATCCAAAAAGGCACCTTGCAAAAGAAAAAAATATATTTCTAGCTTTATATCCTCCAGAGAGCAAAACAAATCACTGTGACGTCTATTTGTCGATAACATTAATGTAATCGACAAATGTTGAATGTTGAGTAAACGAGAGATGCATGCAAGTATAGAGCCTCTTGGTGCTCTGTTCTCTCTGCCTACCCTGCAAGGGAAATGGCGTGATGATAAATATTATTTGTCTAGCTATGCGTAGTTTAGAAGATATGCGGGAGCAGATCAACATACATACGCATTTTAAAATCATAACTCTCCTCTTGGCTTCACCGTAGTCTGTAGTATTTGCAGTATCAACATGTTTTTGTAATCATTTATAATTTACGGACTTACACAGACACTGTTTACGTCAGCCTCATGACCGAAAAATGTCTGCTTTGCTTTTTCGTCCCGTACATCCCACAACTTGCAAGTCTTGTCTACAGATCCAGTTACATATGACTTCATATCTGTTAAAAACAACTAGTTTAAGTTATATAATAATAACAAGCATCATGCTACTTTCATGTAAAAATAAATATACATTCACGGACATTTCACACAACGTCCTCTGGTCCCAAACTAAGCTTAACGCTTGTGCTATGGATACTAGATTACGGATATAATACACACATTACTTTTTTTTGTAAATACATACATATAATAGATAGAAAACACCCAGACGCAGTACAAATATCTATGTTCATTACACAAATAATTGTCCTGAGTGGGAATCGAACCCACGGCCTCGTACACGGAAATCGGCTACACTA
Source organism: Leucoma salicis (assembly GCA_948253155.1). Lineage (NCBI taxonomy): Eukaryota > Metazoa > Arthropoda > Insecta > Lepidoptera > Erebidae > Leucoma > Leucoma salicis. The sequence continues at coordinate 17,457,003 of OX411803.1, forward strand.
CCGACTACGCCACGAAGCCCGTCGAAAATAGTATTAACAAATATAAAAATATATGTAGATCAATGTCCCCATAGAAGAATTTTGATCAGGTCAGCCAATGCCTTTTTTATTTTATTTCATGTAGTGGCAGACGAGCTACGGCCCATCTGATGGTAAATGGTAACCGTCGCGCATAGACTCAACTATACCAAGAGTATTGTCAAGCCGCTGCTCACCATTTCATTTCACCGATAGGAAATGAAAGAATAAACGGCTACAGCCAAAACGCAACGATGTGCTTCATGGCCGGTCACACATGAGATGGTGGTACCAACCCGCTCGGGCCCGATACCAAGTGAGTACTGCCACTTGGTACCCAGCCCTACCACCAGTTATGCAATGGATGACAATTGCCTACTTCCCTTATACGACACCCGTGGAAAATAATGGGGTGGTGACACTTGTATTCTTAGTCCGTCACCACACGGGGGGCATGCAGGACAGAACATCATTTAAGATAAACAGAGGGCTCTAAACTTCGAATATGATCACGCATTTGGGTTTTATGAATGGCGTACGAAAATTTATAATAATGGCGAATCTAAACTAGTAAGCTAAATCCTGCCAATGCAATTGTATAATAGGTAGTAGTAACATTACATATTCGTTATTGTGTAAATCTGTTATGCTTCAATATAATGCAAATTGTATGTACTAACCAGGTGACAAAGAAATGCTGACGACATCGCCAGCGTGGGCATCAAATTCCATTTCACGTTTGCCAGCTTCCAAGTCCCAAACACATCTAGAACACGTCAATAAACTGTTATAGTGGAAACTGTACAACATGATGATTTCGTAGTCCATTACTGTCGCTCTGCTGGGCACGGGTCTCCTCTCAGAGAGATATCGAACATAGTCCATCATTGATCCAGTGCGAGCTAGTAGTGATAATTTTTTCAACAAATCTATAAGTAATCTTCTATCTATTACAATTATAAAGCTGTAATAGCTGTGTCTGTACATTTAAGATATTTGAGAAGAAATACTGTATTAGGCTATATAGGCCTGTCTGAAAACAAAACAATTTATTTAGATTTTTTGTCTGTTTGTTCATTCGCACATCACGCAAAAACTACTGAACGGATTTTGATGCAACTTTTATTATTTGATAGCTCTTGATTAGACATTAAATCATTTTAACCCGCTAATATATCGGGAACCTGAGATATGACCTAAAAACTAGCTTTTGTATGCGGCGGAGCCGCGGGCAAGGGCTTAGTACTTTATATATTGTGTTTGTTTTTTGACTCAATTTTTTAGATATATTTGAAGTCGTTTAAAGAATTACATACTCTTCTGTCTGTCTGCATGTAATATTCTTTTATAACTCGAAAACAGAAATTCATGATTTTTTTTTATTTCTTTGTTAAGGCGGGAAGAAATGTTTCTAACCGCACACCCCGTCGTTTGGGACAACGAACAGGGTAGTGTAGGGCCTTCACCCACTAAAGAAACCCGCCGTGTGCCGTCTCTCCGCCTTTATTGGTGGGCCACTGGAACTATGTTACATTCCTTCGGTGGAAGTCGCTAGTACCTACCCTACCTTATTCACTCCCACTCCCTCCCACTCCGTGTGGTGACGGGCTAAGAATACAAGTGTCACCACCCCATTCTTTTCCACGGGTGTCGTATGAGATGACTTAGAGAACTAAACAATTACCTATCACTCATTGCATTACTGGTAGGGCTGGGTACCAAATAGCAGTATTAAATTGCTATCGGGCCCGAGCGGTATGGTACCTCATCTCCCGTGTGACCGGCCATGAAGCACATCGGTGTGTTTTGGTTGTAGCAGGAGATAGCCGTTTATTTTTTCATTTCATATCTATAATTCCATAATGGTGAGCAGCGGCTTGACAATACTTCCCGTATAGTTGAGTCCATGAGCGACGGTTACCATTTGCCACCATATACAACTAAAAAGGTGGAAAAGTTGCGCAAAACCAAAATTTAAATTTATTATGTTCCTGAGAACATCATTTAAAAAAATAAAGTTTAAAAACTGTTACTCGACTACGTATATAAAAAAAGTGATCCCAAAAAGTATGAAACAAGAAAATTATTAGTTAGAAATCAAGAAATGGATAGTTACAAACATGGTCAAGGTAGAGCCATAGTCCTGTGACTTCGTCAGAGTTAAATTTTTACTTTCTACAAGCGACTCCTCGTTTTACTCGTTTGATGTTTTACAAAACCACCACGACACATGGTTTTAAGTCAAACATACATTGAAATTAAAGAAAAAATTCCAAAAGGAGGAGGTTCTCAATTCGGCTGTATGTATTTTTTTTTTTTTGTGTGTTTGTTACGCGATTATTCTGACAATTATGAATCGATTTCAATGATTCTTTTTTTGTTTGGTAGCTTCTACATCAGAGGTGGTCCCATTTAATTTAATAATTTATCAAAATCGTTTCAGTGGTTTTTAAAAAAACAACAAAAATTGCATCTGGACATACATCTATGATATTTTCAACCGACTCTCTAGCTCATTGGAGCAGGGCGTTTAGTTGGCATAGCATCACGCCTGTATGCCCGAAGGGGTAGGCAGAAGTGTATTACACACCCACTGTTCGCCAGCTATGTTTAAGTCTCACGTAATAGGCCACCAGCTTATTGCCGTACATTGCCTAGAATTTTTCTTTTTACGAAATAGTTAATAACACTGCCCGACCCGGGGATCGAAGCCGAGACCTTATGGTCAGCAGTCGCACATACTACCGCTGCACCACCGAGGCAGTTTAGTTGGTGTACCCATATTAAATGTATATGGGTACGCCAATCTTTCTTCACGGTCTTCGGAAGACTCTCGCTGTTTTCTATTGCACGCCTCATAAGCGAAGCGTTGAGGTGGGTACTACTCTCATTTCACTCAGAACAGCTAATTTTTCTAACTTAAAATGTCTCTATTTATCATATATTGCACTTGTAAAATAATATATATACACACACACATAAAAAACACTATTTTTAACACCCGTGCCATTTTTGTTATTTAAACTAGTTAATAAACTATTTAAAAAAGTTCTGTATTGGACGTCCGTGTGTTGTAGGTAATATATGTTAACACGATAACGACCGAAATACTTTACTAACCGAGACTTTTTTTTTTTTACGTTTCAGTATAATTACGAATAGAGCCCTATCACTTTTCACGGTCTAATTCGATGTGGTTTAATTGTTATTAAATAAACAAAAAAAATAGTGACTATTTACGCTCGACTCGACATTAAAACCAGCGCTATACCTTATTTCATGAGAACTACTTCTATAGACCAATATAGAAGTACTTCTTAAAATAAGCGCTAGATGGCGTATAAGACATGATAACCACATTAGTACTTTTTGAAATTAGCGCTATCTATGTGATTTAACTACTTAGTAAGACCAATACGTTATTAGTTACTTATCAAATAATTAATTTTATTGTGATAAATGAACATTATGAAGCGTGCACTTTTGGATTTTTTCTTTCTCTACTGCGCTTTAGGCGCTCATATTTATCATTATCAGACTCCTGTGCTCCGATTAATTTAGAAAAACAAAGAAATTACAGCCAGAGCTCACAGATTTAGGTATCTATATAGTACTACCTACAAAAGATTAGTCAATAATATCAATCATAGTAATGTTAATATGTTTTTTTTAGTAATGTTAATTAGTTTTTTTTGTGTTTATTTATAAAAACGAAGTACCTATTCTGTTAAGATTAGTTATCATTGAGTTTCCCCACGTCATTTTTAGTTATGCTTCTTAAATCGTAGCACATTTCCACAGGCAGCAGCTTGGCTATAATTAAACATGGTGTTGGTTCGGTTAGTTTAGGTTGGTTTACTTAATAAAAATTCTTAAATAATATTTTTCTTACATTTTCATATCTCCGGATCCAGTCAAGATATGGTGGTCGTCAAGGAACCGGCAGCTGCTGAGGAACCCTTCATAGCCAGCCAACTCACGCACCATCTTTGCAGCTCCAGTAGAGTCACGATTGTTTACATCGTATACTGTGCACATGTTATCCATACCACCACAAGCTGCAAATATTGAACAATTACAATTAAATAACATCATTTAATTTCCAGTATTATATTCATGTACGTATATATACATTCATGAAATACATTTATTTTTATATCTAAATCCCGAAGAAAGAAGGTTCATGATGAAAATAGACTTTGGTTTCATATATAATTTATTCACCTAAGAATCGTTTAAATTAGCCAATCATTAATCAACAAATTTGCATTGAGCGTGAATTAGGCGTTATTCGGACTCATACCATTAATACAGTACAAATCTTCCCTTTAGATCGCCTAATTATGTTAAAACAACTTAATTAACTAGCAAGAGCAATATTGAACGATTAATTTTAAATAGGCCAGATATATTTTAGAATATTTGGAATACTCCATTGGATTCATATAAGCAAGTATGATTGACTATTTAATGTCTATAAATATCTATATATTATATCCTATTGCGACTGTTATGTGTTTGACGAATATAATTAAGAAATTCCATATAATTATCCTCCTCTTTGGATACAAACCGGATTCAAAGAGGAAAATGCATACAATGTTATACTGAGCGCTGTGAGGAGCTGGAGGACGAAATCACAAAATAAATTGCAATTTTGCCGATACTTTATAGTGAAACATGAGTGGTAAATATAATTAAGTATTTTAAATTATTGAAAGGTAAGGCAACGGCGTATTTGCCAATCAATTATTTATATGAGTAGACATAGCCGCAACAAAAACATAAAGAGAATTAGTATTAAAAAAAATGAAATTGTTATATTAATGAATTCTATTTTTTTTTTATTTGACGGGCTTGGTGTAGTCGTTAGTGTAACCGACTTCCGTGCACTACGGGTTCGATTCCCACTCAGCACAATTATTTGTCTTGCCATTCGGGGCTGGCTTTAGAATTGTCCCATCCTTCTCTACCCACGGGAGTCGTAAGAGTCGACTGAGGGAATACCAGGGGAGTGGGCAGCAGCACTCTCTCTAGTATTAACAACATCCACTGCGATCGCCAACCCACTTGCCAAGCGTGGCGATTACGGCACTATCTCCCATATGAGCGAAACACATGTGTGGCTTTCTCTTGGGGAGGCTTATGTCCAGCAGTGGACGTCGAAAGGCTGATGGATGGATGGACAATTATTTGTGTGATGAACACAGATATTTGTACTGTGTCTGGGTGGTTTTCTATCTATCATATGTATTTATTTACAAATAAAAAGTAATATACGGGCCCTGTCGTAAACAATACCAGTTAATTCGAGGACATTGACATCAGGACAAGCTGCAAGAAAATCGATTTTAGCTTAGGATTGCCAATGGTGTGAAAATGGTAGAGGTATTTTGTATTTTTTTTATTTTACTTCTTTGCTCATTCATTTGGTCACCATTTCAACAAAGTAACTTATTTTGTCTAATTTTTATTGTATCTGACTCCTGGATACTTGTATTATTTTATTGGGTCGTTGAAATGGTGACCGATTAACTGAGCAAAGAAGTAAAATAAAATAAAATACAAACATGTTTACCATTTTCACACCGTTGGCAACCCTAAAATAAAAAGTTTATTTTGTTGCAGCTTGACATCAGGGCTACCTCCAATTAACGGTTTATCCTTTATTTACGATAGACCCTGTATATATTATATCCGTAATCTGGTGCCCATAGCACAAGCGTTAAGCTTATTAGTTCGGGACCAATGGACGTTGTGTGAAATGTCCGTGAATATTTATATTTATATAAGTATATTTATATTTCACACCTTGTCATATTATGTGTTCTATAGAACACCAGGTTCTATATACTGATGTTTAAGTATTACCTATATGTTTTAAATAGCTATCTACTCATTTTCCTTCTAACGCACGTATACCACTTGTCTTATATTTCGCTTATAGGTATCACTTGATCCCACATAATAGAGCCTTGCCTGTTGCTGTCTGTGGGACTAAATACGAGACTACCTGTGGCTCATACTTTTGCAATACAAGAGTTTAAACACAGGAGCTTGTGGTCCATCCATCCATCCATCAGTCTATCAACGTCCACTGCTGGACATAGGCCTCCCCAAGAAATGGGGGATAGTGCCGTAATCGCCACGCTTGTCAGGCGGGTTGGCGATCGCAGTGGGTGTTGTTAATACTCGAGGGAGTGCTGCCCACTCTCCTGGTATTCCCTCAGTCGGCTCTTATGTCTCCCTTGGGTAGAAAGGGGTGGGACAATTCTGGAGCCGGCCCCATACGGCAAAGGCAAGCTTGTGGTGTGAATCAATAATATTTGTCAAGAATTTTACACATAGTTATTGTTCTATAAAACGCTGAACCTTTACAATGGCTACTGCAAGTATTTGACCGTGTATCTAGTTTAGTTTTCTATTATGTCGACCTAATTTACAACATTTATCAAAAGCAAAACAATAAGAATAAAAGAAAACAGAAGCTATCATGTCTCAAAATGCAAAAATATCCTGTAAAATTCTTAAAAAATAAAGGAAATATTAACAAAACTTTACCCACGAAATTGCCCGACGGAGCAAACGCAACGCTCATAACCCACGCTGACCGTAGCGGTATTACTTGCACTTTGTTGCCGCTCCAAGTGTCCCAAATTATCAGTTTGCCGTCCAGTGAACCGGTGACGCAATGTCTGTGGATGAGAGGCAGTTGATATTCTGTCGTTATCGGTTATTACAACTGCAGTGGCAGTAAAGTGTAGCAATACTATTTTATGGGGACGCTACCTACTGGGTTAATATGAATTATTTTCATAGTACATAGAGGAAGATGATTCCTTATGTTCCTGTATAGATGGTTCTTGGTTCTAGTTATCAACCTAAGATGTATTTCTGAATTTTCAATATAAGATAATATCATTCGATCAAGAAACTGTCTAGAAAATGAAAGAAACCCGATGCTATTTCTAAACAAATATTATAAAAATTCACATAGTCTGAATATTGTGAGTTTCTAATACCTACGGAGTATAGAGGAGTAGAGTTGTTACTGAAAAAAACAGGGAAAACAACAGCAGCGTGAGAATATTGCAGTAGTAAATGTTTTAATCTAAATCCGCCCACTAAAATAAGTAATGTTGACAAAACGCGCGATACGGGCCAATTTAATGCAACACAACTGTCATCCTTATTCTTTACTAATATGAAATGCAATAGCATATATATGAGGAGGGATCAAAAAGTAGTGAGAATGAGATAGAATATAATGACTAATGATAACTTAATAATTTATTTTTCTACATAGTCTCCGAGTCTCTCTACACACCGACTCCAGCGATTTTCAAAGGCTTCAATCCCTTTCAAAAAAAAGTTTTGTCTTGGTCCTGCAAAAAGCTCTCCACGGCATCCATCACCTCGTTATCGTCTTCGTACCTGTTTCCCCTTAAGTATTCTTTCAATTTGGGGAACAGATAAAAATTGCTAAGCGCCAGATCTGGTGAACAAGGGGGGTGGTCAACCAATTCGAAGCCAGCTTGCTGAATGGCAGCCATCGCAACTGCCGACCTGTGCGCGGGTGCGTTGTCGTGATGAAACAGCACGCCCCTTCGAAGTTTCCCTCTCCTTTTCTCTTTGATGGCATTCCTCAACTTGGGAACTAAAGCTGTATAATATTGGACTGTAATAGTGGTTCCACGCTCTAGGAATCAATCAACAATATCCCCTCTGAGTCCCAAAATATTGAGGCCATAACCATGCCAGCCAATGCCACGGCACGAAACTTCTTCGGGGTCGGTGATGATGGTCGTTTCCATGCGAAGATTGCTGTTTTGTCTCGGGATCAAAATGATGGAGCCATGTTTCGTCCATTGTTACGAAACGAGACAAAAAGTTTTCAGAATCTTCTTGAAACTTGTCCAACAATATCTTCGAAATGTCAAGTCGATTTTGTTTCTGACTATCGGTTAACATTCTCGGCACCCATCTTGCGGAGACTTTTCTCATATTCAAAGATTGTTTCAATATGTATTGAATAGTTCCATATGAAATGCCCGTTTCTTGAATTAAGTATCGGATGGTAACTCTTCGATCGCTCAATACAATTTTCTCGACTTTCGCAATATTTTCTTGGGTGACTGACGTCGATGGACGGCCGCAACGATGTTCGTCTTCCGTGCTCGTTTTCCCTACTCGAAATTGAGAAGCCCACCTTGCAACAGTGGAATACGGCAGAGCAAACTCTCCTAATGTTGCCTCCAAATTGCAATTAATCTCTTGCGTCTTTAACTTTTTTAAACAGAGGTATTTATTAACGGCTTGTACTTCGTTTTTCTCCATTTACGAGAACACGTTCCGACACGAAGCAAACAAATGACTACATTCAGAAAAAAACAAAAGAGAATCGAATATTTTTTTCTTTATTATTATCACAAATATGTATCTGAGCTATGCCTGCCAGTATTTTTTTTTCTTACCAAGGATTATGTCGTTCCCACTACTTTTTGATCACTCCTCGCACTAGTCGACCCGTGCGGAATTCCGCATCTATTAAAAGGCCTCTTCTTAGATGATTTTAAATCTCAAATTTAAGAAAAGCAGTACAATTTTAGACCGTGGCTCTTTTTTTGGTCCTTAGCCGGCACGATAAACTTTAAAATGAAAAATAAATGTAAATCACAGAAATCAAATTCTGTGATTTACATTTATTTTAAAGGAATAAGGAAGATCTCGGAACCGGCAGAAATACTGGCTAGAAAAATAATATTATAAAATAGTCAAATTCAAATTCAAAAATATCTTTATTTCGTAGGCCTATGAAGTAGCACTTAAAATCGTCAATAATACACTAATAATTAAAATAATTAACACGAGCGCCTGAGGCGAGTGCAACCGCAATAACAAAGTGGCGATTGCAATCGCCACAGGCGGCCGGATTCCGTAGTAAAGCCTTTCATGAGAAGAACCCGGCAAGAAACTCATGGGCCACTTTTTTAAATTGCAAATTTATTACAATTTAATATAATCTTTATAACATTACATTATTTCTTATAAAACAATTTTGAAAATTAATGAATGAGGAGCAGCTCAAGCCCATTTAGTTTTATCCTCAAGATAATCCGAAACAGTGTAATAACCTTGATTACAAAGTCTAATTTTTATGGCTTTCTTAAACTTATTTAGTGGCATGTTTCGGACATTTTCAGGAATTTTATTGTAGAAGCATATACATTGCCCCATGAAAGATCTACTGATTCTGTGGAGACGAGTACTGTGAGTAACAAGATTGCCTTTGTTCCTTGTATTAATGTGATGAACGTCGCTATACTTATCAAAGCTTCTGATGTTTTTCTTGACATACAACAGATTTTCATATATAAATTGAGACACGACAGTTAGAATATTTATTTCTTTAAATTTCTGTCTAAGGGAAACTCTCGGGCCCAGATTATAGATTGCACGAACGGCCCTTTTCTGAAGTAAGAGTTCAGAATCCAGTATCTGTACTGCATTACTTTACATAGTCCACCCAGGAAGTAGTTCCTGTTAAATTGCAATTTTAGCATAGGGATTAATAGTGTACCGTAACACGACGTAGCTATATTCTGAAGCCCATATGGACGAAGGCGAGGGCAGAATCTAGCAAATAAACACTTACTCTTCTTTATATTATTTTATTAAAAGACCCAGAAGACCATGTGATCCAAGATGCCCTTAATCTATAAAAACACAACAGAACAGATATAGAACACGACCTCCTTCAACTTAGAGGTCAAATTTAGAAAGAGATCTTAATCAAGCTTAGTTACCAGAATTGACAACCAGATTCTCTTGGCACAGAAAAGTGAAAAAAGCTGTCCCCAAATAATGGGGAAAGAGAAGGATTATTTTTATTTTTATCTATTCAGCTACCTACATAATCCTTTTTTTCATAAAACGATGCGTTAATAAAAAGTATGTTACAGAGAATTTGTTTACTTTGATAAAACTAGCAATTAGTTAATTTAATGGGTGATGTTTGTAATTTGACGTCAATAATACAATCCATCTGGCTTCGTAATTATCCGCTCAAAGTAATACATTCAAAGTCTTAGTACATTTAAACGCCAAAGGCAATTAATTAATTTTAATTAATTGCCTTTGGCGTTTAAATGTCTAAGACTTTGATTTTGAAAAAATAATTTTAATTGTAAGTTTAACTTACAATTTATAGCAATGAATATTTAAAGCAACCTAATTTTTAAATGATTTATTGTTACAATTTTTAATTGATAATTTGAGAAGGATTCTTGGGCTATCATTGCTTGACCACTGCAGTAATGTCAGTTCCAGTGGTCTACCAGTACAGTGAGTTTATTTAGTGAGTGAGGATCCTACACTACCCTGTTCGGTTAGTTAAATTTATTCCCGCTTTAAAAAAAAAGGTTAATATTGCTTAGGAATTATATGTCCTCTCTTCGCACGAAAGCAAATGACTAAAGAAGAAGAAGTTCAATTCTCTATTATAGTATTTTAAACTAGTTATACTTTAAGGTATTATTTTAATTAAAATGCATTTAATTTTTCCACTTATTAGAAAAGTAATAAGGACATATTATACACTAACTGAGTATAATTTAAGAAACACGTCACGTCACGTTTTCATCGGGCTTCGTTTGCGCGCTGAGCTGAATGTTGAAGTATTTTAATTTTTCATTATCTCTTAAACTACGTGTTTAAATATCATGCTATACAGAGCAAAGTTTATCTTCATAAAATTATCTTGATGATGAAGTAACTTTCATTCAAAGGAGTCATGATGTCAGGCACTCATAAATCACTTAAATTTCAATAATTTTATGTCACAAAATACTTTGTTGTGGCTTATAATAAGATATAGACATATGGTATTGCGGATTTTTTTAGATGGAGTAAAGATATTTTTATAGATTACGTATCACAAACTATTAAGCCAGCTTTTTTTCTGACTTCTTACCAAAAACAATTTTTAAAGTAAAATAAATAATGCTCATTCTAGATAGTCTAAACTATTCGTAATGAATCTGGCTATCTTATACAAAAAGATTTTTTCTAATAGGTTTGAGGTAAGTCGAGAGATTTACCCGTATAAGCAAACAAACCAAAAAAAACAAATCAAGTTTTATACTTTTTTATATTAGTTAGTACATATAGATAAAGGCTAGCTTAGAAAATATGATAGGTAAATATCTCAACAACAGTGCTTAAAACTGTTCCAAAGTTTTATGTAGTTCGGACAAGCAGACAGATATAGATAGCGAATTAAGTTTAATATAGATTTGCATTGCATTTATTGTATTCGCTCTGCTCAAGATAATAAAATGTTGATTTTGCACTCACTGGCTTTAAAAATACATGCTATGGAAGTACCTACACCGTGACAATTCCGTGCCTAAATTAACTATTCCCATGGCATTCAAAACAGAAACATTGGCAGAGAATTGGCTGCGATTGTTAATCTACTGTTTGTATTATTATTACCTGGAGTCACCGCTGTAATGCACGGAGTTCACCTTATTTATGTGTCCCTTTAACGTTTTCTTGGTAACTAGTCTTATTTTGGGCACATCCGACAGATCTCCGCATTTTTCCGTCAATTTTGCATCAGCTACTTTCTCTTGTTCAGCCTGTTAAAGATAAATCCTCCTTAGTATCTTATCCATCCATCCACCAGTGTAAGAATGATGACTAGTCATTCGTACTCTTTTGGACATAAGCCTCCCCAAGAGCATGCCGCAACGAGCAGTTCAGCATCGTTTGCATCCAATGGTTGCCTGCAGTTTTGACTAGATCATTGGTTTTACTTTAGGGTGCAAACCTGGTGGACTACCTCAGATACTCTCTGTCTTCTGTTGAATGAATTTCCGTATTACATATTCAGTTTTATAGAGAGATCCCAATCATAGCCCTTACACCGCTGCGTAACTTTAAACTTTCTTATGAGGCTAATATTTAAGAACCATGCCGCTCTTTTGTATATCATCTCTGTCATATTTTGAAATATGCGATAGATTCCGTAAACGAAGTTTTATTTCAAAATGTGTAACATTCGCGTAAATATCAGAAAGTATTATCTCTGTCATAGTTTATTCACATATCAATAAGATAGATTAGAGAAACGGTAACGAACCTTTGCTTTGGCGATTAAATCGGTGAGTTCTTTTTGTAGAGCAGTGTGTTCCGGGTCTTCTTTAGGCATGACTCAGGAATTGGTATCACCGCTTTACCGTAATACTTTGAAGAAAGAAAGTGAGGCTGTATTGCAATGTAGACTTGCAGTTACTAACTGTTACGAGCCTAGCTATAGACCACGAATGTAATCTCATTTACGTAAATTGGATTTTGTTATACTACTCGGAGAAGCTTTACATGTGCCAACTATGCTTCGACACCACATTCCACAATATATGTACTTTGATAATATTAATAGTAATATTTTAAATTGGAAGAAGGTAATAGGTTTTTGGACAACCCTTGCACGTGATCTAAATAGAAAACGAGACTTCACATTTTCGGCCAGAACAGATTTCCTTCAACTCAAAGTTGTAATAATAAAATACTAGTCGACCCGTGCAGAATTCCGCATTCATTAAAAGACCTCTTCTTAGATGATTTTAAATCTCAAATTTAAGAGAAGCAATGCATTTCTAAAATGTGGCTCTATTTTGTCATATTTTGTCATTAGGCTAAATGATAATAAGCTAAATGAGGTGTAAAAGAATAAGGACCTCGTTGAGCAACAGAAAAAAAAGGCTTGAGAAATCTATACTATTATAAAACTGTAACAGAGCTGTGTCTGTACATTCAAGATATTTGAGAAAAAATGACTGTAATAGGCTATATAGGCGTGTCTAAACACAAAACAATTTTTTTTAGAATTTTTGTCTCTCTGTTTGTCTGTTTGTTTGTTCGCGCATCACACAAAAACTACAGAACGGATTTTGATGCAACTTTTTTTATTTGAAAGGCCTTGATTAGACTTAAAAACTGGTATAAACTTTATCCCGCTACTATATCGGGAACTAGAGATATAACCGAAAAACTGGAAAATTATTTAAACTAGATTTTTTTGTAGAATTTAAAAGAACTACTAGATGGATTTTGATGCAACTTTTTTATTTGAAAGGCCTTGATTTGACTTAAAAACTGGTATAAACTTTATCCCGCTACTATATCGGGAACCAGAGATATAACCGAAAAACTAGAAAATTATTGAAACTAGATTTTTTTGTAGAATTTAAAAGAACTACTTGATGGATTTTGATGCAACTTTTTTATTTGAAAGGCCTTGATTTGACTTAAAAACTGGTAGACATTTTATCCCGGTACTATATCGGGAACCTGAGATATAACCGAAAAATTGGCTGCAGCTAAGCCGCTGGCAAAGGCTAGTAATGTATAAAATTGTTCGCGGAAATATTCCAATTTATTTTAAAAAATGCGTTATTCTAGAATGTTACCATTATAGAATGACGCATTGGCCACTGACTGACGACTGTATCGGTTCAGGAAGATAATTTTTCGTAATTTAAATCATAAGTGCTTTCATTTATAAAGTTCTTCTCATATAAATTTGTGAAATTGGTTTTTGCAACAACGGAAGCAAAACGAACTGAACCGTGACAGCTGCTGTCCCAGAAACGATCACTTTCACTTTTGTTTATTTCTTTTTGAATGTAACAACTGTAGATAATGGATGAAAATGAAAAACCGTAGCGTCAGCACGACGGAGTGTAATTGTATCGAGAGAGTTTATAAGAATGTTCTAGAAATCACATTTACCTTGTTTTTGTTAAGGCGGGATGAAATGTAACCGCATGTCTGTCGTTTGGGGCAAAGAACAAGGGGGGCGCTCACCCACTAAAATAAGACAAAAAGAGGCGGTTTTTGTCTTTACTGGCACTTCAACAAGTCGGAACGTGGAACCTCCACTGGAGGCCTTGCAAGTGGCGGATTTTTTCTGGTCTACCTGCGGTCGTAGCTAGGGTGGCATCAGGTACAGGCACTCACGCCTGGGCCGACCCAGTCGTTGGCAACGGTTCAGTTCAGTGGAAGGATCGTCCACCCTGGCCTGCTTTGCCGCTTCCTTCTGCGAGATAACGTCCGCGCAGAATGTAGCGACCGCAGCCCAACTTCTGTTGCTATTCCATTGAGGGCGTCGCCCTGCCATCTGGCCATCTCGCTGAGTGGGGGGCGGCCAATCTAAGCGCCAGCACCGGCCTCCTGACTGTCTCCGAGGTCCCACACATGAATAAGCACATCAAAGCTGGCCAGGAAATCGCATTTACCTACCAATGTAAAATTGCAGCCTTATTGATCTAAGATCTGATACGTTTTTGAAAATAATGATTATCAGGTTCAAATGTCGTAGTAACTTTATTTTTACGACGCCCAACTTTATAGCTATGACAGTTCTCTACAGGTTGTAACCAATAGAGGTGTAAAGATGGTAAGGTAGGTGTATAACTTGTGGACCAGGATGAATGGTAAATAATTTATTACTTACCTAGTAATAAATTATATCGTATTTTTTATTACAATATTCAGTAATATTTTTATAATGTACTCGTACTTACTCCAAAAAGTCGTCAGATAAAATAAATGGTGTGTCTAAATCGTTCTCTAGTTCTCCACTACCAAAATTTACCAATAACATGTTCATAAAAATATTACTGACCTACTACTATTTTTTTGTTACTGTCCTATACGGCCTAATTGCTCTGAAAAAAAAATGCAATTTGCAGTTCGAATGCTACTGCCACAATATGCCATTATCACCCATGACAACACGATACGCTTAAACTGTTTCAGCATCAATAGGAGGCATATAGGAGGTAACATGTTTCAGTGAAACACCGACTGTCTTCTTAACCAATTTCGCTTATATTGGTAGCGTTTAGAAACTTCCTGTGTGGAGCACACTGTTTCGAAGTTAAATATACTGATTATTTATTCTTTTATGTGCCAAAGACAACCGAATTAGATTCATATTCCAATAACAAAATGGAAGTATATTATCAGTGTCATAACAATACACGATCTCCATTACATAGCCTACATTATATATGTATTCAGCTCATTGATCTATTCAACACAGGTATGAATACCTAACTCGTGTCTTAGGTCATCGCACTCTATTAGAGTTTGATACATAATTAATTTATATAGTCTTGCTCTCAGGCTGTTCCTCAATTTCGTAAACAATGGTATCATGCGCTGATTAATAAATTAATGATTCAAGAGATAAATACCAAATATTATTGAAGTAAGGTGAAAAAGCGTTCCCAAAATAACCTCCCAGTAACAGACTACTACTAGATATTAAATCCCACCTCAATCTTAACGCGTCGTTGGTCTATAACAAACACGGACCAAAAGACAAGTAAAAAATTCAAATTTTAATATTTTAATTTTTATTAACACACATCAGCAGCGTCTTAAAATTGGCCAGTGCCTTAGAAAATGGTAAAAAGTGCTGAAAAATTAGAATAGCTTATTGGAAAAGTAAGAAAGTACAACAAAAATAAAAGGATAATTAATTTGAGTGATTGTGATTTGAGGTCGGAAATAGGGTGGGGGTGAGATTTTAAGGGTAGAAAACGGTTTATCACGATTTTCGGCAAAACTACGAGTCCTATCGAAAAAAGTTAAGTGGCAAAATTTTAGGCAATAAAAGATCTACAGCTTTTGTATGTATATTTTTTTCACATAACCTCAAAATATATGCGAAAAATCCAAAAAAAAATGACATATTGGTTTTCTAACATTAATTGCCACAAAAAAAATATTTCACGAATTTTGGTGAAAACTTGCCATTTTATATCACACATTGTAATTTTTTTGATTTAATATAAATATATTTATTATATTTTAATTTTTATTTAATATCGGAAAAGCACTCCAATTTTCAATCAAAAATTCTCACGACAAAATTTCTAGCTTTTATTCAGATTTTTATTCATTGAAATCTCTACATTCTGATGGTATAAAAATATACATACTACAGAAAATTTTCTCAGAAAATGCAAAAAAGCGAAAAAACATTATTTTTGTTAGTCATTATGTACATCTTTGAGCTATTGCACGCTTCATAAGCGAAACGTTGGTATTACTCTCACTTCACACAGAACAACTGATTTTTCAAACTTAAAATGTCTCTATTTATCATATATTGCTCTTGTAAAATAATATATACACACACATATGAAGAAAATACACTATTTTTATCACTCATGATATTTTTGATGCCATTTTTGTTATTTAAACTAGATAAAAAAACTGTCTAATAATAGTTCTGTCTTGGACGTCCGTGTGTTATAGGTATGTTAGGATAATGTATGTTAACACGATAACGACCGAAATACTTTACTAATCGAGTATTTTTTTCAGTTACGATTCAGTATAATTACGAATAGAGCCCTATAACTTTTCACGGTCTGATTCAATGTGGTTTAATTGTTATTAAATTAACAAAAAAATATTGAATAATTACGCTCAACTCGACACTAAAACCAGCGCTCTCCTTATTTCGTGAGAACTACTTCTATAGACCAATACAGAAGTATTTCTTAAAATTAGCGCTAAATGGCGTAAAGACATGAATACCACATTACTTTTGAAATTAGCGCTATCTATGTGATTTATTGAAAACTAACACCAATAGGTACATTATTAGTTACTTATCAAATAATCAATTTTATTGTGAAAAACGGAGATTATGAGGCGTGCACTTTGGATTTTCCATAGTATTTTTTATTAATTATCGACAGCCACCACTTCATACGTGTCGCAATACAAAGCGCAATTCTTGTCCCAAAGATATTATATGGAAGTGAGAGTTGAGTATATGCAAAAATTAAATTTTACCCTCATGCTCAAAGGAGCATGAGAGTAAAATCATTGCAATCGAAATGCGATCTCTGCGGAGAATCTGTGGAGTGAGACTGACTGACCGCATTCGTAACGACGACGTAAAAGAGCGAGTAGGTATGACAGAGAGTATTGGTGTAAAGATGCGAAAGGGAATGCTCCGATGGTTCGGACATATGGAAAGAATGCCGGACGAGCGACTGGTTAAGAAGATATATTATACAATGCGAAAATGGAAAGATGTATGTACAGGGGGAGACCGAGACTCATCTACCAAGACCAAATCGGTCATGTATTGAAGGAAGGTGGACACAGGAGTTCTCGAAACCAGCAAGCGTGTATGAAGAGAATTATGAATGTTGAGGAAGCGAGAGATGTATGCAAGAATAGAGCCTTTTGGTTCTCTCTTCTCTGTGCCTATCCCGCAAGGGAAATGGCGTAATGATAAGTAAGTTGATTTGAGAAACACATTCATTGTTAGTTTTGCCATTATTACACAATTCGCCTTTACTTAAATTAAATTGTATTTATGCAAAATACAATATTTTTGTTTTATTTTGAAGTGTAGATAGTCTGATAAATGGGTTTTATAAGTAAGTACACGTTTTATTATATTGAGTAAAGAGAAATTTGAAATATGCCTTGACGGTGTTGCTGTGGTTATTATACAAAGAGCTAAAGATTGTATCACAGTCTAAGAACCATAATATATGTTTGTATTATACACTTTTCTCATCAGAAAAATCGAAACACTTCCCTTTTTATGGTTTCTGTCCTATTTTCACAGAAAAGAGTAGACATTCCATGAAAAAATCACATGATTGTATAGCTGGCAGTTTGGCCATTACAGTGATAAGCGAAAATTCAAAATTAGAATTTCATTTGTTTATCATATGAAATCAAATGATTTACTGTTTTGAGACAAAATATGTGTGTTTAGAGTTGGAGTACATTTCACCTTTGAAACCTAAAAATTGGCACTTATCTTAAAACTTTTTGTTCTGTGTTCTGTATACTGTGTGTGTACTGTGACTTTGGGACGTCTGAAAAAGTTTTTTTCTAAAACATATGGATACTTCGCCTGCAGAAGCCGCCACCGATGGTGGCATTGCTGGATTCTGGACTTAGTCAGCCTGTTGTGGCTGAAAGATTGCACTAACCCCGCCTGTACACACTCGTCTATTTGTCTCGCGAACCTCTCGTCCACTCTCGTCTGGTAGAAGCTCGACACGAGAGCACACCATGTACACGCTCGTTGTATCAATTGAACTTTGGTTGCCCGTCACGATGGACGTGGAAAAAACAATTGCGGCGTTTATTTTTTTTATTAGTTATTGTAATTTTTTAATCATTTACCATAAAAAAATATATTAAACCATGGCGAAAAAGAACTTTTCATTACTCATACTCTGAAAGTAGGCCTGAAGTTGCCTGAGGAGCGGGTTGAAAGTAATACTTTTCAACCCTAGGGAGAATTACTTTCAACTGACAGCTGAGTAATTATAAAAAAAACAGTTCTATTTTCTGTACAGCCAGTCAATTACAGCGCGATGTAAAATTTAAATAACATAAAGTTAAGTATTTATTAAAGAATTTGTTTTTTATATGACTTTATTTTAATATAGTTGCAACTATAAATCTTTAAAATAACGAAGATTTATATTTTTTCAATGATTAAAATGAAAAATAATGGCTGAATAGCTGACAGGCCACATAAAAAAAAACAAAATCAGCGGGAAAACGTCGATTCCCAATTCAATCTTTTAAAGTCCCCCATTTTTTCTTTAGCTAATTCATGATTTTTATTTTTAGTTTCCTCGTATTCGTAATGAAAAGCACAGTGTTTACCTCGGGATAAAGAATTATTTACGCTCGGGCTCCAATAGTTCTAGGTTTTCGTTGCTTTCATCCCTAGCGTAACGATTTATTATTTTAACTTTTCAACAGGATTTTTTTTTAAATCTTCCTCGGGGATATCAAAATCGTTGCTTATCCGCAACCAAGCGTCGTGTAATAGTTGCTTATCCTTGTGCCTGACATTCTTAGGATTCCATAATAGTGATTGCCTTTGGTAGGCTTCTAAAAAGCGTTAGATCACATCGTTGTCGCACGCAGAAAGCACGTCTTTACGCGAACGCAGTTGGCGGGCAACTAAGCAAACGAGTGTGTACAGACGCGGTCTCGTTTTCATTGCGAGACTCACCGAGACCCTTTGACTCATGCACAAAAAACCGACACTCTTCCGAGCCCCGAGACGAGACGAGGCTACCATGTACACACTCGCCCTAGGCCTGTCTCGTTGTGTCTCGACGAGTGTGTACAGCCGCCGTAAGCCTGTCGTCCGTTTATAGAGTCTACAAACGCTATCGGGAGAAATCGGGTCACTTCTGAGCGAGATGATCGATTTATTGTAACAACTTCGTTACGAAATCGACGCCAGCTTTTCAACTGCAGCAACAGCTTCATGTTGTACGTATGGTGGCTGTAAGTGACTCTACAATTAGATGAAGGTTGAAGGAACATGGACTGGTACCGCACAATCCAGCAAATGGGCCGAAATTAACTGCAGACCATAGTAGAGCGCACCTTACCTACCTTTGCATTTGAGCACCTAAATTGGTCATACCTCCAGTAGAACAAAGTCCTCTTTTCTGATGAGTGTAAAATTATGCTGTATGATAACGACGGAAGGAACAAGGTCTACACAGAAGAGATGGAGAACGCTTTGCACAATGCTGCATTGAAGAAAAGGTCAGCTATGGTGGTGGTTCGTGGACGGTTTGGGGAGGAATCAGCGCCAACGGTAAGACAGAGCTTTTCTTTGTGTCTGGGCCACGTCTGCCTGCACTAAACAGTCATCGGTACATCGAACAGTGTCTTGAGCCTCACGTGATACCCTATACACATATTATTGGCAACGGTTTCATATTCATGCACGACAATGCTAGGGCTCACACCGCGAGTATCGTACGAGATTATACCGAAGTCAGATCTCCATTATGGAATGGCCAGCAAGAAGCCCGGACATGAATCCGTTTGAACATCTATGGGATGAATTATAGAGACGAATTCATGCAAGAGATCCTGCCCCAGAAACACTTAGCCAGCTGCAAAATGCAATCTAAGAGGAATGGAATAGAATGCCACAACATTTGATCATGACTCTCATCCGATCGATGAAGAACCGCATGGAAGCAGTAATAAGATCTCGGCGAGGGAATACAAGTTATTAAATAAACGTTTCTTAGCTCTTTTTTTCATTTACGTGTGTTGGTTTTTCAATTTCCTTCATACTCCATACAGGGTAAAAATTACTTGTTATACTCGAAAGTGTATCTTTTCTAGGACAAGAGAGCTAATATATAGAACCAGCTACCCTCTCATCTGCACGTAAGTATTAGAAACTATCAAAGTAGAGTAAGCAGCGATAGCCAAGAGTTAAAACCAAGGAAGGCAAAGTCAATGGTAGTTCAAATCCCAGTCCAAGGTCGCGCCACACTTCTCTGTAATTTTAACATTCTTCGAAAATATGTTAGTATTTACAAAATTAGGTACCTACTTACCATTGCTCGATGAAGAAAAACATCGTGTGGAAACTTGCATGCCTATGAGATTTTCTGAACGGCTTGTGAAGTCTGTCAATCCGCACTTTATCTTACCTACGTTTGGTATCCAAAGTGTTACCTCTTACCTATCATAGTGTGAGATGTTGATTTGTCTGCCACCGATGGCAAAGAAATCACCATTATTGCGCATAGCATATATGGCATTACATATTACCGATGGCAACAGTAAATCATATTTGCGATTTTTGTTAAGCAGTTCCGTCATGGACTAGTGGTCGTGCCTTTGTAGTTGGTTAACCTACCTTGTTTTTGAATTGCCATCTTAACGTTTATGTAAGTACATATTTCTATTTAACTTTGAGGAGTTTCCTGTTGTGTATCCAAGTCAATGAAATTAAAATAGGACTCCTAAACCTATACCTGTATCTAATAAAACACACACATTCTTAATGAAACTGTAGAACTTGGTGTGTGTGTGTGAATGTGTGTTTGTGTAGGTACATTGTAGATCTACTCGTATTTATCTAAAATGTACAGGGTGCGATATAAGAAGGTAAAAGAAACCAAAATAAATTAATTTTTATCTGTCTATCTTTGGTAGAGCACATCTCTGAAACTATCGAACAGATTTTAATGCGGTTTTCGCGGTATCTTAGAGTAAAATATAGCCTTTTTAATTTAGATGTGTGATGATTTGAGCTTTTTCGGTCCCAATAATGCTATTCGGGTCTCTGAGGACCAGTGTGACCTTAGCAGAAATTAGCACGATAAACAAACTCTTCGGCTTTATTATATTAGTAAAGATTTGATACGATTACAGTAGCTATAATTTAGTTCACTAACGGACTACATATTACAGTTGATAGACTTTTCTTTTGACCACCTCAAACACTTTCATTTCACGGTATGATAACTTTTATCTAACACCAACAAAAGTACAAAACAGCTCTTACCTTTTGTTGTAATCAATTCGATAGATTCAAACGAGACCGTGATTACAGGACAGTCGATAGTTAGAAGCTTTCGCGATAACATGGTTTACAATCGACGGCGTTTCGCTCTCAAATGTTGCTGGGTCTTGGCAATGTTTATAGCCCTCAGACAGGGCAAGTCTCAAGATTTTTGCGAGAAGTTCGGGGACAATGAAGGCTGTAAAGAACATAATTTATATACAGGTATATATTATATCAGTTATAATAATTCTGCTAATAATTAACTAACAGTAAGTAGCCAGATGCGATTTACATTTCATGCTGAAGCTATACCTACAACTATGATCATTTCCTTATGTTTTTAACTAAGTAGCATTTGTTTTGCTTAATATAACTTAAATTATAATTAATCGGCAGATATATAATAGGTTGGTATGTGCCCAATAAAAATTATTAAAAAATTTAATCTGAAACATTTACCTAATTGTAGCCGCTTTGTCGTATCTTCATCAACGGCAGGTAAACTATTATTGTAACAAAGATAACAATAACAATATTATAACGAATAAAAGGCTAGAATTATTTTTCTAGTCAGATTAGCGCACTGAACGAAATTGTATATTTCGGTCAGTGCGATCGACCGATACCTACCGACAAGTAAAACGGCCTAAAACTGTGTTATGATTGAGTGCAATGCTCGCGATTTCGGTCAATTATAATTTACTTCGGTACATTAAAATTTACGGTAAAGTTTCAGTTCAATCAATTTCTTTTGATACGTTTTCTTTAACCTATACCTACTTACATGAATCATTTTCCTAAGTTTGGACACTCGGTTTATGCCTTTATTAACGCAACAGAACAGCAATTATTATCGCAACATATATGGGTATATCCCAATATACTATATCACCATGTTCGGCAAAGACAGGAATTGTTTCTAGTTTTCTTCCTCTCACAGTGCTGTTTACTTTATATCAATCACGCTGCGCTGGGTGAATTCAATTTGCCAGCATTAGGAGGTGTACAGTCCCAGGACACGGTTAAAAAAGTAGGTACTAGATACAGTTGAAGTATACAGGTGATGGATACCAATGCAGCTAATATTTACAGTGTCCGGCACGACCAATGCCTATCGCGAGATGACTTGCCTTTGTTACGTTCTTGTAGCATGTAAATCAGTCTAAATTTAGATACCGATCATAGGTAGGTAGGTACCTAATACATATCTCATGCGACATGAGCAAGTTGTGTCGCATACAAATAATACCTAAGTTATGTTATAGACAGGTACCTATGTCTTATGGGGAGTAAGGGGTGTTTTTTTAAATTTATCCTCTCACACTTGAAAGTCCTTCCTCTAGCTGGCTATTAGAAACGACGAACAAAACTAAAAAGCTACTTTTTGTTACTTATAGATAAATTTTTGTACAAGTGCCTGTAAACATAGCTTATAAAAAAATACAATTCGTAAATTGTCATTTTAGTAGCATTCTAGTTTGTAATGAGCCTTTGCCCGAGGCTCCGCCTCGGTAAAGGCTAATTTTTGAATTATGGGTATCTCAGGTTCCCGATATAGGAGTGTACATACAATATTAATAGGTAGCTACTACAAACCATTGAAGGAATGTAGGTAATATGGTTCCGGAGGCCCGCCAATAAAGGCAGAGAGATCCGTCGATTATCCGAACTAATCGGGGGACATGGGTGTTCGGAAAACCGGATTTTTCGGATAATTGAACTGTACCTATTGAATCGCACATATATACGCATAATATATTTTACAAGAGAATGAAAAACATATTTATTTATAATATATATGTATATATTAATGACAAATAGTAACAGGCTTGTAATCAAATAGATACTAGGTAGGTACAATTAAAGTTAAAAAAAATCTTCAATCTTCGTCTGCCGAAGCAAGCCTACTCGCTTACGAGCGGCTAGATCACGCACTTTTTTATGGATAGATATTTGATACTGGTCGCTTTCAGGTTGTGTTTCAAACCAACGCAAGGCAATGTCTAAGCAAGTAAACGCTTCAGAAGCGCCAATTACGTTTTCGTCTTCATTATCTGAACTTGCAGTTGATGAGGTGCTAGCGGTGGAGTCAGCCTTATTAGTCATTAAGTCTAAAATTTCGCTATCCAGGGGGGTTAGGCAGAATGTCATATTTCACGTGTCGACCGTATCGACATCACTGTGATTGGTCGAGAAACCGACACATGATGTCACAATAATCCGTTGACCAATCACGGTAATCTGTCAACCAATCACAGTGATCTCGATACGGTCGACACGTGACATATGACATTCTGCCTAACCCCCCAGGGTCCTCATTGTCGATATCCAACCATTGTTGTACCTCTTCTTCATCACATTCGTGGCAATTAAGAATTTTTAACACCTCTATAATTTCAGACATATCTTTCTGTTTCTCATGTATACATGTATACAATGTACCTATAGGTACATTCACTTTCAGGATTTTCCTCCATACACAAAACTTTATGCCACGCTTTTTTCAAGTTCTGTTCTTTTACATTCATGGGAGAATGCTGCTCCAATCATGTAGGACGCGTCTTTCAAATCAATCTTATTATAATTTCTTATCAGGCTTTCTTCTCCCTCTTCTCTTTCCAAAAGTAACTTACGTTTGAATGTCTCAATAACGCCTTGATCCATGGGCTGTAATAATGCAGTTACGTTAGGCGGAAGAAACATGACTTGTATAAATTCATCTTTTTCATTTAAGATGTCACATGATGGCTGAGTTGGGGCGTTATTAAGAAGCAGTCATGTTTTCTCTCTTTTACCATTTTTTAATTGATGGGCTTTTACAGAAGGTATAAAAGTTTCAGTAAACCATACCATGAAAATTCTACTTTCCATCCAAGCACTCTTTTGCGAAGTGTAAACTATACTATAGGCATCGCAGACATATTAACGTGTTTGAAACACCGTGGTTTCTTGTTTTTACCAATGACAAGCATGGGCAATCGGTGGGTGCCAGTAGCGTTAGTACAAGCTAAGGTAGTGATACGATCCTTGCTTATTTTAGGACCAGGTGCTGCTAATTCACGACGAGAAGCAAGAGTTTTTAGTGGCAAAGCTTTCCAATTGAGCCCAGTTTCGTCTGCATTGTAAATGTTTTCGAGAGCGTAATCTTCTTTATTCAGCATGTCTCTTAGTTTAATTTTAAATGAATTAGCTGCTGATGCATCAGCAGACAGACAATCTCCTTGTATTTGAAGCTCACGAGTGCCATGTCTTGACTTAAATCGTATTAACCAGCCCGTGCTTGCTTGAAAATTTGGGGGCCCTCCAGGCTAATTTGGTTGCAGATTCGCCTTCCTCTAACCTTTTATTAATTTCGTATTTATCTTTTATATAAAGGACAACACGTTTATGTTTAGGCATTTTAAATTGAGAGTTGACTTTCACGCGGCAAAACTTATGTAGTTTATCGACTACCGTCTCGTAGAGTAAAAATGTTCTGTGACTACCGGCTACTAGGAAGTGACAAATCACAAAATTACAGTTGACAAGTCGAGACAAGTGCACGGGACTGTAGTGCGGGAGAGGATAGCCACGCGCGTCGCAAATCGGATGGGCGTAGGAAGTTCGGTTAAGCGGTCGTTCGGTTGATCGACGTTCGGATAATCGACGCTCCACTTTAATTAATAATAGTACGTATAGACAAACTCTTTAGTACAGCAAATATTATAAAAAGTAGCAATTAAAGTTTGTGTATTTTTCTTATCATGCAAGTGACGCCTGCACGAATCTATGGACCCAATTTTGAATTACACGCAGACCAAGGCCGAAGGCCAGTGGAAGAAGCCAAGTGAAGGCTTTTTAGTTAGAAGTACCTAAGGAAGGCTTTGATACGTTCGTCTTCTTCTATAAAATTTTGTTATGGCAGTGGATGCAAGTCCATAAACTATAAACTGTGTTAGCAGCTTGGAGGATTTTCCCTCAACTTGAGGGAGAAAAGTATTGACATTAGGATATCAGTTTACAAAATTTGTGAGAGGTTTTCTGAAAATACTTTAATTCTTGTCTAAATGATAGTAGGTATTTCAAATAAAATAAAATTAGATTAAATGACTTTATTTCATGTACTTACGAAAAATAACTAAGTACTAACTAGTATAAAAATGAAAAACAACACCACTAATTACAACAATAAACAATAATTATAATTTCACTGTAATGACATTGGCATTTATAGTAAATAATTGTCCACCAGTTATGACCATTGTGATTATGAGATATTCTTATTTTGGAACCAAAATAATAAAATCAACAGATATGACTTTTATCCTGTTAATATTGTTTATGTTATGAAACATTGTTAATATTATTCAGAATCGTTAGAATCAAGTTCCTCTATGGATTCTCCTAAGACTTAAACTTAAACTACGATATGATTTGCTGATTGAACATCGGTAATGTGTACGCCATTGTTCCATTTTAGTATTGAATATAATTATTATCCAAAAAAAGAGAAAGAGCTTAATGTTTCCCAGTCAAACGTTTTCAAAAATCTTAAAAACCTCGCGCAGTCCTGTAAGTTTTAAAAATGAAATAAATTAATATTGCCTAAAGATTTTCAATGTAAAGATATAGGTACTTATAGATTTGAAAGGTTATGGAAAAATTGGGTAGGGATTTATTTATGGGATATACAATATTATCAGCTATAACCTCAGACTAAGAACTTAATGAGGCTATAACAGAATAGAGTTCCTCGGGTTCCTCTTCCTCCTGTCTGCGTCGTCATTTAAAGTCTTAGATAAATAGCCTACAGTCGTCACTCACTCCGGCTGACCGACTCACAGTTCTGTTTGTTTAGTCTGTGACACTTCGTGTAAATTCAAAATGAGTTTTGGCGGGAACACGAAGAAGATCATGACTGTCGTCGCTCTGCATTATTTTCCTAAACTTGTGTTATTTCAAGTATTAAACGTGTAAAATTGGTGGCCTTTTGCTTATTTAACTATTTGTGTATGTGCATAAGTGTTGGCAAGTGATGTAGTGCGACATAGCGTGTTTTATCCTGTTGTCTCCAAAACCCCATAGAAGCTTCGGTAAGGTCGCCATCGTCTTACTGGAGCGGGACTTTGACTTGGCTGACTAATTTTATATGACTGACTTCGACTACGACTTGTTTTATGAACTAAACTTATGTGTAATGAGAGAATAACGATGTTTATAAGTTACTGTTAGGCTGATGGTTCTGCCTTAAACAAATTAATAATAAAAGTAAATTCAAAATATTTGAAGTTTGAAAAATGTTGAATTGGTGACATCATTTTGTTTATGTATTTTTATAATATCGTCTTTATGTGCTATGAGATGTGGCTGAAACTGAATTTGAAATATATGATCTTGTATGAAATGTCATTTCTAGTTTCAGCAAAATAACAAGAAACACATTTTGTTATTGATCTCTCATCTCATACTCAACAATGCTTAATTCATTCATACGAGCAACGAACAACGAACATACGATCAAAGATTACAATACCCAAACATACGATCATGCTGCGGCTTGATAGTATGACGCGTTTGTAATATTATCGTTCTCTATATATTTTTAACTACTGCTGGACGCTTATCGGTACGGAAGTCGGGACACGTATTCGGAGCAACAAGCACATAACCCTACTGTTCCTTAGTCGCGCTTTATTTTAAGTTTAACGAGCTCGAGTTTATAGTTGTGCGGAAGTCCGTTGAACCTAGTGATCGTGATATTCTAATTTAAAAAATAACTATGATATTACGGGCTTTAGGATTGTTTTTATTTATTAATTTAGTTAAAGGATCAGGTGAGAAACTTATTTAAACATAGCTTGCGTTACTACATTACATGTAAATCTGTTTTTTGCATTTCCTTTTATGACCTCATGCAAATTCTGCTTCAATGATGCTGCGTTTTAATCATTATTTTATCCTCTTGTGATTGTGACTCCCTCATTATAAATAATAGGTCAGTCAATTATATTAAACCTAGTTCTATTTATGAAAACTGAGGCAATAAAATCATTTAGTTCATTCACAAACTACTATGAAGATTGATATTATTTAAATCATTCAAAATAATAATACTTAATGCCTATTCATATATAAAAGCTGGGCGGTCTGTTTAAACAAAATGGGAAAATTAACTTATGAACCAAATTAACTCAATTAAAATGTACATACTTGTGAAATGTGGAATAATAAGTTCAAATAATATTAACATACATAAGTGTATCTAGAGCAAGTGGTTTGAAACTGCCTGTTCAAATTGTTTTCCTAAAATAAATACTGATCACACACATTCCTTACCAAATAATATAATATTTACATCAAGTAAGAATTGGATGGGTGGAAGGAATGGTTATGTCAACCAACTGTATATCAACATTCTGTAATGTTTATATTTTGTTTTAATTCTTTTTATGAATGTTAATGTGTTTTTACAGATAATATAAAAGTATTAACAGTTGCAACAGAAGAGAATCATGGCTTTCAAAGGTTCATGAGATCAGCTAAAATTTATGGCATTGAAGTAGAGGTGCTTGGTAAAGGGGAAACATGGACTGGAGGAGATATGAACCACCCAGGTGGAGGTCAAAAAATCAACCTGCTTAAAAATAAATTAAATGAAATGATGAAATCTGAGGATAAGGAGACAATAGTGTTGTTCACTGATAGGTATGTTAAACATATTACTATGTCTATACAGATTTGCGAGTTAAAAAAATTACTATGATACATGTATATGTATATAAATATTGATTACATATAGTATTTTTATTAAGGCACAGTTGTGTTCTGTTATTGTTTAACATAGACATTACATTCATAACATTATCTGTTTTAGCTATGACGTGTTATTCCTATCAAGTACTACAGAAATTGTCAAGAAATTCAAGGCATTTCCCAATACACGAGTCTTGTTTTCTGCTGAACAGTACTGCTGGCCGGACTCAAAATTAGCAGGACAGTATCCAAAAACTGAAGTTGCAAACCCATATTTGAACTCTGGTGGTTTTATAGGTAATATACAAAAAGTATAAGATATATTATGTATTGATATAAAGATCTTTTTATTCATTAATTTGATTATAAACATGTGACTTTGGTCTTTTCTTGTTATATAAACCATGACTACTAACAATGCATTGACAAATCATTTTGGTCACACAGTGTCACATACAATAATATCTTCTCCCAAAATATTAATGTAGACATTAAACATGGGAACAATAATTATGAATGTCATTTGTCAATAAGGTTCTTGTGTAACAAACAATTTCGTAAGAACCACTAGCAATACAGTAAACAATAATTTTCCTTGTCATTTCATAGATAGTTATTGTTTTTGAAAATAAGCAATAAATTATTGAATCATAACAAAATTACTCTTATTTTGTTCAGGTTACTTGCCAGAGCTAAGTGAGATTGTAAATCACCACTCAATCAGTGATAAAGAGGATGATCAATTATTTTACACCAGGGTATATTTGGATGCCACATTGAGAGAATCATTGAAGATTTCATTGGATCATAACTCTGCAATATTCCAAAATCTTAATGGTGCCTTATGTAAGTATTTAATATAACCTTATAAATAAATTAATTTAGCAGGACAGTATTCTTCTGCCAAACTGCCTTGTGCCAGAATGTTGGACTACAACCTGGATACCTCACTCACTTAGAGACCTGCACCCAATAGTAGGACAGTATTAGTTTCAAAAAAATATTAATTAGGTAATTAAATTATTATGTAACTGTTGATAACTCTAGTAACTATATGTTATTTATATACACCTTTATTTTTTGTTAAAGAGATAACACTAAGGAATAATCCTTGTATTGCGGGGGCTTTACAAACATACAATTTCACGGACAGAAAGTACACCCAGACTCAGAACAACTATTTGTAGATAACACAGAGTTGTCCTGTGTGGGGCCAGTATCTAAACCAGTACGCCATCTATGCAGACAAATTGTTGAGGTTATTGTATTGTATTGTTATTAAAATTTATTTTTTATAGCTGATGTTCAATTAAACATAAATGACACAACTGAATCCTATCCATACATAGAAAATGTGATCACTAAGGAGCGCCCACTCATTGTGCATGGTAATGGACCATCCAAGTTAACATTGAACAATTTTGGTAATTACCTGGCTAAAGCATGGTCCGCGAAAGATGGTTGTGTTATGTGCAATGAAAAGAGAGTTCTATTACAGGTAAAGTATTTATTAGTAAATTAAATACTTTTTCAAGGGTTTAATTGCAGTAAATAACAAAAATATTTGATGTAGGACGACTTGCCAACGGTAATGATGGCAGTCTTCATAGAGCAAGCTACTCCATTCTTAGAAGAGTTTTTGGATCAAATTCTGACAACTGACTATCCAAAAGATAAGATTCATCTATTTCTGAGAAATAATGTTGAATATCATGAAACAGAAGTTGATGAGTTCTTTCAAACCCACTCTAAGAATTATGCCACTGCAAAACGGATTAAACCCAGTGACTTTATTAGTGAGTCAGAAGCTAGAATTATTGCCAAGTAAGTCATACCTTGTATTATTTTGTGCTTTAAAGTTATTTTATTCTTTTACAAATAGGTAGAGCCTTACTTATCCCAGTATGAATGGGGTGGGTCGGTGGGGAAAGTACCACTATTCACAGAATATCAGCGTGAAACAACAGTAGAAACTCCTACTGTCGTGTGTCGTATGGGTAGTGAGAGTGCCGGAGGTCTAAACCTCCTGCCTAACCTCTTCTAATTATCCTTCCTATCCTCTTCTTGTTATACTTACTATCCTCTCCTTAGTATCCTTCCTATTCTCTGCATATTATCCTTCTTCTTCTCTTCTTCCACTCCTACTCCTATTTCTTTCCTTGGTGATGGTGACGCGCGAGTGATGCCTCTGGTGTTGCTAGCGTCTATGAGCTATGACAATTGTTTACCAGCAAGTGGGCCGTATGCTTGTTTTCCACCCATATAGTATAAAAAAACTAGTATTTTTAGAATACTGGCAAAAAAGTTATGGAATTGTGTTATTTGGTTTAAAAATAACTAAATAATATTTAATGACTCATAATTTTGGTAAGGAAACCATGCAACACACGGTCTTGGGTAGTTATTCTAGTAACACAGAAATTTCTATTATGAGGCGACGAGGAAAAACCTTTATTATAACGGATCTTAATAAGGAATATGCTTATATTTTAAAGGGAAAAAGTAAATTATTAATGCTTGTGAAATCAAATATATATATTATATTTTTCTAAAACCCTTTCTACTGCTCCATTAGGTATTGGGCAAGGGTCTCCTCTCTTAATTAGAAGGGTTTAGGCCGTAGTCCAGTGTGAGGTCTGGACCTAGGACTGGGGATCGAACTCGACACCAATGTCTTTGCAGTCCTTGGTTTTACCGCTAGGCTATTACTACTACATAGTATATATATAAGAAAAGGGTTATTATTTGGAAAATAAGAAAATATAATTGAGATTCAACATTCCATTTTAGCAAGATTTTTTACAGTTGTTGTAATTAATTATTGTAAAATTGTATGAACTGGAAGAGTATGTATCAAATATAACGCAATACAATCTATATCAACATTGCAAGTACAGTTCAGACATGAAATATCAATTGCTATAACTAAGTATGTGCACATAAATATCAATTGACATATATATCCGCTGTTATACGTCAGCGCTTCTTGATTAATGTGCCCTGAATAAACTCAGAAATGCCTTTCGTTTGAAACTATTATAGAAACCTCTCACTTAGATTACTTATGCATGTATACCCACATATTATATATAGACCTGTACAACGAATTTTCTAGTTGTAGCACCAATGGATGAAGTGATTAATGAGAAAGTGTTAGGTGTATAATTAATTAAGGTTTTGTATAAATTGGCCGAATGATTGTTGAAGATAAACATGGATTTTGACACGTGAGTATAATCGGCCTCTGTGCCTGGCGTTTGTGGACTATGATGAAGCCTTCGATTCGATCGAAACTTGGTCGGTGCTGCAGTTCCTTCAGCGATGCCAAATTGACTATCGGTACATCGAAGTGCTGAAGTGCTTGTATAGAAACGCCACCATGTCAGTCCGTGTTCAGGACAGGAGCACGAAACCGATCCAACTGCAGAAAGATGTTGTTAGACAGGGAGACGTCATGTCTCCGAAACTCTTCGCCACGGCATTGGAAGATGTTTTCAAGCTCTTGGACTGGACCAGATTCGGCATCAACATTAATGGCGAATACATCACTCACCTTCGATATGCCGACGACATAGTAGTCATGGCAGAATCACTGTAGGACCTTGGCACCACGCTCAATGATCTCAGCAGGGTTTCCCGACTAGTGGGTCACAAAATAAACATGGACAAGACGAAAGTCATATCTAATGTCCATGTCGTTTCAGCACCGGACCTAGTCAGGAGTGCGCTTCTTGAAGTTGTCGACCACTATGTCTACCTGGGACAAACATTCCAGTTAGGTAGGTAGACACAACTTCGAGAAAGAGGTCAATCGACGAATCCAGCCCGCTGGGCAGCAATCAAGGAAGCTGAGGAAGATCTTGTCCAAAATTCCACAGTGTCTAAAGATGAAGGTCCACCACACATACACGTGTTACCGGTGATGACTTACGGAACAGAGGCGTGGTCTTTGAATGTTGGCCTTATATCAAGGCTCAAAGTCGCTCAGCGTGCCATGGAGCGGGCTATGCTTGGGATCTCTCTACGTGATAAGATCCGTAATACGGAAATCCGTAGGACAACGGGAGTAACCGACATATCCTACCGGGTCAGCATGCTGAAGGCCACACACAAGCAGGCCACATCGCTCGTCGAACCAACAACCGTTGGGGAAGAAAGATTCTCGAGTGGCGACCGCGTAACGGACGGCGCAGCGTAGGTCGTCCTCCTACCAGGTGGACCGATGACCTAGTCAAAGTCGCAAGTATTCGTTGGATGCAGGCGGCACAGAACCATTCGCTGCGGCGATTACTTGGGGAGGCGTATGTGAAGCAGTGGACGATGAAAGGCTGATGGATGGATGGATTGACACTAGTTATAATTTTATGTATATCTATGTTTAAACTATTATTTTTTTTTTTTTTTATAGACACGGCTATTTCCCAGAGGGGTATCCGTTGTCTGTACAACGGATTTTCATTTGTCACGATCGTTGCTCACCTTTTTGCCTCATTCACTGTCATTATATTCCTCATACATGCACGTCGTTTAAGGGTACTTCTGACCTGACCTTTCTTGAGAACTTCTCTGATGTGATCAGAGAATGTTCGACGAAGTCTACCCCTCCCGACTGCACCATTCACACTCGCCATATATATCTTTTTTGTTATCCTGCTTTCATCCATCTACTCCACGTGCCAAACCAACTTAACATTCCTTTCTCAATCTTTGTCATTATATCTTCTTTTACACCACATCGTTCTCTCACTACACTGTTTCTTACTCTCATCTTTCAAAGCTATACCACACATACTTCTTAGAGCTCTCATTTCCACTGCATTTATTCTATTCTTGTTCTTCTTCTGCCATACCCAACTTATTGCCATTAGAGTTGGTACTAACACTCCATTGTGCACGGCGAGTCGTGCCTTTTCAGATCACTTGTAAAGGAGTGTAGTGCCCCATTCACCTGATTACCTGCATTCACTCTCCTTTCAATGTCCTTTTCATACTTCCCATCTCTCGTAAACAATGTTCTTTTCAGCTATTCCTCGAAGAGAGAAGACCTGATCCGTACCTTTTACCCATTTCTTTTCGAAAACCTGCTTGAACATCCCATATTTTCTCATCGGTTTCTTTCACAACTCTTTCAATCAACACTTTCGCATATAACTTGCCAACTACACTGAGTAGGCTTATGCCTCTATAGCTATTACAGTTTTTTCATGAGCCTTTCCCTTTGTAGATGGGTACAATGACGGCCATGCACCAATCACTTGGCACTTTACCGGTTTTAAAACTTATGTTAAAAAGGTGGTACAAACTTTCAAAAATATTCCTTTCATCCTTTAATATGCACAGTGTCTCTTTCACTGCATTTCCATTCTGGTCCCCAATCACGTTCAGTTCTGAGATTTGTATTTTTCCTCTAATGGATTTCCAGAAAAACATAATGTTAGTCCGTAAATCCTCAGACAACCTCCTACCAAAATCACCTTCTGCTCATTCTTTTTCTTATTCACTAAATGTTTCACATTTCCTTTCACTTTTTTATACTTCCTCTACACTTCATCTACGTCATCATTGGACGCGTTTTGCATTCTTGCGTTAGCTCTGGCGGCCAGCCAGTCTAACCAAGATTTCTTCTACTCATACTGATTTTTTGTATATTTGTATCCCACCAGACATGCTTTACTTTTCTTCCTTTCCTCCTTTCGATAAGACCACATACTTCACTAGCCACACTCGCCACATTTTCCTTAAATGACTTCCATAGTTCTTCCAGTTCACATACATCGTCAATACCTTTAAACTTTTTAATCAATTTACTTTTATACTCCTCTTTTACTTAATCTTCTTGCAGTTTCTCTACTTTTATCCTTTCTAGTATGCTCTTGGTCTCAGGGGCTCGGTGACGCCATCCATTGAATAAATCACTTATTCGGCTCATCACCAAAAAGTGATCTATATCTATTCCGGTCTCCCGATAGACCCTTGTGTCCAATACATTCTTTCTCAATCTTTCGTCTACTATCACAAAGTCAATCATACTGCTTCTAACAAACATTCTTCGCCTCCCGTGTTAAAGTATGGATACATTTGTGTTCAAAACGCGCGCCGAAGATCCGAAAAATTAACCCATCCATCTCTAAACTTACCTAATACTCTTTCAAAACCGTAACGCTTTACGCCAACTCAGCCATTAAAATCACCAAGCATGATTACACGTTCATTATATTATTTTTATTCAACACATCCCTTAATCTCTCCCGAAACTCCTTTCTTTCTTCCGATTACACGTTCATTATATTTTTTTTATTCAACACATCCCTTAATCTCTCCCGAAACTCCTTTCTTTCTTCCGATTACACGTTCATTATATTTTTTTTATTCAACACATCCCTTAATCTCTCCCGAAACTCCTTTCTTTCTTCCTGCTCATGCTGTGTCATACTAGCACTTCTCAACCACATCAATCCTGCACTCAAACACTCACATTCAGTCATGCGTGCAGAAAGTATAAGACCCACTCCCTGGCAAGCTCTGACGGTGTCCGGTACTCCAGACCGTGTAGGGGCCGTCATTAGTGGAGTCGCATTCTTTCAGTTTCGTTTCACTCGCACACATAACATCAATCCTTTTTTCCTTCATCAACTGACAAACTAACAACTCCACCTACATTCAACGTAGCAAAGCGGCTTTCCGCTGTCCACTTTTAAACTATAGTTATATTAAAATATCCAACATGCTTAGGTTAAAATGTACTTTTAAAAAAATATTTAAGTAGGTAGGGAAAATTTTGTGAATCGCACACATGATCACGTGACCACGAACGCCGTATGACGTCATGGGCCGTGTTGCATGAAACTGACAGAAACAAATACTAGAGATCACGCACGCACGAGTCCGCACGACTATTGAACAGCGCGGTTCGTGACGTAATTGAGAGATTTAGCGGGAAATGTAAGAGTTATTTTTGTTTATCAATTTATTCTGTAAATTTAATATTTAATGTATAAGTAATTTTTTTTATTTTGTTTGTCATGGGTTTATCTACGAAATAAAAGTATAACCAAAAAATAATCCTAATCCGAATTGACCGAAAGATCCGAGAAATCCGGCTGAACTTTATTGACGTGCATAGCGTAGGTATACTAATAATCTTAGTCGCCTCATACGACACCCGAGGTAAAGAATGTGATGGCGACACTTGTATTCTTAGTGTGCCACCACACGGACAAATTTGTAAAGCATGAAAATGTATAGCATATTTAAGGTTTCAGGACTAGGCTATATTTATGATTACTTATCAGAGATGCTGATTGCCTGTGAGTTGAATACCCTTGATTATTCTGTTTGTAGGGATCGCTGTATAAACAGTGCCTGCGACTATCTCTTCTCATTAGATAGTTTATCTCGGCTCGAAGCGAATACTTTACGTTATTTGCTATCTTCGGGTTATGATGTCATTGCACCCCTGTTAGTGCGACCCGGACACGCTTGGTCTAACTTCTGGGGCGCCATCAACACTGCCGGGTTTTATGCTAGATCTGCAGACTACATGGATATTGTCTACGGGACCGTCAAGTAAGTACTTAATAAATTATAATAATAATAAATATTCACGGACATTTCACACAACGTCCTCTGGTCCCAAACTAAGCATAACGCTTGTGCTATGGGTACCAGATTACGGAAATAATGCATATATTACTTTTTTTTTAATACACATACATATAATAGATGAAAACACCCAGACGCAGTATAAAATATGTGTTCATCATACAAATAATTGTCCTGAGTGGGAATCGAACCCACGACCGTGTACGGAAGTCGGTTACACTACTACCGACTACGCCACGAGCTAATGTTTACGTACTCAGAATATATACTTATTTTTAGAGCATATAGAGCTTTCGGGAGAGGTGTACATTATTTTCCTACTCTTCCTAATTAATCGTTATAAAATAGGTCCGATCGCACTAAGGCGTAACTACGAAAATAACAGATTTATATATTTATTAACATTATCGCCGCTCGCTAAGTTGAACGAGATTGTTTTATGTCTTGTTATCTATAATAACATTCTGGGTTCATTAAAAACAATTGTAATAAATACATTTATTAAAGAATACATAATCAGTTGGCTATAAAATGTGTTA
Organism: Leucoma salicis; assembly: GCA_948253155.1. Taxonomy (NCBI): domain Eukaryota; kingdom Metazoa; phylum Arthropoda; class Insecta; order Lepidoptera; family Erebidae; genus Leucoma; species Leucoma salicis. Next base: position 17,493,297 of record OX411803.1, read on the forward strand.
TAATGAACTCTGGACGTAGATGTACAGTAGTCACAACGGATCTTTGTGTCTCTGAAGTTGACTGCAATACGCTGCGCAGTAGCTATTTTGGTGTCACAAGGCATGTGCACCTTCTACACTTTACATTAATCGGTAAATGTTCAATTACAATTTAACAATAAAATTGTAATCGATAATCATTTTATTAATCATACTAAAAGATGTATACTCTTCTACATATATCTAGATAAAAGATTATTCACTAAAATCACTCGTATACTTTTTATTGAATATAAAAATAATAAATAAACAATTAGATATAAAAACATTATGTTGTCATTGGATTTTTTTGTTAATCGAGTAATAATATTTGAATTGGTCAGCACTGCAGGCGTATCACGAACTCTTATTGCGATCCAGTTTAGGACCCAAACTGAACTGAATCGCAATTTCGTACCATGATGTGTCAAAGACGCCACGCCATCTTTTGTTTTTTTTCCGAATCAGCACATAATCTGAATCGCAAACATGACATCTTTGTATTGAAATTCGTACTCGTTCGTCGCTCAATTAGACATCATGGTACGAAATACAACAACACACCTATTTTGAATTGCGTCGGAATTGAATCGCTAGCTAAGAGTTCATGGTAGGCCTGCTGATTGTATGATTCTGTCACAATCGCCACTTCTTGCTCAGTGCCTAACTTCAGAGACACAAAGATCCGTTGTGACTACTATACGTGAGTGTATTCAGTAGACGAAGTGGTTATTAAAATCTATTATGATAAATGAATCAAATCACACGCATCAATTGAGGGCATTGCCTTTCCATGTAGTGGCAATTTAATCTAGAGATGTGCGCCACAGTAACAAATTATATGATGAAATGTTTATGAATAAACTGCAGTGGAAAATTAACAAACCAAGCGGCGATACTTCGTTTAAATCTCACTCCTTTCGCCCTTTCATATGATGCGTCATCATTTGATGCGTGTAAGAATAATTGTGGAAGTGGATTTCAGTCGAAGGCTATCGAGAAGTCCGTTTTAAATGATCGACGGTCGATAGAGTACATATTGTCCGCCGTACATTCATACACGCCGGCGTCCATTTGTGTAGCGGGATCAATTTCAATCTTAGATTTTACACGGTCGTCGCCGATCGGCCATTCGTGGATCTGAAAAAATATATATCCTCAAGCTATAGTTATGGTTGCACAGAAGGTTCTTAATTGTCTCACTCATAACATTTAAATCAAAAACGATTTTTTGTCTACGTGGTCACAAGTTAAAAATATAACGTATGTGTTCCTCTCACAGGCTTTTTAAATATAAAATCTTAACATCGTACATTTATTTCTGTTTAGAGAACCGTGATACCCACTAACCTAATTTTCATTTTAAATAAGATTACTGACTAAGGACCGTACAGGTTATAGATGAAGGGACATTTATTTTATGTGACTATGGCGGCCTTATAGGGATCTCCTTCTGACTAAAGTAACATTGCTGGCACTGGGTAATCATAACGTCATCGTTGCATTTAAAATTCTCGAAGAACGTAGACAGAGGAGTAAGCCACTTTTGTACAATTAAACAGCATATTTGGCATACAGGGAGTTTATTACTGGGATTAACACATAGGATACTTTTTATCCCAGATAATGTTAGGTTCCTGTGGGATAATCAAAATACGAACTACAGCACTTGTTCACTTAAATTTAGTACAGATATATGCGGTGTCTAGCTTTTGCCTGCGGTGGAGCCGCTGACGGAAGCTATTACAGCATATAAATTATTGTAATCCGAACAACATGTTACCTACCTAAATAGTTAACGCATAAATATAGGTACTTTACCTAGCGTCGCATCGCTCTATTGAGTTAGCAATTTACACTCATAAAGCATTTAAGTTTCACATAACATTATGTTACTTATAATAATTATATCATTTTACATAATGTATATTTTATTGATAAGGTCATTGTGTTTCAAAACAAAATAATCGGCCGGAAATAATGCTAGGTAAAGGTTTGTCCCAAATAGCATTTTAAGTTACTATGATAATTAAGATTCTTTGTAAGTCCTCTGTACTCCGCCAAATTTCGTGGAGTAGTAAGGCGTCAAGATGTAATAAGCAAATTCAGATGTCCATTTATAATAGTAATAATTAAGGAAAGAGTGTCGAGTAGGTGCCTATATAATTATATAAATACACGCTGACCCGGCAAACGTTGTTTTGCCCTATGAATTATTTCTAGAGTATGAAAATATTATTATATCTTTTTAATCTTTACTTTTAAAATGTATTTGAAAAATTGCGCTCGACGAAACTTGCTATTATGCTGCTTCCAAGCGGAGGAGTTTGGCAAAACGGAACCCCATTGATCAGCTATCGACCGGGGTTAAAAAATACAAAATGTTATTTAAAAGTAGGGGTTGGTGGTAGGAGGGTAAAAATGCAATTTTTTATGCCACACCATAAAAAAATAACCAAAAAAAAAACTGTCCAAAAAATGAAAAAAAAAGATTTTGGAGTGGGCTACCCTTAACACTTAGGGGTATAAAAATTAGTTATAAACCTATTCTCATACCTACTGAATATACATATAAATTTCATCAAAATCGGTCAAGCCGTTTCGGAGGAGTATAAACACTAAAACTGTGACACAAGAATTTTGTATGTTAGATATATATTTATATTACATCATAGATTGAGGATCGCATCTTGAGATATGACATGTTAATTACTCGTAGTATAGCGTCTCAGAATAGTCTTGCCGTTACTTATATCTCATAATTATTGATTTTGATAAGCAATTTATTATTTTATTATTGTTTGTGATTTTAGTCCATAAACCACGTAACGAAATATTCGTGTTTCGTAAAATTTATTAACCTGTAAATTGAATTTTTTAACATTGCGTTCCGCCAAAACATATTATTTGTTCAATCTTTTACAAACCGAAGATCGCACAGCTAGTTTTATAATCTAAACTAAAATAAAGAAATTGGTTTAACTTGTACATACGTGGTTAATATGTTAATACTTACATGCAAGTAGTGGTGTGCAAATATTTCGACTCCATCCTTGAACCAAGTAATGTGTGGTCTGGGTGTACCTTTGGCGATGCACAGAAACGCGATCTTGTGTCCTAACACGTACTCAAGATCGAAGTGCGACGCAAGTAATATCTTGGCGCCCTATAGAACAATAAATGTAATATATTAGGCTATATCCACGTTACCAATTGTTATAAATTGTAACCGAAATATAAACAAACTCACATCGTTATTGTTATAGTATTGGTCAGATTCTGGATCCCTATATTTGCCAGTGATTGGCAATCCAATTTGTACCTGTGAAAGTTTAAATCATTCAAATTAATTATTAAAATTTGCCAACAATAAGAGTTCCGTTCTGACTGTTATAATTGAAATGTATATTTGAAATTATTTAATATTCGGCATATGTAAAACTCGTTTCCTGAGCCGGGACCCGTCTGTTACTGTCATAAAACTCAGACCGTCGTACATAGCAGCATTTTTACACAGTCACGATTTAAAATAATATCTAATTTGTACATATTTACTCGATATTTTTTCAGTCAAAAGTTTTTTGATTTAGTCTTTGGTTCTAAGTACAAAAACTGACTAGTTCGATACTTCTGTTGATGGCTGTTTTTGCTCTGACTACTAAAATATATTTTCAATTTTATTCACTTACATGTTATAATAATTGAAATTCTGTCCTAATGTTTTTTATTTATTTTTTTGGATAATGTTGGTCATATATTACCTTTGACTTCGTCCTGCTTCTTGTTCTTCCGCGGCGCGCTTCAGTGGCAACGATTAAACACAAAAAAAGGATTAAGAATCCTAAAAATATATTTGCTTTCAGCGACATCATTTGTAAGATCAAAGGTTGCAGTTTAGTCAAATTCCATGCAAGAAAGCGGGATTATTATATTCGGGTTTGTTCTTATGTCGGGCTCCGATTGCAACTGGTGGTATAGGCGATTCTGTCGCGCCAATCTCTCAATTGGCTAATGGCGAGGTGATGGTAGGGTCCTTGTCTCCCCTATGTTGTGTATGATATTCGTCATTTCCTTTCGCTTTTCGTACGACGATAAATGGGATACCTATTTATAAATTGTAATAGGTCAATGGATCACCGTATCGTATGCCCTCGCGTTACTTAATGTTTTTGAATGTGAATGCAAACTATTGATAATATGTTGGAAAAGTCCCTCGTTATTTTATAACTATCGTAATGTGTTATGATAGTGTCGTTTAGTTCATATATGGGTCACCGTAGCTGTTTCTTATAATAAAACTGAGAATACCTACAATGTCACTCGACAAAAATCCACTATTAAACTACTATAGAGGAACGTACCTTTAACTGAGTAAACTGGCTTGTTTTTTTGTTAAGCTGGGGAAAATGTACCTAACCGCACACCCCGTCGTTCGGGGCAACGAACAGGTTAGTGTGGAGCCCTCACCCACTAAATAAACTCGCCGTGTGCCGTCTCTCCGCCTGTATTGGTGGGTCATTGGAACTGTGTCACATTACTTCAGTGGTCCGCCGGCGGTTAATAAACGTGCCTACAGCCACAATCTAAACCTTCTCTAGCTAAGCAGAACAGTGAGATGTTTAAATAGTCGTGATGAGAACAACACTAGTTTACGTTTATAAATATAATGGTACCAACGGTCTTCGATTTAAATTCCCATGAAGTGTCTTCGAATGTTTTATTTGCAACAACGATAGCCGATCTCACTTCTCTTTTAAACAGAGATGGATCTTCACCGTAGGCTGTGTTCTAATTATGCTAATGGAGGGCTAGGTCTAATCGAAGCTGTTACCGCTTTTAATCAAGAGTGACGTACTTTCTTCCGTAACTGGCAGTAAAAAACGACTTGGACAACACACTGATATAATATAAAACTGGTTGATGACGAAATATGATAAGCTGTAGGTACTAAGTGTATGAGCCTAGCAACATAAATGGTTTTTAAGTTATATAACTCCATAGTGCCATCTCTGATAGCAGGTTATCAAAATGACCTATTAATATGTCAATTTCACAAAATAATACTAACGACCTTATTACATCTCATCATTTTGGATCTGTATTTTAGCACTTGACATGCTCAGCTACTTTAAAGAACAAATTATTTGTGAAATGTGGAAAGAGCGAACTTTTACTGCGATCGCTGACCAGTGCTGGTCAGTGCGATGGCTTAGCGGTTAGAGCGCTTCCCCGGATTGAAAGGGACGCAGGTTCGATTCCCACTCGCACTAAAAGTTCTCTATTTCCACATTTCACAAATAATTTGACCTGATTATAATATGTTCGATTTGTTTTCCAGAGGGATATGGAACGTACCGTTCATTACAAACTGCTATTTGATAGATATGATTGTATTAAGAAAACCTGCCGCTAAAGCAGTGACATACAGTAAGGAAGGTGTTGACCCAGACATGGCTTTCTGTGATAGCCTAAGAGATCTAGTAAGTATTTTTTTTTCTTTACAAGTACATACGTATCATTGTACCACAGTGTTGAGAACCCTACACTAACCAATGATACCTCCCAGGCAGGGGATTGAGAAATATCTTTTCTCAAATAAATTATCTTCCGAGTATATCTTCTCCTTCATTGTTGCCTTAAATTCACTGCTTTAGTTGACCCAGAACCCTTTTAAATAAAAATAAATATTCAAACGTTCTCTGGTCCCAAACTAAGCTTAACGCTTATGCTATGGGTACCAGGTTACGGATATAATACATTTTTTTTTGTTATTCGGTCGAATATTATCCAATAATGAATGCTGGGTGTCAAAATGGGTGATGGTGTTGCGAATAGTACGCTCAGTAGGCCGATTACGTTGACCATAAGTTGAGCGAAGTGCACGAAACACATTCCTCACAGAACGTGAATTTTCATAATAAAGTTGAACGATTTGTAAACGTTGTTCAGGCGTAAGTCTTTCCATTATGAAATGCCAAACAATACTAAACAAAAATAACATGACACTTGACACGACTGACACGTGATCTGTCAAAAAAAGGCTATTAAAAAAAGTATTTCTACTTGAATCACCCGTTACAATGGTTGTTTGTTCCGTGAGTGCCTGTGATGTAAATCATGCAAAGAACCCTGATAACTGCACGTTTCACAGGTAAGTTCTCAGGATGTTATCACAACTTAAATGCTTTTATTTTAGGTCATAATTACTGATTAATTTCAATTTCATTGTTACTGTTTATATTTTACATAGAAATATGTCGCATTGTTACATATTTGCAAGATTTTAGTAGAAAAGTTTTTAGGTACACTAGGGCTTGACTTTATCGACAAGGCAGGTACCTATATTGTCGATATTGACCCTAAATGTTTGGAACATTTACTCCTAACACATTAATGGAAAAAATGCAATAAAAGTTCTACAGCAGATATTGTCAGTCAAGTCCATTTAGTTAATTTAAAAATTATAACTAGGTTTATGTCGCTAAAAGCTGAGTGTATAATTCCCTTATAAAATGCATAATATCGTTGACTGACGTTGCTGGTGATATAAATAAAAACGAATTAAATATATTTTTTTTAATTTATTATGTCTGTTTTGTTTCATTAGTTGAAGATGATTATTCGAATGAGCGAGTTCATTAACGAAACTGATTTGTTTTATCATTTTATCGATAATCAGTCTAACTCTTAAAACGTATATCACTATCCAACGCACACATTGAAAAATCAAAATTGGTTACTCGTTATCGAGCTGTCAGGTGATCTATACGTTACTATATCTATGGTCTACAGTTCCTTAAAATGTTTATCTATTGACAATGTCTTGCGATGTTATAAAATCATATAAACGAACCACTAATAACTAACATGTTGACCAAATCTGGCTACGTGTCTTCACTAACTGTTTAGATCAAGGTGAAATTTTATAAGGAAACAAATTACCATTTTTTTAAATGATTTTTTTTATACTTTATGATTTTAGAGAATGTATTAAAGTCCGTGTGTGTTCTTTGTTTTAGGGTATATTTATGCACGTCAGCAATGAAATGGAGTTTGGCCACCTTGTCAATCCAGAAACTTACGATATCAGTCGCACATATCCCGACATGTATCAATTGTTTGATAATAAAATGGAATGGACTACTCGATATCTTCATGAAGAATATCACAAGAACTTTGACGAGACCAATACTCCAGCCATGGTTTGTGTTTCTACTTTATAGCCCACATGAATATGTTTGCTTCGTAGCTATTTTATACAAAATTATGCCAGGCAGACATTATACATATATGATCAAAATGTCCGTATGGTGACGGTTTAAGAATACAAGTGTCACCCTCCCGTTTTGTCCGGCGGGAGTCGTACGAAGTGACGGAAGGTAAGATGCAAAAAAAAGGTTCTACGGTCTAAAGATTATAATAATAATAATATATTCACGGACATTTTCACACAACGTCCTCTGGTCCTAAACTAAGCTTAATGCTTGTGCTATGGGTACCAGATTACGGATATAATATATAATATTACTTTTTTTGTAAATACATACTATATAATAGATCGAAAACACCCAGACTCAGTACAAATATTTGTGTCATCACACAAATAATTGTCCTGAGTGGGAATTGAACCACGACCTCGTGCACGGAAGTCAGTTACACTACCGTCTACGCCACGAAGCCCGTCAAATAATAATACATCTTGTGAGTGAGAGTACCCATCTCCTTCCTCCTGGGGACCTTTCCTCGGAGTTGGCAACACGCGAGTGATGCCTGCGGCGTTGTAGCATCTATATACTATAGTAATTTGCGAAAATTATCGTATAATTTTCGTCACCAAAGTCATTAAATTAACATTACTTGTAATATTTCAGCCCTGTCCCGATGTGTACTGGTTCCCTCTAATGTCTAAAAGATTCTGTTCAGAATGGATCGGCATCATGGAGGCTTTTGGTCAGTGGAGTGATGGAAGTAATAAGGTAATATGAAATATAATGCAATAAAATAAAAAGTCATGAGGACTGCCAACAGAAGTGAAAACTTCAAATTATAAAAAAATACTATATGGTTGTCTGTAAAGTCGGTTCACGAACTATAATTTTACGTGATAACGTCATATATGTCGATAGATGCGTCACAAGCCGAACGCTTAGACCGATCGTGCCTCTCTATCGCTTGATTCGCGCTCTCGCTTACGCACTCGGCTCAGGCGGAACGTGACACTTTTTCGTGTGTGCAGCCGGTGTTCATCAATATAGATTTAATGCCTGGCTATAAAAAAGAAGTGTTTTTTTTTGTTTAAACGCAATAATCTCTAAAACCGTTGTTCCGTGTGGTGACGGACTAAGAATACAAGTATCACCACCCCATTCTTTCCCACGGGTGTCGTATGAGGCGACTAAGGGAAGTAAGCCATTTCATTATCAACCATTGCATGACTGATCGAAACTCTTCACCGCTGCATTGGAAGATGTCTTCAAGCTCTTGGACTGGACCGGATTCGGCATCAACATCAATGGCGAATACATCACTTACCTTCGATATGCCGACGACATCATAGTCATGGCAGAATCACTGGAGGACCTTTGGCACCATGCTCAATGATCTCAGCAGGGTTTCCCGTCTAGTGGGTCTCAAAATGAACATGGACAAGACGAAAGTCATGTCTAATGACCATGTCATTTCCTAGTCTAACTCGGCTGGGCAGCGTTCGGGAAGCTAAGAAAGATCTTCTCGTCCAATATTCCGCAGTGTCTGAAAACGAAGGTAGAAGACCAGTGTGTGTTGCCAGTGATAACATATGGAACAGAGACGTAGTCTCTGAATGTTGGCTTCGTATCAAGGCACAAAGTCGCTCAGCGGGCCATGGAGCGGGCTATGCTTGGTATTTCCCTACGTGATCGAATCAGTAATACGGAGAGCCGTGGGAGAACGAGAGTGACCGACATAGCTCGCCGGGTTGCCATGCTGAAGTGGCAATGGGCAGGCCACATCACACATCACACATCGCTCGACGAACCGACAACCGTTGGGAAAGAAAGGTGCTTGAGTGGCGACGCGTATCGGACGGCGCAGCGTAGGACGCCCCCCACCAGATGGACTGACGATCTGGTCAAAGCCGCGGGAGCCGTTGGTACCAGCATCTCCCGTGTGACCGGCATGAAGCACATCGTTGCCTTTTGGCTGTAGCAGGAGATAGCCGTTTATTATTCTTTCATTTCGTATCGGTGAAATTAAATGTGAGCAGCGGCTTGACAATACTCTCAGTATAGTTGAGTCCATGAGCGACGGTTACCATTTACCATCAGATGGGCCGTGGCTCGTCTGTCACTAAATGCACAAATAAAATAAAAAACGTGAAAAATCATTTTCGTTACTAGGTCCTACAAAAATATCAATACCTACTGTTTGGTAAAAACCAAATATACTCTTCACAATTCACTACAGTTCCACTATTGCCTGCAGCAGAGAGGAGTTTGGGTTCTAGTCCACCAGGCTGGACCTGTGCGGGCTTGCCGGCTTCACAATCTATCAAAAAGATCTCTCAGGCTTGTTGGTTTTCGGACGGAGTTTGCCTTCGATATGCAGTACCTAAGACCAGAATCGCTTTTGCAGTCCTTGGTTTTACTGTAAGACTACCAAGTCAAATATTGTAAGTGGGTGACGTAAATATAAAAAATTTCTTGACAGGATAAGCGCTTAGAAAGTGGTTATGAAGCGGTGCCCACTCGTGACATCCACATGACTCAGGTCGGCCTTGAGCGCCATTGGCTTCATATACTCGCTGAATACGTGCGCCCTCTACAGGAGATGGTGTTCACCGGCTATTACCACAACGTAAGTGTTTTGTGAATATGTTGAGTTCTATTAGGTATAGTAATCACAAATAAAATTAGTAAACCTATCTTAACACAAAATGTGAAAATGTAAAAACGAAAATAACAGTCACGAGAATTACCGTCTTAGATGCTTTGCCAATTCAGCCATACAAAGCACAGCCAGAACAAACAAACAGACCGTGTGGTGACGAACTAAGAGTACAAGTGTCACCACTCCATTCTTTCACACGGGTGTCGTACGAGGCGACTAAGGGCAGTAAGCAATTATCACCCATTGTATTACTGGTGCTAGGGCTGGGTACCAAGCGGGAGTGCTCACTTGCTATCGGGCCGAGCGGGTTGGTACCACTATCTCCCGTGTGACCGGCCATGAAGCACATCGATGTGTTTTGGTTGTAGAAGGAGACAAACGTTTATTCTCATTCCATTAAAAAAAAAGACACTAGGCGCCATCAGCCATAAAATCTAAAAAAATTGTTTTGTGTACATACATGGCAATTTTTCTCAAATATCTTAAATGTACAGACACAGTTCGGTTACAGCTATATAATAGTGACGATGAATCGGATCCCGAATGTTTCGATTTTAAGTATAGAATGGACAAATTACAAATAAAAACACTAAAATAATCGAAATTAGTGACGATCAGTGGCTTCGTTCGCTAGTCCGCGTCTAAGTCGAGAGGTGCACGTAATGACCCAGATGTTGTACAAGAAAATATACACAAATCCTACTAATACTTTTACTGCCTTACTAATAAACGTTGCATAACCTCTGCATAGTTATTCATTTTGTCTTTGTCACTAATATGAAAGTTTGACGTTGAAAGAACGGAACAAAACACTGAATAACTATTCGGAGCTTATACAATGTTTATTAGTAAGGGGGTTAATTTAAATTTCAGCCTCCAGTATCGATGATGAACTTCGTGGTGCGCTACAGGCCTGATGAGCAGCCGTCGTTGCGTCCACACCATGATTCGTCTACCTACACTATTAACCTTGCCTTGAATACGCCTCGTGAGTATCTTATCCATACATTAAGTTTTTACTCGGAATAAATACTCACACATATATCATAGTGGTCATCTCATTTTTAACGGCTTCATTGAATACAATATACGAGGTAATTTGTTTTTATAGTATATATAGTAAATACATTACATAGTTTTGAAGGGAAAACAAACTATACAGCACTTTTAATAGTTTAGTTATTATTTTATTGCATGTAGTGGCAGACGAGCCACGGGCCATCTTGTGGTAAATGGTAACCGTCGCTCATGGACTCAACTATACCGAGAGTATTGTCAAGCCGCTGCTCACCATTTAATTTCACAGATATGAAATGAAAGAATAAACGGCTATCTCCTGCTACATCCAAAACGCAACGATGTGCTTCATGGCCGGTCACACGGGAGATGGTGGTACCAACCCGCTCGGGCCCGATACCAATCGAGTACTCCCACTTGCTACCCTAGCCCTACCACCAGTCATGCAATGGATGATAATTGCCTACTTCCCTTAGTCGCCTCATACGACACCCGTGGGAAAGAATGGGGTGGTGACAATTGTATTGTTAGTCCGTCACCACACAGACAAAAAATAGTGTTATCAAACTAAAAGGGTAATAAAGTGATGATTGACATTTGATTGTTTCACAGACGTGGACTACGAGGGTGGTGGCTGTCGTTTTATTAGATACAACTGCTCAGTACGCGACACCAAACGCGGCTGGTTACTGATGCATCCTGGCCGCCTAACACATTACCACGAAGGACTACTTGTCACTAAAGGCACACGTTATATCATGGTGTCCTTCATCGACCCGTGAACAACAAACTCATTATGAACAAAATAATTACTAGTAATTATAATGTAAGATGTACCGATGGTAAAATATTATAGGTTTTAAAACTAAGTTTAATAAATATTTTAATGTTTAATAAAACGTGACATGTTAAGCTTCACAATAACAATTGCATAAGTGTAATGTAGGCAATTTTACAATATGTAATTTTATAGATAGAATCCCTATCATCATCATCCCAGTCGGACTATGCGAACTTTTATTAGAATCAATATCAACTGCTTTAATTAACTAAGCGCATAAAGCCCATAATCACTACAATGGAATATGGTATTATTGCAAGTTAGTTTAATCAGCGCATTGAAAGTGCTTATCAGTCTGGTCCAGTGGGTACCATATTTATGATGTTATAAAAAAGCATTTTTCAACTACTCTAAAGCATTAACTACGTAAAATATATATAAAATACAGCAAGACTTACTGTTCTACTTAAAAGGATCCATACTCTATTACATACTACATTGCTATGCATCCTTATACTGATGCATGTCAAACGAACCAATAAAATCATTTTTATGAATATGTTTAGTAGCCAATTGAACTAATTTAATAACAGAAAATACCCTATTGGTGGATTTGATACAAATTGTTAATTTAACAATGTGGCACATGCCTGTTGGATACTTACCCTTAAATAATTATAATAACGTATATTTTTAATATATATGATCGATAGTAACTCATTGTAAAACCAAAGACTCGACATGTTAATCCGAATGGAAATTCTATAAAATCGCTAAATTTAAACATGTGTTTTATTTCTTCTTCTTAAGTTATAAACCTAATATTAAAGCATATACGCTATCTGGTGAGAAAGGGCATAGGGCCTATAAGAGAATGTGCTGCCATTCAATCTGTGTGATATAGTAGAACTTATAAGTCGTATACTGTATTACTACCTAAATCCATCCCTCAAAGGCCTATGATAGTTTAGTGATTGCTGCCTGGTGTGTAAGGGTACCTAATTGGGAGGTGAAATGATACTCGACACGACACGAGATACACTTGTATTCTTAACCATAATTCGTTATAGACTAACTTAAAACTAAAGTAAAAGTAAAACTAAATTATCTGACTCCTACACTTAGCATTTCATAACAAGCCAACAAACAATCTTAGCTTACGCTACTATTACGTTAACCTTAGCTTACATTATGTCACTACAATAGTATAATTTTTTTATGGCGGCAATTGAGCCTTGGTCCATCTGATGGTTTGTAGTGGTTAGTAGCAATCGCTGCTCATGGACTCCAACAATATTAAAAATAATGCCAAGTCAATGCTCACCATTTTATTTCAGGGAAGGGAAATGGTTGCACGAACTGCTATCTCCCGCTCAGACCGAAACACACCGAAGTGCTTCACAATCGGTAACTCGGGAAGATGTGGTACCAGTGGTATGCACTGCATACCCTGTAATCCCATACATAGATATCATTCTAATGATAACAATGATAAATAACTAGTTTAAAAAATATTAATCTACTCTCTAAGTCTCTTTAGTAAGTCATCTTTAGTACAGTTTTTTCCGATTTTTGTAGTTTCAGCATATTTTACACGCTTTTTTTAATTACGAACATTGACATTTTAAACGACACTCGTTCCTGGACACAACCTTGTCAAGTGACGTCACGATTGACACTAACAGCATGGGGATGAAAAGTTCACCTCTATTTTTTTGACGCGGTCCCAACACCGTGTCTCTCTAGACATTATTAATCTAAGTCTATTCCAATATTTGAAGAAATATTTTGTATAGCGGTAATATTATTACCGTGAATAAATAATTCACTAAAATAAAATAATTATAATTTTGCTTACTCATTCGGTAGGTAATTATTCCCTGTATACACTTTGTTTTTTAATATTATCAGCGCTCTGTGCTCGTCTGCACTGCTAGAATATCGAAGCCGTTCTTAAGTAAGGTGTACACCGGATTGCAGTACAGCTCAGTTGAACAAAGTTAATGTTTGGAGAGCGCAATCTAGTACTACTCGTGCAGATAAAGAATGGGATTATAAATGGCGGCACATTGAGCCTGTACTGTCAGCATACTACGGCGTAACTATAAACAATAGTTCACGCAACATGAATACCGTTATTTTTTTGCTGTCTATACCGTTAGGTGTGAGTATAGACTGCGATAGTGTGTGAGCGAGAAGTAAATAGTAGCGACGCCATTTATAATCCCATTCTTTATCTGCACACGAGTAGTACGTATACCTATTCATAGTGGTCGTAAACTTAAAGGCGCTTGCGCTAACAAGCTGAAACTGGTATTTTTTTTATTTAATCTTGCATAGCGTGTCTGAAATATCTGTGCACGCCACTGCCTACCATTTTTTTTTTGTGTGACGTTGGTTGTTAGCCTCAGAGGGCTATGACAACCTTACCCGGACAATTGGTGAGCGCAGAGGGCTCTCAACCCGACATTTAAGCAACGCTACCCGGGGGCACCTCCTCTGGGGTAAGGACCTCGGCTCGGGCTGTTGCTGGCAAAGTGGGATTTCCCACGTTTATGATTTGACCGCGACACGTCTTTAGCCCCCGTCGGCGGGGACGAAACCGTGGGTATTTACTTGTATTAGCTGCGCGAGCTGTGTGTGCTCTGATCTGAGCGTGAGTTATGTCGTCGTCGACTTCGTCGAGGCTATTTCGCGGTCTGCGTACGCGCGATATTTTAGAGGGCTTGTACCTAGCCGACTCAACCACTAGAGGGTTGGCGTGAGTAATGGCGGAACTGCCTACCATCTGTGTGGGATTACTTATATAGGTAACATTTTTTTATTCTTTTTTTTTCTTCCTTTTTAACAAACAGAGTAATGTGAGGCCCTCACTCACTAAATAAACCCGCCGTGTGGCGTCTCTCCGCCTGTATTGGCGGGCCACTAGAACTAATAAATAATAATAATAACATTTATTAAAATAATTTTATTACAATAATATTTACATAAAGGGATGTTCTTAAATTAGTACAGAATCAAAGTTGTACCTGAACTAGGTGATCCTGTGTTTCAGGCAAGAATGGCTGGTATTATACTATAATGAATTAAAATGTTAAATACCTAGGTATACTTAGCATAAGTGGTATGTACAGTATTTAATCTAAATAAATGCAAAATGCGAACAATATGTATGTAAATTAAGATTCAATAATGATAAATCCTTAACTATAGGTAGGTAACTATAACGGACTATTGAAAAGTTAGTTATTCATATAAAATCTTATAATTACTTAAACATAAATAGTAGTTTCTCAGTATCTTCGTGCGACATTTCTTGTAGTGTATTTTTAACAATATTTTTGCATTGGTTATAATTATAAAGATAAATGGTAGAAATTGCATTTATTCTATTATATTGTACGCGTGCTCTCTGATTTAGCCTACTTCACAGCTTAGGGTGAATAGGCCAGATTTATTGTCAGTACTTGTTTTGTAAAAAATATAACAGCTTATTTTATTCATTTATACTATAAGGTGGTGCCCAGTCGAATGATAACGTAGAATCCAAGTTTTCAACCGTTTCAACTATTCTTTGAGAATTCCAATCATTGAATTTTTTACCTGGATAACCGAGATATTTACCAAACGATGGTTCTACGTATCTACTCCATCTCTTAAATTCTTTTTGTTCTTTAGCCCATTCGTCTTTGTCAACAAACCAAAGTAATTTTTTTAACCAATTCGGTGGAAACCTATTCATGTAATAGAACCGTTTCCTCCAAACCTTGTGCGTATTAACGTAATGACCCGCGGTGCCACCAAACCAAGGTGGTAACCTGAAATAAAATAAAAAATAAGTTGAATATGTGAAGTGAAGGGGTTGTCATAGCCATCCGAGGCTAACAACCATAAAACACATACCTACACAAAAAAGAAGCAGCTTTGTGTTACATATTTCATACCGCTTGTGTGGTCTGTGTTGTATCTTTCGTTGTGAATCAATTTTTAATCGGGACTTCATTGAGAGTAAGTTAGCATAAAAATATGTTAGTACACAAAAGTTTTATAAATTACTTCAACATTATTAAATATCGTCAATACATAACCAGGCCACAATCCAACGAGACGGCAAAAAAAAATGCACAAGGCAAACATTTGAATGATTCTCGGACGATTCTTTACACCAGGTTGCTGAACAAATTGATTCAATAGCACTTATGTCTAGCTCGGGATCCGTCACTCAACTACATCAAGTAATTAACCTGTAAGAGAAATAAGTAGACAACACTACTGCAAGAAAAGGTCTGCTGGAAACAAAACCCTGGGGTGGTAGGTTTTGGTGTTCCGCTTTTTAACCAGTCGTGACATCGCGAGATATCATCTCGTTGTTTATATTTCGTTGTCATTCTGTCTTACAGATGTGGAGGAAGATAGATATTTCTATCTCCTTCCTTTCCTGTTGTAATAATCTTAAGGTTGATACAATTATATCAGACTAGCTGATCGGACAGGCGTTGTCCTGTCTTAGCTATGAATATTCAATTAGAACTTATTAGATAGAAACTTAAAAAAAAAAGATAATTGAAATCGGTAATGTGGTTCTTAAGTTATTGCGTGACCAAGGGAAATGGATACTTTTTGATATATACAGACGGATTCATTTACCAAAATTCACAATAAAAAAGATAAAAAAAGGAATACTGCAACTATTTCAGAAATTTCGTTAAGTAGCTAAATACACGCTTATAATTAACTACTGGGTACTTACAGACTTAAATGTCTTAAAGCCCATCTATAGGCATTAGTGTAGTAATACGCTGATCTAGGATCATGATGTTCATATCTACTAGCCATTTCTTGCCCTGCAGCTAGAGCCATTATAGTCATTCCAGCTTGATATCCGTCTATGAGAACTATCCAACCGCCCACTACGTTTGACAGTGAAGGCTTCCATACAGGACGCAGTCCTGATAAAAGGAAATTCATATTACAATTACGTTCGAATATATACATCTTCCCAGTACCTACTTATATGGACCTGAAATTTTTATCATTTAATAAGTCAGATGATACTCGGATCCTTTGTGCTATTTCATAATTTGATAAAACGAAAAACTAAAAGTAAGTGCTTATTACATTCCTGTAAAGAGTGCTTAAAAATGAAATTGCGGTGAACCATGTTTTCAAATTCTCAATCATTAAATCTGTATATCCTAACTATTATAAAGCTATAACAGAGCTGTCTTTACATTTAAGATATTTGAAAAAAAAATACTGTAGCAGACTATATAGGCGTGTCTGAACACAAAACATGTTTTGTTTGATGTTTTATCTGTTTATTTGATCGCGCACCACGCAGAAACTAATTATAAATGGATTTGGATGCAACTTTTTGATAGCTCTTGATTAGATTTAAGAACTGGTATACATTTTATCCCGCTACTACTAACCTAAAAAATTGGTTTTGCACTACGGGCAAAGGCTAGTCATATTATAAACGCGAAAGTGTGTTTGTTTGTGACATTTTTAAGCTGTAATTGCTGAGCCAATATCGTAAAATTTTGCATATAGGTAGTCTGGCGCCCAGAAAAGAATGAGACTATGGATCGTAGTGAACCTATTCATACTGGTGTAATCAAGGCTCTATACCACTGGAAAAATTTGCAAAAATAGGTAAACCACAGGAACTATCCATTTTCCGAGATAAAAAGGCCTATGCACTTTTCTGAGCTCCAGACTGTAAATATGCAAAATTTCATAATCATTGGTTTAGACGTGAAAGCGTAACCAACTCGCCTTCGCATTTATAATATGAGTAATGTAAGTAGGTAAGAATTAGTAATGTTTGCCTTTATGTAAGAACGACGGGGTTGTGTGGTGCGATTAGGAAAATTTTTAGCGCCTTAACAAAAAAAAAGGTACCTACTAATGTCGCTATTAAAAATAGGGTTTGGCAGTTGAAGGGTAAACATTTAGGGTTGTATGTATTTTTTAATGCCGAATCATAAAACAATATAAAATAAAAAATGTTGGCCACAAAATTAAAACAAAAAATTTGGGGTGGACCACCCAGGACAGGTGGACCACTTAGGGTTATGAAAAATAGTTTACATCCTATTTTCAGACTTACTAAATATACACACAAAATTTTATAAGAATCGGTCAAGCCGTTTCGGAGGAGAATGGCGGCAAACTATAATTTTATATTAGACCAGCCTTTGCCGTGGCTTCGCCGCAGCCAAAACCTAGTTTTTCGGTCATATCTCAAGTTCCCGATATAGTAGCGGGATAAAATGTATATCAGTTTTTAAGTCTAATCAAGGTCTTTCAAAGAAAAAAAGTTGCATCAAAATCCGTCAAGTAGTTTTTGCGTGATGCGCGAACAAACAAACAGACAAACAGACAAAATTTCTAAAAATATTGTTTTGGGTTTAGACACGCCTATGTAGCCTATTACAGCCATTTTTTCTCAAAAATCTTGAATGTACAGCTCTGTTACAGTTTTATAATAGTATAGATAAAAGAGAGAGTGATGTTTAATTAATTTTAATCAAGTTCACTTACCCTGTGTGGGGTATTTCAAGTCTAGGCCCATTCTTGGTTTCCAAAAGAAAGTGCCAGGAACTGCTCCCTAAGAGAAAAGTTATAATCTATTAATTACTTTAATCAGCCGACTTTTGCACTGGACACACCATTTTGCCTTACAATAAACATTTTTTATAAGGTGCGTAGAGAAAATTGCGTATTATTGTGATAGTTTTTCTTAAATATTTTATCAAACAAAAGTTCTAAGCGATTTGAACAAAATAAAAAAGGAGAATACTGCATGTCTTTCGTACGAACCATGCACCACCATTATCATCATTTAGAAAATAGTAAGTTGACAATTATTTCTTATACACTAAGCTGTATGTATTCCTAATGCAACATTAGGTATTAGGGTACGTATAAATCTTTCTATCTCACCTTTGTCTTCGTTATAAACATTATAAGAAAATACGAGAGAAAAACGTATTTGCACATATTCAACAAAATAATTAAATTCGTGTATCATGCTAGACGTAAGATCTCACAATGACCTGAAATGCAAGGAGACTGATCTGTGTAAGTTTGTTTTGTTTTAAAAAATATACAATGACATTGGTATTGCTTGTTTTGAAGTGTTTCATGACATGGTATTTGTGCTCGCAATTCACTTTACAACATTGAACGCTTACATAGCTACGTTTTTTTGAAGTGAATAGTAGAAAAGAAGTTTTAGAATCGTTGTGATTTGAAACTTGATGAAACGAAAATGCGTCATGAAAAAGGTTCAAACCAATGATACCTCTTTTTTATATACAATATCATTGGTTCAAACATATAAATGTATAGGATTACAGTCAGTTGCAGAAAAGTCCATTAAAGTTTTTTTTTTTTTGCCACAAGAAGTAGGTATTCCTTGGTAGTGTATAGTGGTGGGGCTGGGTACCAGGTGGGAGTACTCACTTGGTATTGGGCCTGAGCGGGTTGGTACCACCATCTCCCGTGTGACCGGCCATGTAGCAGGATAAAGCCGTTTATTTTTTCATTTCATATCTGCGAAATGAAATGGTGAGCAGCGGCTTGACAATACTTTCAGTATAGTTGAGTCTATGAGCGACGGTTACCATTTACTATCAGATGGGCCGTGGCTCGTCTGCCACTACATGCAATAAAAAAAAAGAAAAGTTGATTTGAAACCTCGGTCGCCGGTTTGCGTGATCAATACTTAAACCATATGACCACGGTGTACATAATATTAAGTTTGAAAAAGTGATATGCATTCAATAATAAACTAATATCTCAGTTTTGCTATGTTTACTTGGTATTCTCATACCAGTTTATAAAGTATTTTTCTCACCTAACCCCGAAGCGAATCATATTATACTTACTTTTGTTATTTATGTTGCTATGGTGAGGCTTACAAGATCTTTTACCAAAGATGTCCCATGAATTCTTACTGGATAGTTTTATCTTGTCCACTTTTCAAGGTCGTGGCTGTGTAACAGTCAGTTGAGAGGTGATTTTAAGCTTGGTCAAAAATATAAGCCTTACATTTATCCTAATACTCCTGATACTCTATAAATCCATCTCAATCTCTCTGAGGCTACTTTTCTGAAGTTTCACTTCTGCCGTGTGTGAATTGCACACATATGGGTGTTTTTTGTTAATGCAGGAAAAAAATACCTAACCGCACACCCCGTCGTTCGGGGCAACGAACAGGATAGTGTGGGGCCCTCACCCACTAAATAACCCGCCGCGTTTCCGCCTGTATTGGCGGGCCACTGGCACTATGTTACATTACTTTACTGGATGGCGGCTTACCCTTTTGGGTACCCTCTACTAAGCGACGCATACATGCCTCTATATTTTACGTGATTCTAAATCTATGGATATTTATGATTGTCAGCTAAAGTTGCGTAACTATGTATATATAACTCTATGGTGCAAGAGCCTCCCCACGGAGGCCCTGGCTGAGGGACCGTGAGAACAACAATTTCAATATTTATTATAATAAATTTAGTAAAGTTTCAGGCTTTTTTTACACAATGTTATTTCGAGTCACACGTTGGTTGGACGTGGAGCTGGAGTGGTCCAGCGGTCCAGTATGCGACTACTAATCACGAGATATCTATCTATAAAATTATAAATACATCTTCTTAAACACTTTACAATGTCAGATTGAGACAAGGTTGGAGACAGGGGTTCGTTGAAGCCAGAGCCAGCCATCGGCCAGATCTACCTGATTAGGTACTGATTTATAAATAACCAACATTGCCAATCAAGTTTACTTTGAGACGGTGGCTCAGGGGTATCTTAAGTACTTATACGTAGCTAATAACTCTACCATAATAACCTTTTCTTCTTGTTCCCATTCATCCTTGTTTACAAACTTCAACGCAGATCTCATCTAATTCGGTACAAATTCATCCATACAATAAAACCTTCTTTTCTATACTTTGTGAGTTTCGCAATAATGGCCACTAGTGCCTCCTATCCAGAATGGTATCCTAAATATATATTTAAATTTAATATTATCCACGCGTGATTCTAATTATAAATATTCTCGGTCACTACTTCTTATTCGTAGCCAATGACTCTACCATTGCTGAGCACGGATATACTCACAGTTTCAGAAGAGTTTCACAGGCCTAATGTGGGGAGACTTCACAGGCTCTAGATAAAATAATTCAAATAGCGGTTTTCCTCAGGAGATATTCTTTGCCGGGCAGTGATGATTTATGAACAAAATAATACACGCATCATTTCGGACCTACCTTGCGAGGTGCAAGGTTAACATTAAAGGGGCGATATTTGTATGATCTCAAAAGATGGCATCCTATATCTACAGAATATTCTTTATAAGCGTCGTGGAAGTTAAAATCAATTATAGTTTCTTCGAGAATCCATACAATATTTTCTCACATCGAATGCTAAATCAATTTTATTTATAAACGTACACTCGAGAGCTGCATATGGTACAAAACTTCCGTCTTCAATAAACTTTTAATATGTGCAGAAATATTGACGGAACAACTTCTATCGCGTATCTGTATATACAAATAAATTAAATTGAAGTGTCTGTTTGTAATGTCTAAACAACTACTTATCTTTTACTAAATGCTTATGAAAGTAGGTATATACTACTCTGTCAAGAAAGTACCGGGAAAAGTTCAATAATACATAACATTTTTTGTTATTCATCCAAATTTATTTTATCACCTTCAAAGTATGCTCCTTCAGAAACGATAGACTTACGCCAACGAATAATCCATCAAAACATTTTTAAAGCGTTTAAAAATGTTTCCGGAATTGAGTTCAGTTCTCGCCGCGAGGAAAGAGAATTCCTTTATGTCTTATACCAATTGAAAACGGTTGCCACGAAGTGGTAATTTGAGTTTAGGAAAAAGAAAGAAGTCGGCCATATCTGGTGAATATGGTGGTTGCTCAGTGGTATTTGTTGAGTGTTTGGACAAAAATTCATTCACAATGATGGCCTTGTACGAAGGCGCATTATCGTGGTGTAAAATCCAAGAATTTTCTTTCCATAAATATGGCCTTTTTCGTCGAATTTGCTCTCGTAAATGCCGCATAACGCTCAAATAATATTCTTTATTTACCGTTTGACCTTCTGGCAAGAATTCCGAGTGTACAACACCGCCACAGTCAAAGAAAACAGTCAACATACCTTTGACTTTTGATCGACTTTGGCGTGGTTTTTTCCGTTTCGGTTCAGTTGGAAGTCGCCACTTCGAAGCTTGTTGACTAGTTTGTATGTCAAACTCGTAAGCCCACGTCTCGTTACCAATAACAATGCGTTTCATGAATGTTGGGTCGAAATTGACTCGTTCTAGCATATCCTCAGCGACTCTCATGCGATTGAGTTTTTGGAGAAAATTCAGGTCTTTTGGGACTAGCCCTACGGAAACACGTTTCATACCCAAGTGATTATTTAAAATGGTAGGGATCGACTCGTGAGACACAGAAAGTTCGGCGGTTATCTCTCTCAAAGTTGAATGAGGATTTTCAGTCACTATTTGCTTCACTTTTGCAATGTTAACTTCAGTTGCAGACGTTAATGGCCTACCAGAGCAAGGCAAATCTTCCATCACATCTCGACCGCTTTTAAACGCTTTGTACCACTCATAAGCACGTGTTTTTGATAAAGTCGATTCACCGTAAGCCTTCTGTAATATTTTCAGTGACTCCGAATACGAAATTCCATTGGCGATGCAAAATTTAAGACAAACTCTTTGTTCGATGTTTTTGTCCATTACGAAATTCGCAATACACACTAGATATGATATAACCAAAAACAGCACTGTATTTAATATAAATAACAGATGCAACTTAAACTCCGCGCCAAAATGGATAACAGTTGTGTCAATCTAACAACAACAATAAAAACCAAAATTTGAATTTGGAACCATAAACAAATCATCTATTGGGAATACTTTCTTGACTGAATATTATGGGATTGTTACCGATAACAAAATAACAGCTTTTTATTTTTGTAGCAACTGGACGGATTTGGACGGGACTTTCACGGACAGCTAGAGGTGATGTTATAAGGAGCAAAATTAGCAACTTTTATTTAAAAAATATGATAATAATTAGGGTTCAGCACAGATAAAGAAAATAACTAATTGCACACGGATAACATCGCGGGGAGTAGCTAGATGTAAAAAATAAGTAGGTATAGAATATAATAAAAAACGACCACCTACCATCTTCCTTTATGAGAGTTTTATATTATTATAGAAATATTTTGATCTGTATTTGAGCACATGACATACTCAGCTACTTTAAAACGTCAAGTGGAGATTGGGTGTCACCATTAGGTGACTGCGATAGCTTATCGATCCAGAGCGCTTCCCCGGATTAGATGGCATGCAGGTTCAAATCCTGCTCGCAGTAAAGCTCTCTTTTCCCACTATGACTAATAATTTGTTAATTATATAACAAATCACATTCCTTATTTAAAGTCTTCGGTAATTTAATACTTATATGCGCCACTTACCAGAACACAGTGCGAAAATAAATTAAGTTTACCTCGTTCGAACAATATAATGTGTATATATGCAAATACATCTGACAGATATTGCAGGAGTCAGCCAAGCCATTAAGAAGCAATGCGTTATGGAAATTTATTATCCCGAGCAAATTGATGATAGCTTAGTTGGCAAAGCGTCTGGAATCGATCAAAGATTTCGCACAATCTCATCGCTCATTTCACCCCCCGCAGTTTTTTAACCTTAAATCCTGAGTTAAGGGTAGGAACATACACACTTAAGCGTTTTAATTACGAAACTCAATCCGACTTTATATTTGACTTGCAACATGAGTTCCAAGGGCCAAGCAAAATCGATAAAAGAAAATTTAACGCTGTCGATGTTGCTAGTAACTAGTCGGCTAGTCTTCGGTAAGTGTGAATATTTAACAAGAAGCGTATTTGGTTTATATATCCTATAAGCGGCGATGACGCTTTTACTTTAAAAAAAAACATAACATAGCATCATGCCTACCAACCCACGGTTCGCCAGCTATGTTTAAGTCCCATGTAATAGAGGGCGAGCCTATTGCCGTCTACCGGGCATATTTCCAAATTCCCGACTGCTACTGAGAATTTTTCTTTTTACGGTAAAAAGCTCAATAACTAACTCACCGCCCGACTCATCGAACCCGAGACCTGATCATGAGATCAGCAGTCGCTCACACTACCGCTGCACCACAGAGGCAGTTTAGTTTTACTTTTAGTGGACAGTTATTGTCCTAGTCAGTTATGAAAACAAAATAGCGGTTAATATCTTAAAAGAATTTTGCTGTAAAAAGCCGTAGTATTTGAATGAACGTAAACATTCTACAATATCTTTTAAGCCGTAATTCGAATTAGTCATATCAAAACATACTATAAATGAGCAGAAAGTACACCCAGACTCAAAAAACTATTTGGGATTAAGTATACAAATAATAATCCTAGATGCGCAAACATCATATAATTATTTATAATTTATTGTGAGAGTTCAGGCAACATCGATAGAAGCTGAAGATATATCCATATTTTCTCCTGTTTCTACAGTCAATTCTGATTTAAAGTCATTAAACTTTTTGTTAGGATAACGGAAGTGTTTGCCAAATGCTGGCTCTGCATATTTCTTAAACTTCAAATACTCCTTTTCTTCTTGTTTCCATTCATCTTTGTTTACAAAAATCAACGCAGATCTCATCCAATTTGGTACAAATTCATCCATATAATAAAACCTTCTTTTCCATACTTTGTGAGTCTGGCAATAATGGCCACTAGTGCCTCCTATCCAGAAAGGTATCCTAAAAATAGGTAAAATTTAATATTATCCACGTGTGATTCTGATTATAACAATTAAAGAAAGATAAAATATATAACATAATAAAATAAAACGTAAGAAAGTCTCAACTATATTTTTGAAGTTATACTTCTTTTGGCGCGTTAGGGAAAGTAAATTTTTAAGATGCGCACGTAACGAAAAACCTGAAGTTAGCTACAGTCAACATTTTAGTTTTTTTGTGATATTTAAATAAAGAATAATAAAAAGTATAACTTCTAACCCGTGTTATACATAAGTACACACACACTATTTTTTTAAATCATATTGACCTTGTTTTAAAGATTTTGAAGCAAGTACTCATTAGTACTTGCTTAAGACATTTCTTAAAACACTTAGATTAGCATAGAAATCCTTTAAAATGTGGTAAGTCTCTTCTTATCCTCACTATTTATATTGTGATAATTAGAATTAGAAAGAGTTATATAATTTACTTACAAACTGACATATCTTAAGACCCATCTATATGCATTGGTGTAGTAATAAGAAGATTGTGGATTGAGATGTGGGAAGAATCCAGCGCTAGACATGCCAGCAGCAATAGCTACGACAGTAGCTCCTGCTTGGTATCCTTCCAATAATACCACCATACCACTTCTAACATTTGCTGTCGATGGTCTTAACACCGCAGTTTCTGATTCTGAAATTATATTATAGGTATTTTTTATATTTTTCCCGTTTTTGTCACAATGTCTTGGACATTATGAAGGAAGGAAGAAGTGTAAGGAATGTGTTATCGAAATTCGCAGTCCCAAGCAACTGTTACGATGGCTGAATTGGCTAAGTACTTGGAACCATATTCCAGGAGATGCAGGTTCCAATCCTGCTCGTGACTGTTATTTTCGATTTTACATTTTCGCCCTTTGTGTTAATTTATGTTATAGGTACATCTCGTGTTTATAGGCCTCTTTTTTTTGTTTAGGCGGGAAAAAATGTACCTAACCGCACATCTTGTCGTTCAGGGCAACGAACAGGGTAGTATGGGGCCTTCACTCACTAAAGAAACCCGCTGTGTGCCGTCTCTCCGCCTGTGTTGACGGCCCACTGGTAGGTACTGTGTTGGATTACTTCAGGGATCCGCCGGCGGCTTACCCTTTCGGGTACCCTCTACTGAGCGACGCATCCGCGCACGGAGCGTCGCAACTTCGCGCGAGGCCTTGCGGGTGGCGGACGTTGGCAACTATAGGAAGGGAGGTTTGGGCCTCCGGTGCTCTCACTCACCATACGACGCACGACGGTAGAAGTACCTACTGTGGTTTCAAGCTGATTTTTTGTGAGAGGGTGGTACCTCACCGATCGAGCCGGTCCATTCATGCTGGGATAAGCAAGGCAATACAATTTGTAAAATTGAAAAAGATTTAAGCCCAAGTCCACCTCGCTGGCCTAGAGTATATTAGCAGGCCTATAAACACGATCCAATTGGTGCAGGTGCTATCGGGGCACGGTTGCTTCGGCAGATATCTGTACATAGTCGCAAGGAGAGAAGTGACTCCGGGCTGTCACTATTGCGGCTGCTACGAGGACACGGCACGGCACACGCTCGAGTCGTGCCTGGCTTGGACCGGGCTGCTCCGTGAATTCGTCGCGGCAATAGGGGGAGATCTCTCACTGCCGAACGTCATCAGAGCGATGCTCTGAAGCGAAGCAATTCCCTTCGCCGCTGTCGCTGCTGACCCAAACCGCCGCCAGCGACCGGGGCGGCGCAGGCGCAGGTACCTGCCTCATGCCGCCCTAGCTGAGCCTGCGGGTGGATGGACCGGGGAATGTCCGCCACCCGCAAGGCCTCCCGAGAAGGTGCGACACTCCGTGTGCGGATGCATCGCTCAGGGTACCCGAAAGGGTAAACCGCCGGCAGACCACCGAAGGAATGTAACATAGTTCCAGCGGCCCGCCAATAAAGGCGGAGAGACGGCACACGGCGGGTTTCTTTAGTGGGTGAAGGCCCCACATAACCCTGTTCGTTGCCCCGAACGACGAGGTGTGTGGTTAGAAACATTTTTTCCCGCCTTAACACAAAAAAAGGTAATTTGGTTGTGTTTTATTTTTACACAATTCAGCGATTGACAATAATTTATGATCAATATCCTATCAGAGTGAATACAAGTTTAGTATGGATGACAAAAGGAAGAAAGTAATATAGTGAGTTACATTTTTTGTTCTGTAGAGCAGAGACACAAAATAACTGAACCTAACACCGACAGTACCACCACGTTCATGGTTAGTCGAACCATGAACGCAATAACAAAAATACACTTGTCAATAAATCATTGCTATAAATTGTTTATAATAAGCAATAAAATTATATATAGACAATTTTTTTTCAAACCTCACTAACAAATTTTCACAAATGCCTGTACGGCACTTATATTATATCTTTCGATTATTATAATAGGTCTTCACCTATGAACTTAGGTCGTTCCGCAGTTTAGTGGTAATTTCAAATCAAAATAATTTTTGTTTGGCTATAGTCTTTCTGGGTAACATTGATTCATTCGGGTAACATTGACAGTGTGACTATGAGAATGTTTTAATGTTTTTTCCCTATGAAATCAATATTTTTTGTTAATGCTTGCTTTAGATTTTATTTTTTTAACAAGCTACGAAAGCATTCTTTAAAATAAAAGTGAAGTTGTCAAACAGTATTAATGTCAAATCTTTTTCCGAAATTAGAGCGCGAATTTGAGTTCGTGAAACAGTGAATAACTTTTTTTATATTTTGCGATTGTGTGGCACTCCATACACTTACTATATAGATGACAATTTACTCTATATATAGTAGGACGAATAGATACTTCAAACCACATTACATATTTTTTGTTTGTTTTAATTATTTTCTTCATTTTAATATGCTTAATGGTTTGTTAATTACAGGATTTAAACGAGGTTTTGATGCGAATTAAAAAAATATATACTTGTAACTGCTAAATTTTGATTAATGGACCTTTTTTTACAAAGATATATATGATACTACTACATATTATGTTTGTATTGCCATAGCCACATCCCTAATTTGAGAATAAGATAAACCAATGTTACCCAAAGTAATTTAATAATCAAATATTACTTCATTTGTGTTACGGATTTAACGTGTGTCAAAGTTACACTTTTGTGGGTAGTAACTTTGACATACTACAAAAATAGATTTGTCTCTATAATTAATTAATGGATATTATAGTATTTCACTATTGTCTACGGATAAAAAACATTCTAAGGACACTAACAAAGTATAATGTTGTCATTTAAATGTTAAAACATTTATAATACCGTGAAAAATATCGCTGTAAACTGTCAAATTTACCCAGAATGACTGTATGAATTCTAATTTCAAATTAATTTTATTTTAAAAACATGGAATTCTTGGCAATGCGTAAATCATGACTAGTCATATAAAAATTAAAAAAAAGAGCTTTGAATTCTTTTTCCAAAAGTATGTACTCGAGTTTTGGCGGGAACATGATCATGGCGTTATTTTAACTATAAATGTATAAACTATTTGTGTATGTGCATAAGTGTTGGCAATTGATATACGTTTCATCACTCATAATGAATAAGCAAGCGTTAATAAGCAAACGGCCAACACTTTTACACAATAACACAATTTTAGGAAAATAATGCAGTGACGACATGATCTTGTTCATGTTCCAGCCAAAACTCCATAAAAATAACCATTATTCATTATTATTTATTATTAACCACCATTATTCATCATTGATAAAGATCCACACTGATCTTGAAACAGCTTTAACACTACAAGAGCTGCATTTGGAAACTCTCCGTCGTCCGCAATACTCACCGAACCTTACCCCAACCGACTAACTATATACTATATACTATTTTGCCGCAATTTGGAAAATTATCTTCCCAGGCAGAACTACAAAATGTACTTTGTTCAGGTTCACAGAATTTTATGATCAAGGTTTAATTATCTTCCTATTACAGGCAGGAATAAATATTATATTATATAAATTACGTTTGTGGTGACATATTATACAATAGTAACAGTCTCTGGGCGTACGACTAATGTGTACCTATAATAGTTACCTACTAGTATAAAATACCTGTTGTAGGAAGAGATAAATCAAGACCAAAACGAGGCTTCCAAAAGAATGTTCCTGGGATAGCACCCTGAAAGAAAAAATAGTAACTTTTTAATATTCTGAACCAACATTTATTATTGAAACTGTTTGCACTTTCATTACTATTATGTATGGTATTATGTACTAAATTAAATGTCCTTTCTTTTTTTTATTGCTGATGATGGCAGACTTGCCACGGCCCACCTGATGGTAAGTGGTGCTCATGGATTCAACTATATTGAAAGTATTGTCAAGCTGCTGCGCACCATTTAATTTCTCACATATGAAATGAAAGAAAAAACGGCTATCTTCTGCTACAGTCAAAAGACAATCACGTGCTTCATGGTCATACAGGAGACGGTGGTACCGACCCGTTTGGGGCCGATATCAAGTGAATACTCTCACTTGGTACCCAGCCCTACCACCAGTAATGCAATACGTGATAATGGCTTAATTTCTTAGTCGCCTTGTACGACACCCGCGGGAAAGGATGGGGTGGTGACACTTGTATTCTTAATCCGTCATCATTTTATTTAAGATTGTGAGATCGAGGCATATTATTTAGAAAGTAGGCTGAGAAATATCCACGATTGCTTGTGAAAATAACCCAAATGGAATAAGGCTGTACTAATAAAGGGTCTATTTATTGTCCCACAAGATCGCTTTCATTTTCAGAGCAAAGATGCGCTTTATAGTGTAGTGATATGTGTCTAGGATCTGTACACATACTCGTTGCTCAATCACTAACGCCTAAGTTTTGGTCACTCAGTATTCAACCCCCTCTGGGGAGCTAATTGCTGGGAATTAAAACTCACCCATATTCTTTTCTAATCATTGCGATGGTTATTCCTATAAATCCAATATAGGCTTTAGAAAAATATTTATAAAAAAGAATCAATTAATTTTGAGGTAAAAAAATAGCGCATTGCTATGTAGTTTCTAACTTAATAAAGTAATTTGTGTACAATTATTAAAAATAAACAATGATAGACTACAACTCATTATAAATAGCGTAATTTATATCAAATATGTTTCGTATTCATCTTAGGTGCATTATAAAAATATTACCTGTGTTAAAGTTATACACGTAAACAAATAAAAAACAAATATTGGAATATCCCTCTCCATTTTTAACCAAACACTTCGTCTCTTCTACACTTTATGTCAGACTAATATGGATTATGCTATTCAGCTACATATCTGTACATGTTTGTTATGATGACAATAAATTCCAAATGCTATATGTTTGGCAAAACACATTTAGTCTACTAAAACTACTAACAAACATACCTACATTTTGAACACTCAGTAATCTATCTCAAAGTATTCGGAACATTTACCTACATTTGTTTAATAATAGAATAAAATATAAGAACATTACTAAATTATAAGAAGTTTACACATACGAGTACATCGTCATAAAAACGATCTTGCGCTTTACGAGTATCTTTTTATTGCTTATGATAGCAGATGGCTCGGTCGTGATCGTAAGTATTAAGCGCCAAGACCAGAAGCACAGCCAAGCCGCTGTCCACCCTTAATGTCAAAACACTATACTTGAGAGGCCTGGACTATTTCCAGGTCAATTTCCCCTAAAACCCTAATATTTGGTTTATTTAATTACAGTTTCGACTAAACGTTACTCTAAGCGAATAAAACGGCGGTACTTATTTAGGTGGCTGTACCAGTGTGGTTTTATTTCGTGTTTTCTTTTTCGCCTGTTTATCAACAGAATATGCATTTAGGGAGTTGTTCGGTTACAAATCTTGTAGTACGGAAAAAGAGGCTACAATAGAGCTGTGGTTGTTAATTAAGGTAAATATTGATTGTGAAGATTAGACATCGTTGATTTATGACGATATGTGATTGGATGTTTCTCTGCTTAACAAGGGCCTTTTCTACATCGAAAGAGAAATTAAACTACAGATATTTTGGTTTACAGTTTTGTTTTACATGTGGCTGTTTGGTTCGAGTGCTGGAGTAAAGTCACTAAGTCTTCTTCGTCGGCCACCACACGAACCCTACGTATTAATTAATGAATGGAATTCAATAAATAACTGTCTCAGAAGCTAATAAATATTATTAACTATTATCTTTCATCCATCCATCCATCGAAGGCCTCCCTAAGAGAACGCCACAACATTTGTTTCGCTCATATGGGGGATAGTGCGGTAATCGCCACGCTTGGCAGGCGGGTCGGTGATCGCAGTGGATGCTGTTAATACTCGAGGGAGTGCTGCTGCCCACTCCCCCGGTATTCCTTCAGTCGGCTCTTACGACTCCCATGGGTAAAGAGGGGTGGGACAATTCTAAAGCCGGCCCCACACGGCAGCATGAAGAACTTAATTATGAATTATTTGAAGCTAAAGATAATAAAAATAGACACAAAATTCCTCACAAGCCTTTAAAATTACCGGTACCTCACCTGAAAATGTTTAGCCACACGGCATCTTTACTTGTGGATAAAATTCTAGTTATGTCGTGTATGGAAAGTGTCACGTCTACGATGTCACGTCGCTGTGACACTCAACGTTGCATGATACTATTAAATTTTATTCAATATTCTATCTTGCAACGTGCAAAGCAAAAGTTCACTCAAGCGTCTCAAGATTTATGCATGAAGGATGCATAAGCTAAAATAGACAGTAAAAGTCTACAAAATTTTATTGCTCACATATATCTATTTTTCAATGTACTCGTAAATTGAGAAATAAAATATGGAATGGTTACATACATACATACATAATGTCACGCCTTTTTCCCGTAGGGGTAGGCACTTCTCTTAACTTACTGCGATCCTGACACACATCTTTCGCTTCATCTACTTTCATCAGCGCTTTAATGCATGGTCGTTGGCTTCGAGTACTTTTAACCTGGCCTTCCTTAAGAACGTCTCCGATCTGGTCAAAATACGTTCGTCTAGGTCGACCTCTACCAACTTGCTCATTCACAGTCAATGGTTACATACATTACCGAAAAGAAAATATTAGAACAACCAATTTTCATAATCAAAGTGTATTTTATTAAAAAATATATTAATATTATATTTTCATGCGTTCTTATGACCTGCAGTAGACGTTGAAAGCTTAAAGATGGATACGATGATATTCTATTGAAGAAATAGTAATACATAATGAAATATGACATAATTATATCATTCGCGTAAATATCAGACAGTATTACATAATTATCCAAATTGCAGTATAACAAAACGAGACGCTGAGGATGGAATATATAATTTAATGGTGGTTATATAGGGGCATATAGTGAAAGCTATCACTTATAGATAGGAACTAACATATAGGTTTTTTCCCACCATGATTTTCTTTGACGTGAAGTATCGCGATATGTTGCTTGTCCGTGTGGTGACGGACTAAGAATACAAGTGTCACAACCCCATTCTTTCCCACGTGTGTCGTATGAGGCGACTAAAGGAAGTAAGCAATTATCATCTATTGCATGACTGGTGGTAGGGCTGGGTACCAAGTGGGAGTACTCACTTAGTATCGGGTCCGAGCGGGTTGGTACCACTATCTCCCGTGTAACCGGCCATAAAGCACATCGTTGCGTTTTGGCTGTAGCAGGAGATAGCCGTTTATTTTTTCATTTCATATCGGTGAAATGAAATAGTGAGCAGCGGCTTGACAATACTCTCGGTATAGTTGAGTCCATGAGCGACGGTTACCATTTACCATCAGATGGGTCGTGGCTCGTCTGCCACAAGCAATAAAAAAGAAGATGGCCGTTCTGATCCCCAGTCCTGTTAAGTGTAGTGGTTGATTTTTATGGTGGGTGGTGGCTTGGCTTTACTCCTGGCATTACCAAGTCTATGAGCGTAATCACTTACCATCAGGTAACCCAAAGCTCGTCTACCAGCGGAAGCAATAAAAAAAATAGAAAAATTGCTAACAGCCACAGATTTTATATACACTACCGCAGTAACAACTTATAATAAATAAGTTGGTAGGTACATAGGACTAACCTAGGATAGGATACTTTTATAAGATTATAGAAATATTCACAACGAAATTTGTTCGAAATCCACACGACAACGACGACAATTGCCATTAAGTATATTATTACCATGAAAGTAAAACCACTAAAAGAAATCCCTTTATCTATACAAATAAATTACAATTGTAGTGTCTGTTTATCCATATAACAGGTATTTACTAAATGCATATGAGAGCGTTACCTATAACAAACTATCATTTTTAAATTTTTGTTTGGTTGTCTGTTCGTCTATTCTCTATCTCTGGCAAGGCTGCTTTGGTTTTGACGGGACTGTCACAGGCAGATAGCTAATATTATATGGCTATTTTTATTATTAAATATTATTAGAGTTCCGACAAATAAATAAAATAAATAAATTCCACCATTTAGTATAAAATATTAAATAGGGTAAAACCGGGTAATACGCCTCAATTGACAAAACGCCCCACTACTCTCACACTCACACAAACACAGTTGGGCGATGCTGCTGACGCGCATTGCATACACGACAGTTGTTCGAAATCATGGCGGGCGTTTGGGCGCAATTTCTGTGTCAGTGACGAAATTATTGATAAAGTTCGATTTCTGCAGCTTTGACATTTTGCAGTAAGTTTCAATCAAATTTGTATACCTAAAGTAATATGTTGTTTATATTAATTTCGTCTACAGGCTATGTAAAAATATAAAATCACATTTCTTTTTCGTAATAGTCAAGCGTTATATACTTGAAACTGTAGTTAAAGACATAGTGGGGCATATTAAAATTGGATTTCTGCAAAACGTCCCACACGTTTTAATTTAAAATGCCCCACTTGTATAACTGAACTAAAATGTGGATTGTATTATTTTTCCTCCAGATGACGCCTCGTAAGTATGAAAGAAAGACTTTACGCGCAGCATGGACAGCTGAAAACTTAAAAGAAGCTTCCGTAAAAAGTAAAATAATGGGAGTTAACGAATTGTCAAGTACTTTCAGTATACCATCTATCAACCTTTTAATGGGAGGATCAATTTGGCCGTAATCCTGTTTTCTGGAACAACTATAAAATAAAGCAAGATGACATAAAAAAATAGAGAAAGTAGGATTTGCTCCTGATCGAAAGGATGTAAAAGCAATGGCGTATCGATTAGCAAAAAAACTGAATTAGCTGGTGATACATAAAATGGATTTTTGGTGGATCCCTGAATTGAGTCAAAGTAAATCAGAAGGTATGTCACACGCTTGAGCTTAGAGGGGTAACCGAAAGTTAAAATTACCATTTCATTACAATTGCTATCATTAGAAATTAAAATAACGGTTGATTTGTTAAATGTGATAATAGACAGACAGGTAACATCGTTAAATTTTACTCATAATTTAAATTTATATAATTAGAAGTTAGTTATAAGTTTTAGTTAAAAGATTTATTTTTACTTTTTATTATTATTTGTGTTTGAATTATAGTCCATAATGTTGATTTAAACGGTTGAATATTTTGTGAATTGTATGAGTCATTTTACCCAATAGTAGTCGGGTAAAAAACCCCACTCCAGCATCTAGAAAAAACTATAAAATATCTTGTTATTTTTACAAAACTTTGTTTATGCCAGTTTGTTCCTAAAATATCAAATATTATTCCTAAATAAATACATTTTTTAGTCTTGAAGAAAAAACGAGTTTTAATCCTGATTCAAAAAAAAATAGGGCGTATTACCCAGTTTTACCCTAAAGCTTGAGTAATAATTGTACGCAAGTAACACCATTACAATTAGCACCATTAAAATAATGATATGAGTAGATACAAAGGATTCTTTGTTTTTAATGGATACTGCAAAACACGCACTAACCAACCACTGATCCGTGCTTCAAATATCTTGCTCAACAAAATCCCCATATGAATAATATAAAAATATATAGTCATAATGAGTATTAAGTTTTTATTTGAGTCATGAACACATTAAACTAAAGTTTTATACAAAAAAAACTAGACGTCGCGGGACGTCTAGCAGATGTGAAAACATCCAAATTACTTTGTAGTATAAAATGATCATAACTTGACAAAGTACTCCTCAAGACAAATCAAACGAGTATAAACTCGATAGGGTTGCATAGTTTCATTACAGAGTTTCTGTGACCACCTTCCATTTCCATCGTCAGACCCTGGATACCATCTAGAGACAAAGTAAGTTAAGACAAATCATAAGAGCCCAAACTCCATGGAGTTATGTCGTTTTATAACGGAGACCTTCTAGCTCCATCATCAGACCCTGGATACCATCTAAAGACAAAGTACTCGTCAAGACGAATCAAATGGTTCCAAACTCGATGGGGTTGCATCGTTTCATTACAGAGTTACTGTGGTCACCTTCCAGCTCCATCATGAGACCCTGGATATCATCTAAGACTGAAGTTCTAGTCAGGACATTTCAAACGAGCCCTAACTCGATGGTGTTGCGCCATTTAATTACAGAGTTTCGCATGGCCACCTTCGAGCTCCATCATCAGACCCTGGATACCATCTAAAGACAAAGTACTCATCAAGATGAATCAAACGTGTCCAAACTCGACGGGGTTGCGTCATTTCTTTATAGAGTTACTGTGGCCACCTTCCAGCTTCATCATCAGCCCCTGGATACCATCTAAACACAAAGTACTGGGCAAAACAAATCATACGAGTCTAAACTCGATGGGGTGGCGCCGTTTCATTATAGAGTTCCTATGTCCACCCTCCAGCTCCATCATCAGATCAGCTTCATGTCATCATAATATTGCATTGGCACGTGATATACATGCGTGTAAAATTTCAACTCAATCGGAAACCGGGCAGTGTGTCAAATTTAACTTGCAAGGTTTGAACGGGAAAAGTACTCGTACAATAAAAGCGTCGCCACGCTAACAGCCGATTTTACTCTCCCTCCGCATTAGATGTTTCACATCAAAAACTATTCGTATCGCGTGTTAAACTAATTGATTGGTGTTCTAATAGTCGAGATAGAGCATAAGATTATTTCGATGTTGTTATGCATGTTGCTCTTGATATACTCAGCCAGCTCCCAGCATTTACCAGAACACAAAGTGCGAAAATGTGACATATCTGCGCGGGACTATAAATTTCGATGGTGTGTTCGTGGGTGACACCTGCACCATCTGTCGGATCTATTTGCATACATTATTTAGACCAGGTAAGCTTAATTATTATAATTAATATTCATGCCAAATAATGAGGTAGCTCTATAAAATTTTTAATATTTTGATGTATTTAAGCACTTTCACATGTGTTTTGGCGAAATATTTATTAAAAAATCAATTTGTTTAATTTATTTGATTGTGTAGTTGGTAGTGTTCGTGTGTTGGCCGACAAAGAATACGTAGTGAATCACTCCACTCTATTTTATTAAGCACATACAAACAACCCATTAACACATTAGTCTATTTAGTCCATCCAAGCTAATGTAGGTAATGCAAGGTTATTTTCTCAAAGGTTGAAAGGCATATTCCCTTAAAAAAGGAAAATTTTGATTTATTCTCTTTATTAGACTGGCTTACCATAATCAATTACCGACACCATCTGTTGCATAATTGATGTTAAAATAAGTAAATAAATTTTCTGTAAACTGATAAGAAATTAGTATATTATTGAAATCCCTGTACAGTGTATCGTTGTTTTGAAAGTAGCACCTTTCAATATATACCTACAGTACTATATATATTATATTTTTGTTCTTTGGACATATCAAAAGAATTAGTATGACCAACATTTTAAATATATTTGGGAGTGTCATGGCTGCCTATACAATAAACTCTACAAAGATAACCTATACAGTTTAAAAACAGCTTTACGGTGCTATTAAATTATAGTAGAGGAGCGCGGCTACGCGTTTGTGGAGGCGACATAGTTACCGATCGATACGCTCTGCCTGTCTGACTTTGGGGCGCACTTCACTCCTATACTTTCATTCCTTGCTCACTTCATAACATCCATGTTATGTATGAAACGTAGTATCTATACGCTTTTATTGTTTAGCCACCCCCATTAACAAAATCTGATATCTACCGCTCGGCGACACAAAGGTCCCTCGTCCAAGACCGAAGGGAACGTTAGAATCTATTTTTACCTTGTTACGTTTGACGTTTTTCATTTCCTATTCTTGCGCTATGTTTGCTTAGTGTTTTATGTGAAACGATTGTCGAATAAAAGCCTAGTAGCTACTAAGGCCGCGGTCGTTGTTGTTAGTCGACATTGCGGTATGTTTCAGTAAATTCTTGAACTGTATAGTAAACTAAATAAGTTCTCCGAGCATTAAAGATAACTAGTGAATATACTCTAGTGACACGAAGTTTTATGAAGCATACTTTGAATCAAAGCCATCAGATATTGTTTATAGTGACATATTATCCGTGTTGACGTGTTTCGTTTGTGGGTGCACTAAAGCTTCACCACGTTTCGTCACAGCAAACTACGTTACTCGAACCATTTTCCATCCAGAGGTTCACCATTAAATATAAGAGCACAAACAGTAAAAGCAGCGTCATTAAGCCGAATCGAAGCTTCGTCGAGGCTGGCTGGGGGTGCGGACTGCGACCGCAACGGGGGTGGCGCAGCCGGCGGCGGCGCCGCCGGTGGCGTCCGCCCTGGCTACGGATATGAAGCGCTCTCAGCGGCTAGTGACGGCAGTGAAGGAGAACCAGACGAGGTGCCCGATTACGCTGCCTTCGAAATGGAACTCTCGGGTGGTGGTGAATCTGTAGAAGGGCCTTCCTCACGAGGCTCCACCAAAGTCAATTTCCCGCCTGATGTTGAGTTGGAACGGCGACCAACTGCAGCTGGAGTTACCTCCGCAGCTTATCATCGCGGTCGTGGACGTTCAATGAGCGCCTGGAGTGATATAAGTCGATCCAGTTTACGCTTTGAAGAAAGGTTAGTAGTTAGTACCTGTTTAATTGATTGTGTGATAAAAAGTCTTCATTCGATTACTTATCTGACATAATAATTTCATGGCACTTTTTAGTTGCTGATCGATCGTAACCTCAATTTTACTTATTTCCAATGACAGGTTTCACAGATTTCCCTCAAAGTGTAGGCATGGGTGACCTATATACTGGTAACCATATTAGTTTATATTTCAATTAATAAGAGAGAGAGAGAGATAGATAGTCATATAAATACTTTACAAAATAAGAACTAAGTTTAAGTATTAAGGTATGAGAAGTAAGTCTTTTAAGAATTAAATTGTAGAATTTATCATCATGATCACTACAAATTATCAGTTTTTTTTTTATAAATGTCAATCTACATTAGAATTGAAGTAAAGAAACACATTAATGTGTACTAGACAGCGTTCTAAGTAAGGCCAAGGAAAAAATTATCTTATTGTCTACACAGAAAAGTGCAACGTTTTTCAAGTGCCAGTTTTAGAAAGATAATTCATGCTTTTATGGTAAGTATGTCCAAAGAGATAGAAAACCGTAGCCAGAAGGGGAACTCTACATCCACTCACCAATTTTTATATTCATAACGAATAAAGCAAGAGCTTCGATCATGAGACATGCTTTACGCATTCTAACATTTCGAGTATTTTGACATGCGCAATCCGAACCGTGGCGCTTATGAGCTATTTCCAAATAAAAAATTGTACCAGACGGTTTCGACGTAATTTAGATTTTGATACTTATTGCCGTCACGTATGTCTTAATTTCATTTGATTCGTTTATTACTTAGTTTCAGTCGATTTAGAAGATGTAATATTTATTGTATAAACCCATCGTTTTACTTGGGGGAATTTAAGGAAGGTACCTACTTCAAAATTTAATGGTCCCACAGAGGTTTACTTCAAACTGCAAATATCTTCATATATTTTGCCACAGGAAGAGGAAATATTACTTTTAATCTCTGATATAAGTTGATCGAACGTTGCAAGTATATTAAGGTTGTAGTTACTTTAAGATTTAAGCTAGTGATAAAATAGAAATCGATCTGTAAATCTGAATTGTTATTTCTTGTTTGTTTTATCTTAGTAAGGTCTAATTTTTTTGTATATATCATAGACATTTCTTAATAAGCCCCCCTTGGAGGCCCTGATTACTGCTAAATTAGTATCCAATCTTCAGTGCTACAGAAAATTAAATACATACTTTCTTTTTCTAAATAAACGATGATTTCGAACTTATTCATTAGCTTTCTGCGTGTGCTTATAAAAATCATCTGAATAAATACTGAACGTTTGTTTTTGCCGCCGATGTCCATTACGTTGAGCAAAACCAAAATAATGGTTTTTGAATGAGAAGAAGCCAGGTCAGATGTTAGAGTAGCAATAGGAAATAGCATGCTAGAACAAGTGGATGAATTTGTATATCTTGGATGTGAATTCAGTCGGGATGGAAGGTACACCACTGATGTAGAGAGAAGAGTGAATGTGGGAAATAGAGTGAACGGAGCATTGGGACAACTTCTTAGCAGTCATCACCTCAGCCAGAGGGCACGTGTCGCAATACAAAACGCAGTGCTTGTCCCAACGTTATTATATGGACTCGCTGTTGGGTAAGCAAAAAGTAGCATGAGAGTAAAATCAATGCGGTTGAAATGCGATCTCTGCGGAGAATCTGTGGAGTGAGGCTGACTGACCGCATTCGTAACGATGACGTAAGAGAGCGAGTATGTACAAAAGAGAGTATTGGTGTAAAGATGCAAAATGGAATGCTCCGATGGTTCGGACATGTGGAAAGAATGCCGGACGAGCGACTGGTTAAGAAGATATAGGTACAATGTGATGTAGGTACAAGGGGAGATCGAGACTCACCTACCTAGACCAAATCGGTCATGTATTGAAGGAAGGTGGAGTCAGGAGTCTCCAAAACCGGCGAGCGTGTATGAAGAGAGTTATGAATGTTGAGGCAGCGAGGGATGTATGCAAGAATAGAGCCTCTTTGCACTCTGTTCTCTCTGCCTACCCCGCAAGGGAAATGGCGTGATGATAAATTAATAGGTGTCATTATGCTAAAGTGCCCAAGGTCTCCCTCTAACATTAAAAACTATACCTACTTACGTGGTTGTCATTACTGGAAAATTAATGAATGGGAAATAATACAATCAAAGACTTCCTTAAACACCTCGTACGACGCCGATGGTATAAATAGAACGGTAACACTTGTATTGTTAGTTTATGCTCAAAGAGTCACCTGTTTAAATAAGTAGTAAAAAAAAAAATATTTTTTTTTGTAAAAATGTTCTGAATTATAGGAAAACATACTGCTTCATTTTTGGGCAGTTAGGTAGGCAGTTTTTTTACTATTAAAAATCTGATTTCATGCATACAAAGTCGCCAGAATGGCTAGTATTGCATAATATTTACTAATTATAGATCATCGAGATGTAATCAAAAATATTTCATATTATACTATTATATAATTTACCAGTATTATATTAACGCGTCAGCGTATTTTGCAAACTGTGGCATATTTTTATAATATTATATTAAATGCAAAAAATCCACATAAGTGCAGCGATAAAATATTAAAGCTTGAGTAATAACTGGGCTGGAAATATCAGTAACTGTATAAATAAATGCTGAATGTGGGCATTTATCTTAATACGTTTCCAAATGTTATTTTTGTGTTAAAATATTTTCAATTCCACTATACAGTGTAGGTACCTATACAACATAATGATAAATTAATATAATAAATAAGAGCAAATCTTACTCCGTTGTCTATAGTTATACTATTTATAAAGCTGTAACAGAGCTGTGTCTGTACATTTAAGATATTTGAGAATAAATGTCTGATTTAGGCTATATAGGCGACAGGCGTGTATTATGAACACCAAACGATTTTGTTAGATTTTTTGTCTGTTTGTCTGTTTGTTTGTTCGCGCATCACGCAAAAACTACTGAACGGATTTTGACGCAACTTTCTTTGTTTGATAGCTCTTGATTAAACTTAACAACTTTTATCCCGCTACTATATCGGGAACCTGAGATATAGCCTAAAAACTAGCTTTTAGCTGCGGCCAAGCTGCGGGCAAAGGCTAGTATATTATATTTCTTTATATTCAAGGTAGTCTATACTATTATAAAGCTGTAACTGAGCTGTGTCTGTACATTGAAGATATTTGAAAAAAAATGACTGTATTAGGCTATATAGACGTATCTAAACATAACAAGTTTTTTATTTAGATTTTTTGTCTGTTTGCCTGTTTATCTGTTTGTTTGTTTGTTCGTGAATCACGCAATAACTACTGAACGGATTTTGATGCATTTTTTTTTTGATAGCTCTCGATTAGACTTAATGACTGGTATACATTTTATCCCGCTACTATACCGGGAACCTGAGATATAACCCAAAAACTAGCTTTTGGTTGCGGAGCCGCAGGCACAAGCTAGTTATGTTCAAGGTAGTCTTATAATAAAATTATATTTTTATTATGAGATATTAAACTGAGCCAACATCCTTCAATCATTTCAAAAACTACGAGTACATGCGATTAAGCTTCTAACCCTCTTGAGAAAGTTTTTAAAGAAATAATTGCCACTTAATACAATACAATACGGCCCGGGAGGCGAATACTACGTAAATAGGATCCTCATTGGCATTATAATAATTTTACCCGAATTTTGCAGAAGTAGGTACCTAATCATCATCGGATGATGAATGGGGTTTAGAGATGACCAAGCCATTATTATTTATTACCTATATTTATTTGCCATTATTTGACGGGCCTCGTGGCGTAGTCGGTAGTGTAACTGACTTCCGTGCACGAGGTCGTGAGTTCGATTCCCACTCAGGACAATTATTTGTGTGATGAACACACACATTTGTACTGAGTCTGGATGTTTTCTATCTATTATATGTATGTATTTACAAAAAAAATAATATATGTATTACTTATATCCGTAATCTGGTACCCAGAGCACAAGCGTTTTTTTATTGCATTTAGTGGCAGACTAGCCACGGCCCATCTGATGGAAAATGGTCACCGTCACTCATAGATTCAACTATACCGAGAGTATTGTCAAGCCGCTGCTCACCATTTCATTTGACTGATATGAAATGAAAGAATAAACGGCTATCTCCTGCTACAACCAAAACACACCAACGTGCTTCATTGCCGGTCACACGGGAGACGGTGGTACCAACCCGCTTGAGCCCGATACCAAGTGAGTACTCCCACTTGGTACCCAGCCCTACCACCAGTCATGCAATGGATGATTAGTCGCCTCATACGACACCCGTGGGAAAGAATGGGGTGGAGACACTTGTATTCTTAGTCCGTCACCACACGGGTGAAGCTTAGTTTAGCTTTGTTTGGGAGCAGAGGACGTTGTGTGAAATATCCGTGAATATTTATTTATTTATTTTCAATGTTATTAGACAAATTGTGTCTTTAACCAAAAGGTGTAACCGAAGGTAATTCTTAGGCATGACCGTCTATTGGTATGTCTTGTAGTAGTTTAGTAGACCGGCCACATGTTAAATGATAAACCCTGCTCATAGATTTAGCTATACGGATCAAAAAATCTTGAAGACTACGCTACTACTCTATTAGCGAAGAGTAATTACAGGGTTAGCGATCTTCTTGCACATCTCGGTGACTTTCCTATGTTAAAATTTAAATCATATATTATTTAAAATATGTTGTAACTAGAAGGATAGGTAGGTACCTACTCTATATTATGCTACTTCTAAAGGTGCTTTTGTGTATTTTTGAAGTGAGAATACAAATATTTTTTTTGTCTCGATTTTTTTTTGTATTAAGTTCTCCAGTAAGGAGATGTTGGAGTAAGTACTCCATGGTACTTGATTTGAAATGCAATCAAAGTTCGATTTTCTTCCTTTATTTATAGGGTTTTCTTTTATTATTTCCACGAATATTCAACATTATAATTCAAATCATGCTCGCAGGCAGCGTAGAAACAGTGACAGATATAACAAATGAAAGTATATTTTTTATTTAAACTTCTCGCAAGAAATCTTCTCCAAGCGACTCAATTCGCGTGGACCCAGACTATAAATACATCACTTAACAGCACATTAATAAATCTCTATTTAAAAATAGCTCCAACTAGAATTCGCTTTTTCAGGATAAAAGTAGCCTATGTCTTTTGTATCCAAAATTTCATGATAATTGGTTCAGTAGTTACGGTGTTACAGACTGACAAACAAATAAACACACTATAAGTAAGTGTTAAATACATGCATTGCAGAAAAGACACAGTAATATGATAAAAAATAAACAGTGCCACAAATATCAGCTACTAAATCACGAAAACTGTGCAAAATAATTAAAAATTCCAAGCAGACATGTCATTCGACAAGCTACATGGTCCAGCAAAATTAAAAAAAAAACTCTGTAATCTCAACTTACAGAGGGATTAGGTAAGATTAGATACCTAAGGATTTGTTTTATAAGAACTAAGCTAAGAAACAGACAGGCGGACTGCGACTTAACGTTATCTATCTATAATATTATAAAGCTGTAACAGAGCTGTGTCTGTACATTTAAGATATTTGAGAAAAAATGTCTGTAATTAGACTATATGAGTGTCTGAATCAAAATTTTTTTTTTAGATTTCTGGCATGTCTGTCTGTTTATCTGTTTGTTCGTTCGCGTATCACGCAAACACTACTAAACGGATTTTGATGCAACTTTTTTTATTTGATAACTCTTGATTAGACTTAAAAACTGTTATACATTTTATCTCGCTACTACTCGTATATAGGAAACCTGAGATATCACCTAAAAACTAGGTTTAAAAAAAAGGCTAAAGGCTAGTACAATTTGTGGGCAACTAAATTGCGCCTGCGACTTAACCGGGTGGACTCAAGAATATAAATATGTCACTCTAGAGCGCATTTTATACCTATGCGAAAATAACATCTTGAGAGATCACAGGAATCATTCATTAGTTGAGCATAAAAAGTAGCCTGTCCTTTTCTAAATTCCAGACTATAAAAAACATAGCATCACGCCTGTATTCCCCGAAGGGGTAGGCAGAGGTGTATTACACACCCACGACTCGCCAGCTATGTTTAAGTCCCACGTAATAGGGGGCCAGCCTATTGACGTCTACCGGGCACATTTCCAGACTATATGATTGGGAAATTCCATGACGAATGGTTCATTAATGACGGCGTCAAAGTATAACAAACAAATTTCTTAATTTCACATTTATAATATTATTTAAGATAAGATTCCTTTCAAGCTATAAACTAGTTACTAAAGGGTGGATGAATGCTTGAGGTGTGGTGCCGGTTTACCTCCTAGTGGTGCACCCCGGGCAACGTCGGCATTCGCCGGCGGCTAAAATTCCGGACAGGACGGGTCTCCGCGTGTCCCTCTGACTCAGCAGAGGGCACGGCGGATAGACCAGGCGTCGGAGTCGGTGGGGCCAGACTGGCTTCTCGGGCTCTGGAGAGGGGGGACAGTGGGGCCACAGCGGACCCCCCGTCCCAAATCGTAAACCTGATCACGTGTCTGTGGTTACGTCTCGCGGGCATACAGGAACGAGGGTCTTGGCTTAATCGCCCGGACCGAGGAAGACAACCTCTATAAAAAATTACCCCGAATCTCAAGCTCTGGCGCGCGGCGAGGAGATGCATGGCTGATGGGTAGTTCAGTCTC
Source organism: Leucoma salicis (assembly GCA_948253155.1). Taxonomy (NCBI): domain Eukaryota; kingdom Metazoa; phylum Arthropoda; class Insecta; order Lepidoptera; family Erebidae; genus Leucoma; species Leucoma salicis. The sequence continues at coordinate 17,537,512 of OX411803.1, forward strand.
TAGCGCACCCCCAGCCAGGGTACCTGCGGACCCCCTGTGTTGGGTTACAAATGTACGCTTGCCCGGGTATTGGGAGCTCTGCCCGGGTGGACCTCCTTTCTCCCATACACGTGGGAACTCAAATAGAGGTCTCCCGGACCCTTCAGGGCGCCAGCAGGGGTCACGCGGCGGACAGAAATCCCGCTTTTCCGCGATAGGATGTGGGTAGGCCCGACTGGGACCTGCTAGTGGAGGCGGCCATCTTTCAGTCTTGGCTGCCTCCCCCCCTGACGGGAGACGTGGGCGCCGAGGCTGGCCACATTCGCGGTATGCTTACGCAGATCTGCGATGCGGTCATGACCCGCGTGCGGCGCCCGCCTCGACGGAAGGGTCTACTGGTGGTCCCCGGAGCTGGCGGACCTCCGTGCGGCTTGTATTCGTGCCCGGAGGTCCTACACCCGCAGCCGACGTCGCCGAATCCGTGACGAAAAGCGGGAGGGCCGGCTGTATGCGGCGTACAGCAGTGCGCGCGCCACGTTTAAGCTGGCCATCTGTCACGCCAAAGACGTGAAAAGGTATGAGATGCTGAAGGGTCTCGAGCGTGACCCCTGGGGACGCCCGTACCGCGCGCCGTAACGACGACGGAAATGGGGGCGGCAGCAGCGCGTATGCGGAGAAGTGCCGCCCCCGGGCCGGACGGGGTTCCCGCCTGAGTGCTCGCCCTGGTCCTCGACCACGTTGAGCCCCGCCTCAGAGGACTGTTCGACGCATTCCTGGTGTCCGGACGGTTCCCTGACTGCTGGAAGGAGGGGAAGCTCGTGCTCCTGCCGAAGCCGGGATGGTCTCCGAACACAGTCGCGGCCTTCAGGTCAATCGTGTTGCTGGACGAGGCGGGCAAACTCCTCGAGCGGGTAGTGGCTGCCCGAATCGTCCAGCACCTAGGAGCGGTCGGCTCCGACCTGTCCGACGCCCAGTTCGGATTTCGGGAGGGTCGGTCTACGGTCAACGCCATTCTGCGCTTGAAGGCCGCGGCTGCGGAGGCCGTCACCTCGAGGGAAGTGCTGTTGGCGGTGTCGCTCGACATCGCCAACGCCTTCAATAGTCTGCCATTCGGCTGCATCAAGGAGGCACTCCGGTAACATGGAGTGCCCCTCTACCTAAAGCGGCTGGTGGCAGACTACCTCGACGGCCGCAGCGTCCTCTTCGTGGACCGGAAAGGGGACGTTGTAAGGAGGGCTATGTCGTGCGGCATCCCGCAGGGTTCGATTCTTGGGCCGCTCCTGTGGGACATCGGCTACGACTGGGTCCACCGTGCCGGCCACGGCACGCAGACGATACGCTCGTCACAGCCCGGGGCGGGACCCTCGAGGAGGTGGCAACGCTGGCCACCTCAGGTACCGCGGAGGTGGTCAGGCGGATCAAGGCGCTGGGGCTTAGGGTGGCCCTAGAAAAGTCGGAGGCTCTACTATTCCATGGGCCCCGACGTGGCCCGCCCGCCAGCGCCTCGATAACGGTCAATGGTGTGGGCTTCCCAATCCAGGCCCACATCAAATATCTGGGCCTGATATTGGATGGACGGTGGCACTTTGACGAGCACTTCCGTCGTCTTGCGCCAAAGCTCGTCGGCACGGCGGCCGCCCTCGGGCGACTTATGCCGAATTTGGGCGGACCGAGTCTCGCGTGTCGACGACTCTACGCGGGGGTAGTACGGTCGATGGCACTGTACGCGCGCTCGTGTGGGCGGAGTCCACGGCCGCTCACAATAGGGCCCTTCTATGGCGTCCACAGAGGGTCGTAGCGGTCAGGGCAATACGCGGGTACCGCACGGTCTCGTGCGATGCAGCCTGCGCCTGATGCCGCCCTAGCCGAGGCTGCGGACGGTGGGGTCGGGGAGTGCCCTGCCGTCCGCGGAAGCCTACCGCGAAGGTGTGACGCCCAAGTGCGCGAGGCGTCGCTCAAGAGAGGGTGCCCGAAGGGGCTGTCGCCTGCGGATCGCGGTCGTAACGACGCGGTACCCGTGATCCGCCGTAGCAAGGACGGGTGAGGGCGCACGGTGGGTATTTAGTGGGTGAGAGCCCCACACTACCCCGTTGTCTCCCCGGGCAGCGGGGTGTGCGGTAGGACATTTTTGCCCACCTTAAATAAAAAATAAAAAAAAATAGGGTGGATGAATGCACGAGGCATAGCTAGTGCTATAACTACATATACCATACATATAGGTCACATGATTACGACCTCCTTACCTTGAAAATTGAGTTGCAGTTCTAAGAAAGTTTGAAGAATACTACATATTATGCATTGCAATTTCTTGAAATTCTAAACTAGGGAATTCCTTCACATGTTTTTACGATGTAAATAAGACTTAAAGCTGGCCATAGCAGTATATGTTAATACTATTTTAAGGTTTCTCTTGCCATTTTCTTACGCAAGTATGTAGACATTATAGTACATAGTATCACATTGATAAAAATAAGATATTCTTACTCTTCAATGTTACTAAGACCAAAAAAATAAGTTCTTATGAGAAAAACACAAATTTTAGGCATACTATTATTCTTTTGAGAAATAAATATCTTAAACCTGACTATTATATGTATCCATATTATATGTATAATATTTTATTCCCAAAACTTATTTATTTATTCATTTATTTTCGTATAATGTGGTAGGTACAAAGACGATATAAATAGCTTTAAAAGAACAAGACACATTATGCCATGATATCATGGCATGTAAATGTTTAGCATAATATATAAAACAATTGACTGTTATTAATTAAATTAAATTCGTATGATTTATTCAATCAACACAAAATATGGATTAATCATACAACTTACATAATACATTAAGTACAATTAAACTTTATAGATAATATATTAATGTCAAAATGCATTTCTAATATAATAAGAAGTGTTTTATTTAAATAATTAATTGAATAAAAGCTATGTTAATTTATGACAAGTACCTAGAACTGATTCTCAGCCAGCTTAATCAGCTTAACTATATTTTATAGGTAGGTATAGAATTATATACTCGTAATAGGGGTTAAAGTATGAAATTGCCGTTTTATTGTAATAGGTATTTCGAATTGACATAGAATCTTCATGATTTGAGATTTTTGAGTGAAACTTTTTTCAAATGGTACCTATGATGTTCTTCTTTTAAAAAATCTGCAACATTCGATTATCGACTTTCAGTTGTTTTTTTATTCAGCTTAGATAAGAAAGATGGATTTTTCAAAAATTCGAGTGATTTTGAATACGAGTTCCGACGCGGAACTAACGCTGCAGAAAGAGCTCGCAATATCAATGTTGCGTTTGGAGAGGGGACTGCTGATGAACGCACCGTGAAATTTTGGTTTAAACGCTTTCGTGATTGAAATTTTGATTTGAAGAACGAACCACGTGGAAGACCTCACATGTGAATAACAATGGATTGAAAGAGATGGTGGAAGCTGATCCGAGCCAAACTAACCAGGAATTAGCTGCATGGTTTAACGTTACCTTACCAACAATATTGACTCATTTGCGTCAAATCAATAAAATAAAAAAATATGAAAAGTGGGTGCCGCATGATTTGACTGATCTGCAGAAAGAAACGCGTGTTGAAACTTGTGTTGCCTTGTTGAATCGATACAGAAATGAAGGAACATTGGATCGAATTGTGACATGTGATCAAAAGTGGATTCTTTACGATAACCGTAAGCGAAAAATGCAATGGAATGTCAAATGCAGGTCAAACGCCGCAACAGTGTCCTAAAGCAAAGCTTACCAATAAAATGGTAATGGTAATTGTTTGGTGATCTCAGCATGGTGTTATTCACTATAGCTTTCGCCGATCTGGTCAAGCAATAACGGTAGATGTCTACTGTGCCAAACTCCGAACAATGATAGCAAAACTTGCAGTGAAACAGCCCCGACTTATAAATCGATCTTCACCATTTTTGCTCCATGGTAATAAGAGACCTCATATAGCACGAGAAACCGTTTTAACTCTACAGGAACTGCAATTAGAAACAATTCGTCACCCTCCATATTCGCCAGACCTTGCTCCAACGGACTGCGACTTTTTTCGTGATTTGGACAATTTTCTACGTGATAAGAAGTTTACTTCCCAGGAGGCAGTACAAAATACTTTCACACAGTTTGTAGAATCTAGATCACCAGAGTTCTATCACAAAGGTATAAATTACCTTCCTATTAGATGGCAGCAATATATAGATAATAATGGTAGATATTTTAATTATTATTATAGAAATAAAAACTTATTTCAATTTTTCAGTACAAATCGGCAATTTCATACTTTAACTCCTAATATAAGCAGCGCCATATTATACACAGCTCATACTAAACATTTTCAGGCGAGGTAGGTACCGGTAATTTTAACTCCTAATATAAGCAGCGCCATGTTATACACAACTCATACTAAACATTTTCAGGCGAGGTAGGTACCGGTAATTTTAACTCCTAATATAAGCAGCGCCATATTATACACAGCTCATACTAAACATTTTCAGGCGAGGTAGGTACCGGTAATTTTAACTCCTAATATAAGCAGCGCCATATTATACACAGCTCATACTAAACATTTTCAAGCGAGGTAGGTACCGGTAATTTTAAAGGTTTGTGAGGAATTTTGTGTCTTTTCTTATTATCTTTAGCTTCAAATAATTCATAATTAAGTTCTTCATATATGTAAATACTTGGGACAGTTGTATGATTTTGTGGTATAAACACTTGCTTAAGATTCTGACCATTGCAAGTTGTAAATAGCTCGAATGCACTTTTTTGTGCTAAGAAAACACGCGACAATTAGGACGAATAACCCCAGACCAGGATACTATACCGAGTTATGGAAATTTTGCTATGAATAAATTTATTTTCTTATTTTTGTATTATGTAATAGCAGGTATAGCCCAGTGCACCAAGGATTGCGAAGATAATAGTGTCAAGATCGATGCCTAGTCTAAGTTCCAAACCTCGCATGACACCTCTCACTTTTGGAAATTTCCCGATATATATTATATGCGTGTATTTGTTTATAAATTTCTGTGTACCCAAACCTACACTAGGCCAACGTGGTGACCTAATATATAAATGGCTCTCACTTTGTAAGTAGAGAACGGAACTCAACAGAGGTTCAAAAAATAAAATAAATTTCTGTAGTTATTACGACTGCAGACCTTTTCATCTAGTTCTACTATACCGAGAGCAACGAATAAAACAAAAAAATACATAAAGCACTTCTTTTCCTTCGTTAGCAATGAGAATCCATACAAAATATTTGATTATTGTAGTTTCTCCAACGTTCTCGACCTTTTATGAAAGTTTTCCTATTTATACTAAAAACTTTTCTAGGAATTGCATGAATTCATCGTCCGAATTGTGAATTATGGTTTTGATTTCATACAAATTATAGATACCTTTTCTCCTTGTATGAATACAAATTGTAACTTCTGGTGATAAAATTCTAGTTAGTGAAATATGTTACGGGATTTATACATTTGAAATTTATCAAATTCAGAATATTTATCTTGGTTCTTATTAATTAGACGTGAGTGTGTTACATACCTTATTGTTAACTGCTTCTAGAATTACGTCAGACAATAACAAAACCAGACTGATGTCTGCATAACACGTTGTTTAAAATAGATACAACTATCAATTATATACTTTGACGGGCCTCGTGGCGTAGTCGGTAGTGTAACCGACGTGTATGAGGTCGTGGGTTCAATTCCCACTCAGGACAATTATTTGTGTGATGAATATTTGTACTGCGTCTGGGTGTTTTCTATCTATTATATATATGTATTTACAAAAAAAAAGTAGTATATGTATTATATCCGTAACCTGGTACCCATAGCACAAGCGTTGTTTGGGACCAGAGGACGTTCTCTGAAAATGACCGTGAATATTTATTTATTTTATCAGGTTATAATGAATAGACTCATCAAAAGGCTAAACATACTATGAAGAAATTGAAAAATATTGAAATTAGGTAGCGCTCGCAGAGAGACACATTACAGTAGAGTTAAAGTGTACTGTATGAATGGTTATTCAAGTGTCAGAAAAAAAGGTTTAGATTCCAAAATAGCAGCAGCAGCAAGCTGAAACTAATATCACATCTACACACGAATGGCTATCAGCATCAGTGCTCCGTCAAAATAAGCGACAAAGAGTCAGCACATAATAAGTCAATACCTGTGCATAAGAGAACTATGTGTATCAGCAGTGTATTGTCCAACCAGACATACAATTTGTGAGTGTAAAATGTCTGCCAAACTCTAGAAAACCAAATTTATAGTCGGAGAGGATTGGAATGCACGTTGCATGGGAGTACAGAGTAAATCTTACTAGGGGCAAATAAAATGCACTTCAAAGTTTTAATTACCAGAAAATCCAGAAAAACTTTAGATCTTCTCCACTTCTTTTTACACAATGGGATATCAGAATATTACCTAATGGTCGAAAGTAGTTATGAATTTATACTAGGTACTATTAAGTATAATTGCCACTGTAAGCACAGTTATTATAGAAAGGATACAAAAACTACACCTCTGCAACAAAAGAACTGATTAGGATGGAGTTAGAGAATAAATTAATGATAAACTTGACCTAAAAATTCCTCTGAAAACAGATGATGATATACATAGATAGAGCAACTGAATCAATTACAAAACTGATACAAATTGCTTGCTGGATTAATACACCCACTCTTCTTCGCTAAAGCTAATCAGATTTTTTAGTTTATCAGAGATTGCCCCAGGATAACTGAACTAAAGTCCTATAAAAAAGATGATTTTGATGATTAGAGCAATATACTAGAAATGACAATGACAAATAAAAGTTCAACAAAGCAGCCAAAGAACTTAAAACATTCCTCAACGGAATTGAAAATGAAACTCTTCAAAACCGTTTAGAGAATATGCCAGTAACAGGTTACAAAAAATATTCGCTGTGGAATGCCACTAGGAATTCAAAAAAACCCCAAGTAGCACAGCATCCATTAAAACTATCAAATGGCAATTGGGCAAAAACTGATGATGAGAAATGTGAAGAATATGGAGAGTTTCTGCAACTGTATTTACTCCGAATGAATTAGATAATGGAGATAGCGATAAGGAAGTAGGTGAACTTTTAGATAGTTATTTACAAAGCAGTCTTCCAATAAAATCTTTTTCGCCAAAAGTACTATGGAGAACAATTCTCTCCTTAGACTTAAATAAGCCCCCAGGATTTGATAAAATCACTGCTGAAATACTGAGTAAACTTCTAAGAAAAGCCACAGTATTTCAGAGATGTGTAAGCACATCATGGGTGTCTTCCAAGCATTTGGAAAGTTTCACAAATAATAAATTTGCTTAAACTGGGAGAAGATAAATGTACAGACATAGGCTCTTTTACAGCTTTATCTGTTACAGTTTAGTAGTCGATTTTTCGGGTTATTTCTATATTTACGTGAAAATTTGTTGATGAATGCTATCTTAATTTACCTACATTTGATATAGTTATAGTCAGTGCAATGGTATATGTATTTTACTCTTATAATCCCGCAAGTATCCAGTTAAGTGTTATTATTTTGTATTCAATAAATCACTGCACTCCATAACTCATTAAAATAAGTTGATTTAAACCAACTGCAGTTGAGCAATTTCTTCGTTAAATTCACTTTAACGGAGGTTGGAAAATTATGATACCGGAACTAACCGACGAGTAAAATTATTCTTCTTCTTCAAGATTGCGAGAAATATTGCGTTGAAATATAATTACAAAATATTGTGATGAATTTTAATATTTAATAAAGTTCACGAATTTTATTGTGTTTAGGCAATTAATTAGTTAAAACTTGGAAGATTGGGGTGTATAATTGTCAGTAATCTCTGTACTTGAACAATAACCACTTTGAATTGCGTTTGGTTCTAGTTCTAGAGGGCGTACATTAGCCAAGGGATAGTAAAAATACTTAACTTTGCCAATAATTAAGGTGTGCGTCACTGGTGTAGCTCAGCCTTCATCATAACTGTGTATCAGAAAAGAGTTACGTTTTTCTAGAAACGATTAGCAATAGAAAACTTTATTGCGACACATTTCCTGAACCACTTTCAAAGAAATTACGCAAGTCGCAAGTAATAGCTGGTAAGAATGGTCTATTTCCTTTTCGGCTTCGTAGTAATAACACTAAAAACCCCGTAATATACTTATTTTTTAAGGTTTGAGGTGCATTTAACCTGTTTGTGTTCGTTTGTGACTTAAGGTACTAACCCTCCACTTCTAAATAGGCGTAGAAATTTTTCATCATTCCAGTAACAGATTCTTTTTTAGGAGCCGTAGCCTAATAAAAAAAAAATTCTGGGATAGCATTTGAAAAAAAATTATAGCTAATATGCATGACGTTTAATATTGTATCCTTTCATATAAAATTGGCGTTTTGCCAAACTGGCCACTTTGATCTCAAAAATCTGGCGTTTGGTTAGAAATTCCAAATTAAAATTTATTTCAATTTTAGGCTTTTGTATTTTTGTTTCCAATTTAGCGATTTATTTGTTTTCGCACCATTTGATTTTTCTTTGACATCGTTCTGTTCACAATATGGAAAACTTAAAATTTCTTCCTGGAAATGTTGACCTACAGAACAAACCGAAGCCGAACCGACAGCCGAAGACCCTAGCTGACAATGAAGAATTAAAAGTGATAGTCGAAGCGGATCCACCGCAAACCACGTTAGAGTTAGGGCAGGCTTCGGTGTGAGTGATAAAAGAATTTTAGTTCACTTGAAACAAATTGGAAAAGTGAAAATGCTCGAAAAATGGGTACTTACTACATGAAGTGGGTGAAGCAAACCAACAAACACGACTCGAGTGCTGCGTTACATTACTCAACCGTCACAATAACGAGGGAATTTTCAATAGTATCGTTACTTGTGATGAAAAATGTATCCTGTTCGATAATCGGAACGTTCATCACAATGGTTGAATCCAGGAGGCCAAACCCTGCCCCAAACGAAATTTGACTCAGAAAAAGGTACTAGTAAGTGTCTGGGGGACCAGTGCTGGTGTCATCCACTACAGTTTCCTTAGATCTGGCCACACGATTACGGCAGATCTATACTGTTAAACAACCGTGACCGGTCAATTGCTCTAGCTCATTGCTGCTTCAGGACAATGCTAAACCACCCACTGCACAACAGACGGTCGCTAAATTAAAGGAGCTGCGATTTTCTGACACCAAAATGTTTCTGACACCCCCGGACCTTGTTCCAGCAAATTGCCACTTTTGCTGGAATTTGGACAACTTCTTGCAAGGAAAAACATTCAATTCCGATGAGGCTGTCAAAACCGCCTTCGAAGATTTTATTTCTGTTCTCATATTTTTTTCAGCAAAGCAATCAAGGAATAACCGATAAAATAATAATAATAATAAATATTCACACAACGCCCTCTGGTCCGAAACTAAGCTTAACGCTTGTGCTATGGGTACCAGATTACGGATATAATACATACATATATTACTTTTTTTTTGTAAATACATATAATAGATAGAAAACACCCAGACGCAGTACAAATATCTGTGTTCATCACACAAATAATTGTCCTGAGTGGGAATCGAACCCACGACCTCTTGCACGGAAGTCGGTTACACTACCGACCATTTGATTGATTAATTAAAACAGTTTCATCTTAAAAATATCGTGTGCGTTTTTCCATACATAATGCCAATTTCATAATATGTAAGGACCTATTATAAACACATCCACAGCTAACATAATATATATTCGTATATACTCGTATATTGATGAACACTGATATATCGTTAAAATAAGTACCTATGTATGAAATCCAATACAGTTTATCCAATATTATAGATTCAAACAGAAATAATCGCAATAATTTGCTGCACGATGTTGAATATAAAGCTAGGAATATATTACGGTGCAATTAAAAGTCAAGTTGATCTTCAATCGCGGTCCCCATAATACTCGTAGATGCACCGACTGGAATATTAATACCTTTGAGGTTTTATATCATCAAACAAGTTAGATTACCTTCTTTTTTTAGATTATTCTACTCTTTGGATTACTCCTCGCACTCTACCTAGGTTCCCGGCAATAAAACAAGCTATTATATATTTCAAAAATATTTTATGAATAAACCAATCGTATTATTTAATAATATTATTTAGATTGTATTGTGAGATTTGTTATACTAACAATAATAGTTTGCAAGACTCATCTCTCATCTCTCAATTGAATAAAGTAAAGATAGCTTTATGAATTTATTAAATGCAAATACTCTCCGTACAACAAAACATAAATACCGCATTCATGAATTATTATATTACTCAGAAAATTTAGCTCTCATAGATATATATTTTTTTATGAAACTGCATTGCTCTTGAATTGTTTTAAATAAAACGGGCACCAAACAATTGAACCATATAACATTTGCTTTGAATATTTAATGAATGTACATACATTAAGCGCCTACTCATGACGGCTTTTTTGGCTTACGCACGCTATGTACTTACATGTTTAATAAGCTTGGCCCCATATAGACCGAAGTCATAAAAAAGAAAAAGAAGTTAAAAATATAATATAACGGTCTCAGCCAAAGACCATAGTGGGTCTCAGCTGGACAGCTCTGTCATGTTGGGTATTTTTTTTAAATGTAAAGCCATGCAGTAATTTGAAATTGGTAGTGACGTTTCAGAAACGGTGTTAGTTTAAAAACTATAATATACGGAAGTAAAATACGTTTCCTTACTTTCTAGATGGTATTAGTGGTTGCGTGGCAATGTATATTTTTAAACCGATAGTGTCATATACGTAATGTTGAGTATTGTACTCGATTACCACTAAAATTTATTTCTCGTGAAGATTATTAAAGCATTAAACTAATAGAAAACGTGCAGTTCTTTTAACATTAAGTATAATAAATATATAACTAAATTATGTTCTTCTAAAAAATAAAGTATGAATTTTAATTGCAAAATTAAACTTACTATATTGGTTAAATGCATGTAAATGCTTCCGATAGATGGCGTTGGTCGTAAATACAAAATGTGACAAATTCGATTCCCGCTAGTACAAAAAATCTCTTTTTCCTTATTCAAAAATAATTTGTACTTTAAAAAGTGGCGGAGCATGTCAAATGCTAAGAAATATAGATCAAAAATGTTTAGAAAATCGCGCCATCAAATAGTATGAATTTTAATTGCAAAATTAAACTTACTATATTGGTTTAATGCATGTAAATGCTTCCGATAGATGGCATTGGTCGTAAAGACAAAATGTGATAAGTAGATTGGGATGATCGAAAGATCTGTACTATAGCTCAGTGGTTCAGAGCACTTCCCCGGATTGGAAAAGGCGCGGGTTCGATTCCCGCTAGTACAAAAAATCTCTTTTTCCTTATTCACAAATAATTTGTACTTTAAAAAGTGGCGGAGCATGTCAAATGCTAAGAAATATAGATCAAAAATAAAACTAATGATTTTATATTTTGCACTATTGATGGTTATCATTATAATATAGTAACTTTTGTTGATTTCATACATACTTTTACAAATATTAATTACATATATGAGTACTTCTGAATTATCAATATTTAATACGGTAAGTACCGGTTGGGAGGTGTTGGGGACGAAACGGCGCATAGCTAATAAATATAGTAAAAAAAAAAGAGAGCCTTGCGTTCCTATTGGTTTCGACGTAACGTTTTCGGAACCCAGAGACTTATGAGATTCATATTTCTGGGGTTATTTGAGATTTGGATGTCTAATGAAACATTCACTGATACATTCATTTTTCTTAATACATATATGTCTAATAAAGTAAATCAACACAAAGTGTGAAAATGTGCATGAAAACGAAAATGACAGTCACGAGCAGGATTTGAACCTGCAACTCCTGGATATTGTCCAGATGCTTTGCCAATTCAGCAATCGTGTCAATTGCTCCTGACTGCTAATTTCGATAACACATTCATTGTAAACATCTTAGGTGACGCCGTTATTTTCGATTTCACATTTTCACACTTTGTGTTAAATTATATGGCTAAAGCATGTCAAATGCTAAAAAAGTATAAAATAATATCTAAATATTTAAAGTAAGCAGTCACAGTTTTTGTTCCCGTTTTAAACTAGCGTAGAAGAAAAAACACAAATATTACTTTTCCCCACAGAAGTTACTTGATGTACTCTCATATTTTGCTCTTTTATATAAAAAACTGTTTATGTTGAAACATATTGTTATTACTTTTTAATAATACTTATAGCAGATAATAAAGGCCCTCCTGATTGTAAGTACTTACTAACCACCTCTCATGGCCTCAGAAATTTCTAAGAATAATGCCAAGTCGCTGCTTACCTTCTTTCTTTCGTACATAGGAGAATAATGGACACCTATCAACAAACATTTTTTTTGTTTAGGCGGGAAAAAATGTACCTAGCGGCACACCCCGTTGCTCGGGGCAACGAACAGGGTAGTGTGGGGCCCTCACCCACTAAATAAACCCGTCGTGCGTCGTCTCTCCGCCTTTATTGGCGGGCTACTGGAACTATGTTACATTGCTTCAGTGGTTACCTATCTACAACCTAAACACACTGAGGTGCTTCACCGTCGATCACACGGAATACGGTGGTACTGACCCGGTCGAGACCAATAACAAGTAGTGAGTACATGCAATTAGTGCCCAACCCTACCACCAGTACTTAGTACAATTGGGTCATAGCTGCTTAGTGAGCTCGCACAGTGCCCATGGGAAAGTACGGGGTGGAGACACTAGTATTCCTAATCTTAACATTATATGTTACTATATTTTATCTATATGTATACTATTATAAAGCTCTAACAGGCCTGTGTCTGTACATTTAAGATATTTGAGGAAAATATACTGTATTAGGCTATACAGGTGTCTGAACACAACATTTTTTTTAGATTTTTTGTCTGTTTGTATATCTGTTTGTCCGTTCGCGCATCACGCAAAAACTACTGAACGGATTTTGAAGCAACTTTTTTTATTTGATAGCTGTTGATTAAAAACTAGCTAGAGCATCACGTTATTAGACCATAACACGCTATAAAAGTAGTCATCATCACCGCACTAGCCAAGGCTGGACTCTGCTAAGGCTGGAACGACTGCCAGGATGAATAAAGTACCTTCCGAAGCATAGAGGAGGTCAGATGACCACAGATAGGTGCCACTTTTTGGTCAGGCATCTGATGCTAGCCGAGCGAATGTATATTAGCCTTGCCAATTGTTGCAAGTGGCCTTTAATAGTAATAATGTAAAATAATTAAAATATTAGTTTGCAACATAAGTTGACGACGTACCTAGTTGGAGAAGAAAAGTTGGTTTATTAAACATGGATGTGTAAAAAATGCCTATAAGATGATGGTTCAATAACATGGGCGCAAAACCATGTAAAATGGATCAAAGAAGACTAGGTTTAGATTGGAAAATAAGGGATGCAGGGGTACAATTGGGGGGAGCGAGAAGCGCTCGTGAAAAGAGAGGCCGGATGGCGGGCAGAGGTATCTCACGTGCGACGCACTCAAATCACATTTAGTTTACGGCCAGTATCAGATGTACAGCGTGCGGGTAACACGTTACGTTAGTTTAAATGCGTATTGTCTCAAACACGTGAAATTTTCGCGCGCGTTATTTGCCAGTACTTATGTAGTGTCTGACAAAGTGTTTTAAATAATACAATATCATTTTCATATTAGCCATAAAATAATATTAATGGACGAATTTTATATCGTAATGTATTTAAAATATAACTTTAGAATATGACTATTTTTTTAAGCTATTTGTTGTTATCTTGTTAGAGCTAGTTTATTGCATATTGCATCCCTCCTTTATACTTGGTTAGTAATATATAGTAATAAGAATGGAATTAGAAGATGAAATACTTGTAATTTACGGGCGCAGTGAGTTTGTATTTACCACCATATAATAGATTTTTTAATAAAGCACTTTGCCAACCGCTATAACGGATCCTTAACCGATTGCTCTAAAAATATTCATTAATCTTCAAACTATATAGTGAGTTAAATCATCACGAGTAATATCGTAAGTGTAATATACGTAGTATAACTAAAAATATTAACATTTTGAGGCCAACTAGAGAAAGAAGCTTCTGTAAAAATAAACTATTGTGAAGCGACACACTCGTAACACAAGCACTTGTCTGGCGTTCCCCTCTCTCAGAACCTCTGTAAATAATAGTAGAGTGCAAATGTACAGATAATTTTCATATTTTACTATTCAATAGTATGTAATTTAACTATTTGCAAATGTTTCTCACATCCAGGAATCATCATTCACGCTGATAGTATCTACTATAAATATATGAAATGAAAAGAAAATGACTTGATACAAGGTAGTACGAGCACCTACCTAGATTGTATTTGTTTTATAGATGACGAAGTTATAAGTAATATTTATTTATTTTGTTTTCTTTAGGAGTAAAATTAAATAAAATTCATCTTAAATTTTTATTAACAATCATTAAAATGATGTCACCCGTCACATCTGGTTCACAGGGGGTGAAAAGTGAGCACGTCAAGAACGTTTTTATGAGTGGTAGTCCGTTGTTTTTGCCAACCCCTCTGGGAAATAGGCATGAGTTTATTTGTACCTAGTTTGCTTTCTTTGAATACCTAATTAATAAAAAAAAATATTTTTGCACTATGTACGATTACACAGATTTTTGTTTAGATAGATATGATATACCTAATTCTTACGTAATATTTATCTTCTCAGCGTTGTTTGGGGCGCAACAATAATATATTTAAATTAAAACCAAACTGTGCCGAATGAGTAAATACAATTACTTACTACTGGACAAAAAATAATTTAGTTATCCTACCTACCTATTGTGACAAAATTCAAGCTACATTCTGAAAAATATTTAATTATTTGATATTGGTTTTTGCAACAGTGTTTTGTTTGCAAAATCAACAATAGATTCGTACCTATTTAGATTTTATTTTATAACTAGCATTTGGCTATACATTTTATCTCGCTACTATATCGGGAACCTGAGATATAACCCAATAACTAGCGTTTGGCTGCAGCAAAGCCACGGGCAAAGGCTAGTTGTAAATAAAAGATTAATAATATTAATTTGATCGACCGTGTATACACGGAAGAACAATCAACATTGGATTGTCAATCAGGCAACAAATTACACTTTATTTAATTATAGTGCCACGATGAGCTCCTCATTTAATTCATTCTAATTAGATGAAAGAGTACTTGAAGCTCTTTTTATAGTAGTAGATAATAATCCTATAAATAATATGTGCTGGGACAAATAGTAGAAGTGAAACTGCACCGGACAAGTGGATATTTCATAGAAAAATATTTCAAAAAAACATAGGTATTAGGAAAAAATATTTTAACAAAATTATGTGAAAAATAAATATACTTCATATATATTTAGATTAAGGTACATACCGCGGAAAATATCAACAGAGCAGATGTAACAATAAATATATATATATATATATATATACATATATATATACATATACATTTATATATATTGTGCGCCGGAACGCTTTTTCGTAACAGAGAAAATCCTCATACCCCCCGTTTATATAGAAGTTTTACTTCAAAATTCTATTCAGATTATTGGGCAAGGTTATTTTTGTCATGCTAAATTATTGCAAATTGGATTATTGTCATAAAGTAAATCACATAGGAATCAGTACTAAATACTTACACGCAATCGTGATTCATATCTTCTCTAACAAAAGATTTATGGAACAAAATAGTTCTGAGCCACAATGGATCGGCACAGTAATGCTGTCTAGAATTCATTATATGAAGTCCTACATACATTCATGATATATTCAGTCAGCATTCAGTATAATTATATACTACCAATAGGAATCCCGTGTACGAATACAGATAATACTGCTATAAATTACATAGCACATTTAGTACTGGGTATAACTTTGGTAAGAGGTGCTTGAAGCAGACGAATATTATCGAAATAGAAAATTATCATATGTTTTTCATGTTGAATAAATAATCAAAATAAGAAAAGTAAACCTCAATATTATAAAATGTATACCAGTTTCTAAGCCTAAACAAGGGCTTTCAAATAAAAAAAGTTGCGTCAAAATCCGTTCTGTAGTTTTTGCGTGATACTCGAACAAACAAACAGACAAACAGATAAACAGACAAACAGACAAAAATTATATAAAAAAAATGTTTTGTGTTTAGACACGCCTATATAGCCTATTACAGTTAGTTTTTCTCAAATATCTTGAATGTACAGACACAGCTCTGTTATAGCTTTATAATAGGTAGTATAGATTAAAGAAATTGCAGGCCCTGACTTTATTGTTTTTCATTTTTGGCCAGTGATACAGCTTGTAGATAATATTCTTATTTATTCATGGAAAAATTATTCATTTGACACACACATTTCACATCAATTATTTTTTGCATTCAAAACGCATACATAATAATATTATTGTGTCATAA
The DNA here is from genome assembly GCA_948253155.1 of Leucoma salicis. Classification (NCBI taxonomy): domain Eukaryota; kingdom Metazoa; phylum Arthropoda; class Insecta; order Lepidoptera; family Erebidae; genus Leucoma; species Leucoma salicis. The sequence continues at coordinate 17,553,989 of OX411803.1, forward strand.
GTTTCTTGATTTATTTTCAAGATGACAAGGTTTTAAGAAAAGCTGACCTTCAGCGCTGGCCTACATTGAACTGCTGATAAAAAGGTCATGTTTCTATGGAGAACGCGTTGAGTAACCCGTAGAGGTAATATGAATGAGGAAAGTGATATCACTTTGTAATTTATAATTGCTGTTTTTGGGTTACATATATTTGCTCATAAAGATAGAAATTTTACGGCAGAAATGTCAAAATGTCTATAAAATACTGACAAGGGCCAGCTTTGATCAATTAGGTCTCTTCAAATAGTGATTTTCCTTTGGTTATCACTGCAGTTGGCTTTACATAATTTAGAATCCGACGAAAGCCTTTCTTGCAATACAATCTACGTCAAAGTCAGATTCGATGTCCCTACATTCGTCGTTTCGTATAGTTTTCACAATTTGACAGGAACTATTTCCTACCACCGTTGGATGTTAAAACCACTGAGAGTCATTCTATTAAAAAAAGAGTTTTAGAAACTTAATGCAAAGAAGTTGGCCGTGTGGGCCGGCTTTAGAATTGTCCCACCCGTCTCTACCCACGGGAGTTGTAAGAGCTGACTGAGGGAATACTGGGGGAGTGGGCAGCAGCACTCCTTCGAGTGTTAACAACATCCACCGCGATCGCCAACCCGCCTGCCAAGCGTGGCGATTACGGCATTATCCCCCACGACGGGTCCGCTCGTTGTGGCGTTCTCTTGGCGAGGCCTATGTCCAGCAGTGGACTTTGAAAGGCTGATGGATGGATGGAATGCAAAGAAAACAATTAAATACCATGGGTTTATCATACTCGAAGCACCAAGGCCTCGAAAAATAGCGCCTTTAACTATTCTAAACGACACTCGGAAACATAATATTATTCAATAGATGGGGGATTATTCAATAGATCACACGTTTTGTAAGTAGTTAACATACAAGTAGATTTATACGGTAATATATATTAAATCTATACGAGTAGTAGTTAAGGTTTAATGTCTAATTTATGGAAAATATTACTATAAATTTCCTGACTCCATTATCGGATAAACTCAAAGATATCGAGTTATAGTCTTGTCATCTGAACAATTTTTTTTTGTTTATACTAATTGAATGACAAACAAGTATACAGCCCACCTGATGAGAAGCCCACAAAAGAGGTTATCATAATCTGTAGACTCAGCTAGCAACATCAGAGGCGCATCGCCAATCCCAAGGAATAATGGTAATCGGATTGCGACCATAATTTTCTTTATTAAAATTTAGGACCACAGCATAAATGCTGATAATAATAATTTATTTTTTAATAACTAAACTGTATTATATAAACAACCTGCATACACACATAACAACGCAAACCAAGCAACGTAACATACTTTCAAACAGTTAATATTCCATTTCATGAAGTTTGAATGGGTTACTAAGTTAATATTAGGTCTTTGAATAATAAAATTAACGTATTGTCGAACTGGCCACTTTGCTCTCAAACATCTAGCGTTTGGTTAAGAATTCCAAATTCAAATTAATTTCAAAACAAATAAACGAACTGAAAGCTTAAACTCATAGGTATATTTATGTTTCGAATTTAATAATTCACATCATTTGATTGTGACTTGTGGTTTCGTTGTGACTGATAAAATAGATGTAAATAAATTAGAATTACAAAAAAGCGACAAAAATTGGTACTGCATCAAGCACACCTACACACACGCATCGTGTTCATATTACTCAACATCAAGCCTTAGAGTGGTCCCCTTACTTATACTACATATATGATAATCGGAAACGCTCACTACATTAGTTGAACCCAGGATAATCAGCTGAATCCTGCCCCAAGTGAAAGTTTACTGAGCAAAAATGCACTTGCGAGTGAACCAATACTGGTATAGACAACTAGATAATTATAGCAGATGGGTGTTATCAACAAATGCATGTCATGTTGAATTCTATGGACTTAACCCGCAATTGCTCTTTACATTACACGGCAGACGGTCACAAAATTAGAGAACTCCTCTCCGAACTTTGCTCTAAAACATTATTCCAGAATTTAAGCAATTCCTTGCACCTGGGTACCTATTTTCATTGACCAAACATATATAGTATTGGTTACTTTTGTTTTTGTTATTGTCATGTAAAACGCCAATTTCTAATATGGGAACCATTAATTAGTAATCAGTCTAGGATATTAAAATACATAGCGAAACTCATCGCTAATGAGAGATAAGGCTAAGTGATGTTGGCTGACTCAAGAAAATGTTAAAGTACTCGTAGACGAGGGGACAGCTGCGACGAGGCAAAAAGCTTTGTGTCTAAAAATCTACACCAATTTATCCAGACTTTTCCTAGACTATTCATGTATGTAGATTATAATTATTTATTTTGAGACAAAAGAAAAAAGAGCAAAGATCCAAAAGTTATTTGAACTGTTGTTAAGTTTTGACTAATTTATAATACTAGCCGCAGCCAAAAGTTAGTTTTTAGGTAATATCTCAGGTTCCGATGTAGTAGCGGTATCAAATGTATACCTACCAGTTCTTAGGTCTAATCAAGAGCTATCGAATAAAAAACATTGCATCCGTTCAGTAGTTTTTGTGTGAAGCGCGAATGAACAAATAGACAAAAAATCTAAAAAAAAATGTTTTGTGTTCAGACACCCCCATACAGCCTAATACCTCCAGTCATATTCTCTCAAATATATTAAATGTACAGACACAGCTCTGTTATAGCTTTATAATAGCATAGATGAGTTTTAGCTTAAATAACAATGTATGCTTCTTAATACAAGTTATAATTAATAACGGAAATGCATTAACGGCAATAGAGTTTTGTTGATGACATATTTACCACATAATTTCAGTACATTCAGTTCCAATTAATCATTTTAAAGAGCAGCAATCATTGTAAATTGCATTTACTGGTAATAGTGTTTTAAGGTTTGTTGATAATAACAGGTAATTTGTTCCTGCCGGCAATATTATACGAGTATGTCAGGTACACGTTTGTAACAACCGCAGAAGCAATTGAGCTTGAAAATGAATTGAGGTTTAATTTGAGTAAGTAAAATTTTTATAATTGGTATTAGCCACATCGTTATTAGCATATTAACTGGTTGGCGTTATTCCTACAAGAATCATAATTCAAATTTTCATATTCAAATATGTCTTTATTTTATAGAGTTTTATATATATATATATATATATATATATATGACTTTATGTTATATAGCACTTAAAATCGTCAAGAATATACTAATATAATTAACACGAGCGAATGAGGCAAGTGCATCCGCAACAAATAAGTGGCGATTGCAATCACCACAAGCGGCCGTATTTCCGTATTTGTAAAAGCCTTTCATGAGAAGAACCCGGCAAGAAACACATGGGTCACTTAGTTAAATTGCCAATTTATTACAGTTTAATATAATTCTTATATCTAAAATGACATAACACGAATGAGGAGCAGCTCAAGACCATTTTGTTTTATCCAATAATTATATTTGGTAGCTCAAGTATGACAGTGGTGTTCTACATACGACGGCAAGCAGTAACATTAGGATCCATAGCTGTCATCATCCACATCCCTGCAGAAGTTTGGAAGGTATTGAGATAAGATGGATTTAAGTGGCTGACTTTGTTCCTCAGTAATATGTTGTATGAAGAAAGTATCCCCCACCGAGTGGTGTAATAATTTACTGGTGGCCATTTTCATTATTAAAGGAGGCAATCCTCTAGATTGCCACAGCTATAGAAGAATATATCCCTTGTCACGTAGTATGAAAGCATGGGAGCGAGTGCGGTTTTTTTTACGAGACCGAGTCAGGGTATAAGTGATGCCATTTTTGCGCTTTGTTAATTATGCGAAGAATAAAGAAATGGTGAAAGAGAAATGCTGAAAAAGTATGCCTGGAAAGTATTTAGAGCTAATTCAGTCTATGTATAACATAAGCCGGACACGCGTCCGGCCAGCTGCTGGAACCACCGACAGGTTTAATGTCGCGATGGGCTTGCCCCAGGCTTCAGAACCCCTTTTTTTATTAACATGAAAAAAATATATATAACCGCACTCCCCGTCTACGGAGCTACGAATAGAACACCAAGAACCACTAAATATACCCGCCTTGTGCTGTCTCTTCGCCTGTGTAGACGGAACTTCCAGTTCCAGGGGTCGTCAGCTTTAAACCCCTAACCTCTTCTTGCTTGTTATGGGCACGTTTTGTCAAGTCAGATATACATTAGAAGGAAGCCTCTGTATATGCTCTTTGTCGATGACATCGTTTTTGTCAGTGAAGACAAATTCGGGATGGATGAGATGGTGGATGTTTGATGGATGTGTACATTATGCCTGTTTGCTTCGGCTTTAGATATCTCAGTTCGCTTACACAGTGTGACGGCGATATCCAAATGAGACGTGAGAAACTGATTTAGCGCAGGAAGGATGAAGTGGTGACACGTCACAGGAACGATTGGCCACCTGAAAATGCCTCTTCATTTGAAGGGTAAAAGTTACTAGACTATCGTAAGACCTATCGACATGGTTGGATCGGAATGAGGTCCGCAAAGGTGACGGATGAAATGAGATTGCATGTTACGGAGATGAGAATGTTGAGATGGGTTTGCGGAGTGATGAGAATGAACTAAATAAAAAATTAAGCGCAAATCGCCTAGCATGGTATGAGTATGTAATGGGAAGGAACGAAAGTCATGTTACAAAAACGTTCACGCTTAGTACTCACTAGGCGTGAACGTGAGGGGCTGTAAGATAAGCGGTAGACCAAGGAAAAGATGAATGGCTTGTGTAAGATGATATGAAAAGTAAGGGACTGAGTGATGAGATGACGACAAAGAGAGAGATATAGCAGAAAAGCACGTTCTGCGCCGATCCCAAATAGATAGTATAAGTGCCAACTGATAATGATGTTTGTAAGGAACTTTTGATTCTAATGAATAATTAGAAAAGTAAATGGATACCTATTTAACTTACTCGAAAATACTATAATGTACTAGATTGTACCAGAGACTTTGCCAACATAGTCTCTAAAATTGCGTCTATATAAATATATCACTTTACGGTACATTAATCATCTCTATAAAAGATAGCTATCCAACAGGAACCATCCATATACTTCCATGTATAAAAATGTAGTACATGTGCTTTTTTGGGCTCCAAGTTATATATATACAAACTGATGATTATTTAACTAATTACAGGTGAAAGATTAACAAGCAAACAAACTCATTTTTACATTTACAATATTAGTAGGCATTCACCCTTTGAACACAAAGGAGCTAAATTATTTATTGTTACAGCCAAAATACAGGAGAGCAATAACATTGGGCTGGTAGACGTCTCATAATAGATCAGAATCATATTTTATGTATCTAACGCCTGCCGCTCTCAAATCAAATGTTGGTCACGAACGCGTGAACAGACTCGATCACACACTCGTTTTAAAACTACCTAACCTATCTTGTTCTGCCTATCTTGTAAGTGTGTCTTATACTCAAAAAAAATTTGTCTGAAAATCTACATATACGAGTAATAATAAAGTGTAGTGTACAAGTGAACATTAGTGAAGTGAACTTGGGATTTGTTACGTCCATCGAGCAAATGAAGATTTAGCTGTCACACGATGTCGATGTATTTCTTCAAATTGCATAATTTACAACGTGCCGAAGAGAAACGCAGAAGAGACAAATCTAGAAAAAATATTGGTTTAAAGATGTCCGCTACCAGGTCTCAATTACTTGAGCAGTCTATCAGCGAACCAGTCGACAGTCTTGATGAAGTCGCTCTACGAATACCAAGGTTTATAGCAGTTGTTATTCCGTTACGCTTTTGCTTATTACTTACATCTGTCCGCTACATGCTTGTTTCTTTAAGCCTTACAGACTTTTGTGTTTATCAATCATTCATAATAAAATTATTTACTTAAGATATGTATAGTAAAATGTTGAAAATACCTACCCAATCAAAACATAGTCGAAAAAAATTAAATTAAAGGAAATGAACACTATAAAAAGAGCTACATCTAGATACAGATACAAAGAAATACAGGTGGTATTATCAACATTTATGCTATTGAGAATCCAATTAATTCTCTCGGTGAGTTTTAAAATCCGACTCTAATCAATATTCATTATCTATGTCTGGGACGACAGCGTATTGTAAAAAAATGTTGTGGAAATATTACGTCTTAGTGGACGTTAAATTAGATTCTAAATACCTACTTTTAACTAGAGTAATATCATTATAACATGTATTAAAATGTCTTAATTTCCCTGTTAATAGTTACTGAGCGTAGTTAATCTGTTCTATTTCTGATAGCTGGGTAGTATTGAATGGTCTATGTTCTTTTATAATGATTTATCTAAGCAGTGTGAGTAGTAAATCTAAGATACATATCCAACAAATTCCAGAGCTGTTACCGGATTTCAGCCAAAAATAAGATAATGTTATCATAACAGGTTTAAGTGATTATTCTTAGTTACATAATAATACCAAGTCCTCCTCCAGCAGCTCAAATACGTATTCAGCAAAAAAATAACAAATAAGTTAAAATAATTAAATGGGAATTCTCTTTCCATTTTTATCTAAACACTCCTACCCACTTTAACGTAATATACAACGACATGAATTGAGGGGCTCTCAATTGACGTCAGGCTCCACAGCGCCCTCTTACTTCGTTATTCCATACTTAATTTTTGACAGAAATAACATAGTCTATATTGTAATTTCATACTTTTTTTGCTATACCTACCTATCCAACTTTCAACACCATACCTTATCTTTGTCACTCATTTATGGGATACACTTCTACCGATCATAAAAGTGTATGTCTCATTCACTTGTTGTTTACAGCATTCACCCTCCTCACCATCCGTTTTACAATCTCTTGTACACAAAGCATTAGGTACAATTTAATATAAAAAAAAAATCTTAAATTATTAAATTAAATACCGGCATTAATCGAAAAACATAAACCTTGATAAAGAGCATGAACAACAGATTTCAGGCACATAGAGGATCCAAAATCAATTTATTGCATTTTTGAGGCACAAAGATGACTACATAAAATCAAAACCGACTGCACAGATGGCGGAGTGGTTTAGATATCGACCTCCCGTCCCAGTGTCTCGGGTTCGATTACCGCACAGGACAACTCTTTGCGTAGCCACATGTGGTTGTTCTGAGTTTGGGTGTACTTTGTATCCGTGAAATTGTATATTTGTAAAGTCCCCCGTGGTACAAGGACTATTCCATAGCGCAGCGAGTTCTCTTTATAAAAATAACACACGATCCCATTCATTTTACCAACCGTATTTTTTAGAAGGCACGTCTCAAACGATTTATTAATTATTATTCTAACAAATAATTTGAATCCACAGAATATATGAAAGTGAATAAACAAACAACAAAAAAAAAACATAGTATCACGCCTGTATTCCCCGAAGGGGTAGGCAGAGGTGTATTTCCATACCCACGATTCGCCAGCTATGTTTAAGTCCCACGTAATAGGGGGCGAGCCTATTGACGTCTACGATAATGAGGCCTCGGGTTCGATCCCCGGGTCGGGCAGTGGTATTGAGCTTTTTCGTATAAAAGAAAAATTCTCAGTAGCAGCCCGGAGTTTGGAAATGTGCCCGGTAGACAGTAAGCTCGCCCTCTATTATGTGGGAGTTAAAATGACTGGCGAACCGTGGGTATGTAATACATCTCTGCCTACCCCTTCGGGGAATACAGTCGTGATGCTATGTATGTTTTCATAATGATAACATTTAGTTATCGTCCGGCTTTAAGGCAACTCGTTATCACGCACGTCCAAAATAAATGCAAGTAAAATTTCTATATTCTTATTTAGATAGATTTGCTTTTTACAGTGTATTTAGTTTTCGTTACTTTTGTGTGACGGTTTGTTTAAGCAAAAAACCCGCTATAAGACGTAAACTTACGGAGAACGGCTTGCCGAACCAATACCATAATATAGTTTGATTTACGATGTACATTAAGTAATTTGTATTTTCTCTTGTCACAACTGACTACTCTAATATATTCTATTCAATTGTACGTTGCTACATTGAATCTGAATTGAATAAAATATGTATTATGCGCAGATAAGACCCTTTCAGTTATATTAGGTTTTTTCCCTTAAGATGACAGTACTACGCAGTCTGACCTGCACATTGCTACTTTTTTTATGGCTTACTTGGTTCTACCCGCGACTCTGTCCACATGCATGTCAGAATATAAATACATAATTCTACAGTACATTAATTATCTCAAAGTAAAAATAGATATCCCACCTTTAATTTTTCCAGTGCTTTTAAACGTAATAAACAAGAACACAATCTCACTTTGACCTTAATACTCGTAATATTAGTAAAAATGGTGACAGATGAGCCACGGGCCACCTGATGGTAAATGGTAACCGTCGTTCATGAGTCAGAAATACTAAGAATAGTACTAAGCCACTGCTCACATTCACATTCATTCTGAAATGAAATATTTCTCAGATGGGAAATCAATGAACGGACGGACTTGAACGTGCTGACCCGAAATAAAATGAATACCGAAATGTGCTAAATCCTGCTCCAAGATATTCTTATCCCACAAAAAATGTTTTAAAATCCTCGTAAATTTTGGTCGCTATATACGGATGTTATTAGAAAAAAGGTATAAAATTTTTAAGCTAAATTACTATAAGGTAATATGGTGTTTAATAAATCCAATAATAAGCGATAATTTATTTTGCAACATAAAGCTTCGGAATGTCGTATCAAACTCAAGACTTCGTGGCATCCTATCGGTTTACAAGGCAATAGCTGTCATTAATATTTGTAAAACAATATTTGTAAAAGAACTGATATTTTGTGTATACATAGGTATTATACCCAAGTGGTTATATTATCTTTGATTGTACCTACCACACACCTTCGTATTTCGACATCCATTTGTCTAGACGTTAATAATCTATGATCATTGCCGGTAGGTAATTAGTGCCAAGCTGAGTGAGCTTGGATTTACTTTAATAATATATGTACTACTTGGCAATAGAAAAAAGCTATTGCTCAAGGAGTTTAGTAGTAAGGTAAACAATAAAAGTATTAACTAGTTTGTTTCAAGAAGACCTGTGGGTGCCTGTGGATTAATTATCTTTTAAATTATTTTTAATCCGCGCGGACAAACAAGCACACACACATACGCATACCCACAAACATACACATTCACACATTTTGACTCACACACGCACACACAGGCACACAAATACTTACATACTTACTTACCAATTTGCTTTTTCTACTATTTATAGGGACCATATTTTGTAACACGGAGGTTGGGCGTTAACAACTACACCACAGTAGATACTTTAGATTAATGTAGATTGTTATCGTATTTTAAGATGTACATTATAGTTCTAAACAAATAAAGATTATTATTAATTGAGTTAAGCGTAAGTAAATACTCACTACTCTATATTTTGTTTATCTTCTATACGTCTCACTCTAGCCCACGCACGGAGATCCCACCAGTAGATGGTATAGTCCCTTAAACATATAATTCACATTATTACAAGTTAATGGTAGTAAATGTAGGTATACACTATATTATAATATGTAAGCTATATAATGAATACAAATACTTATACTTATGTATTTACTAGCTTTTTCTTTTTCCACTGGGTGGAGGGTGAAGTATAATGCCGCACTTTTAGCAGATCTGGTATACCTGCCAAAACCATGAGGTTCTCCTTCAGGCTACCTTTAGTCAAAGGCCAGATATACGCTCTGGCTATGAGTTCACTTCCTACCCTTATTTGTTTCGATTTTGAAGTACAACATGTAAGGCATCACGGTCGATAATTGTAATTAAACGAGAATCGTGAGTGAAATTTTAAGGACGGGTCATGTTATGGGCACATATACACAGAATTATATAATGAAGACAATGTAGACTATAAATATGAAAATACGTCTACAAATCATCTGAATGTGCTGACGCCGTGACTGGCTGCTGCTAAGCTATATTTTTAACAATGAAATGCTGTTCGTTAGTCTCGCTAAAACTCAAAACTGGCTTGACCGATTTGAATACTTTTATGTTTTGTTTGCTTTAATAAAGGAATGGTTTAAAAGTAAAAAGAAAAGGCAGAACCCTGTATAAAATGTAGAAAAATAGAGAAGATTACTAATAGTAACTTTGTAGGTATGGATATTTGGCTAACAGAATATAACTTTACTCTTTGGCTAACAGATGAAAAAATGACAGCTACTGTAATTCTTTCTAATTTGTTTGCATTACAAGCAAGTTTCATATAATAAACTAAATCTTAATCCAAATTTTAGACGATGCAGATTTATTAGTATTGATAAATGCTGATAATGAACAATGTATCTTCTGTAAATGACCGAAGGTACTCCACTATGCAAAAGTTTAAGAAGTTTCCCTTCTATCATGTGTACGGTATGCAAACGCATTTTTAAAGCTTCTTTGAATTTTCAATATGCAGAAACACCCTTTTTTCTTGTGCTTTAACTGTGTTTTAGTTATTATTTTGTTATTTTATATACATTTTAAGCATTTGACATACTCGACCATTTACCAAAACATAAAGTCCTTTTTTAAATGATAACCACGTGTAGGATCTGAACCTGCGTCTCCCAAGACATTAAAGAGGAATGTGTTATCGTTATTGATAGACAAATTCCAAGTCAGAATCCAAGAGACATGTACATTTAATATAGGTAATAACTCAGTACAATCTACTGTGTTTGTATATTGAAGATATTTATTAATAAATGATAAGAGAAAACACAGCAAACAAAGATTTATATTTATTTTGTCTGGCTGTTTGTTAGAACACTGACATTACTAAACGTATTTAATGCGGTTTTCACATGGTAAATAGATCCTAGCTTGATGTAAAATGATTTATTTCAGTATAGATTCTAGCTTGATGTAAAATGCTAAATCGGACGTCAGAAAACAGTTAGGCGATATCGCGGCTCACCCGCTATTTAATATTTTTAATTCCCTGCAGTAAGTTAAACCTTACTCATTAAACAAATGTAATTAAAAAGTCAAACTATAGACAAACCATAATATTATAGTGCTATTAAGGAAACAAAAACATAGCATCACGCCTGTATTCCCCGAAAGGTTAGGCAGAGGTGTATTACAAGCCCACATTAAGGAAACAAATAAAGATAAAATAATATTTTACAATTATATAGAAAATATATATCTATTACACACGCACCGATTTATGTTTCAACGGGCTGCAACGTATAATATTAATAATAATTATAAAATTTTAAGTAACCCGCGACACAAATTAAACTAAAAAGTAACGAGAAATGAACAAACTAGTTAAGACGATTTTAATGAGCCGAGCCTTGATGGGTTTACTAATAGGCGATATTTCGTCTCCTGCCTTCGAGCCTGTTGAAAGTAAATGTGGGTATTTAACCCATTATGCGTATAAGATACACAGCTAATAAAAAGAACAGATGCCCTTAAAACTCCTGAACAGATTTTCATAAATTGTAGCTGAGAACCGTCTAGAACACGTCAGCTATCAAACAAAGAAAATGCATCAAAATCTATCAATTCGAAAAATCCATTAGAAGCTACGATGATACAGACAGACACACAGATACACAGACACGTCAAAGTAATAGCACCCCTCTTTTTGTGTCGTGGGTTAAAAATACGAAATTGATTAAAATAAATTACATCCTTTAAAAGCACATCCCCTACCCTTGTTAAGATAAATAAAACCTTTCTGATAAAAATACACTACTGAATGTACTACATTTTTTTTGTTATATCGTCTTTATACCTATTAATAACAGCAAGCATTAACGATTGACACCTTTGTTTTTTGTTACGGCGGGAAAAAATGTTCCAAACCGCACACCCCGTTGTTTGGGGCAACGAACAGGGTAGTTTGGGGCCCTCACCCACTAAATAAACCCGCCGTGTGCCGTCTCTCCGCCTTTATTGGCGGGCCACTGGAACTATGTTACATTCCTTCGGTGGTAACGATTGACACCCTGCTCCATATTTTGTGCTCTGTAATAATTATAGGGTTTGCGTCATTATTAGGTAAAATCTTAATTGTAAAATTAAGTTTACCTGGTCGGTATAATGTATGAAAATACTGCTGACAGATGGCGCAACGTAACCCAAAGACGTTAAGTATGAATGTGTTATCGAAATTAGTAGTCAGGAGCAATTGTCACGATGGCTGAATTGGCAAAGCATCTGGACGGTATCCAGGAGATGCAGGTTCAAATCCTGCTCGTGACTGTTATTTTCGATTTCACATTTTTCACTTTGTGTTTAATGTAAGTGCTAAGCATGTCAAATGCTAAAAATATATATAAAAATATCTAAATAACTATCTCCTTTTATATCTAGCAGGACTGCAGGAAAGCGTTCCTCTGCGGGCGGAATCCCTCAGTTACTGAGGTGACGGGGGCAGAGGAATTCTCTGCATTTCAGCACATAGAACCTGCTTGAATATACCGTAGCTCTTCTGTCTAGCTAAATAGTGTAAAAATTCTAGATGTTATAAAAACAGGAGTTTATTAAATGAACTACGTACATACTTATTAACTTAAGGGGGAGGTGGACTGCGGGTACTTCTATTTCCAAAGTACAGTGGGTAATAACACCTTATTAGAAAAATTTGCGGCAGTAGGATTCCCACAACATAAACACATAGCATCACGCCTGTATCCTTAAAGGAGTAGGCAAAGCTGTATTACACACCCACGGTTCGCCAACTATGTTTAAGTCCCACATTACAGGGGGCGAGCCTGTTGCCGTCTACCGGGCACATTCCAAACTCCGGGCTGCTACTGAGAATTTTTGTTTTCACGAAAAAGTTCAATAGCATTGCCCGACGACGAGTGTTCAGCAATCGTTCTCACTACCGCTGCACCACCGAGGCAGTTGAGCAAGCTCGTTTTTATTGAAGTTTTTCGCAAGTTACCTGGGGGAGCGCCGGCAGTACGTGGAATGGTCATGAATCTGAACCTCTACGTACTCTGGTATGAACCAGGGTAGTAATTTAGGACCGTTAGCATTTATTAAAATAGTTAACGACCTTCCAGAAGCTGTGAAGGATGCGAAATGTCTGCTATTTGCTGACGACCTCATGTTTTACATATTATAAGTTTTACATATATATTAAGTTTTTTTATATTATCAGTAGCGGACATTTCAGATGGTGAGCGACTCCAACAGGACATAGATAGGTTGTTGTTGTAGGTGGAGTGTTAGTAATGGGTTAATTTTTAATATAGACTAGCTGACCCGGCGAACTTTGTTCCACCTCAGGGGCAATAAATGAGCAGATTTTGGATTTTATTTTTATAAGAATCATCTTAAAAAAAATCATGTATTTTAAAGATTCTTTATTGGCCATGTATTTTGATGCATGGGTTGCATTCTTCAGTGAAGCACCTTGTGATAGACGACATTTTTCGTTTAATTATCAGGCGCAAGAACAAATAAATTTCAAGGATTGGCCTTGTGATTTGTTAATGTTCATGGCAAATGCAAGATGGATCGGAAATTGAAGTCGTTTAAACTCAAACAGCATATCGGTTGGGATCATCGGGATCCTCGGAATGAGAACTTCCTCACCTTCGAATTTTCTTTTGAGTATCGTGGCGTAAAGCACACTGTCCATCAATTTACTTACCACCAAACGCGTTCCGTTGCACAGTTTTGGTTGGTTTATGTTTCGAAGCATGATATCTACGGAGCCAACCTTTAGTCGTAAATTGTGCGGTGGTAAGCCAGGCACATCCAAGGAGTTTAATTCAATTGGATAGTTGGTGGCTTCATCTTTATTTGTTACACAGTCAATAGATTTGAATGAATGCAGTGTACCAATGATTTCATTCTAAATTATGTAGTTTAAGTCATCTACATCTTTATATTTAGCCGCCAAAATTGCTCGCTCACTCAACCATTCATTATTTTTGTGGTTAGATGTTTGGGAATACTTTGTTGATGAGTTCGTCTTTCGATGAGACAAAGTTACAGAAATTCAGAGGAACTAAAATCAATCCGCTCGATGCGTCAACAGGTACTCGACCATTACCAATAGTCAGCTATTGCTCAGAGAAATCTTCAGCAGATGTATCGTTCAGCAATGCAACTCTCATATTTGTTGTCAGCTGAAGTTTTTTCACATAGCGCCATAGATTCGATGATTTAAGGCAAGCGTTTATTTCATCGGCAGCAATTGATCTTGGAATTACTGGCAGTGTTTGACGAAAATTGCCAGACAGTAAAATCATTGCGCCTCCAAAACATCTCAAGTCATTGTGTAGATCTTTCAATGTTCGGTTAAGTGCTTCCAATACAAGTTTATGCGCATTTGTGCATTCGTCCCAGATGATGATTTTCGATGCTGATAAAACTGGCCATTGCGGTGTATTTTGCAATATTACATATTGGTTCTTCAATAGTTTGACGATTTAACGATAATTTTAATGCTGAATGAGCCGTACGGCATCCTTCTAACAATGTGGCTGCTATTCCAGAAGAAACAACTGCAACCGCAATGTTGAATCTCACACAAACAGTGGCTAAAACTACTGACATAAGGGATGTCTTACCAGTTCCACCAGGGACATCCAGAAAATATAAACCACCATTTCCATCATCAATTTCCTTCATTAATGTATCTTAAACTTCCTTTTGTTGGGGATTCAAGAGGGGTATATTCGTTTGAATTACTAAATCTAATTCCTAATGATCTTATTCACGTTCCCGTTCCAATTCTCGATTAAATGCGTCATTTATTTGGCGCTGGCATTCCTAACCTGACTAATAAGCTGTGTGGTAGCTTATTAGTCAGGTCATGAGGTAACACATGTCTTCGATCAAGAGCAAAGCCCGGTTTTGTATTTCCTCATTCATCTCAAGATCGGGATTTCTTGAACTGACATGAATTGGAATATGTCTTCTGACATATTATCCTTGTATTTGTGCCACAGGTTAGATGGGTTTGATGGAAAGCATTTCAAAATGATGATATAAAATAAAGTGCGTATCTGACTTGGCGATGCAGAGATAATTGCTTCAAAGATTGTCGTATCCCAGTGGGTATCGTTTTCTAGTAAATTGAGTTTTTCACCTGCAAGACGATATGTTGGAAATATTGTACCATTAACAGTCCGTAGTGATTCAAATGACGTTGGCCCACGCACATGTCAGTTGCGTTTTGCTATACCACGTTTTATGTAACGATCTACGGGAATGAGATAAAAAAATAATCCTATGTCCTTCTCCTGATTCTAAGCTACCTCCCTACCAATTTTCAGCCAAATCGGTTTAGACGCTCTTGAGTTATAAATAGTGTAACTAACACGACTTTCTTTTATATGTATACATATTATTAGAGTTCCGAACAAATAAATAAATAAATAAATTCCATCATCTAGTATAAAATATTAAATAAAGCTTGAGTAATCATTTTACGCAAGTTACTACACATTTAGCACCATTAAAATAATGATATGAGTAGATACAAAGGATTATTTGTTTTTAATGGATACTGCAAAACACGCACTAACCAACCACTGATCCGTGCTCCAAATATTTTGCTCAACAAAATCCCCATATGAATAATATAAAAATAAATAGTCATAATGAGTATTAAGTTTTTATTTGAGTCATGAACACATTAAACTAGAGTTTTATACAAAAAACTATTCGTTTCGTATATATAGATAAAAGTGAAGTAATGAGCTACGAGACCAAGTTAGCTGCATTGCATGGGGCGGCGACCAGGCGAGTTGCCAACGTTCTCTGTGCTTACATGCAGGACTAACCGAATAAAAAATATAAGTGTCGAAGAGTATTGATATATTTACGTGCTGCCTGGCAGAGTTCACAAAAGCGGCTCACAGGCTCTGAAAAAATACTACGATGAAAACTAATATTTTATTATATTTCCAGACCTGGATCAGGCGTAAAAAAGTACCTATACACGCTTTTGGTTCTCATATTTGATAATTGACAGTACTTTTTACCCACAGACTCTACATTCAACCTCACCATTTGAGGTCCAATCAGAGAGGTTTCTTAACGCTACTAAATGAGGGTTTCAAGATTTTCCGACGCAATTACATAGACGGTATGCTGTAGTCTAATTGCGTCCATAAAAAAGGACACAATCCTGTACACACCGACGCTCCTCCACTAACTCCACCCCCAACTAAATCCCAAATCTTGACGGAAAAATCATCAACATAAAACAACACATCTTACAACAAAATCGCGAAGTACCACCACTTGTTATACTATTCTAACCAGAAATATGTAAGACATTAAGAATACAGCCATCTATAGTTAACCTAATTTTATAGGTTTAGTGCCTCTCCGTCATATTAGCCGAGGCGTATTAAAAGAGCACTCACGAAAGTTTGTTGTTTATAAGTTAGTAGATAGGTTCTATTTGACAGCTGACGGGTGACGACTAGAGGTAGAACCAAATGCAGTAGTATGGCGTATGGAGTGAGGTGGAATCACTTCTAAGCCCGCGCCCCGCGCCACCTCACTGTCGCTCACTGCTTACTCAGTACCTCACACTCCTCTCAGTCAGTCGGGTACGGTCACCGGTCGCGCTGTGAGGCGCCTGACGTAAATCTTTTAAACTCAATTATTTAGCAAAATAAATCATCTAACGTAATTTATAAAATAAATTATTCTGTTATTAAACCTATGTATTGATCTACGTTTACCAAGTATTTATAAATTATAATAAACATAAATAATATGAATTTTTGTACTTGTGTTGGAGATATATACTATATACTATTATATACTTTTAAATGTGTTATGTGTTTATATACAATAAATCGAGTAAATATACGTATATTTAAAAATATCTACCGTAAACTCAAATAGAAAATTCCGCAGCGAGTAAATTAATACTAGATATTAGCAAATTACTAATTTATTTTATATGAGTGATACGTTAACTTTGTGGCTTTTAACTAAATTAAGGTCTAATAGAATATAGCAAGTGCTATGAGGCAAAACATGCAAACATCATAAACTTAAATTTTCAGACAACTTTCATATTATTCACGTATATTGACAGCATAATTAACTTGGTAATAGAGTTTGAAGGTACACATGCTTTGTGTATAAACTCAAACGTGTTCTTTGATATACACGACAGGCCTACTGTTTCTAATTGCTTCCTTTGAAATATTAATACTACTTATTTATATGGTAAAGCTGAACACTGCTGCAAATCCGCCGTTTCATAACCGACTTAACGCTGACGAGAGTATATAACGTAAACTAGGAAGTTTCAAGACGAAATGAAAGGTGTTATCTGGATACCAGTTCGGAAATAACATACCAAGATGACAACTGTTAGTAGATACAGTTCATACAATTGCCTAACTGGCTGGGATAGTTATGACAAGATACCAAGGTAAATATTGTATTAAATAAATATCGAAACACTCATAATATCTTCTGGTCATACTACATATTATGGCCATATCGTAATAATTTTACAATTAATATTATTTCAGTAAAACGTAGTAAACTAATAATTACATTATTGAATTAATGTTCTATCTACATGTTATGTAGATAGAACATTAATTCAATAACACTAGTCGAAAGCCATACATCATTTTAATAAAATGTCATCTGATAATCAATGACAGAGCGATAAGTTTTCCGGCTAGTTGTTTGAAATGATTATAATTTCTGATCTGTAATAACTAATGAATATTGATTGCCCTGTATGAATAAATAACATAAAAAGTAGTTTTTTTAGCTTAAAAAGTGGCTTCTAAAAGTATTACCATAATAAAATAGATTAATGTTTTTGTCTTCACGGCTATTTGAGATAGATAGCCTGGTGGTCTTTTCTTTTTCTGACGGGATTATCTGCTACAGGAAGTAATTTAGTTGCCTATTATAGCGCCGGCATTACAAATTGTGGAGTGGTCATTTTTTATCCTTCGAACTTCAGATATTGTTTCTATATTTTAATGCAAATAGAGTATTTTACTATAAACAGTTCCAAATCATACTAAACTGGTTCCAAATGGGAGATAAAAGTATATTAAATAACAATACATTAGAAGGATATCGATGATAATAAAAACGAAAGGTTGCTAACGTACACGTATAAACCATGTTTAATGTCATCATGTGAATCGATTGCCAGTTATTACCGAATGTTATTTTATATTAACTGCCACCCGCGTCATAGCCGACGTGCTATTTTGATATGAAAACCCGGCACATCTCCATCTTAAATATAATTTCTTCTATTAAATTATGTTGCGATGTATGATACGGCAACCGTATATTTTATGGTGCAAACTTTATGGCACTCATTAAACTACTTCAATGCAGAAAGCTACGTTGATCCGCTGTTTTTCTGAAAGCAACTTAAATTTACAAACATATCTACACTCATTGTTAATGTTAGTTGGTACCTATGTAATAACATTACTGATAGCTGTTGTTATAAGGAGTAACTTAGGCTACTTTTGTTTTGGATATATAATTAGAGTAGGTACCGCGGAAAAATCCCATGAAATTGCTAATGAATACCGATTCAAATAGATAAGTATGTAAATCGAATATTATACATCCACAGCTTATCTCCTGAACAGCTGGACCGATTGTGACGGGACTCGCGGGACGGGGATTACTACTTACATTTTGGAAAAATAATTATGATTCTATTCCACGCTGACGAAGTTGCGAGTAACAGCTAGTATATAATACATTCATTTGCATGTGTTACACAAAAATGTTCTTTTTGATTCTAACTTCGTAACAAAGGAGCTATAAATTGACTTTAAGCTTCCTTACGATTCAAATCTGTACCAGGAGAGCATTGCTCACCCTTTTACTGTGATTTTTTAAAAGACACTTATTTAGATAAAACACAAAACGTTTACTACGCCATCTCGTATCATTTGAGGTACCCAGTTTTATCTAAATACAAAATGTAATCAAACCCGTAAAAAAATATACGAGATATTATATGCTAAGTTTCTTGTTTATTTATACAAGATTCAAGTTATTATATTATAATTTCATTTCAAGATTTTATATTATAATTATGTTCCTTACAATTTTTTTATTAGCATTTGACATGCTTACCATATACATGCTTGCCAATTCAGCTGCTGAATTGGCAAAGCATCTGGACGGTATCCAGCAGATGCAGGTTCAAACCCTGCTCGTGACTGTTATTTTCGATTTCACTTTTTCCACTTTGTGTTTAATATGTTCCTTACTTTTAAATTTATTCGGTTTTTGACATACCTAATTATCTTGTGACTTTTATTTAGATATGTATATTATTTCATTCAACATTAAGAAGTTTTATTTTATGCACTGGATTGTACTGATACTCTATTGAAAATGGATTTTTCAAGTATCACTAGACGCGAGCGAAGCCACGGGTAATGCGCTAGTTATACTATTAATAGATCAAATCTAACTGTTGTTTTATGTCTTTAGTTAAGTTGTAATAGAAGCAGGGTTTTTTGGTTTATATTTTTGATGTAAAATATAATTATAATTATTTGAAATTTACTTAAAAAATATAGTGAAATGTAATGTATCCCTTTTTGTTGTTAAGGCGGGAAAAAATGATTCTAACCGCACACCCCGTCGTTCGGGGCAACGACCAGGGTAATGTATCCCTTTTTTTTTGTGAAGGCGGGAAAAAATGTTCCTAACCGCACACCCCGTCGTTCGGGGCAACGAACAGGGTAGTGTGGGGCTCTCACCCACTAAAGAAACCCGCCGTGTGCCATCCCTCCGCCCTTATCGGCGGGCCACCGGAACCATATTACATTCCTTCAGTGGAGGGTAATGTATCCCTGAACAAATATAGTGTATCCCTGCTGCTTTAGACCTCTAGTTTTTTTTTTTTATATTATGACAATGGCAATCATGCATGGGCCGTGTGGCCGGCTTTAGAATTGACACACCCCTCTCTACCCACGGGAGTCGTAAGAGCCGACTGAGGGAATACGGGAGGAATGGGCAGCAGCACTCCCTCGAGTAATAACAACATCCACTGCGATCGCCAACCCGCCTGCAAAGCGTGGCGATTACGGCATTATGACGGGACCGCTCGTTGTGGTGTTCTCTTGGGGAGGCCTATGTCCAGCAGTGGACGTTGAAAGGCTGATGGATGGATGGATGGATGAATCAAGCATACGGTTCACCGGATGGTAAGCGTATAGACACTAACAACACCAGAGACACCACTATCTCGTTGCCCATCGTAAGGAAAAGAATGGGAGGTGTAGGGGAAAAATAATAGAGAAAGCATGAGAATGTGGACAGTAAGATTAATAGGATTTGGCCTTCCCGGTACTACGAGTATTACTTGCAAGTATCACCTACCGTTGCGTGAACGCAGGCTTTCTGTGAGAAGGCTTCACTAGTTGCGTCGGCCCCTTTATGCTGGGAGAAGCATGGAATTACTAGGAGATCTATATAAATACTTTTAATTTTTTGGTAGAGCTTAGCGAGTGAGAGCGTCATGCTCTCCTTGTTATCTTTCTTCTCCACCTTATATCCCTTTCCTTGGAGTTTGCGACAAAGCCTCTATAAGCTACGGTAACTTCTTACCATCAAATAGGCTGTATGTGGCCACCTGCGTAGTAAAAAAATGCTCTTACCAACAGGTAAGGTAAGATGAACAGATCTAAAAATAGTGTCGATATTTTTAATCAAAATAAAGGCTGAAATATTTTATTTATTTTCCTATGGAGGTAATAGAAGTAGCTCGTATAATTAACAAAGTTAAATGTTTTGCGACTTCGTTCTATGATTCTAAAATGTCTAACTACATTTAAAATAAACTACGTACAAAACTTAACTGCTCGCATATCTATTAGGGTACCACAAAAACTCTACAATTTTGCTGACGATTTTCTTTCATAACGACCCCAATATGGATTTTACAGCTCAGCGGCTTTTGTTGTGTTTTCTAACACTGTATCCTAAACTTAATATTAACCAGAATCTGTGTATGAGACAATAAGTGAATTTGCATGCTTGACACATATTGAATTTATAATTAATTTATATTAAATGGGCTCGTGGCGTAGTCGGTAGTGTGACCGACTTCCGTGCACGAGGTCTGGGGTTCGATTCCCACTCAGGACAATTATTTGTGTGATGAACACAGATATTTGTACTGCGTTTGGGTGTCTTCTATCTATTATATGTATGTATTTACAAAAAAAAAAGTAATATATATATTATATCCGTAATCTGGTACTTATAGCACAAGCGTTAAGCTTAGTTTGAACTATTTAGAAACTGTGAGGAGAGTTTTTGAAGTTTAGATTATGTATACAAAAAGTAAATACCTACATACCTACTAGGTAGATACCTACCTAGTACCTATGTTAGTTAAAAAAAATATCTAAGTTGTAATTTCATACTCGAGTCAATCTCTATAGTTTCGGCTAGTTTGTTAACAGTAGTATTTTTCATCTCTCTTCTTCTGAGAAGAAATTTTAAGACCTATTTTATTAGATAATAAATATAAGTTTTAAAACAATAATCACGCCCTACTCGTATGTGCATTTCTATATATTTCAATATAAAATATTCACCTGGATAGCTAAAACAGTAATTCGGTTAGTGCTCACGTTTATTATTAATATAACAATCAAAATCCGTATCAATTGAGAGAGCGCAGAAGCTAACATCTGTATTCTGCCTTTGAGTCTTCAATGTTTGTTTTTATAGAAAACTTGTATAAAATCTAGGTACACAACATTACTGGTGGTAGGGCTGGGTACTAAGTGAGAGTACACACTTGCTATCGGGCCCGAACGGGTCGGTACCACCGTCTCCTGTGTGACTGGTCATGAAGCACGTCAGTGTGTTTTGATTGTAGTAGGAGATAGCCGTTTATGCTCTCATTTCTTATCTGAGAAATTAAATGGTGCGCAGCGGCTTGACAATACCCTCGGTATAGTCGATTCCATAAGCGACGATTACCACTTACCATCAGGCTGTGGCTCGTCTGCCATCACTAGCATATAAAAAAAAGACAGTATGAAAACAGAAACATCCTTATATCACGGTAATTATATTAATTTATTTTATTTATATATTGACGAAGTTTATGAATATCTCAACGTGCCAACAGTTATATCTGAAATCGAGCGGTACAGAAAACAATACGGATTTAGAGCGGCTATTCTCACACCAAAATCCACTCGTAGCAGATTTGCTGGTCCCATCTGTGGTGGTCAAGAGACCTAAACGGGACCACCTTATATGATTTGTAGGGGTGGCGCTGACTACCCCACCAGAAAAGCCATATTACCCTCGACTAACTCGTCTAACGACCGATTGCAAATTTAAACAAAATAAACCTATTAATGTATACGTTAGATGTGATATGATTAAAATGTTTATTGCTTTATAATGTGATAATATTTACAATGTGATGAAGCGTGATCAAAGTACTCCAGAAATACGTTAACACATCTGTTCTATAATTTATTTCGTAGATAAATTCTCAAAGAAAGTGCTGAACTGATTGCGATTATTATGTGATGCGTGATATCGTCACGATTTCTAATAACGTTTCATTTTTTAGCTTTGAAGCTTGTGCCTTTTTCCGTGTTTGTTATTAATATTTTCTAATAAATAAATCTAAGAAATATGTATATCATAGACCTATATGATATTGTTGTCGAGTTTGGATTGAGATTTCGTGATTCGGCCGAAGATTATCAAGAAAAAATTTCAAAAATTTGAGTACCTATTATCTAAAATTGATACCTGGATTTAGTTATATTTCTTTTTGTTATTTACCCGGCTTTTTATCTCTTTTTTCTTAAATGTGTTCTATTACTTTGCTTTATGTGTGATATAAAACTTGACCTTCTATATCATGAAGAATAAACAAGGCTTTTTAAATTTTGACGGGAACATGAAAGAATCATGTCATCGCTCAAAAATAATGTAAAACATTATTTTCCAAAAATTGAAGTATTAATATGTCAAAGTTTTACTAATTAACTACCTAGTTGTATACCTATGTGCTGCTGAAGCATGATAATGACTTCATTATAACTAATTTTATATAACTTTGACTTCAATTGCCTTGTTTGATAAATTAATCTTACTCGTGAAGAAGAAATATAAATAGGTCATTGGCAAATATAATCTGCTTAATTTTTATTGTCGACTTTTATTCTAAAAAATACATGTCCGGTGGCATAATGCCACCATAACCACCATAATTAGCTCTAATGCCACCATAATTAGGCCTTAGGCCTGCCGACTGATTAAATGGATTAATTATTCAGTTAAAGAGTAAGAGAAGTTATTATGAAAAGGATCACCGTTGTGTAAAAGACGGGTATCGGGTCAGCCTTTATTTAAAAAAACACTTTTATAATTACTACTTTTGTAAATACTAAATATGTAATTTACGTCGACCATTGGTTGGTTTATTATATATTTGTAGTAGTCAACTATTAGAGGCTTAATTTAGATAGCTACCGGCATTTCGCCCCGGTCATGTGGGTTTGATTTCCACATAGGTCTACTCTTTGTGTGATCCACAAATGGTTGTTGTGAGTCTGGGTGTACTTTGCGTCCGTGAAATTGTATGTTTGTAAACGTTTTCTTCTTTATATATAAAGTTTTGAGTCACGTTGTTGACATGAGATGTCAATGATAATACGTGAAGTAAAACTTTGTACCCCTTTGCGCGCACCGGGAAGTGTGAGATTTGGCAAAGGGATATGCCCAAAAAATGCCTGTAATGGACAGTAACTATTAATAGTCCTTAATTCTATTTAGAATAAAATATGTATAATTCAATAATTCTCAAGTTTGTTTGACTAGGGCAAAAATATAACGACCATTATAATAATATTAAACTTGATATCCGTCGTTTTCATTGTTATTGTTTTTGAAGTAGGATAGAATTAGTCCACTGTTATCATTATTTTAATATAATTCAACCTATATGTAACTTAAATCTGATTGAAATAATATATGCGTGTCAATATCAATTAAAATCAAATTATTTTCAAAATGGAAAACGTATCGTGGTTGTATGAAACACATGTCCTTTGCCTTATTGACAGTTTGACATAGGTATTGCATTACTTATATTTTACTTTTTAGCAAGGGCTACAATCTAATATCTATCCTCCTGCACAGATGTTTAAAAAAGGTTTGGAACTGGCTTCTACCTAGTTTTTTGACAATTATTGATTTTATAATATATTTCCTAAGATTATTAGTACATTTTGGCGTATATTTCATTGTTGTACATTTCAGGCATTTTTTTTGTATGGGTAAACGGAGAAGGAGTGCAGAAACATAATATTTTTATATACATATTGTATTAGAAACAATATTTTTGTATAACATGCATTAAAAATAAATTAAATAAATAAAAATACATTTTATAGGATTGTGATTGTATGTACGGTCGGCGTATGGTCGAACGTTAACCACTGGACGACCACTAGTTTATATTATGATTCCATTTATAGGTTTTTGTTATTTGGGAATCCTATCACAACACGGGTAAATTATTAAGTTACAGGTGCAACAATGGAGCAAAGCTGCGGCTAGTGATAAGTATTAATTATTTGGAGTAGGTAAGGGAAAAGGACATTCATTACATCTGTAAGTAGTTGCGGCTAAATGAGCAACCAGAAAAAACAATTAGTTCTCATCAGTACTTCAAAACACAAAGATTATAGGATATTCACTTGAATTTTGAGAAATTCTAGCTATCTGAGAATTATGACTTATGTTTGACCGTTTACTGTTTATGAAACCAATAATCGATAAACATAGCAGTAAGCCCGTTGCATATTTCATAAAAATACGCCATGTAAGACTAAAAATAGCAAGCAACTGTGAAACCATCTCTGGTATCATTTATTCAATAGGTACTTAGTTTATAAAAGTGGAGACCGTAATCACAGCGAATATAATTAAAGCCTTTAATTTTATTATCGATGATTGCAAATAAATTGGCTATATTATTGTAGTATCTTATTATCTTATTAATTTAGGCTGTGCACGTCAGTAAAGCAGTCTTCAACCAGTTTATACAAAATGTTAATAAATTATACACATACGTTTTTAGTTTAACGCGTTCAGACAGATAGAAGCAGCGAGAGACTTGCTTTTTGTAATATTTACCTATACATTATATGTAACATACGCTATTATGTCTTCGATAATAGACATGAATTTACAAACTGCCTAAGCATTATTACGGAGTTGAGTTTTTTATAAGCACAATCAATAATTATTTAAAAGTTGCTTACAATTAACGTGCATCGATATTAAAACGGTATTGTATTGTCAAAAATCAATAAAAACACTATCAACAATGCAGGTTACGGTCAAATCGATTGTACTGCATTCATCAGAAATAAATAAACCAAGAAATAGTTTGTCACCATTCCGTCGAGGCGTTTTACTGTATCGGTTAAATAAGTAATTATCAACTTATTAATGGAAACTTTATCCGCCAAACAAAATCACTTGCAGGTTAATATCACATCCATGAAGCAAAATGGTGAGCAGCGGATTCAAAATACTTTTAGTATTGTGTAGTCTATTAGAGGCGGACACCACTTACGATGAGGTGGATCGTGGCTCATCCTTTTGACTTTTACAGTCGCTTCCTCAGTGTAAAATACCGCTTGGCTCTTGGGCTTTGTCCTCCAAATGACTCCCAAACTGGACTTTGCTGGAAATATCGATACCGAGGATTCCAATACTATCGGAGATTGGGAAAGTTACTCCTTGGAACAGAGGCGCCACGACAAATACCTCCTCCTTTGCAGTGAACGCGCAAACCTGTGTTTTCGTGGGGTTGAATTAAACCAAGTTCTTTTCACCCCATTCCGAAGCGTGCCCTAGAGAGCGCTCGACTTCAGATACAAGTAATTGTGTCCGTCTCTTCTCCAGCATGTTCTGAGGGACTTTCTGATGGCTAGTATATCGCGCATCACTCTTACTGTTATCCGCATAGCAATGCACATTATCTATTGGGAGCATGTCATTGATATGTAGGATGAGCAGCGTTGAGAAGAGCACCGGGGCTTGTGGTACATCAATCTGCCATCAAAAGCAATAAAAACAAGTGTTCTAGCTTTCGTGGATTCCATTTCTTTTTCACATCTTCTTGACGTATTTACTCCATATATGGGATTATTTGCAGACCAAGCAATTTATACTTTTATAAAACTTAAAATAAGAATTACTTAATAAGTAGTTAGTTAATAAAGTACTTGACTTGAAATGATTATCAGCTTAAAAGATCACAACTTTAGCATTCTGGCGCAAATCATGGTTGAGTTAAATACCTACCATTTTTACGAGTTACTCGTTGCTAATACACCTGACTAGTTGTGTCAACATTCACACACAAACAACATAAAACAGTTTGTGAGGAAAGTAGTTTTCTTGAATATTCTTTCTTCAAGACTCCAATACCCGTTTCTATGCTGTCGTTATATACCTATATGTACTTACTATTAATCTTTGAATTACCAAAAAACTGACACTGTATTTTAAAATGTATTTCTTATGTTAGATATCGTTCAACTGTATTTTAAAAATGCGTTTGCGTGTAATTTTCATTACATATTTTTACATTCTGGAGAGCTTACCAGGTGATCAAAAGCCTTTTTTACTTAGTTTGGGGCTCTCAACTGCCGAAGTGTCCGAGCCCGGAAGCACCAGTCGAAAAGTAAGGACTTCGTGTCATTGCCAACATCAAAGATATACAAATTTATCCATTTGTTCTAGTTTTGTTGTTTCTTGTTTTTTATAATGTATATGGTTAATAATAATATAAAGCCCTATACCACATTTTCTTAACTCGAGCTCCAGAACCTCCAGGGATTTGTCACTTAAGAGATGGGGCACATGCCATATTAATAAAGACAGTAAAAAGATACGTGTGAACTATTTATTTAATTACGAACAAACCAGTGAAGCCATATAAAACCATACCAAACTTGTAATTACACGCGCTCACGTACACAATAACAATCAAAACCATGCCAAAACGAAGTGTCATAAACCACGAGCGTTACTAAAGTATGATTTAAAATTACCCCAAATGATTCGATAATTTCGTACGTACGTTACGTACATGAATACTTCTTCTTTTCTTCAGTTAGTCTGAGGACTAGATGTACAATTTCTGAAGTGGCTACAATATGCGTAATGAAAATTGGAGTGACATTGAATGACTATGCGACTATTTTAACAAATAATAAATCAACAATATCAACTTTCATAATATTTGTAATGACACAGTAATTATTCCAAGTTTGTCTTTAGGTTAAGCCAAAATAAATTTACTCATTCTGCAAAAAAATGGCTGGCTAGTTCGTAGTGTTGTCTTTGGATTTGCTAGATCTATAAGCAACATTATCACCTTATAATAAGATAAATTATGTACATTAAGTACTTACCTAATTTATGGCTCGTGTTGGGGTAACACAAAAATCGAATGTTGATTACAAAGTCTTTTATTTGTTTCAGTACAAACGGTAAATAAACAATTATTTCACTAATTTACTCTTAGAACATTTATGCAGAGAGTAAGATAATTATCCTTTGAGTAAGGCGTATCTAACATCAAAAACATTTTGGTATTCTTCGTTAATTCCATTATGTATGTTTTTGTCAGATTAATATAATTCAATTGTATTTCAGGGGTAACAGGAAACATATTTAAAAGATGTAATTTTAAACCACAGTTATTATGTATCTTCTTAAATTGTTTCTTTTAAAAATCGATTTAATTTTGTTTCAGGGTCCGCGTGGAATACTACGTAAACGAGAACACTTTTAAGGAAAGACTGCAACTGTATTTTATAAAAAATCAACGTTCAAGTGGGTATTTTAATAAAACTTTTCCTATGACAAGTATATGTGAGCGCATGGTAGTGTGCCGGGCCAGCAATGTAGAGTATCTTGTGTATGTTTACATAAAGCATTTTACGACGTTTTTTAAGTTCCCTCAACTAAATTGTTTGCAAGATAGACATCTGAAAACATTTTTTATTTCATAGGTTAGGTAAATAAAACGATTGTAAGAATATCAGGACTGTAGCTTATACCATTATGATCCAAAGTTTCCGATATGGATTGACATATTAATTCTTACTTATCATCACGCCATTTCCTTGCGGGGTAGGCAGAGAGAACAGAGTGCCAAGAGGCTCTATTCTTACATACATCTCTCGCTTCCTCAACATTCATAACTCTCTTCATACACGCTCGCCGGTTTCGGAGACTCCTGACTCCACCTTCCTTCAATACATGACCGAATTGGTCTAGGTAGGTGAGTCTTTGTCTCCCCCTGTACCTACATCCTTCCACTTTCACATTGTATATCTTCTTAACCAGTCGCTCGTCCGACATTCTTTCCACATGTCCGAACCATCGGAGCATTCCCTTACGCATTTTTATACCAATACTCTCTTTCATACCTACTCGCTCTCTTACGTCGTCGTTACGAATGCGGTCAGTCAGCCTCACTCCACAGATTCTCCGCAGAGATCGCATTTCGACATATTAATTGTTCATCAAAATTATAAAGCACTTCCAATATACTTAGAATTGATATTAGGCAGATAGGTTTATGTGTATAAATAAAGAATAAAAAGTGAATTTGTGATTTTTTAAGTAAAAAACATAGTAGGTATATCTAATTTTGCCCAGATTTTGAGTAAAAATATTCAACTTAAGGTTATCTCGAAGCTTGTGAAGTCTACCAACCCGCACTGAACGAGCGTGATGGACTACAGCCTGAATCCCTCTCACTATAAGTTGAGACTTAGGCCCAACAGTGGAATGGAGGGGTAGCGGAAGACCTAAGAAAAGATGGATGTATTGTGTGAAGAATGATATGGCTAGAAAGGGAGTGAACGCAGAGATGGCATTTAACAGAAGCGAATGGAAGAAGAAAACATACTGCGTCAACCCAAATAATTGAGAAAAGAGCAGGAGAATGATGATGGCTATTTCGAAAATGTCTAATGAGATGGTTGATCCCGTGAGTGACCAATCATATTACAGAACCTGTACGCGACTTCGTCCGCATGGTCTTCAAAATATGAATACGTCTTTCTACGGCACATTAATTATCTGTATGCGAAAATAATTATTCTACAGGAACATTATCCGGGAAAAAAGTGGCTTTGTGTTCATTTCTGGGGTCCCGATTAAATGTATATAAAATTACAGTTGTTAAATCGTAACAAGCAAATAAACTAACGTACAAACTCACTTTCGTATTTATAATATTAGTAACGATTCTTGGGTAGCATAAGTTGTGGTAATTTTCTCTCTCTTCATCTGTGCTGGACAGAACATGGGTATCTCGTTCTGCCATGGTAAACGCACAGAATGATGTTTCTACTTTGCCAGAGCAAAGACGTGTACATCCTGCTGAGCACAAACACTAGCAAAGAATCCTGCTAAAAAACAAGGATATTGCTTCATTCTTGCATTAAGGATATTGCAGAAGAATATTGTTCATTTGTTAGGTAGTAGCGATATTCATGAATATGTTATAAATAACTAGCTGACCCGGCGAACTTTGTTCCGCCTTAGGGGCAATAAATGAGCAGATTTTGGATTTTATTTTTATTAGGATAATAAATATAAATAAAAAAAACAAGTATTTTAAAGATTCTTTATTGGCCATGTATTTTGATGCATGGGTTGCACTCTTCAGTGAAGCACCTTGTGATAGACGACATTTTTCGTTTAATTATCAGGCGCAAGAACAAATAAATTTCAAGGATTGGCCTTGTGATTTGTTAATGTTCATGGCAAATGCAAGATGGATCGGAAATTGAAGTCGTTTAAACTCAAATGGCATATCGGTTGGGATCATCGTGATCCTCGGAATGAGAAATTCCTCACCTTCGAATTTTCTTTTGAGTATCGTGGCGTAAATCACACTGTTCATCAATTTACTTACCACCAAACGCGTTCCGTTGCACAGTTTTGGTTGGTTTATGTTTCAAAGCATGGTATCTACGGAGCCAACCTTTCGGCGTCGTAAATTGTGTGATGGCAAGCCAGGCACATCCAAGGAGTTTAATTTAATTGGATAGTTGGTGGCTTCATCTTTATTTGTTACTCAGCCAACAGATTTGAATAAATGCAGTGTACCAATGATTTCATTCTGAATTATGTAGTTTAAGTCATCTACATCTTTATATTTAGCCACCGTTTATACCAGGTTTTATATAAACAATGTATCATATGTCCTTCTCCTGGTTCTAAGCTACGTCCCTACCAATTTTCAGCCAAATCGGTTTAGCCGTTCTTGAGTTATAAATAGTGTAACTAACACGACTTTCTTTTATATATATATATATATAGATGATCTCCAGATCGTAATTTCAGTTACATTAACATGTGTGCCTAAACACAAGTGCACTCTCTCTTCTCTCTCTCTCATAGTCCAATTGGCACGGCGTTCCGGTATAAAAAGAGAAAGAACAGGCGCAGGATAAACGGTTTTAAGTGATTCTCAAGGCACGGCGGTAAAATACGAAGAAGAGCTGCTATTGAGAATTTACTGACCGGAGAATCCAATAACTTTTTACTGTCCCGATCCGGGATACGAACCCGAGACCTTAGGAGCTGCGGTCGTATGCAGTACCACTAGATCACTGAGGTAGTTAAATACTAATAAATAATAAATTAAAACCTTTCAAAACGTTAGTGGTTTTTCATAAAAATGGCCAAGTTCCACTTATAATAAAAAAAGCTCTATGCAGGAAGAGAAATGGAAATAGAAGTAAGACATTATATATCACAGATTATTTTTTTGAAACTGGCTGGTAAGCCGTTACTGAAAAATGACAGTTTTCTAATGGTATATATAGTATTTAGTCTGAGTATAGTGTAGTATTTTAGACATTTCACAATGACAGCGGCGAGTCACGAAATTTCTAAGAAACCCTTTTCAAAATACCACACATTTTCATATTCGAATTAAAGATTTATCCATTGTCAGAGTCCGTATTTTTTTATATCTTAGTCCGTATTTTTTCTTACTTGGGTATACTACTACTATAACTACTACTTGTTTTATACCGATCTCATGTACCAAGTGTTTTGGGCTCAATACCTTGTTTTGATAAAGCCAGAAAAAATTTACCTAGCCGAACAGCCCGCCATTCGGGCCAACGAACAGGGTAGTGTGGGCCCTCACACCCACTAAAGTTTAGTGACTAAACAAACTCGTCGTGCGATGGCTTTCGGGAATTGGATCAAAAAGACCATCATCTTCCTAGCTTTATCCTAAACTTTATTGGGGTTAGCGAAAATAATAAATTAATAAAACGAGTAGTAGCGGTAGACTGCTACAAGCGGTGCAGTCCAACTACATGGACTGCAGATCTTGTGTGCTGCTGGATGATGGAATGTCACCCTGGTTTGACGTCAATATCGGCGTTAAACAGGGCTGCGTTCTATCAGCCAGACTGTTTATCATATATCTGGATAAATGTCTGCAAAGGTTGAATGAAAAGAATGTGGGAGTTCAGATGGGCGACTCAGTGGTTAACTCGCTGCTATATGCAGACAATGTGGTCCTATTAGCGCAGTCTGCGACTGACCTGCAAACCCTAGTCGACGTAATGGCAGAAGATTGTAAGAAAAGGGGCCTACGTGTGAATGTGAGCAAAACCAAAGTAATGGTTTTTGAAAGAGAAGAAGCCAGAACAGACGTTAGAGTAGCAATAGGAAATGGTGTGCTAGAACAAGTGGATGAATTTGTATATCTTGGATGTGGATTTAGTCGAGATGGAAGGTACACCACTGATGTAGAAAGAAGAGTGAATGCGGGAAATAGAGTGAACGGAGCATTGGGACAACTTCTCGGCAGCCATCACCTCAGCCAGAAGTCACGTGTCGCAATACACAACGCAGTGCTTGTCCCAACGTTATTATATGGAAGCGAGAGTGGGGTGTGTAAAAAGGAGCATGAGAGCAAAATCACTGCGGTCGAAATGCGATCTCTGCGGGGTATAAGTATATAGTAAGAGAGTTATGAATGTTGAGGAAGCGAGAGATGTATGCAAAAATAGAGCCTCTTGGCACTCTGTTCTCTCTGCCTACCCCGCAAGGGAAATGGCGTGATGATAAGTAAGTAAGTAAGTAATAAAACGAGAAAAAATTACAGCTCAATATCCTTTGATTATAGCCAAATGTATTAGACATGGCCGTGTGGGGCCAGCTTTAGAATTGTCCCACCCCTCTCCACCCATGGGAGTCGTAAGAGCCGACTAAGGGGCGTACCGGGGGAGTGGGCAGCAGCACTCCCTCAAGTATTAACAACATCCACTGCGATCGCCAACCCGCCTGCCAAGCATGGCGATTACGGCACTATCCGCCATATGAGCGAAACACATGTTGTGGCGTTCTCTTGGGGATACCTATGTCCAGCAGTGGACTTCGAAAGGCTGATGGATGGATGGATGGTATTAGACACGTCGACTCCTAAAATCTTCCTGACCTAAAACTACAAGATTTATTTGTTTGTCGTCCATTACTGGGTCCTTGCCCATTACTGGTGCGTTTACGACCTATATGTTTTGTTGTATAGTATCACAAGCTTAGAGAGTTCTTGTGAAATATATATTCGAAATTACGGATGTAGATGAGTACACATTTAGGCACAAGTACACTTGAAATAGGTACTCAGGATCGATTTATATGGATTCCCGGCACTACGGACCTTGTTCTAAATAAAGCTTGTTTAAACTTTAATTAAACTAAGGTAAGATACCGTGGTTCGAAGCTTCATAGACTTTTTTAATCTTATCGTTTGTAAAAGAATCTTAAGCATATTTTAAAATAGGAGAAACAAGGTGCTGAAAAGAGCGTCGGTAAAAAATCGTCTATAAAAAGATAGTGTATAATTTAGATATTTGGATAGAGCCAAAGCATTTAATTAAGAGAAAGCTAAAATTTATTGATAGCGTTCGGTTCTTGAGTCTCAAGATAGCTCTCAATAAATCTTTGGGAGTCGTGAGAATCCAAATAATTCATTTCTCATCCGCGAAATAAAATGTAGCAGCAGTCCGTGGCTTGACAGTATACACTCGTCTAAAACTAATTTCACGGTCGACATGGGAGACTACAACGCAAAACTAGCCATAAGGAAAGACGATGAGCTGAAAGTGGGTCAATATGGATTTGGGCAGAGCAACCACAGGGACAAGATGACGGTTTTTTGGAGGAGGAAGGCCTTTAAATTATGAACTCCTTCTTCAAGAGGCAGCCCTAGCAGAAATGGACCTGGATTAGCCAGTAGGTTTAGTGAAAACCGAAATAGACTTCATCTTAATAGACAAACGAAACACGATCTATGTTATCCCAGTGATCAGCAGGAATACAACAGACTGATTTAGTCTTATGCATCTTGAATCTTAGCACAAAATTTGAGAAGTCACACTTGATGAAGACCAAGCTCCAACTACCACCTGTGGAACACCAGAACGAGGGAAATTTTCAGCACCTACAATTTTTTCTAATCAAGATCTATAGAACAAAAAAGTTTCATTAGATTCCGTTCAGACATTTTTACTTATTATGCAAACAAAGATAGACAAACAGATAAAATTTCTTAAAATAATTGCTAAGGTTCTATTACTGTTACGTGGGGCGCACTGAAACTATGAAATAATTATTTCTCAAAATATTTTGCGTTAGCGTAAATGCATTTTTTCATACAAATTAACCAATTTCAACAACACTTATGCCACTTCTCCGTGGCGACCTCGAAAACATGTTTTTCAAAGAAAACATCTCTTTTGGTGATGAAAAAAACGCTTATAGTTTTTCAAACAAAAATGCCATAAGGTCTGGGTCGGGACTGTATTCAGGATAGCTCATAAGCTCTACATTTTTCACCTTCAATAATTCATTTGTCTGTCTGTTCGTGTGAGAACTAGCATACGGTCTTTACATTTTGAAATAAAACTACGTTTACGGAATCTATCGCGCTTACTTGATTTTCTACTATCCCGACGTTTTGAATACTTTACAGCATTCTATCTTCTTATTACATCTTTTTTCCAAAGAGCATAATACGAGTATAACACTACTTCTTTCTTTGTATCTATACTATTATAAAGCTGTTACAGAGCTGTGTCTGTACATTTAAAACTATTTGAGAAAAATGACTGTAATATGACGTGGCGTGGTGGTGGACGTGTCTAAACACAAAAAATTTTTTTTTAGAATTTTTGCCTGTTTGTCTTTTTGTTGGTTCGCGCATCACGCAAAAACAATTGAACGGATTTTGATGCAACTTTTATTTGGTAGCTCTTGATTAGACTTAAAAACTGAAACATTAACAACATCCACTGCGATCGCCAACCCACCTGTCAGGCGCTCGTTGTGGCGTTCTCTTAGGGAGGCCTATGTCCAGCAGTGGACGTTAAAACTGGAATCCCCCCGTGGGATCTGGAGGCGGAAGTGCTCGCCGACGTTTATCGGCGGGCGTCGACGGCGCGGGCAGGGGGCAGCCGCCCCTCGCCAAGCGCAATCTCAGCGTGGCGGGAAGATGCCCGCCGCGCCACCGTCCTAAAGTGGAGGTCTCGGCTGGAGACGCCCCGGGCTGGTCTCTGGACCGTGGGAGCGCTCTAGCTGATCTTGGAAGAATGGGCAGGGCGGCAGCACGGGGTCCTCACCTTCCGGTTGGTGCAGGTTTTGTCGGGGCACGGTTGCTTCGGCAAATACCTGCACACGATCGCTAGGAGGGAGACGACCCCAGGCTGTCACCACTGCGACTGCGGCGAGGACTCGGCGCAGCACACGCTCGAGTCGTGCCCGGCCTGGGATGTGCAGCGCCGGGAACTCGCTGCAGTCCTAGGCGTGGACCTGTCGCTGCCGGCCGTTGCGCGAGCGATGGTTGGCAGTGACAGGGCCTGGACCGCGGTCGCCGCCTTCTGCGAGGCTGTCATCTCGCGGAAGGAGGCGGCGGAGAGGGCCCGGGAGGAATCCTCCTTCGCGGACCCGATTCGCCGCCGGCGCGCGGGGCGGCGTGCGCGCTCTTACCTGCGCCTGATGCCGCCCTAGCCGAGGCTGCGGACGGTGGAGTCGGTAAGTACCCTGCCGTCCGCAGAAACCTACCGCGAAGGTGTGACGCCCAAGTGCGCGGGGCGTCGCACAAGAGAGGGTGCCCGAAGGGGCTGCCGCCTGCGGATCGCGGAGAAACGACGCGGTTCCCGTGATCCGCCCGTAGCAAGGGCGGGTGAGGGCGCACGGTGGGTTTTTAGTGGGTGAGAGCCCCACACTACCCGTTGTCTCCCCGGGCAGCGGGGTGTGCGGTAGGAAATTTTTGCCCACCTAAAATAAAATAAAAAATAAAAAAAAAATGGAGGCCTATGTCCAGCAGTGGACGTTAAAAGGCTGATGGATGAATGGATGGATGGATACATTTTTCCCGCTACTATATAGGGAATCTGAGATATAACCTAAAAAAAGACTAGTATTAGCAAAGGCTAGTATTTTCTAAAAACAGACTTTAGAATGTTATAATTTTTTCAACACCAAACTCAGAAGCTTTGTGCTATGCTGAATATACAGCAATAATCTTTCATAGCTAATCTTGGCCAAGCATAGTTGCATCCGCAGAGGAAGGAATGTCAGTTTTTATGAAATTGCTGGAATCTAATTTGTTCACCCTTTTTTGTTGTTAAGGCGGGATAAAATATTCCTACCCGCACACCCCGTCGTTCGGGGCAACGAACAGGGTAGTGTGGGGCCCTAACCCACTAAAGAAACCCGCCGTGTGCCGTCTCTCCGCCTTTATTGGCGGGCCACTGGAACCATGTTACATTCCTTCGGTGGTCCGCCGGCGGCTTACCCTCTACTAAGCGATGCATCCGAACAAGGAGCGTCGCACCTTCTCGGGAGGCCTTGCGGGTGGCGGACGTTCCTCGGTCCATCCACCTGCATCCTCAGCTAGGGCGGCATGAGGCACAAGTACCTGCGCCTGCGCCGCCCCGGTTGCTGGCGGTGGTTTGGGTCAGCGGAAGAATCCTCCTCCCTGGCCCTCTCCGCCGCTTCCTTCAGCGAGATAACCTCCTCGCAGAAGGCAGCGACCGCGGCCCAGTTCCTGTCGCTGCCAAGCATCGCTCTGACGATGCTCGGCAGCGAGCCTATTTCAGCGACGAGTTCACGGCGCTGCTCGGCCCAAGCCAGGCACGACTCGAGCGTGGGGTGCGCCGTGTCCTTGTCACAGCCGCAGTGGTGACAGCCCGGAGTCACTTCCCTCCTCGCGACTATGTGCAGATATCTGCCGAAGCAACCATGCCCCGACAGCACCTGCACCAGTCGAAAGGTAAGGACTCCATGCCATCACTCCGCCCACTTCTCCAGCACCGGCTGGAGCGCCCCTACGGTCCAAAGACCAGCCCGAGGCGCCTCCAACCGTGCCCTCCACCAGGCCATGGCAGCTCGGCGGGCGTCCGCCCCCCTCCCACTCTTGCGACGCCCGCCGATACACCTCGGCGAGCATCTCCGCCGCCAAGTCCCATGGGGGGATTCCGGCCAATGCACAGGCCACCTCCGTCGACACCGTGCGGTATCCACGTATGACCCTGGACGCAACGACTCTCTGTGGTCTCCACAGAAGAGCCCTATTCAGTGCGTCCAGGGACCCTGCCCACACGGGTGCGCCGTACAGCGCCATCGATCGAACCACCCCCGCGTAAAGCCGGGCGGACGCTGCGCCGACTAGCCCCGAGGTCAGTCGGCGGAAGTGCTCGCGAAAGTGCTACCGCCCGTCAAGAACCAGGCCCAGATACTTATATATATATATATATATATATATATATATATATATATATATCTGGGCCTGCACCCCAATTTGGACCCCGTCCACTGTGATCGAGGCGCTAACAGGTGGCCGACGTCGGGGCCCATGGAAAAGTAGGGCCTCCGACTTGTCCAGGGCCACCCTAGGCCCCAGCGCCCCGATCCTCCTGACCACCTCCGAGGTCCCTAAGGTGGCCACTCAGACGCATGATCGCGCTGGCTGTCGAACGACCAGCTCGAAAACCGAACTGGGCGTCTGACAAGTCGGGCCCAACGTCGCGCAGGTGCTGGACAATGCGGGCAGCGAGGATTCTCTCCAGCATCTTACCCACCTCATCCAGCAGCACGATGAGCCTGAAGGCCCCGACCGAATCCGGCGTTCGTCCCGGCTTCGGCAGGAGTACCAGCCTCCCCTCCTTCCAGCAGTCAGGGAACCGTCTGGACGCCAGGCACGCGTTGAACAGTCCCCTGAGGCGGGGCTCCAGGTGGTTCAGAGCTAGGGCCAGAGCCCGGGCGGGTATCCCGTCCGGGCTATACCCGCCCGGGCTGGGGGCGGTGTTCTTGGAACGAATCCGCGCAACAGCCGCCCCCATTTCCGACGCAGTGACGGGTGGTATAGATAGTGCCGCCCCTCAAAATATGGCGAGGGGGCTGCGGGGTGTGGGACGTTTGAGCCAAGTGTCAGTCGCGAGCCATCAGCGGCTCGATGCACATGGGTAGTACAGTTTACGTTGCTTGAATCCAGACTTGGCAAGAAAGTTGCTCTACTTAATAAAAAAAATTAAAATGTCAAGAAAATTAAAATGTACCATTCGATTTCTATCAGTACTACATTTTGTGAAACTCTCAGAAAACATATATGACATTAAATTATCGCCCTCAAAACGACTTTACAGACAACCATATAGTTTTTTTAGTATACTACAAATGTTTATAATTGCGGTTGCGCCGCCGACTGCGGGTGTAGGACCTCCGGGCACGAATGCACGCCGCACAGAGGGCCGCCAGCTCCTGGGACCACCAGTAGAGC
This sequence comes from Leucoma salicis, assembly GCA_948253155.1. Taxonomy (NCBI): domain Eukaryota; kingdom Metazoa; phylum Arthropoda; class Insecta; order Lepidoptera; family Erebidae; genus Leucoma; species Leucoma salicis. The sequence continues at coordinate 17,591,919 of OX411803.1, forward strand.
CCTTTCCTCGGAGGAGGACTTCGCACACGGGGCATGGCCGAGTCGCACACCTGCGTGATCGCAGTGCGAAATCGGCCAGCCTCAACGTCCACCTCCTCAGTCAAGGCTGGTGAGGACAGCCACGATTGAACGATGGCTGCCTCCGCCAGTAGGTCCCTATCCAGCCTAAACACAGCCCACCGCGGGAACGCGGAAGTTCTGCGAGCCGCGTAACCCCTACTGGGGCCCTGGAGGGACCGGGAGACCTCAATCCGGATATAGCGATGATCGGACAAGGTCTCCACCTCCTCCAGGGCACACCAGTTCCCCACTCGTGCTGCGACGTCAGGGCTAGCGAACGAAAGGTCCACTATCGACCCGCCCCGATGCCGCACGCACGTGTTGACGGAGCCTCTGTTTAATAAACAGAGGCCCGTCGATGCCGCCCACTCAACCACCGCCGCCCCACCAGCATCCATCGCTGGGGACCCCCACGCTGTTGATTTGGCGTTGAAGTCCCTCACATCTAGGACGTGGCTAGGTGCCAGACGCCGCAACGAGGTCTCTAGGCTGTTAAGCCAGACCCCGGAATCAGCCAGACTCCGGTTGGGGGAGAAGTACACGCCGTACAGCGTAACTCCCCCCCAGTCGGCTGCGACGTATCCCGTGCCCTTGTCTCTGATCGACAAGGGCGGGGAACGAAGCGCCGTGGAGCTGACGATTGCCACGGAGCCATCGCGGCTGCCCGCCCAATTAAGGCCGTCAGGAACGCAATAAGGCTTTGCAGCTACGGCTACACCAATCAACCGCTCCACCATGGTTTGCAGGAGAAGATCCTGCGCCCTGGCGGAGTGGTTGAGATTCGCCTGGAGGAGAACAATGTTACGGTTGAACGTTAGGCCGTAACCATATCCTCCTCCACCCGGGACGGCAGCGAAGCCGCGCTAGGGGGGGCAGCATGGGCCGATTGGCTAGTCCCCCCCTTTTTTGGGCCTGTGGTGGCTGAAGGTCTACACCCCTCCCGCCCCATGTAGTGCTTCGCAGGTCTATTGCCTGCAGCACACGTGGGGCAGTGAGGGGAGACGGTACAAGTTGCCGCCTTATGCCCTGCCTGACCGCAGCGGAAACAGAGGCCGCCACAATCAAAGCAGTTAGTGCACGTCGGTCGGGTGTGTCCGACCGCCATGCACTTATAGCACCTCGCAGGTTGGGGCTCCACAGGCACGACAGGGCAACTGAAGACAGAAACGGTACCCACACCGCCGGGTCCGGTCCTAACGGAGCCCACTCTGATGGCGTCCGAGCATCGGGTTTTCGAGGCGTTGGCCTCCTGAACGTCGTCAGCCGTAACCGAGTCGTTCAGACCGGAAACGCACAGTTCAGCGCATTTCACCGGTCTGGCGACGCGGACTCCACTGCCTTCACCAAACAGACCTCGCAGCCTCGTTAGCCACGAGGACATCGGCCATTTTGGGACCTTCAGCCCCAGGGAACTCGAGGATTCGTGCCCCTGTCCGGGCTTGGTTGGTCCGGGTGGCAACGCCTCCGAGGTCGGAGACGTCGATCTCCACCCGGGCCTTCCTCAAAATGGCCTAAAAACTCAGGCCCGCTTCCGCCTCTGGCAGCATGGTGATCACCACCGTTGCCGTTTTCGGCGTCTGAAGCTTGCGTGGCTTCCTTTTGGAGCCGGGCTTGCCCCCTGGCGCTGCAGGCTCCACGGCCTGGGCAGCAGCCCCGGCCGCAGAACCCCACTTCTTTTTACCCCGGCACTTCTTCCTCCCGCCGTCCACAGTCTGCCAGCCTCCGTCGCAGGGTGCAGGGTCGGACGTGGCGGGTGGTGGGATTTGGGAATCCCAGGGTACGTTTGCTGGGGCCCGCGAGGGCTGACCAGCACGCGGAAGGGGAGGGAATTTCTCCTTGGGCTGGCCCTTGAAGCTCAGCCCAGCCTTCTGCGCCGTCTTTGGCTTGTTAGCCTTGGGGGCAACTTTGCCCTGCCCCTTGGGCGGCGTAGCAGCCGCAGCCGCGGAATATGTGCACACGCGGCCACCCTGGCAGGGCGCGACCTTCTTATCCGCGGCCAGAGCTGGACGGAGTCTTGGCTCCGGCGTCACCCTAGAACTCAAGGAGTCAATGCGCGGGTCATAGATTGCACTAATGCGATCGATGACCTGGCGCATCTGCTCCTCTGTTAGGAGACCAGGGACCAGAGGCCCCGCGCCCGTCGTTGAGGCAGAGGTTTCCGGCCCGGCCTTGGCGAGACTTGCCCGCCGAGCTCCTTACGGGGCTCTGTTACCTCCACCTCGAGGCGCCTGCAGCGGCAGGGCGCCTCTAGCTTCCCAGTCTCCTCCGGCACTGAGTATCGCTGGAGAGACTCCATCGCTCCATAGGCTACTTTGGTAGATTGAGGGCCTCCGCGAGACTGCCCTGAAGGCTACGCGACCCATTAGCCACCGTAGAAACGACGGCCAGGGCTTCGGAAACCTTCTGGGCAATCTGGTCTACGGTGGGCGGACCGACTATATGTGGAGGCTCCTCACAGAGCTTCGATGTGAGGAGGGTTACCCTCTCCTCCACCGAAAGCCCCGCTGCCAAACCCTGCAGTATAAAACTAGAAAAAACAAAACATATCGCGTTCCACAAAACTCTGGCATCTAAACCAACATCAGTGCTTTCTTTGACTATTTACACTTGTAGCACCGGGAGAGTTCTCCACGTAACTGCAGTACCATAAATCGCGCAGACTCTATTCGATTACTTGGAGCTAATTTAGATGAGCGTCTATCATACAATAAACACATAGATCAAATATCAGGAAGAATCCGAAAAAGCATTTACATCTTCTAAACTTTACGTAACAGCGTTGACAAACACACCCTTATAATGGTTTACAAAGCACTAACACAATTTTACTCTATTATTGGATTCTGGCATGGAGTGGTGCAGCGCAAACCAAAATAATACAATAGGAGAGAGCACAGCGAGTGGTACTAAAAGTGTTGCTACAGAAGCCTTTTAGGTTCCCAACAAATGATCTGTGCAATAAGTGCAGAGTACTCAGTGTCCCGCAAATATTCATCCTGAAATTAATAACCTCGATGCATCAAAAACTATAAAATCGATCCGGAATATTATAGTAAGCTGCTCAACATCGGGTGTTTCACAGCTAATTTGAATTGTAAAATGTAAATATATTTTTTTTATTTAAACATGACAACACCCTGCACTAAGGAATAATCCTTGTATCGCGGGGGACTTTACAAACATTCAATTTCACGGACACAAAGTACACTCAGACTCCGAACAACCATTTGTGGATCACACAAAGAGTTGTCCTGTGTGGGAATCGAACCCGCAACACTCGGATGGCCGGTATCTAAACCACTCCGATTGAAACTAATATAGTATACTCTACAGATTAGTTAAACTTGTATCAGAAAGAGTTTTGGGTGTAACTCTGAGCTAATCAAACTCAATCGCGTATGACTAATAACGTATGTTAATGTGTTCTACTTACACAATAATTAATATTAGCAAATTTGTCGCTCCTATAACTGTATGGCAGATTTTTGGGCCGGATAATTCAAGATTCGGGCGAAGAGCAGTTGGAACAAATTACTAAAAGATCGCAATTGTAAATCTCCATCCATCCATCAGCCTTTCAAAGTCCACTGCTGGACATAGGCCTCCCCAAGAGAACGCCACAATGAGCGTTCCCGTCTTGGGGGATAATGCCGTAATCGCCACGCTTGTGTCGATTGCAGTGGATGTTGTTAATACACGAGGGAGTGCTGCTGCTCACTCCCCCGGTATTTCTTCAGTCGGCTCTTACGACTCCCGTGGGTAGAGAGCGGTGGGACAATTGTAAAGCCGGCCCCACATGGCCAAAAAAAACGTTTGTAAATCTCTTATCATCACGCCATTTCCCTTGCGGGGTAGGCAGAGAGAACAGAGTGCCAAGAGGCTCTATCTTGCATACATCTCTCGCTTCCTTAACATTCCCGACATCCTTCCACTTTCGCATTGTATATCTTCTTAGCCAGTCGCTCGTCCGGCATTCTGCTCCTTTTTACATACCCAACTCTCGCTTCCATATAATAACGTTGGGACAAGCACTGCGTTGTGTATTGCGACACGTGCCTTCTGGCTGAGGTGGTGGCTACCGAGAAGTTGTCCCAATGCTCCTTTCACTCTTTTTCCCGCATTCACCCTTTCTACATCAGTGGTGTACCTCCCATCCCGACTGAATCCACATCCAAGATATACAAATTCATCCACTTGTTCTAGCACACCATTTCCTATTGCTAACATCTGTTCTGGCTTCTTCTCTTTCAAAAACCATTACTTTGGTTTTGCTCACATTCACACGTAGGCCCCTTTTCTTACAATCTTCTGCCATTACGTCGACTAGGGTTTGCAGGTCAGTCGCAGACTGCGCTAATAGGACCGCATCGTCTGCATATAGCAGCGAGTTAAGGCGATTCACCGCAGGAAATCGCGAAATACTGTTTCACTAGATCAAATAATTTAGGTATTTACCATTCAATAACGGTGTAATAAAAAATATGCGAGATACCTGAGGATATTGTCTGAAGAATGAGCTAATTTGTTACACGATAAGATGTACTTTACTCGATTATATTTAATCCTGAAAACAAGCTAAAACAAAATATAAAACGAGTTATTTGTTAAGAAAATTTTAAACTTTTCACTTAATATTTATATGGGCACATTGCTCTATAAATACAACAGAGAACCATTTTAATTTTCAACTGAAGTCCTTTAATTAGTAAATCAAATTTAATTAATATTTATCCCAAAACTTGAAGGATGTCTAGCGATGCGATGACATACCGCGACGCCCGCTACCCCGTCAGTCACATTTGGGCGCTTGCCAACGTTGTTTCAAAAATTTTGAGATTAAGCAAGTTGTTTTCGTAATATAATAATGACACAGATTAACAATATTAGTATGAACAGAAGTGTATACCTATATTATGTACCTATAAATAATTTTCTTTATTTGATACATATTAAATATATGAATATAATGTAGTTAATATTCTTATAAAAATATAATTATTCATAAAAATATTTACCTAAAAAAACACTTTATTTAATTTACTATTTTATTTTAGATCAAAAAAAGCAGTCACGAGTTAGACACTCGTATGATTTCTCCATTTTGTTTTTAACTTTATGAATTATAATTGCCCGAAATTTCCAATTACTTCACATAATACACAAAATTTACTACCTTCTGCTACCTAACGGTTTCAGAATAACTCTTTACAGTTCAGTTGATGTTTAGTTTCTTACATATCAAGCCAAGACATCAGAGACCACTTGAAAAAAAAACCTGATGAATCAGAATAATATCAAAAAGTATACTATTGAGCAGTGAGTAACAAATTCAACATTTACTTCATTCTCTTGTGACGCTTTTGCAATGGATGATCATTGATCAAAGATTAAAATCTGATACTATATACGAGTATATGCTTGACATCTTTTTGCAATGGATCCAACAAGAATAAATACAATAATAAACAAAAATATATATGGAGATTAGGTTTTGTATTTTTTTTCACGTAATCTAGGCAATGACGAAGAAAAGACGCGTCAATTTTACTAACGATTTTTTTTTCATCAATGAGCCGCAAGTCTCAAAAAACAAAGGCAAAGGTAGGTTCAATGTATGAAAATACTTCTGACAGATGACGCAGGCGTCACCCAAAGACGCTAAGTATGAATGTGTTATTGAAATGAGCAGTCAGGAGCAATTGCCACGATGGCTGAATTGGCAAAGCATCTGGACGGTATCCAGTTTCAAATCCTGCTTGTGTCTGTTATTTTCGATTTCACATTTTTCACTTTATTTTTAATGCATAGTACTAAGCATGTCAAATGCGAAAAATATATATAAAAATATCTAAATATACGTATATAATTACGTACGTACCTACTTAGCAAAATTTGTGAAGTAATTAACACTTATTCTGCTTATTTTTTTTTTATTTATAGCCTGTCTGTCAAAAACATATTTTGTAATTAGTTGTTTATATTACTACTGAAAAATTTTATACTGTGGGCTTGCGCTAACTCACGAAGAGAAATGAACGGCCCGCAGCAAAGAGTACGTATTCACTATATTTTTGTTCCGCAATTTCTGGACGCGCGGGCGGCGCCCCACACCTCACCTCCTGAAATCTTAGCTTGCGTTGAAACACCTCGCCTTAACCACTGAGTCGCCCATCTGAACTCCCACATTAATTTCATTCAACCTTTGTAGACATTTATCCAGTTATATGATAAACAGTCTGGCTGGTAGAACGCAGCCTGTTTAACGCCGATATTGACATCAAACCAGGGTGACATTCCATCATCCAGCCGCACACAAGCTCTGCAGTCCATGTAGTTGGACTGAACCGCTTGTAGCAGTCTACCGCTAATACCATACTCCGGCAAAAAGTCCCAAAGTTCCTTTCGTACAACAGTGTCAAATGCTTTCTCCAAATCCACAAAACTGCAGAAAACCCTCTGGCCTACAGCCAGATGCTTCTCCACAATGTTGCGCAGAGAAAACACTTGATCCATGCATCCTCGTCCACACCTGAAACCTCCTTGTGCCTCACACAAAAATTCATCAGACACCATCCTCATTCTCCTTTCAACAATTTTACCATACACTTTGGCTGCCGTTGTTCGTACCGACGTGGGCGGGTCGGTACGCGTCGCCTCTGGAGCACGCCCTAACCCGCACTGCAGTACGCATTCGAGCCGGATTGCAGCCTGTGGATTACAGGCTGGCAGGGATAGCGACGAGCACGCTCCGGACTATGATCACCCAATTTTTTTTTTTTGTAAATCTCTAACTCTAAATATTAATGTAATGATAAAAATCTATTGAAAATTTCCAATAAAGACGTGCTTTGTTACAGGTTTACGTATTAGAATAGCCAACTTATTCTTCAAATTATTGACATGCGTCTTGTATATATGCCGAGTCTGTGCCGATGGAGAACCAATCTCTGCTTCCTGGTAAGTATCTTCCTATTACCTATTATCTATACATATGAAAATGAATATATATTTAGTCATTGCATCACGCGTGAACGGATGGAACAATTTCGCTAATTCTTTTTTTGTTGTGTTATTGTCAGGAGAAGGTTCTTATGAAAATAAATAAGAAAATTACGCATAATTGAAAAAAATCCGAAATCTTAAAGACTATTTTAACTTGGCACATTTGACAGTTCGCAAGTAATTGAATGTTCATAACTACTGAGAACCTAAGGTTTCATCTATGTGAAAATAAGTTATGTCTGATCGCTCTGGGATCTTGGAATATAAAACAGGGCAATGTCTGACGGGTCAACTAGTATTGAAATAAATTGAAGAAGATAAAAAAGTTAAGAATACAGTGTTCTAATCGATTTTTCATAGATGTTTTTGTTTATCTTAATTATAATGATAATTTTGAAAAATGCAATTGTAAACATGCAATACCTTGATTAATAATAAATCAATAATATCCTTAATTTTTTAAGTTGATGTTTACAAAAATATCCAATAAATTACTTAGGTTTCAAGCAACTAGCATTGCTTATTAATACAATGTCTATTGTAAGATAAGTGAAGGAGGTGAAAGTTCGACGAAAGCTTCAAATGTTAAAAGCGTCGGTGAATTAACGGTCTTGATATTTGTTTTTTAAAAAAAAATATTATTCGTGTGATAAACAAGCATACGGCCTACCTGATGGTAAGCAGTTGCCTTAGCGAGAATGTGGTTCTTCCCCGATCGAGCCGGTCCATTCATGCTGGGACCAGTAAGGCTCTGCCACTACATCATTTATATTGATTTTCTTATAACTGTTTGAAATATATAACAATCTATTATATATAATTCTCGTGTCACGTTGTTGCTCACGATGAATTCCGAAACTATAAACCGATATTCAAGTTTTTTTTTAAATGTGTGTTTTGCTGGCGTGCCTATGATAGGATAGTTTTTATTACGTATTTTTATAAATTAATTGCAATATTCAAGAGAAAAAATATGGTGGTACGAAGTTCGATGGGTCAGCAAACGGTAATTATATTTTTTTAGATGTTTGATGTCCTTTCTTAGAGCAAATCATTTGAGAAAACAGTTTAAAAAATAACGTGTGTTTGATAAAAATAGAAAAAGGTGGAAAAAAGAAAATTAACTAAGAGTATTTTTTTGTATTTTTATTGATTGCGTTGGCAGACCGACCACCGCTTATCTAATGGCTAGTGGTAACCGCCACTCACACACCTAGCGGTGATAGCCCAGTGGTAAAACCAAGGACTGCGAAGAGTAGTATCGAGTTCAATCCCGAGTCCAAAGTTCAGACCTCGAACGGCACACATCTCTTGACTTGCTGAAATTTTTCGAAATTATGTGTGCATTTGTTTATAAATTTATCACGGCTCGGTGAAGGAAAACACCGTAAGGAAATTTGCATGCCTGAGAGATTATGTCGACGGCTTGTAATATATTGCAACCCGCATTGGGCCTGCGAGTGAGCAATGGCCTAATCCCTCTCACCATGAGAGGAGAACTGTGCCCAATATTGGGACAGAAAAAATGTTGAAAAAAACCGCCACACATCGCCTTGGCAAAAGGAATATTGCCGAGCTGGGTCACCGCATCATTTCTCAAATGTGAAGTAGTGTGACGGTAAGGCCGTCACATCACAATTATTAAGGAGTAAAGGCAAACCTAAGGAAATAACTATATTATTTTTAACCTGCTTAAATAGCTATGAAAAAGACACTAATATATGCATGTAGAGCAGAAATTATTGATACTTTGAAATATAGATACCACAAACAAATTCAATTACTTAATATCTTGAGAGATGAGCGTAAGACTGATTCTGTATGTTAACTATTTTATACTTTTTTTATTATATTTGTATAACTATCACGTACTAACCATACCTCGAAGCTATATACACGCATCCAACGTTTGGTTATACGAGTAAGTAATATTTACTTTCAGCAGTAGTTCGAAAGTAATTAACTTTAGATTTCACTTTTCAAACAGATGATTTTCTAAGATTCCCATAACATAACGTCCCACGTCTTTACTATTTCTTATTACGAAAATTATTTTTGAAAATAAGTAGTGTTTAATAAGGCATAGTATTATTACAAAACACAACTTGTGTCTTATGTTCTCTTCTAATTACGCTCTCATAGGTAGGCTTTGGATTAGGATGAAAAGAACTTGATTGGATTGGACTTGGGTAGGGTTGCTACCTGCAAAGTTGATTCTATTTATCGTAGCACCTCAGTTCTAACGGAGTTACTCTCGTCCACGAGTATTTGGATCCTTAACTTGACCATTTCGGGAGTCATTTAAAGGACAAAGCCAAATTGGCGAGTAATTAACGTCTCTTCGGCGAGTAATCTCGTCCGAGATAGTTCGTTTTCAGCGCTATTTTCTAGCACGTGTATACTCTGGAGTGACATCTCTGCTACGGTATTTCTCCAGTGCTACGACATTTCTTTTGAGCCATAGAGGTTTGAAAGAATACTATACTGACGGTAGGTAACCATTGGCTATGCCGTATTGTATTGAAAGAGAATATGCCCTCCACACCAAGTGAAATAACATTGTTTTTCTCCCTGCATCAATATGTTTGCATGTCTCTATGAATTTGTTAAACATGTCTGGTCACAAGTAAGAGTTCTAATACAATTATTAAAACATTTTGATTTCATCGATAAAGCACTGTGATATTATATACCACACAGCTAGCTACGCTCGTAAAAAATGGCAGGGGATCTTTTTCCTATTCATGCGCTTTCCAAGCCGGATTTAAATTACTATTATATTAGTTTCGACAGTAGCTTTACCGTAGAGTTGCCAACCGACCTTCGTAAAACTTAATTGAGTTATACTCAACGGTAAGAACAAATGTCAGAATATTTTAGCATTAGAGTGGATAGATCTGTATTTTAGCACTTGACATGCTCGGCTACTTTAAAGAACAAATTATTTGTGAAAGTGGAAAATGAGAGCTTTGCTCGGAACGAGATCCCGCTCGTCCTTTACCATTGTTGTTCACAATATCTTCAACCAAAGTCAACGTGCTTCCTAAAATAGGTATCGTTATATTTTCGACTTTGTTGCATCTCATCAAATTGTTTACTTCACAATGCAAACCACAAACCTCTTTTATAATATAAAATGTTGGCATTACAAAAAGAATAAAGTCATAATTACATCCTCAATGCATAATAATTCTTATTTTATCATGTTACATTCTTCACTCGACGATAAAAATATTTTAGTTTGTTATTGATGGTGTTCGAGACATGGTCAGCTCAGCTCTTGAATACCAGGAGCACAGTGCACTGCTGCCACAATAAACATCCACTACGTTCAGAGAGAAGTAGAGATATTATCCGCTTTCTTCCTCTACAACCGAAACACACCGATATGCATTACAGGTATTTCAAATAAACAGCATTACGTATTCATGTGGATCAGACAACGACAACTCAAATAACTCTCATTGTGTAACAAACCTATCAATCAAGGTATGGTATTATTTATTTATATATTCTTCCAGCACTTGACATGCTTAGCTATATCGGTATAAAGTATGTAAATACTTCCGAGGTCCCAGATGGCGCAGACGTAAGACGACCTAAGACTTTAATAATGAAAGTATTATCGAAATTCGCAGTCCCAAGCAGTAGTCGCGGTGGCTGAATTGGCAAAGTATCTGGGACGGTATTCCAAGAGATGCAGGTTCAAATCCTGCTCACAAATTTTTTTCGATTTCATATTTTCACACTTTGTGTTAATTTACTGCACTCATTCTACAACCACACGAAGGATTAGGGTAGTGTCGTATAGATCTTAGTATATAACATGAACAAAAAGAAACTATGTACCTATAGCAATTACAATTTAGGTTCGTTCAAAAAGAAGTTTTTCCGTGATATTATGAAATAAAACTTACGGAATTTATAACGTTTGGTCAACGGTAGCCATGAACGCTGTAAAGTATACGTTGGGAAAGTAGAAAATCATGTAATCGCTATACATTTGTTTTATTGGCAACGGTAGCAGACAAGCAAATGTCCCACCCGATGGTAGGTGGTAACCGTCGCTCATAGACCTTGGCAATACTAGAGGCACAGCCACACCACCGCCTACAGTGAGTAAAGTGCTCTTCTCAAACCTCGTTTTAAGAGAACAAGTTGTATCGTCGTCGTAAGTATAAGAGGAGAGAGGATTCTTGGAGATTCTAAATTTTTAATTTATAATTGTTTTACCCCTTATTTTCAGCCACTAAGGAAATTGTTATGTTATTAATTATTTAATAGAAATAACAAATAAGAAATAACTGTCTATTTTAGATTGAATTTTTTAAAGTTAATCCCAAAAAACTAAATAATATTAATTACTCTTTAAAAGTTTTAAAGGAACATCCTCACGTCATTATATGTATGTATTAAATCGATTAAATCCCTACATTTGGAAATAGGGGGTATTATAATTTGCCTGTGCATGATCGTTATCTTTACCTGAGTGAGGCCGAAGTGGTCCAATATTTCATATAGACATATTGACAGACCGCCGCTACTTAAATATTATATGTTAGCCTAGCGCGTTCACCCGAATATACACTGTATTAGACATTTTATTGACTGCTTATTTTTCATTCATATTGGCAACATTTCACTTGCATTGACGAAAAATTTACATAAAAAAAATATACTTACGTAACATTTTAGATCTATTTCTTTTAGCAATTGACATGTTCCGCTACTTTTTAAAGTACAAATTATTTGTGAATAAAGAAAAAGAGATTTTTAGTAGGGGCGGGAATCGAACCACGCATCTTTTCCAATCCGGGGAAGTGCTCTAAACCACTGAGCTACCCTACTGATCCTTCGATCATCCCAAATTCATAATCACATTTGTCTTACGACTAACGCCATCTACCGGTAAGCATTACATGCATCCAATATAGTAAGTTTAATTTTGCAATTAAAATTCATACTATTTGATGGCGCGATTTTTTCCAAACATTTTAGATCTATTTCTTTTAGCTATGGACATGCTCCGCTACTTTTTAAAGTACAAATTATACGCTAGATAGAGTTCGATTATACTCCTCTATCTAATCTGGTGCAGCGTATAGATGTGGTCTATGGTACTATAGCCTTTTCAGAAACCGGCTTCTTTGGGAGGCTGGAAGATGTTGAGCCTGCTCACGAGACGATTCGTAATGACCCTCGAAAACAAGTTATAGATGTGGTTTTAGAGCCGATCTGACATCGACGAAGTGCAGGAACATAATCACGGTTAATACATTTTCAAAAAATATTCTTATTGAATGATTCAGCCATCCATCCATCAGCCTTTCAACGTCCACTGCTGGACATAGGCCTCCCCAGGAAATGGGGGATAGCGCTGTAATCGCCACGCTTGGCAGGCGGGTTGGCGACCGCAGTGGATGTTGTTAATACTCGAGGGAGTGCTGCTGCCCACTCCCCCCGGTATTCCCTCAGTCGGCTCTTATGACTCCCGTGGGTAGAGAGGGGTGGGACAATTCTAAAGCCGGCCCCACACAATCAATCAATCCTATATAGGTTCTACAGAAAGGTCAAGTAATTTTAAAAATAAAATTCGTATTTAGATCTTAATGTATCTTCAGTAATAAGACTACACAGGATTGATTTAGATCTCCCGTGTTGTGGGTTTAATTTCCACGCAGGATAATTCTTTATTTGACCTACAAATGGTTGTTTTGAGTCTAGGTATATTTTGAATTCGCGAAGACATACGTTTCTAAAGTCCCCCGCGATACAGGGTTTATTGACTCATGTTGCCATTTTAAAAAAACTGAAGTATTTAATGATGGAATTTTACTATTCCAAAACATATTTGCTTTAATGATGAGTAAAATCTGTTTAGTACTGAGAACAAAACAAGCTTAAAGGAAGCAAGACCAAGACTCAACGTTGGCCTTCGTTGCTCAATAGTTAGTTTCTTGCCTAAAACTTTCTAACATATATTCAGACGCTATGTCACGCTTCCAGAATTCTACCTTATGTGTTTTTCTAGTGGTAGATTCTGGCTTATCCCAGCATTAATAGGCTGGCTCGAACAAAGAAGTACCACCTTCTCACAGAAGATCAGCGTAAAACAACGGCAGGGACTCCTACCGTTGTGTGTTTTGTTTCGTATGGTAAATGAGAGCGCCGAAGACCCAAACACAAGCCAAGGAAAATACCTATTCATTTACACATTTCATCGGAATTTGATCATCATGTGGAGAGACTATTTATTATGATGTTTTTTCCTCAATTGACGGCAAATTGAGACACATATTTAGGAAATTTGTTTAAACTAGAAAGCCACTTCAGATAAGTTCTTATACTGGATGTGAATTCGCGTGTTGATACCTAAATCATAAAAATTATAAAATAGGAGACTCGTATTTTAAACCTACATAATATTCTAAAACCTTTAAATACTCCATATCATATGGTTACCTATGATTACTACCGACCCAAATACTGCTTGTGAGTGTCGTAAAAGCCATGTGAGCCGATTTAATCGACCTGGTCCAATTTCATCTAGTACCGTGTTTGATACACGGTACTAGATGACGGTTATGTTTCCAGAGAGAATTGACGTCAGGCCGTTCATAAACATATGCCTAATTGCCATATGCACTTTTTCTACTAGTATGTACCTACTGTCTACTTCTGAAAATTTGTTAAAGTATAGCTGAGACGAATGATGAGAAGTCTGAATAAATTATGCCAAAGAAGAACTTTTGACTGTGAATTATTAAACACACTTTGTTATTACTAATAATATAATTATAAGCGAATAAACCTTTGTTCCAGTTATGGCTGTAGGCCCGGAAACAAGACTGAATTTCAATATTCGGCTAACTTGACAGAAGAGGAATTTCAGGAGCATCCGATAATCAATTGGGACGGAATAATATGGGTCAATAGACCTCTGTATTTGTGGGGTGTGCAAGTCATATTAGCTATGATATCGTTCACTGAAGCCATACTTCTCGCTTACTTAGGCTATAAGGTAAACAAATAACTCCATAACAACATTAATATATCAAATATTCATTTCACAACACCGTTATCTCATTTTATACCTTTCCAACGTTTGAAGCGGTTTAGTGGAGTTTATAAATAATGGTAACAAGTATTCTCCAGTAATATATAAGTCAATGTAAGATAACATCATAATCATTATTTATATAGCTTCCTAAATTAATTGCTTATGCTAAAAAGCTACTCATAAGTTACTATTTGAATGTATCATTATTGTGTTAAAGTTTATAAACCAATAGTGGATAAACGATTAAATATAAATACAATATATATTGTAATATACACTCATATTATCAAAATCTTCAGATTCGTTCACAAGAAAAATAATGACAAATGAATACTTATTTCTGTCTCAGCTTTGTAATTAATTACATGTCTTGAAAACTTTTTCTGTAGTAAACAAATTATTGCTTGTCAGAGATAAGGTTTCAGTCTGAAAACATAAATAAGTTTAGAGTGAGTGAGTGCTTTGTAGCTAAGTATATCTTAATTTAATATGAGTAAGTAACTATTTCCATTCTAGCTTATTTTAATATCTGTATTTTAGCACTTAATATGTTCAGCTACTTTAAAGAAGAAATTATTTGTGAAAGCTCTCTTTTCCACCTCCACAAATAATCTGGTTACTTTTAATACTGTTCCTCAAGATTAAATTCTATGGAAAAATATTTACCATTTCGTCAAGTTACAGGTTATAGTCGATTTAAATTTGTTTATGAAGTTGCTAGGAGTTTTAAAGTTTTGGAAATGACTTTTATCATTAAATTCATTCATTCTATCCATAACATTTATTAACTTATTCCAATGTGAATATTTATTTGTATTTAAAAATGATCTTTTTGGGACGAAACATACTTATAATTTTATAATTTCCATGTTTAACTAGCTGAACCTACAGTTGGAATTAAGTTTGTTCATACTAATTGTCTTAACCACGCGTGATGGCTCTATCTATACTATTATAAAGCTGTAACAGAGCTGTTTCTGGAGTGCCTGTTTGTGTCTTCAAGATAGGCAAACATACTTCGACTCTTTGTAGTAGTGTATTTACAGAGAGGGCACAGATTACAACATACACCAAATCTGTATATTAGAATTCTTGAATTTCAGGGCAACATTTGGCAACAAATAATGTCGTTTCATTTCATCTTGGAGATGGTGAATACAATTCCTTTCGCACTCACGGTAAGTTAACAATCTTATGAATATAAAATAATGTTTCTTATCTTATCTGAATTATTAATACTGGGTAAAAACACCAGAAAGGAACGAGATGTAACAATCTGTGACAAATCAAGGACTTCTAAATAATTCTTTGTTAAATTGTACGTAGTCCCATAAAACGAGTAGGTAATTCAAGGGATATAGGTCAGAGAACGGTCGAGATTGCAAAATAATAAATTAGATACCTACGTACAATTATTCAGTTCGGCTCTGTTTTTTTTTTGTAGCAAATAAAAATATTGATTAAATATTGCTTAGAAATATTTGAGAAGTATGTACGAGTATTTGTGATTTCAGTTACCGTTTCCACCGCTAAGAAACCTTTTTATTCCGGTGTTCTTGAACTGCTGGTTAGCAAAGAGGTCTCTCGAGAACATGTTCGTAAGTACCTAAATAAGTATTTTACGTAATCAACTACATGTTATGTTTAAAAAATATTGCTATGTAATGGCAGTGATAACGTGGTAGTAAAACCAAGGACTACAAAGACAGTGGTATCGAGATCGATCCCCAGTCCAAGGTCCAGACCTCGTACGGCACACACTTCTGACTATTAGAGATTTTTCCAAATTGTGTGGGTCCATACATCCATCAGCCTTTCATCGTCCACTGCTGGACATATGCCTCCCCAAAATGGGGGTTTTACCACAATCGCCACGCTTGGCAGGCGGGTTGGCGATCGCAGTGGATGTTTTTAGTACACAGGGGAACGCTGCTGCCCGGTCCTCCGGTAATCCCTTAGTCGGCTTTTACGACTCCCATAGCAAGAGACGGGGTGGAGCTATTCTTGGTGCCGGCCCCACACGGCTCATGATTGTGTTTGTACTAATCGTATTTGTTTACAATTAGGAGTGTTCGCAACGACTATTTATTAAAAACGTTAAATAACGATGTGCTATTTTTAAAACGCTTTAATATATTAAACGATATCTTTTGAGATTATCGTCGTATAGCACATCGTGCGCTATTTAAGGTTACGTTATTTAATATAGCTATGTACGCGCGTTACTGTCTGCTAAATGGATTGAAATTGTGATCTAAAATATATGTATTTAGATTCTGCCCACGGCTTCGTCTACGTGGACTTCAGAATTGGGTCAATCCTTACTAATACACTTTATACACTAAAATGTCCATAACTACTGACCCAATGACATTTTTGATTAAATTTAAGTAGACTTTTAAAGATATTCTCTAACCGAAAATTATTTACACTATACTACAACAAAATTTTATTTACTGTTTTATGATACACTAAACAAACAGACACAATAAACCAACACCACGAATAATTTAAAATCGAAAACTATAAGTACATCTAAACAAATAAGGCGCGGCAATCGCTCAAAAACTCAGGATAATCATACGTTATTCCAGCTTAAGCGAGTTATCCGTACTGATTGATTATATCATCGTTCAAAAATATAACGTAATAAAATCAAATAACCAAACGATGTTTTAGATACTTAGATTATTTTGCACGCTATTTTTTATAATTGACAGAAATATAGTTCATAAGTGGTAAAGTTAGAGCATAATTTTGCATGTGACAATGATATGAACGGGTCAGGGTCATTCCGTTCTGTCCCTTTCTTTCGCGGTATGACTGACTGAAGTGACTGACTGTTCAAGTGTGCATGTGACTGTGATGTTTTGTTAGTGTAGTGTGTCGTCGACGTCGTGGCATAGCAGTTGTGGTAGCGCTTATATAATAAAAATAATCGAAAATAATGCTTGCCTGGTGAAATAAATAACGGGGCTATTTATTATTTATAAAAAGCAAGTGATTTTATTTGTTATTTAATATAACGAACACTCCTATTTACAATTTATCACTGCTTGGTGAAGGAAAAACATCGTGAGGTAACCTGCATGCCTGAGAGATTTTCTCAGCGGCTTGTGAAGTCTGCCAACTCGTACTGGGCAAGCGTGGTGGACTATGGTCGAAACCCTCTCACCGTGATAGTAGACCCGTGCCCAATAGTGGGATAGAAAAAGTGGTTAAAAAATATAGGTACAATAACATAAATCCGAGATCCTATTTATAAATACAATATCATATTTACGACCGTTTATATAAATTGATGTTTAAAACATGCTCACATTCAAACATAAAATGAATGCCAAATTTTCAATGAGAGTAGGCAGAAGTCTATAGTTATATTGTACTAAGTTTATTATCGTACTGTATGGCTTTGTTCGGAGCTCGCCTTCACACAAATATTTCATGAGATTATGAAACCACGGAAAGCCAACCTAAATCAAATATTGTATTAAATAAGATTGAATACAATGATGTATTTTTATATATTTCAGAATGATCTCCACAGAGCTATGCAAAAATCTCAGTCAGCACTATCACAACAATTAATGATACTGTGTGTCACTTTGCTGTGTCTTGTTTTCACAAGGTAAGGAAATTGATTGTTATTTAATTAAAATTAAAATTCCCGAATATCTTTATTATAAAGGCCTATTATTTACCACTTAAAATCATCAAGAATTCGTAAATAAACGATTTTGCATCTATGAATGCACTAAATGTCGAGATTGCAATCGACACAAGCGACTGGACTCCATAGTAAAGCCTTTCAAGATAAAACCCGGCTAAAAACTCATGTGCCACTTTAACCGCCAATTTGTTACAGTATTATGGGAATTTGAATAGGAATTTAATATCCTTAACGATATCTATAACGATAAGTCATGCATGACTTAACGTTAGAGATGTCAAATTTCCATACATTATAATAGTTTGCTATAGCGTTAGCGATCATAGAATGCAACTTGGCTAGGCCCACTGTATAGAAAGTATTTTGAGCCGATACCTAGTTTTCCTATGCAATAACAAAAATGAGTTTTCATTAATTCAAACTATAAAGGGAATTCCTGGGCTAACATTTGCCCATGTCAATAATCTATATCTTAAAATCATTTATTTTTGCATAATTTTCAGTGTTTGTGGAATACAACATTTCCAGCGCGCTGGCCATCGTCACCTTAACTTATTTCAAGCAACTTACTTCGTAGTGGTGACATTTTCCACAGTGGGATATGGAGATTTTGTGCCTGATATTTGGCCGTCACAATTGTTTATGGTGATTATGATAGGAGTGGCTCTTGTCGTGTTACCCACTCAGGTAATTATAATATATAAATCTACCGTTAATCAGGTGAACTATGATTTATCTACACCCAAAAATCTACAGCAAAAAATGTATCTTTATATTTTTTACTAGTTGCTATCCGCAACATTTATTTACGCGAGCGAAGCCGCGGGAAACAGCTAGTAACTTATATATTACATTTAACAAAAATGTTGATATTTCAATTGTATTTATTTCTATCGACATATAGACATTCTGCATAACTAAAGTAACTTAACTCGTTGGACCTCGGGTCGTCGCGGTAAGCTTATAAGGATTCAGCGAAGTATAATATTTTCTTTTATACTATGTGGGTTACATACAGGCATACGGCCCACCTGATGGTAAGCGGTTACCGTAACCTAGAGACTCTAGCAACACCAGAGGCATCCCTCGCGCGTCGCCAACTCCAAGGAAAGTTATAGGATGTGGAGAAGAAAGATAATAAGATAACGAGGGGCCTCCGGCGCTTTCACTTAACATACAAAACACAAGAGTATTAGTACCTGCTGTTGATTTTCGCTGAATTTCTTCTGTGAGAGGGTGGCACTTCCCGATCGATTTCCACTAGAACTGCTGATAACATTACAGATGAAGTCGGGCTCACGAGATTGTTGATATGTTGGCTGTCGATTCAGTGATCATAAACATAGCATCACTGCTGTATTCCCAAAAGGGTAGACAGAGGTGTATTACGCATCCAGGATTTGCCAACTATGTTTAAGTCCCACATAATAGGGGGCAAGCCTAACTGCCGTCTGCCGGGCACATTTCCAAACTCCGGCTGCTACTGAGAATTTTACGTTTTACGAAAAATCTCAACCACACTGCCCCTCCCGGGGATAGAACCTGGCACCTCATGATCAGTAATCGCTCACACTACCGCTGCACCATAGCGATCATTGTGTCAGGCTATGGGCCGATAGCCATCTCAAGAGGCTCGCGTTGGATGGTTAGGTTTAGGTTTTGATGCAGAAGGCGGGGCTTTTCGACACAGCGCGCATCGTGTTCCCGTCTCTGTGACCGTAGCCACTAGCAGTTTTGTCTTTGTACCCACTGCCAGCGGGCCACTCGCTTTTCATATTTCTATTTTTTTTTTTGTTTTTTTTTATAATACAAATAGACTTCTTATTATGTATATTGAAAAAAAAACTGTAGGATAAATTAAGCAATAAAGAAGTTTATATAAATAGACTTAATAGGGACAGCAATTTTATTGTTAGTACGTCAAAGATATAACCGCACTTTGTTGATGTTCCAGTTCGAACAACTTGCATTTACATGGATGGAAAGGCAGAAACTAGGAGGCTCATATTCATCACATCGAGCACAGTCCGAGAAGCATGTCGTGGTCTGCTCTACAACACTTCACGCTGATACCATAATGGACTTCCTAAATGAATTTTACGCGCATCCGTTACTTCAAGATTATTATGTAGTATTGTTGTCACCTATGGAACTGGACACTACTATGAGAATGATACTGCAGGTCAGTAGTAGATGATGTTACATAAACACTAGATATTATTGACATTATAACTCATATTTTTTAATAGGATCTTATATGTTACTGTGATTTCAATTATCCAAACAAATCTCAATAATTGACTGACCTTATGGTGCAGCGGTAGTGGAAGCGACTACTGATCATGAGGTCTTCGGTTCAATCCTCGCGTCGGGAAGTGTTATTGAACTTTTTCGTAAAAAGAAAAATTTTAGTAGCAGCCTGGAGTTTGGAATTGTTCCCGGTAGACGGCAATAGTCTCGCCCCCTATTACGTGGGACTCAAACATAGCTGGCGAACCGTGGGTGTGTAATACACCTCTGCCTACCCCTTCGGGGAATACAGGCGTGATGCTATGTTTTGTTTTATCTCAATAATTTCACATTATAACAAATTTATATGCCGCATCATCCGCCTTCAGAATATATATAGGTACATTACTCTACGTTATCTACTTACTCTCTATATTAAGTAAAAATATTTATTCCACTCAAACCATTCATTTTGAAATGAAAAGTACCCTATGCTCTAAGCTCCAGACCACATGTACATCCTCAACATCTACATGCCAAAAATTGCGCCATAGTCCGGTCATTCTGACAATAACCCGTCCTCGGGTGATTTAACCAATCAGTACCACTCGTTCAACCTGGCCTCAATGGTTCATCACGTTGACGTACGTAGGTAGTGAACTACTTGATCGATGATAGTCTTACTTATATTTAGATATTTTTATATATATTTTTAGCATTTGACATGCTTAGCTATATACATTAAACACAAAGTGGAAAATGTGAAATCGAAAATAACAATCACGAGCAGGATTTGAACCTGCATCTCCTGTACCGTTCAGATGCTTTGCCAATTCAGCCATCGTGACAATTGCTCCTGACTGCTAATTTCGATAGCACATTCATACTTAACGTATTGGGTGACGCCTGCGCCATCTGTCGGAAGTATTTTCATACATTATACCGACCAGATAAACTTAATTTTACAATTAATATTTTTACTTAATTTTCTCTACTGAACCGGACAAGTGAGTCCCTTCAACCAGCCCATTATGACCAGTGACCAGACAACACTGTCCATATAACCAATCTCACAACGTCACCGTCCCTTCAGCCACACTTTTCACTTCGGAAGCGGACAAGTGCGTTCTTCACGGCGTTTCACCTTTATACCTCGCAAAGCACGCAAATGGTTTTGCGTTCAGATTCAATCAATTGTGGCGGCACTGTCGTACCGTCAGATAGAAATCTAATTGTAGTAATACCTAATTTATCGCCACCGTGAAATAACCTGGTGTATATTATTACTTTATAGGTTCCAATATGGGCCCAAAGAGTTATATATATTCAAGGATCATGTTTAAAAGACACAGACCTAATTAGAGCACGAATGAACGAGGCTGAAGCTTGTTTTATTCTGGCAGCTAGAAACTACGCTGACAAAACAGCAGCAGATGAACACACTATTTTGAGGTAAGCTTGGTACAAGGTAATCTTGTGATACAGAATGGTTTGAACAAATCTGAAATTAAAAGTATTTCCAAAAGAAGGGAAACCACCAACAAAACAACAAACAAACAGATTCTGTTCATGCTGTTTAATGCCTTCCAGTTAATGGCGTTGTATAATACGCAAGAAACTTTTATCATTTCATAATATCAAGCTAATAAATTTCTTATTTTCTAGATGACTGCGTGTCATGCGACAGCACATTGATTTATAAAGGATTATATTAATGTATTAACTCGCTATGCGACCATAGAAATTTCCTTTAAAAAATATGTTTACAAATACATCTCTCGTATTATAAAGTTTTGTTCTAACCTATTTTTTTAGTAACTGTTACAATTTTTAGGTCTTGGGCAGTAAAAGATTTTGCACCATCAGTGCCACAATATGTTCAAATATTTCGACCAGAAAATAAACTGCACGTAAAATTTGCTGAATTTGTCGTTTGTGAAGATGAATTTAAATATGCTCTTTTAGCAAATAATTGCACGTGTCCAGGAGCATCTACATTAGTAACTCTTCTTCTTCACACAAGTCGAGGACAGTGAGTTAATTACAAGTACCTAATTGATTGTAGAATAAATGAAAACTTGAAATTGATTTCGAAATCTTATAATGTTCTAGGGAAGGCCAACAGTCTCCAGAAGAATGGCATAGGTTATATGGAAAATGCTCGGGCAATGAAATTTACCACATTGTTTTAGGCGATAGTCGATTTTTCGGAGAATATGAAGGAAAAAGTTTTACCTATGCTAGCTTTCATTCACACAGAAAGTATGCAATTATTATTTTAATGAAATATAAATACTATCACAAACCACCTAGATTAAATTTTGGACATTTTTAAGGTATGGAGTAGCATTGGTAGGGGTACGGCCAGCTGAACTGCCTGAATTTTATGAAGAAACTATTCTTTTAAATCCTGGGCCTCGCCATATAATGAAAAGCAATGATACTTGCTATTATATGAGCATCACAAAGGAGGAAAATTCTGCATTTGTCGTTTCGGAAAAACAAACAGAACAAAAACCATCAATTGCCAAAGACCAAACAGCATGTAGTTTGCTTTCTAATGAGAAGAAGCCAGGTGATGGAGAGGAGGGCTGTATTCAGCAGAAAAAAATAGACGGTATTAACGACGCTCAGTACCAACTTCCACAAGTGATTCTCCAAGCCGCGAGTTCCTCACCATCGCCTGCACGCATTCCGCCAGTATCATGCGCTAATTTAACTGTCACTAGCTGTGAGTGTCACAGTTGGTTAAAGCCGGAAAGTATACCGAATGCATACTCTGTACGTTTATTTTCAGTGCAAAATGCATTCAGTAGACTTTTTAAAATTTTGCTTTTATTTGCCTTGCGTATTTCCAACAATGGAGCTAGCTAAAATATCCCTGATAAGCTTATCAAAGCTTAAATAATTATTTACAAAGCAAGGCAGATAGCAATTCACTCACACATTGTAATTATTTAAGTACCCGAAACAAGAAAAAGAATACATAAATTATCTCATACACCTGCGTTTAATAGAAAAAACAATGAAGTAAAACTACACGAATTAGCCTAAAAGCAGAGGTCTAATCTGGTACGCGTCTAAGCTGTGTTATGAATATATTTCAAAGATCATTTTGGTAATATATGAAGTTTTGGTTTCGTAAATATCACTACAGGTCTTTTGTATTCTTCCTTGTTTTCAGGTCCTATCTCATAATTATTTCAGTCAAGTCAGATGTTAAAAATCGGTCTGTGGCTTGCGTGTGCTTCATGTCAAAAAGTCCCTATTAAGATAATTTTGAAATATATTTCTAATATAATAGTGTTAGTTTTGTGAAATATTTAAACCATTTATGCATGTTTCTTTTTGTAAAATAATATTGCCTTTGTTAGATCCACTAGTATTACAAAAGAGTGAGTTTTCATTAATCACTTGTTGCGTGGTCACCAGATGCATGGTTGCTTCCTTCGCAAAGATTTGTTAAATTCATATATTTACCCAATTATTGCATTTTTAACGTTAATTACATGTACGTAATTCATACATTAATAAAATCGCTAACATTAATTAAACTGTTTAATAGACAAGACCTTATGCCAAAACCATTTTTTATCACGTTTTTGTGTAGAAACATAAAAATAGTATCTGATTCAGTGAAATTCCATATTCAAATATCAAACAATAAAAATCAATCCGAAGTCTCATAAAGATACATACGCAAATCTGCCAATTTAGGCAGATGGCTATTTCCAGATAATATCAGTTGCTAAAGGTATGTTAAATCACAATTCACTTATATATACAATATATGTGTGTCGTAGCCATGTAGCATCGGTTACTTTATGATGCCAGTTAATACTGGCCATATCTTAAAATATTAACGTTTGATGAAATACCAATCCACGATTAAATGATATGGCCAGCTAACACTGACCATATCATTTAAATTTCAACTTTTGATAAAATATAGTTATTAGTGTTGGTAATACAGGTTAGGGCTTTTTTTCAACAAAAACCTTCACCTATAGTTAGCAATTTCAAGTCTAGACCAAACATATAAACTACAACTACGAATACTTAAAAATATACCTCCTAAGATAAAATCAAAATAATATTAAAATAATTACTCTGACTTGTTTTCTTTTTGTCGTATAATAAATACTAATACACGATACACACCATTGCGCAGAAAAATAGTTTAATGAAAATGTACGAAAATTGAACACTAAGCCTAACATGACATTGCATAATACACATACTAAATTAATAACTCCCGTCTTTACAAATTTCTATGGAAAATCACGATTAGCAAATATCTTTCTGGAATTAATAAATGCGCTACCTCTGAAAGTAAAAAATGAAATAACACGCTACAACATTAAATATACTTACCTAAACTTTTGTACAGTAAAATTATTAAAATGGCTATAAGTTGTATGACTACTGACTGTCGACGGTTCTGCGTTATATTAAAACATCATTCACCTATATATACAATATATATGTGTCTAAGCCATAATTATCACAGAATTGGTCACTTTATGATGTGGCCGACTATTTCATGAAATGACACAGAATACAGACTTCATTCATCCATCCATCCATCAGCCTTTCAACGTCCCCTGCTGGACATAGGCCTCTTCAAGAGAATGCCACAACGAGCGGTCCTGTACTGACCGCATCCAACAGCTCCCCGCAGCTTTGACCAGATCGTCGGTCCATCTGTTGGGGGGCCGTCCTACGCTGCGCCGTCCGATACGTGGTCGCCACTCGAGAACCTTTCTTCCCCAACGGTTGTCGGTTCGTCGAGCCACATCAGCATGGCAACCCGGCGGTCTATGTCGGTCACTTTCGTTCTCGACACGGTCACGTAGGGAAATACCAAGCATAGCCCGCTGAGCGACTTTGAGCCTTGATATGAGGCCAACATTCAGAGACCACGTCTCTGTTCCGACAACTTTGAGAAGCGCACTCCCGACTAGGACCGGTGCTGAAATGACATGGACATTAGACATGACTTTCGTCTTGTCCATGTTCATTATGAGACCCACTAGTCGAGAAACCCTGCTGAGATCATTGAGCATGGTGCCAAGGTCCTCCAGCGATTCTGCCATGACTACGATGTCATCGGCATATCGAAGGTGAGTGATGTATTCGCCATTGATGTTGATGCCGAATCCGGTCCAGCTTGAAGACATCTCCCAATACAGCGGTGAAGAGTTTCGGGGACATAACGTCTCCCTGTCTAACACCTCTCTGCAGTTGGATCGGTTTCGTACTCCTGTCCCGAACATGGACTGACGTGGTGGCGTTTCTATACAAGCACTTCAGCACTTCGATGTACCGATAGTCAATTTGGCACCGCTGAAGGGACTGCAGCACCGCCCAAGTTTCGATCGAATCGAAGGCTTTCTCATAGTCCACAAACACCAGACACAGAGGCCAATTGTATTCCTTGGTTTTCTGTATAATCTAGCGTAGCGTATGGATGTGGTCTATGGTACTATAGCCTTTACGGAAACCGGCTTGTTCGGGAGGCTGGAAGTCATCAAGCCTGCGCGCGAGTCGATTTGTAATGACCCCCGAGAACAACTTATAGACGTTGCTCAAGAGCGAGATGGGTCTATATTTCTTCAAGAGGGTTCTGTCACCTTTCTTGAAGAAAAGCACCACCACGCTCCTGTTCCACGACTCTGGAACGTCGCTCCCGAGAACAACGGAATTGAATAGCCTCTGGAGGGCTTTGAGGACCGGCTTTCCGCCTGCCTTCAGAAGCTCTATAGTAATTCCGTCGTCACCCGGTGCCTTTCCGTCCTTTAGCTGTTTGAGAGCCATTCTGATCTCGTACAGGCTGACGTCCGGGATATCCTCGGTAAAGTGCCAAGTTAGCTTGGATTTGGGGTCTTGGACCTAGCCAACAGCAGGGCTCTGGGATCTGTACAAATGTCCATAGAACTGCTGGACCTCTCCCAAGATCTCATCTCGAGATGAAATCACAGTGCCAGTGAAATACAGACTTACATACAGAAAAACCTAAAAAGGTTTGTTTGCGCTATAACTATCTGACTTTTATGTAAAGTTTTGTACTTAGATAAAGTTTTGTATGATGAAATAAAATTTAAAAAAACAAGACGACGCGCTACGTCTACCAGATGTGAAAACATCGTACACATCATCGTCAGGCCATGGATATCATCTAGGACTGAAGTACTCGTCAAGACGAATCAAACGAATATATACTTGATGGAGTTGCATCGTTTCATTACAGAGTTACTGTGGCCACCTTCCAGCTCCATCATCAGACCCTGGATACCATCTAGAGACAAAATACTGGTCAAGATGAATCATACGAGCCCAAACTTGATGGGGTTATGTCGTTTTATAACGGAGTTCCTATGGCCACCTTCTAGCTCCATCATCAGACCCTGGATACCATCTAAAGACAAAGTACTCATCAAGACGCATCAAATGAGTCCAAACTCGATGGGGATGCATCGTTTACAGAGTTACTGTGGCCACCTTCCAGGTTTATCATCAGACCCTGGATACCATCTAGACAAAGTACTCGTAAAGACAAATCATACGAGCCTAAACTCGATGGGGTTATTTCGTTTTATATTGCAGTTCCTATGGCCACCTTCTAGCTACATCATAAGACCCTGAATATCATCTAAAGAAAAAGTAATCATCAAGGCGAATCAAACGAGTCCAATTTCGATAGGGTTGCGCCGTTTCATTATAGAGTTCCTATGTCAACCTTCCAGCTCCATCATCAGATCAGTTCCATGTAATCATAATATTGCATTGTCACGCGATATACATAATTATATGCGTGTAAAATTTTAGCTCAATCGGAAACCGGGAAGTGTGTCAAATTTAACTTGCAAGATTCGAACGAGACAAGTAAAATAAAAGCGTCGCCACGCTAACAGCCGATTTTACCCTCCCTCCGCATTAGATGTTTCACATCAAAAGTAAAAATTATCTAGCAGCCAGTGGTACACCATATAGGTTAAGGTTAATTTCTATTTCATGCAATAGAACCATTTCATGAAATGGCCACATAATGAAGCGACCAATTTTATGGTATGACTACAACATAAATATATATAGGTAAACTAAATATTTCTAGCCACACCAATCGTAGGGTTCAAAATTAGCGGCACATTATTATATCAGCTATATTTTAGAGAAATCCTTATTGTATTTGAAAGCAATCTTGCATCTAGTGCATTCAATATATTGTATCGTTATTCAGACATTATTATCATTTAATTAAATACATGCGGAATGTTGTTTTAGATATTTAGTTAAATGCAGATTATATCATCATGTAATATGTAGTTAATGATTACCAGTTTACATACAGTATGATTATACCGTGTAACAAATATTATATCAAAGTCAAATATTAATAAATGTATTGTTTATACAGCCAAACCTGGGGACGGTGTTACAACATCAGATTCTAGAGCTTGTTTGAAAGAGTCACCAGGTACCGACAGCGCGACTGACAGTCATT
Organism: Leucoma salicis; assembly: GCA_948253155.1. Taxonomy (NCBI): domain Eukaryota; kingdom Metazoa; phylum Arthropoda; class Insecta; order Lepidoptera; family Erebidae; genus Leucoma; species Leucoma salicis. Next base: position 17,619,444 of record OX411803.1, read on the forward strand.
TACAGTTGCCAAAACCTGACAATAACTTCTTGAGTCCTGACAGTCTCAATCCTCGTAGAGGTAATTTCATTATTTAGTGTTTTTATTTTTTCTGGCTTACGTCCTCTAGGGGCAAAGCATATCATACTAATCTTTGACGGATACTACAATAAGAGAGAATCCTCACTCAGTCCAAAACTTAACCAAGTCATACTAATGTCACCTGCGGAAAAAACTGAGACGTTAAAGTCCTCTATTCATAGTCTACCACAGTAAATAAACATAAAAGGTTATAAAATGTAGTGTCATCCAAAGCTTACGTTTGTCTAGGTAACAGACGGCCATCGATCCTTCCCGTTCCTGATATGGTAACGAGCAGTTTAAATATTTCTTCGGAGAATCAGGATGAAGAGGCAGAAATAGACGAAAGTGAGGATGAATTGGATGATGATGTACCTTGGAGATCACCATCAGAAAAAATCGCGTAAGTGTTCTTGCTACTAATAAGCTTTCCATTGCATCTACACGCACGCATTTTTCCTATTAGTACTAAATTTACAGAAATTTCAATAATCATATTTTTATAATTCAGTCACTTTAATTATTTTCATATTTTTCCACAATATCAAGATTTTCTATTTTATTAAAATAGGACAATAGTGTTTCTTCGTCGTTAACAGAATTATCTTCATGCATTATTTGTAATGCTGTTGAACGACAATATATTTTTTTATATTTGTTTTTCACTATTTTAGCGTATACATTTACTCCTGTAGATAGCAGTCCAGGATCCCACAAGCTGCATGAATATCGCACCGTACGTACTACAGTCATAGTATCACCATAATGTATTCCACTGACAATCTTTAGTTGCATTATAGCTTTTACTTCTTTTTTAACATTTAGATGACACGATTAAGGAAATGCCTGAATAATAGATATTAAAGTGTATCAATGAAAGTTATATGATAATTTAAAGAAAACACTTTGCTAAGGCTATTCCGGAATCTTAATCGCGTCATCATGTCTCACTTCATAATAACTAGTCAATAACTTGCCTGCTATAAATTAATACAGCCTTAAATTGTAAAAACTATCTTTAATATAAAGCAAAGTTTTCTTGTTGCAATATGTGCATTATGTATCTGTAAAAATCCTTGAGCATACAAACCCAACCGCACGGCCCGTACCCCTGCCTGCAGTGATGACCTGACCATAAGCAGCTTCTCATCGTTGGCGGGCAGCGAAGTCGCGCATAGTGCCTGGCGACATGATTTCACAAGGTAAGCCCTGTCAATAAATTTATAGTATTACTAACATAGTTTGTTCTTTGAAAAATATCTGCAGTCAACCACGAAGGTTTTACAAGAAAACAATAGTTTGTTGCGTTTTAAGATCTAAAGTTTCCATGGAGTTAAGTAATTCTCTAATCTAACATCCATCCATTAGCCTTTCGGAGTCCACTGCTGGACCTCCCCAAGAGAACGCCACATAATGTGTTTCGCTCATATGGTGGATAGTGCCGTAATCGCCACGCTTGGCAGGCGGGTTGGCGATCGCAGTGGATGTTGTTAATACTCGAGGGAGTGCTGCTGCCCAGTCTCCCGGTATTTCTTCAGTCGGCTCTTACGACTCCCATGGGTGGAGAGGGGTGGGACAATTCTAAAGCCAGCCCCACACGGCATAACTAACGCACATATCTAATCTAACGCACAGTACTAATAATCTTTTAAGATTGTTTTTCGATAGCAACTTGCTTGTAATGGAAACTAAAAATAATTTCCCTAAAAGCCATGGTGACATCAAAAAAATCTAAAATCACAATTTCAGTTTGATCAGTGTCATAATTCATCAACTTTAAATAAGCATTTAAACTATTATTAAGGTATTCACTTACGCCACTTACTTATACTTACGTTATTAATGAGACATACTTTATTTATGTCAGTTCAATTGCGGCGTACATCATTACGTAGGTACCCTGCGTTGTTAAAAATAGATACTGTTTTGGTTAGGCTCGGGCTGCAAGCATCCGCAAACTCTTGATCGCGAAAATAATAACGGCCCCGGACAAGCCCCGATTCAATTTGTCTCTATCTGTCAAGCCAACATTTGAATTTTTCCTGTATTTCCTACATAGAATGGAAAACATTGTGAGGAAATCACGCCGGAGAGGTTTTTGGCGAGAGCATGTAAAGTCTGCTAACCACTAAGTTAGCACGGTAGGGTGCTGCCTAGATCCCTCTTATTCTGAGAAGAGACCCGTGCTCAACAGAGGGACGCTAATGGGTAGAGAAATATAAGTCCTCAGTGCTAACATTATTCCATCCATCCATCTATCAGCCTTTCAACGTCCACTCCTGGACATAGGCCTCCTCGAGAGAGCGCCACAAGTAGCGGCCCTGCGCTGACCACATTCAACGGCTCCCCGCAGGTTTGACCAGATCGTCGGTCTATCTGGTGGGGGGCCCGTCCTACGCTGCGCCGTCCGAAACGTTGTCGCCACTCGAGAACCTTTTTTCCCCAACGGTTGTCGATTCGTCTAACGATGTGGCCTGCCCATTGCCACTTCAGCATGCCAACCCGGCGGGCTATGTTGGTCACTCCTGTTATCCTAACACTATTAATACTCTGAAATCTGAATATAGAAATACGGTGTTTATTGTATATTGTTATGTGTTTATTTTCTGAATTTATTTCTATATTATTCTTTATTTTTATGTCAACACTCTTTCTGGACTTGTTATATTATAATTCTGAGAGACATATAATTTATTGTCTTTTAAAATTTAATATAGAATTGTAGTAATACCTTCCTATATAAATAAAAGATCATCTTCCAAACACACACCAACTCGATGTTGATGAAACTGTGCGTATTTATAAATTAAATTAAGAAAAGGATACAAGTAACTCTATAAATAATTAGATCGACCGTGTTCTAAGGTGGGTAATTTAAAATAAGAAATAATAAGTAGTAAGCACTTTTATAGTTCGATGTGCCTCAACACAATAATACCTATAATTTATAAGTTAGAAAAAATATACTTTATTTTGCACGTTCCCTGAACGCTTTAAAAGCATGTTGAATTCGTGAACCTGATGTTTAATTTAAGATTGTTCTGCCAATTATTGTCACGCCCAGTTAATATTTTAAAAAAATATATAGTTGTGACCTTTTAGAAGACCCTGTACGTATTGTAAGTATTTAACTAAATATTAGTCTATATGTTCTTCTCTGATCGATCCTTTTAATGGAGCTTTGCTTTGCCTGATTCAATGGCCAAATTTGTTCACTTAGCATTTATAGATATGTATTTTGCGAATCAACTGCTCTTATATTTTCAGGATTGTTAAAGGATTTCCGCCAGTGTCGCCCTTCATTGGAGTGAGCCCTACTCTCTGTTATTTATTGAAAGAAAAGAAGCCACTGTGCTGTTTACAGCTAGCGCAAGTATGCGAACATTGTGCTTACAGAAACGCAAAGGAATATCAGTGGCAAAATAAAACTATCATTCTGGCTGCAGATTACGCCTCTAATGGCATCTATAACTTTATTATACCACTAAGAGCTCATTTTAAATCCAAAACTTCGTTAAATCCAATCATTTTACTGCTAGAACGACGACCTGATTTAGCATTTCTTGATGCTATATCCTACTTTCCTTTGGTGTATTGGATGAAAGGTAGTATTGACTGGTAAGTAGTAACAATATTTCAAAATTATTTGATCTGTGAGCGATCCAATCACATATTCAATAATTTCCAGCTTGGATGACTTGTTACGAGCTGGAATAACCTTAGCCGAAAATGTTGTTGTGGTCAACAAAGAATTATCAAATTCCGCCGAAGAAGATAGTCTAGCTGATTGCAACACCATCGTCGCCGTCCAAACAATGTTCAAGTAATACTCTATTATTTTTATGTATTGCCATAGCGAAAACTGGTCATTGGAATTTGTTAGCGAAATCTTCCAACTTAAGCCCAGCGATCGTACATGCACAAAGCATGTTAGTGCAATTACTGACAAGGTTTAAGTATTTGATTCCAAATATATCTTTTCAGATTTTTTCCATCTATTAAGTCAATAACGGAATTATCACAGTCTTCAAATATGCGCTTTATGCAATTTCGTGCACATGATAAATACGCTCTACATTTATCTAAAATGGAAAAGGTAATTAATTAATGCATTAATTAGTTGAAGTTATCTACCGTTGAAAATAATATCATTCATTTGATTTATTTTTCAGCGAGAAAAGGAACGAGGTTCGCATATTTCATACATGTTTCGGTTGCCGTTTGCAGCTGGGTCTGTATTCTCAGCTTCGATGTTGGACACACTATTATATCAAGCGTTTGTAAAAGATTATGTCATTACTTTTGTTCGACTACTGTTGGGAGTAGATCAAGCTCCAGGATCGGGCTTTCTAACCTCAGTAAGTTCTCATAAATTAATATGTGTTACAAGCTGAGCTTTACTTGAATGTTTATAAGCTGGCGGATTTAATTTGTGTCGTTAATAACATAATACGACCACCATTAAACTCGCTTTTACAAACACTAAACGGACGCCAGTCTTGATTTTTATAAGCATGCGTTAACAGGTTTTATAAATCATAAAATTGAAATTCTAACAGATGAAAATATCAAAAGAAGACATGTGGATTCGTACGTACGGTCGATTATACCAAAAATTATGTTCAACTACGTGTGAAATTCCTATTGGCATTTATCGCACTCAGGATACCACTTTGGCCGATGCATCTCACCACGTGAGTATGTCGCCAAGGAACCCATCAAAATGGTTTTGGTCACAACTCGCGAGAATGCGACCATCGCGTGCATCGGTGAGTTGGTCAACTCCTACTCTCAAATGTTATCTCCTTAAATACAGTCCTTTGCTGTGATTGTCGCCTAGACGCTATTTAAGCCATTACACACTATTTTGTACTTTCTCTTTTCAAAATTTCGTTTTATTTCCACAAATTGATTATTTATAGTCCAAATCTACGGACTGTATTTCGGGTACACATATATATTTTATTTTTTCTATCGCGACAATTCAACACCTGTTTTTATTACTATAATCTACTACTGTAACCATTTACACCTTGAGCCTAATGCTTGTGGTGTGTTAGTAGCATTTTTGAATTTTTACAAATTTGTTTATTTCACGCGAAACTTAGTTTTGTCTCATGGAACACACGTGCTTGAACTTTATGAATTATATGCAAACTGCTAAGGCAAAAACTATTAGGCAATTATACTGTGCTTTTATGAGAACCTACCGCAATAAAATTACAAGTAATAAAATTTCGCTTATATTCTTTACACATATACCTATAAAGACCATAATACAATAAGTAACATCGTTACGCGATGATCGCAATCCCGCCTAAAGGTTAAATACGAGTCCGTAGTTTGTGTTATGCATGATAGAATCATTACCTACTAAAAGATTTAGGTATAAAATTTCGATATTAATCAAAAAATGGAAAAAATGGTAAACTTAATACTATTTTTCTATTATACGCAAAATCTCATAACACTGCATGGATAAAACTTAATACATTAAGGCCTTGCCAAGTTCCAACTGCAGTGATCGAGTTAGTGACTTACTTACTTATACTAAAATGGAGCAATGCTTTTGCTTATTGCATGCTTATTGTAACGAAAGTAGTTTCATTAAATATCACTACACATAAAAAATCCTAGGACACAACAATTTAAAAAGCACAGAACTAAATTGTACAAGTAAATAGTAAATATAAATTTTAGAGGGTCGTGCTAAATTACTCCTGTTTTAAATCAAATGATACTTTGAACAAAATTGTAGGCGATATTTTAAAGTTCTGTTAGGAAAAGAATTGGAAACTGTGACACGACAGTTGCAGCAGGAGGAGAGCGAGAGTGCTGGACATTCAGCATGTGGGCGCCGGGAGGCGACTAGCTGCCTCAGCGACTGTTATGGAAAGCGCACGCCGGCGGTAAGGTCACCACCAGAGACTTTTTACATTGACCTTTAGTGCGCGGTGATTAATGCAATCACAATCGACGCCGGCAACTTAAGTTGCATTTTTTATGATTATGTAACCGTGGTCAATAAATGAGTGTTACAGCAAAAGACAATCTCACAGTGAACTTATTGGTTTCACCAATATTGCAGTGCACCTCAGGTGATATTACACTTCCAGTTTTGCTCGAACCTTCGCTTGCGAATTGGTCTCATTTGAGAGAGACCCCGTGTTTTCTTGATACATTATCAAATACAAATTACGGAAAATGCCACCATTTGTGCTTCAAATCTTAATACACTTTTTACCGTCCTTAGTGGTATTTGATATTGGATGTAAATTAAAAAAATTATTGACATGTTTCAATATAATTAGACCTGGTTGGAAATATATAACTCTACATACAATATGTGAAAGGGTGCACTTCTTTTAAATTATATCTAAGTATATAAGCTACGATCTAATCGTAATTATCCTCAGGATTTATATTAGTAAGATATTGATAAAATTTAAAAAACCACGAACCTCCTATTCTTAATGATCTATGAAATAGAGAACTATCTAAGTAATACTTCTCACAAACGTTTACCGATATTCGAATGCCATTGCCTTGCTTATAAAGGCATCTGTAATTTACCTTTAGTGTGTGTGCATTTAGAGTCGAGATTGCGATCGTGTCAAACTACAAAGATTTAGTGCCGTTACTGAGTTGTGACCATGTCAATGAGTAACTTATACGTTAACATATTTTTGCTTAAATTGAATAGATACATAATGAAGGGGGGTTTGAAAAATAAGCATAATTAATCTGTAATGCTTACTGAGAACGGCCACAATATTACTTATTAGTAGATGTTTAGAATACAATCAAAAAGAAAGCACTCATGTCAAACATTATCATTTACTATACGATTTAGCTCCGACCACAAAGATTTTCACGTATTTATACTAGCCTTTATTTTAAATTAGATTTCTTAGGTGTAGAAATTTAGAATGTTTGTCCGTCCTCATCCGGTTTGAAAAAGTGATTTGGATTTTAATATTTAGATGACGAAATGTTTTCGGACTTCCCCGAAACCGTGCAAATCAATAATATGCATGTTTATTTTCACGCCCAACCATCAGTAACATACCTAATATTATTTTCTAATGTATACGCAAATATTCGACAGTTAAATAAAACTAAATTTACGGGTCATCCTCGGTATCATCGATATCACTATAGTAAATAATGCATTCAAGCTGATAAAATCTGTAAAATTAGTTTTATTAATTGCATCATTTCATAGTAATATAAGCGTTGTTATTCTAAGGTAATATATATAAAACATAATATACAAAACATATTTTGTGATGTTATGAAGTTACATTTAATAATTATTATTATTAAATATAATTAGTAATAAATTAATACAAAATATGAATAACATACATTTCGCAATGCTATTTTTTTAATTCACAGTATTCCACAAGTCTAGCCGATGAAGCTCGTGACAATCATATACAGCAAATTGAAAGAGCTGAAATAGCTAATCTAGTACGTTCAAGAATGGAATCGTTGAAACTGACTGGCATAGATTATGATGACGTCAGCGAAAAGCGAAACAGTCTCTCATATGTCATCATAAATCCTAGCTGCGATTTAAACTTGCATGAGGGTGATATAATGTAAGTGGCGTTCAAAAACAATCGTTTTCCTCTAAGTCCTTAGTAATTAGTCTAAATCACGAATGCATATCGTTTAATTAAGGTAATCACAGTGTGTAGGAATAAGAATTTGTTTAATATAAATAATGCCGCTATCAAAAATTCTACAACTTGATATCTAAAAAAAAAGTATATAAGTAAAGTATATAACTAATTTACTGATGACATAATCTCAAAAAAGCAGAAAAATCTTATTATTCAATTTATTTTATTCGGTATGAAGAAAATAGGAAGAACATGTTAGATCATAATGAATAATTAAGACTTTATCTGTATCTATAAATCTTTTATTTTTATATTCAAGGTCTGCGTCAGTATTATAGTAAAATTCAGAAAAACCACTTATACAATTTTGCAACATTTATACTATTAAATGCGTCAGCTAAAAGCAAAAAACGCGCATAGACGAGCGGAATCTGCCAACATAATGCACCGGATCGTCTGTGCGTTCGCTCACAATGCCGTTATATACAAATATGCCTAGTAATTGTATGGTGCGCGGCGAAATTAAACAATAAGAGGCTTTTTCTAATATAGTTAAATTAACAAATAAAAAATAAAAGGATCGCCGAAACTGAGGAACAGTGCTAAACTCATGACTTATCTAAACGTTTGTTGCATTTCAGATATTTGGTCCGTCCCTCACCTTTTGCCGCTCAAAAAACATTTGAACGTCATAACAGCCGCAGAAAATCGAATATCAGTTTTTGTTCTCAAGCCTTAATTCAAGCCCAGGGAGGCGCAAGCAGGAGGGGCTCAGGCATGGGTGCAAGTTTCACTCCTGCGCATGCGCCTCCACTATCAACAACTAAAGCTAATTCTTTATCATTACCCGATAGCCCTACCATCATAACTGACTTCCGAGGACGATCAAATTCTCTTCGAGTTGTTGACGATATATTGCTACGACGATCCAATTCTTTACGACAAGGGCTTAGTGGAGTTGGGTCTCGCAGACGTAAAAGTAGTCTCGAAGAAATTGGAATATCACATTTTAATTCATTGTTACAACATCAACAACAGCAGCAGGAGCAGGACGCCTTCCAAATTGCTATAAGTGGAAGTATAGGCTTAGAAGTAACACCACCTGAAGAAGGTCCTTCAGATCGTACGCGTCGTCCGAGTGTGCCAATTGGCTCTTACCAAGACATTGCAGCGGCCCTACCTTCTTCATCTTTTGGCCCAACACTACCACCGGTCACCTCGACACCAGATCCGCAACATCTGCAAGGAACAATTGTATGATACCATCTTATGTGGGGACGACGACTAGGTTCCGTTATAAGAAATAAGTGGACGTAGACTTAAGCTCGGTAAAAATTATGAATTATAATGAATATTTTCCTCTAGAGTACCGGCTGAAAATAAAATACACTTATTGCGGAACGTGAATTCTACTCGTAGCGTCTCTACCTATCATAGTAGTAACAGTTCAAACTAGTGGTGTATAGTGACGGCGAAAGTGCTATGTATTGTAAGCGGGATCAATTAGTTACTAGTTAAATGGGGATTTTATGTCAGCACATAGCTGTCTGTCTATATCAGAGCTCTATTTCAAATCTATCTAATTCAGATTGTAAATAAAAATAAATTTATCGTATGTTACTTGTAAATAAATATTTATATTAGAAGAATATATTATACCTTAATTAATTCACAGTATCACTAAGTAGATATTCTTATTTAATGAAAATAGATTATTTATATCAAATTCGCCATAAAAATGTTAAACACCCTATTATATAGATATATTTACCTATCATTAGAATTAAACAATCACGTTCTGATATTAATAGAACCTTGCGTATTCTGTTAATTTAATAAAACACTTGTGTCTACAAAATTTGTATTTTTATTTCTTATTTAAATGGGTATATTTATTCTACGCGTCTTTTTATGTAAATCACACACGAAGAATTACATTTAAAAATAAGTTTGAGCGATAGCTTAGCGGCTTAGAGCATTTCCCCGGATTGGAAGGGACGCAGGTTTGAATCCCGCTCGCACTAAAAGTTATCTTTTTCACATTCACAAATATTTTGTACTTTAAAGTAGCTGAGCATGTCAATTGCTAAAATACAGATCAAAATATTTTCGGTACTATATTACGGTTTACAAAAACTTTCAATCCTAGAAAAAAGCAAATTAAAATCACGAGAACCAAATCTGTTACGGTAAGGAACACTAACAGTAGCTGAATAAAAATCTTATCTGCGTTACACAAATGAGATTCACTCATGAAATTATCAATCGTACTCGTAACAAATTGTCCTTATTGTTTGTTTATTCACGCTTTTGTTATACACAGATAATACAAGTGAAACGAGTATCAAATGGATTCCTATTATATATATATCATTTGTATAATACTTGCATATTATACGGTAGATATATTTCGTGACTAATATCAATTATTTATGAGCATTTCTAGAGATGACATATGCATGAACTTATTATAGGTGTTGAGAGATACTACCACTACTACAACAAGCGCACCAGTAAGTATTATACATTATTTTTATACATAAGTAAATGTATAAAATTAATTAATTAATTGTGAGCAAATCCAAAATAATGGTCATTGAAACCGGAACAGATGTTAAAGTAACAATAGGCAACGTTGCGCTATAACAAGTGGATGAATATCTATATCATGGATGTGGAATCAGTCGGGATGGAAGGTACACAACTGATAGAGAGAAGAGTAAATGCGGGAAATAGAGTGAACGGAGCATTGGGACAACTTTTCGAAAGGTACCATCTCGGCCAGAAAGCACGTATCACAATACACAACGCAATGTTTGTGCCAACATTATTATATGGAAGCGAGAGTTGGGTATGCAAAAAGGTGAATAAAAGTAAAATCAATGCGTTCTTCATGCGATCTCTGCGAAAAATCTGTGGAGTTAGGCTGACTGACCGCATTCGTAATGACGATGTAGCGGACACGCGGAGCATTGCGCGGCGCGCCTTTCGGACACCGCAGCTATCTTTTGACAGTCTTTTTTTGACATATCACACATCCACTTATAACGCATACGCAACGCATCATACACTTAAAACGCTATAAATTAAGGTAGGTTTTATCAATGTACAACATGATACAATATGAAACTGAACCTCATGCTTTAGTAAATCTACTTTATAGATGATCGATTGAGTAGGTACGGTGTCAGTAAGTAACCACTGTGGCACGTAGGCACTGCAAATGTTATATTAACGTAGCGATAACAGCCTCATTCTAACTTAATATAAATAGTCCAAGCTCTAGTATTCCTATTTAATATAGCAAACAAATTCATTCAGTTTGTCCGTGTGGTGACGGACTAAGGATACAAGTGTCACCACCCCATTCTTTCCCACGGGTGTTGTATGAGGCGACTAAGGGAGGCAGGCAAGTAATTATCATCCATTGCATGACTGGTGGTAGGGCTGGATACCAAGTGGGAATACTCACTTGGCATCGGACCCGAGCGGGTTGGTACCACCATCTCCCGTGTGACCGGCCATGAAGCATATCATTGCGTTTTGACTGTAGCGGGAGATAGCCGTTTATTCTTTCATTTCAAATCGGTGAAATTAAATGGTGAGCAGCGGCTTGACAATACTCTCGGTATAGTTGAGTCCATGAGCGACGGTTACCATTTACCATCAGATGGGCCGTAGCTCGTCTGCCACCCCTCATAAATAGTAGTTTTTCTTTGCGACGTTTGCAAACGGCGCATAGCTTTAGTTCACAAACTGCAAAGATTAAGAACAGGAAAGCCTTTGCACATACAAGTAGTAATTACTATTTTCTCTATAAGTTTTAATTTTTAGGAATAAAAAAGACTAGCTAGTTTCTTTTTCTTTAAGTTATTAATTTGACTCTACCTATTTTAGGAAGCGAAACCTCCCTGTGTAACCAAGGTAACCATAAATCCTTATAAATTTAATGCCTACTTAGAAGTAAAAATATCAACATTGGACTATAGTTGTTTGTGTTACTTCCATTATACCTAGGGCACCCTGGCTCCCTTTATCAAGACTATCACTTTCTTTTAACTACAATGGTATTACCACTACAGCGCCCTCGACATAGTCGCATAGAAATACCATGCGTTAAGCGAATTAATCCGTCTTGTGAAGCTGTTATGTTTTCCAAAACCCACGAATTCATAATTTCTACTGATTATAGATACTCTGACTAATATTTATTATTTAATTTAACTAAAAATATCGTCTTAAAATGAACATGTGATAGGTATGCTCATTTTAAGTGGAATTTTTTTTTAAGAGTTTTAGTTAATCCACTTTATTTCTTTTAATTTTTAGTGCAGGCAGAAGAATTGTTTTGCTTTCGTAAGAAACATTTTGTCTAATAGGTAATGTTTATATGTATTCTTTATAATTTCTGTTTTCTAAATAAAACAATATTTTTTTAACAGTGTAGAGGCTCAATGTCGAGTAGTGCGGTAACTATGATTTATGCAATATAGGCCCTTTTCTAGAATTAAATCAAGAATATTCGAGAACTTTTTATAACAGTGTCAATTACATAATAAGATTTCTGTGCATGTAAATGAATCTGTCTATCGAAGATGATGTACTAAAACCCTTATTTCTGAATAATAATTACGATTCCTATGAAACAGATAGATGCAGCTGCTACGCCTGCAACTACTAACTACCCATTATGCTATTGTTATGATAAAGATTAAATTACAGGCTGCTGGATTCAATTCAACTGCGATTGTGAGTTTTAAAAAGTTATAAAACACATCACATTTTGTTAACACAGCCTCTTTAGAGCTGATTATATGAACCTACTGGGCACAATTCGTGGGTTAAGAACTTGAATAGCGTAAGGGCAAAAATGAAAAAAAAAAAAATTTTTTTCACTATTCGCCTTTTTTCCCTATACTTTTATGTGTCATAAAACTAGAGCAATGTAGTGTGTACATATATAGTACAACATATGCAAAAATAACGTACAAAAAAAATGATTTTTGTTTACTGCCAAAATTAAGTGTTTCTACTGACAATAATATTGAAATTATTTTGTCAAAAAAGTTAGGAGGACAACGATCGAAACTCGACTTACAGAGCGAATAGTACACCGAAGATGGCTTGAATGTAATCGCTCAACTAACGTATCTTGTCATACGCAGAAAGTTTGAATATGTAGCTCCTATTATTATTAAGGCCATTTTAACGGCAGTTCCGTTGCATTCCATACATTAAACTTATGTAACAGCCCAAAAAAAAAAAAAAAACAACATAGCATCACGCCTGTATTCCCCGAAAGGGTAGGCAGAGGTGTATTACACACCCACGACTCGCCAGCTATGTTTAAGTCCCACGTAATAGGGGGCGAGCCTATTGACGTCTACCGGGCACAATTTCCAAACTCCGGGCTGCTAGTGAGAATTATTCTTTTTAGGAAAAAGCTCAATAACATTGCCCGACCCGGGGATCGAACACGAGACCTCATGATCAGCAGTCGTATACACTACCGCTACACCACCGAGGCAGTTTTTTTTTTTAAATAAACTATTAAAATCAATTTTTTATCTTTTTTGATTGCCCAAATAGTTACACTATTCGATAGCCGATAAATAAAGCTTTATTATTAGTAAAAATCAGACATCTAACTACTATAGATTTTGCCATAAAAGAGCTATAAGATAACGTTAGGTAAATTTGAGTTGTTTTACGGCTCTCCTGTGAAGTTGTCATTTTGCCCTTACGCTACTCTAGTTCTTAACACATGAATTATCCTCCGTGATAGGGACAGATTGTGTTATTGCTACTTACATGAACTGCCTATATTATTATATATTTTAATCTAAAGTCTGGTCACATTTCACAAAAAATCATAACATTTAATACATCTATAGTATACTTATTTTCTTTACTCAAAATATAATTTTTGTACTATGTAAAAATACCAACATAACATAGCCTCACGCCTGTATTCCCAGACGGTTCGCCAGCTATGTTTAAGTCCCACGTAATAGGGGGCGAGCCTATTACCCTCTACCGGACACATTTCCAAACTACGGGCTGCTACTGAGTATTTTTCTTTTTACGAAAAAGCTCAATAACCAATACCCAACCCGGGGATCGAACCCGAAACCTAAATAAAATTAATTCTAAATCATATTAGGTATAACTTTTATAGTAAAGATCGACTATATAAAGTTTTTGGATAAATATTAGAATAATTAAGGCAAGTAGGAGAAAATTGACTATTTATATGAAAATAAATCACACTATTATACTATATCAATACTTTTCTGTATAATAAAACGCTTATACTGAAACATTAATTCCTTTTCGGGATCGAACCCGAGACCTCATGATCAGCTCACACTACCGCTGCACTACAGAGGCAGTTATAGCGATATACCTATCTATGTGAAGATTTATTTACCATAAAAAAACGCCAGTGGCTTTAACCTAATCTCGAATTCATTATACATGTCTCAGAAAACAAAATAACATAAGGATATTATTTTGTAATAATCATATATGCAACCGGCTCTTTTATTTTAGACACACGGTGATTTATCTTCAGTTACGGTATGTAGTTAATATTTAAGAAAACGGTACCTACCCACAAGAAAATAGTCCCTTATTTATTCAAAATTAATTAACAAAAATGTTTAATTAACTGTAAATGCATCCTTACTAGTATTATAAATGTAAAAGTTACTATGTTTAGGTTTTTTTTTTCTTGTGGTGGCAGACGAGCCACGGCTCACCTGACGATAAATGGTAACCGTCGCTCATGAACTCAACTATACAGAGAGTTCTATCAAGCCGCTGCTCACCATTACATTTCACATATATGAAATGAACAAATTAACGGCTATCTCCTGCTACAACCAAAACACACCAACGTGCTTCATGGCCGGTCACACAGGAGATGGTGGTGCCAACCCGCTCGGGCCTAATACCAAATAAGTACTCCCACTTGGTACCCAGCCCGACCACCAGTAAAGTTATTTTTTACGCTTTCAAGTCAAAAAAGGACGACTTACGGCTATTTTTGCATAGAGATAATTTATTAATGTGCTTTAAAGTTATGTATTCAAATATTCTTTAGTCTACGCGGACGGAGTCGCGGGTAGAATCTAGCTACTAGTCATTCCATTTATATTACGAAGGTGACAAAAATCATACAGTCCGCTTGATGATAAGCGTTTAGCATAGCGTATATACGCTTGTATTAGTAGTAGAAGTATAATGGAGAAGCCGTAAGAAAATATAACGCTACAAGAAACATTTCAATAGGAATATATAACGTTACTTTTCGCTGAACTACTTTTCTGTGAGTCCAAAAGTGCGCAGAAGTTTCTCTGCCTACTCCTCTGAGAAACATGCGTGAACCTATGTAGATATATATGTATGTAAGATGGTATTTTCCAGGTCAAACATTTCTAGTTCATGTTAGGATTAGTAAAACTCTACCCCTATCAGGCATACATTTTGTCATTACGAAATAATCTGATGTATGTTACCTACTTTTAAAACGGTTAAGGATAATAAACCTGACTGTAGATATATACAGACGGCTGAGTGGTTTAGATAACGGCCTCCCACCCGAGTATAGGGGGTTCGATTCCCACATAGGACAACTCTTTGTGTGATCCACAAATGGTTGTTCTAAGTCTAGGTGAACTTTGTGTCCGTGAAATTATATGTTTGTAAAGTCTCCCGCGATACAAGGACTATTCCTTAGTGCTAGGTGTTGTATTTTTTAAGAAAAAGAAATAAATAAAATAAAAGAAAAAAACCAATACAGTAATTTGTGGATTTCAGTGCTACGGTCCGTTTTGCAAAACAGTAGTAAGTATAATTTGTATTAGTAGTGAGTAGACTACGAATAAATATTTTAATAAATATTTTTTAATAGGTATATAGGTACTCACAAAAAATAAATGTATTTAAATTAAACGTTTTAGTGTGATGGCCGCACGAATATCTGCACGTCCAAGGTAATTACTGAAAATAGATATTCATCATTTCAGACCCTTACAACAAGCCCTTATATTCCGTATGGCATTTGGTACAGTTTGCAATTTATGTATTTCCTAATTTGCCCCCTAAATTGACCCTCATGTTCAAAATTCATTTATTTACGCTATGCGTACGGACGCAATAATACTTATTTCTTAACACAAACACGGTTTTGAGTCACAGAAATTCACGGTCCGGTAGATTCAAATCAAATTAGCTGTGACACACGGCCGAACAGACACACGAGAAAAACTATAAAGGTTCCGTATTTCATTAAGAAGTACGGACGCCTAATAAAGATAATGTATCTACACCTATAAATCTTCCTTGGAAAAAATTGATTTAATGGATTTTAAAAACCATTTAGAAAAAGACAGCGTAGAAAAGATTTAGAAAAAAACTTTTACTTTATTCTATATATAGATACTAAGCACAACACATATCTTCTATATTATTATAATGCTGTTACATAGCTATGTCTGTACATTTAAGATATTTTATAAAAAATATCTGTAATATGCTATATAGGCGTGTCTAAACACAAAATGTTTTTTTAGTTTTTTTTTGTCTTTTTATCTGTTTGTTTGTTTGTTTGCGCATCACGCAAAAACTACTCAACTGATTTTGATGTAACTTTTTTTATTTGATAGCTCTTGATTAGACTTAACAACTGGTATACATTTTATTCCGCAACTATATCGGGAAACTGAAATATAACTTAAAAACTAGCTTTTGGCTGCGGCTGAGCCGCGGGCAAACGCTAGTTAGATCTATTTTCAAATTTTAGTGCATTGGCCGTTCCTGTCAGTCGTTAGTAAGTACCTATAACTTAAAAATCACAACAAGGTCTTTTAAAAAGATAACAATTCTAACAGCGTACCTACATAATTCTGAACAGCGAATATCAACGCATTTACATGCAAACTCCTTATCACATTTGTCTTAACGACCAACGCCCTACAATACTACTATCCGAACGCATTTACAAATGCGTTCCGATAGAGGGCGTTGGTCGTTAAGACAAATGTGATAAGGAGTTTGGGTATGTCTAAAAGATAGTACTGTAGCTCAGTGGATTAGAGCACTTCCCCGGATAGGAAGGGACGCAGGTTCGATTCCCGCCTGTACTAAAATACTCTTTTTCCTTATTCACAAATTATGATTTGTACTTTAAGAGTAGCGGAACATGTCAAGTGCTAAAAATATAGATCAAAATGTTTAAAATATAAATACTTGTGAATAGCAGAGATCCAGCTCCATACCTCTAATGAGGGAGTTTATGGCCGTCTTGGTAGATAGCCTATTAGATTATATGCCTCTGGTTGCTAAGTTCGTTGATAAGATCCGTAATACGGCAATCCGTAGGAGAACGGGAGTAACCAACATAGCCCGCCGAGTCAACATGCTGAAGTGGCAATGGGCAGGCCACATCGCTCGACGAACCGACAACCGTTGGGGAAGAAAGGTTCTCGAGTGGCGACCGCGAATCGGACGGCGCAGTGTAAGACGGCCTCCCACCAGGTAGACCGATGACATGGTCAAAGTCGCAGGCAGTCGGATGCAGGCAGCACAGAACCGTTCGCTGTGGCGTTATCTTGGAGAGGCCTACGTCTAGCAGGGGACGATGAAAGGCTGATGGATGGATGGATAGATAGATGGATGGATGGATATTAAGTTAGGTGTTCGTAACTCGTCCGCTGTAATATAGTTATGACTTTGCTGAAATAATATCAGTTTAGGTTTATAATCTGGTTTTTTTCCGTTTGGTACGGACTAAGAATACACGTGTCACCACCCTATTCTTACCAACGGGTGTCGTATGAGGTGACTAAGGGAAGTAAGCAATTATCATCCGTTGCATGACTGGTGGTAGGGTTGGGTACCAAGTGGGAGTACTCACTTGGTAGCGGGCCCAAGCGGGTTGGTGCCACCATCTCCCGTGTGACCGGCCATGAAGCACATCGTTGCATTTTGGCTGTAGCAGGAGATAGCCGTTTATTCTTTCATTTCATATCGGTGAAATGAAATGGTGGGCAGCGGCTTGACAATACTCTCGGTATAGTTGAGTCCATGAGCGACGGTTACCATTTACCATCAGATGGGCCGTGGCTCGCCTGCCACTATAAGCAATAAAATAAAAACAGATTTCTTTAAAAAAAACATCATATAATTTTATTTTGAAACATGACAGCACATTATACTGTATACCCTTTCTCTATACCTGGTATTGGGTATTGGTGTAGAGATCTATAGGTATTTATTTATCAGTCAAAAATGATAGGTACTATGATCTTGAGCATAGAAAAGTTTTAATAAGTTTATTTTTCTTAGAATTTTCCTTTGTATGAACCAGTTAGGTATGTTTATTTTGCTTTAAATAATTTATTGGGTTTTCAGTGTCGGTCAATAACATGTCTCTCTTATGTAAGTATGTCATCGATGTCAACTTATTTTATTATTTACGCTTTTTCCGCCACTATTTGCCAAAAAGAAGAATAGAATAGAATTTATTATTTACATGTGTACTATATCCATTGTTGACATTTATGCTCATTGGTCTTACTACTATTTGTGATCCAATTACTTTAGAAAATCGATTGTCTAACAATAACTTGTAAAGCTGTCCTCCTTTGATCTTACGAGTTAACAATTTAAATTAACTATGTTTTAGAAGGCTGGATGCGAGGTTTTATTAAAAGTAAATAAATAATTTTATTTAAAAATTACATAACGTACCTACCATCATTAACATTTGTTTCAATTCGCAATGAATAATTCCGAAATAGAAAAGAATATTATGACTTTCAGAGCGAAGGCGTTAGAGGAGTTTCAAATGTAAGTATCTAAATTTTAATAACAGCTTTTAAGTAAAAGTTTTATAATGTGATTTACTAGGTTTAACTAGGTATATCTCTATAGTCACAAGATATATTATTATATCAAAATATATATATAATTTGTCAAAGTTGAAAAACTAAATACTTATTCAAAAATAATCAAGACATGTTAATTCCACATGAACTTCATTTATAACGGTCTTGAACAAAACGCCACACATCCATCATCATCCATCCATCCATCAGCCTTTTAAAGTCCACTGCTGGACATAGGCTTCCCCAAGAATGGGGGATAGTGCCATAATCGCCACGCTTGGCAGGCGGGTTGGCGATCGCAATGGATATTGTTAATACTTGAAGCCACTCCCCCGGTATTCCCTCAGTCGGCTCTTACGACTCCCATGGGTGGAGAGGAGTGGGACAATTCTAAAGCCGGCCCACACCCATCCACTACTAACAAATAAAAAAATAAGTTTTAACAGACTAAAACCCGACTATGGATAAAATCTATATACGAGTACCAACCAATAACTGTTTTTTTTGTCTTAGCTTGCTTCTGGACTTTTGTCCATGATGTGGCTAGTGATATATGTACATATTGCATGTTTTAGTGTGTCGGGCATAAATGCCACTCAAATGTGAGTATTTGTCTATTCTGAAATTAAAATAGGAACCCATTTCTTTAAATAGGCTTTTACAGCCAGAGGCGATATACTCTATGAACTTATCCTTAGGCCAGGCAAATGGTATTGGCCGCAATTTAAGGATCATCTGTTTTAGAGTAAACCAGCCCTCCATAACCGAAAGACTGCTGCCTCCTCTGTGTATATCACCTTCTCCTCGAAGGACACGGCAGCTCCGTACGACTACGATGCTCCTAATCTCCTAATAAAATTATTTCTGTGTAGACATCATAAATACAGCAACCATGCCTCAAGAAATCTGCGAACCCTAGAGTAACAGAGGACGCCATATTGTCCCTCCAGCCACTACTTCATAAGTCTGATGCGGAGTTCGCCCACAAAGCTGTTAATTAAAATCAAGTGATGTTATAACTTTATTATGTTTGCTTAAAGTGCACTGGAGAATTCTGCATTTCTTTAGTAAGTACTTAAAAAATAAAGTGAGTAAATAGCTTACCCATAGAAATTACTTCGAATACTAAGGAATAATCACGTAAAAAAAAGCACGTAAAAAAACAGCTATTGAAGGCATAAAAAGGATATATATAAAATGTGCCACTCAATCACTGACATTAAATAAGCTTGATTAATTTTTAAAAGTTCATTAAACCTGTATTCTATTCTATTATAAACACAGAACTCTGAATAATCTGAGTTATCTCTGCATATTTCAGTTATTTGAGAAATAAATACGTAGGCTATTTGGGTGTGTCTGAGCAGAGATTTTTTTTAGTATCTTTGTACTTAAGTTTGTTTGTTCTGTTGCTTCATAATTGATTTTGATGAAGCTGTTTTTGTTATGTGTTTTAAATATCTATATTACTATATCGAGCACCAAACCAAACACCTAACTTTCACGCCATGGGCCAAAGCTAGATTGATTTGACTAGAGCTAGTTAGTTGGTTGGTTAGAGATAGTGCAACAGTTCTACAATAGTACCTATGGGTTCCGCACAAAGCAATCATTCTTATAATCTTGTAATACATAAAATAATAATTTCTCAATTACTATGTTTTTAGTGTGAAGGAACTAACTGCATTGCAGAGGTAAATACTAAATTCGTCTCTTTCAAAATACATCCATAGTATACTAGTGTGTATACCCTTTTCTTTTTGTTTAGGCAGGAAAAAATGTACCTAACCGCACACCCCGTCGTTCGGGGCAACGAACAGGGTAGTGTGGGGCCCTCACCCACTAAAGAAACCCGCCGTGCGCCGTCTCTCCACCTTTATTGGCCGGCCACCGTAACCATACGTATTACATTCCATCAGTGGTAGTGTGTATATACCCTTTTTTTTTTGTTTAGGCGTGAAAAAATGTTCCTACCCGCACACCCCGTCGTTCGGGGCAACGAACAGGGTAGTGTGGGGCCTGCACCCACTAAAGAAACCCGCCGTGTGCCGTCTCTCCGCCTTTATTGGCGGGCCACTGGAACTATGTTACATTCCTTCTGTGGTCCGCCGGCGGCTTACCCTTTCGGGTACCCTCTACTAAGCGACGCATCCGCGCACGGAGCGTCGCACCTTCTCGGGAGGCCTTGCGGGTGGCGGACGTTCCCCGGTCCATCCACCCGCAGCCTCAGCTAGGGCGGCATGAAGCGCAAGTACCTGCGCCGGCGCCGCCCCGGTCGCTGGCGGCGGTTCGGGTCAGCGGAAGAATCCTCCTCCCTGGCTCTCTCCGCCGCTTCCTTCCGCGAGATAACCTCCTCGCAGAAGGCAGCGACCGCGGCCCGGTTCCTGTCGCTGCCAAGCATCGCTCTAACGACGCTCGGCAGCGAGAGGTCCCGCCCTATTTCCGCGACGAGTTCACGGCGCTGCTCGGCCCAAGCCTGGCACGACTCGAGCGTGTGCCGCGCCGTGTCCTTATCACAGCCGCAGTGGTGACAGCCCGGAGTCGCTTCCCTCCTTGCGACTATGTGCAGGTATCTGCCGAAGCAACCGTGCCCCGACAGCACCTGCACCAGTTGGAAGGTAAGGACTCCATGCCGTCGCCCCGCCCACTCCTCCAGCACCGGCTGGAGCGCCCCTACAGTCCAAAGACTTTTTTTTGGAGCTGGGCTTGCCCCCCTGCGCTACAGGCTCCACGGCTTGGGCAGCAGCCCCAGCCGCAGGATCCCCTCTTCTTTTAACCCCGGGACTTTTCCTCCCGCCGTCTACAGTCTGCTAGCCCTCGTCAGAGGGTACAGGGCCGGACGTGGCGGGTGGTGGGACTTGAGAATCCCGAGGTATGTTTGCTGAGGCCCGTTAGGGCTGGCCAGCACGCGGATGGGGAGAGAATTACTCCTTGGGCTGGCCCTTGGAGCGCTGCCCAGCCTTCTGCGCCGTCTTTGGCTTACTAGCGTTGGGGGCAGCTTTGCCCTGTCCCTTGGGCGGCGTAGCAGCCGCAGCCGCGGAATATGTGCCCACGCGGCCACCCTGGCAGGGCAGTGGCGTTGGGGCCGAAGGCGGCGCGGCCTTCCTATCCGCGGCCAGAGCTGGACGGAGTCTTGGCTCCTGCGGCACCCTAGTGCTCAAGGAGTCGATGCAAGGGTCATAGATGCCACTAATGCGATCGATTACTTGGCGCATGTGCTCCTCTGTTAGGAGACCAGGGGCCGGAGGCCCCGCACCCGCCGTTGAGGCAGAGGTTTCCGGCCCGGCCTTGGCGAGTCCTGGGTTGGCTCGCCGGCCGGCGAGCTCCTTATGGAGCTCTGCCACCTCCGACTCGAGGCGCCTGCAGCGACAGGGCACCTTCAGCATTCCGGTCCCCTCTGGCACCGAGTACCGTCGGAGAGACTCCATTGCCCCGTATGCTACTTTAGTAGCATTGTTGAGGGCCTCCGCGTGTGTATATACCCTAACGCCAGATAAAATGCCAATTTATAACTATTTATATAAAAAAAATCTGGAAAACGGTTGACCCTAAAGGCCATCCCTGCAACTTCCCGCTAATTTGATACTTAAGCGCTCAAAATTTCACTTATCAGATATATCTCGAAGAGCTCAGAAGTCTGATAGAGATTTAATAAAACACTATTCGTTGAATTTTCAAATCGCAATAACATTTGAATAAATGAACCGATTTTCTCGTAGTTTACGGTATTCAACGCAGCTTTTTGAGCTCTGAATCTTAAAGCTCGAACTGGTCAGACTGAAAATTTCATAGAAATTCTGAAAAAAAAAACATTTTTTTTAATTTTTTTATCGACAACGGTATCTCACGAACGAATCAACCGATTTTGACCGGACTGGCGGCGATCGACGTGGTTTTTTAATGTTAACAGCTGATTCGTTTTTGGAATCGATCGATAAACCCGTTTTTTTGAGATTTCTCAAGATCTACCACACACACTATTTAATAAATTAATTAAGTTCCAACACACAAACAGTTTCACTGCCTCATCAAATAGACGATTGTTATGCTAAATGATCGAAGCTATCAGCTAACTATGTTATTTACTCCACTATATTTTTTTTTTCAATCCCACAACGGACACGTCTGTCACTTTTCATATACCTCACTTATATACAACGTACGTACTACAGTCGCAATCATAAACGTCTACAATCATTGTTACGGTTATCCCCAAACTTATTTGTTCTATTCTTCGATCATGAATACCAACAAGATACAGTGTCACGAACAAAATCAAGCTAAAAACTGTCGGTGTGAATATAACTCATACAGCTACATCTGTTTACTAACGAACTGAGACAAAGGTTTTAAAACAGTTTTAAATTAACAAAATATTTTTTACATGATCCAGAATAGGTAAATAAGTATGTTCATTGTACCGAGTTGCATGTGTCTTACATACCACTGTTGAACTCTGGATGGTTTGTGTGGTATGTTTATAATTAATCATATAATTCTGTTTTTGTGTTACAAAATAAATAAATAAAAAAAAATAAAAAATTTCAATCTAATTACAATCATGGCACTTAGTAATAAAGTCACAAATCTTTAAAATAATTATCTTACATTTACAATCATTCATCACAAAAAACGAGAAAAGCAATAATTTACTACTGCCACTTAAAAGTAAAAGACAAATAACATTTGCTGTGAAATCAAGCTTAAATAGCAACAAATAAAGTACTTTTTGAACAAAACAAAATAAGAGCTCCCTTCTCTAGTGCGCTGTTATTTACCGAGATAGATTTTTTGGGCGGACGCGATATCTACTCGTATTGCATTTATGATCGAAGGTTCTATCTGAACTTATTATGTCGCCATTACGTGCCCTGCACAAAATGGCTGACCACTTCACATACTAATAAGAGCTAGCATGTATGATCGTGACTATTTTCTGTTAGTGCAGTGGCCCAAGATGTCAATCGAACGTAAGTAGTCATTTACAATTTACTATTTTATTCATTTCGGTATTCGGATAGTCTATACTATCAATGCCTGATGATTATGTGTCCTACTTGATAACAAGTTGTAACCACTGCTATTGGACGGACGTGGTTGCGACCATGTGACGACTACCATAAAACTCCGTTCAGGCAAGGAACTGAAATGAAGCAGATTTTTGTGTCTGTTTTTGTGACACAAAATATTCCTATGAAACTTCTTATACATTAAACACAAAGTGGAAAATGTGAAATCGAAAATAACAGTCATGAGCAGGATTTGAACCTGCATCTCCTGGATACCGTCCAGATGCTTTGCCAATTCACCCATCGTGACAACTGCTCTCGACTGCTAATCTCGATAACACATTTATACTTAACGTCCTGGGTGACGCCGTATATGGCTAAGCATGTCAAATACTAAAAATATATATGTATATAAATTTCTAAATATTTATAGGGCTGCGTCATTATTGGGTAAAAATCTTAATAGTAAAATTAAGTTTACTTGGTCGGTATAATGTATGTAAATACTACCGACAGATGGCGCAGGCTTTCCTCTTTGTGTTTAATGTATATGGCTAAGCATGTCAAATGCTAAAAATATATATAAAAAATTTCTAAAATTCTTATATGTTTTTATTTTTTATGTTTTCAATGTGTGACATCTACATATCAAGATACTGATGTAATTAGCTGCATTCATTTACAATGTTCTAGTGCGCTGGCTCCGCCTGTGAAGCTTTGGTAAATATTTTATTAATAATGTACCTACCTAAATTAAACACGTTTTCTTCCTTTATGCGAGGCCGATCGGCGCCTGTTCACAATAAATACTTACCTATGTGTTTAAGCACAAGAATGGAATATCTTTAGTGAAACTTAATGTGCTTTTGAGAATTTAGTATAATATGCAGAAATTCTAACAAGCAGAAATGAACACCTTTCAACATCAGACTGATATTAGTGACAAAGAAAAACACTGAATAACTATTCAGCCCCCTTAGAATAAAAAACGAAACGTTAGAAGAACTTTCATTTCGAGTCATTGTGATTGATCAACAGTCCGACGCGTGATTTCTGATTGGTCGAGATTAAGACGCGCGGTTCAGGCGACCAATCACAATGAAGCGAAACGAAAGTTCGTTTAAGGTTTTGTTTTTCATTCTAAGGGGGCAGGTTATAGTACAATTCGAGTAAGTCCATCAATTATCCTCCGCGGAAAGGAAAGGGGACATTCATCTTCTTGTACTAAGAACCTCAATGGGCAATTTGTTATAACTGCTGTTTGTTTTACAGTGCTTCGGCCGCTATTGTACCAACAGTACCTCGTAACATGGATTTGGGCGTCATCATCATCGCAGACAACCAATACAAATTTATAATTAGAATAGAAATAAAATTAGACCTGGATCATATTGTTTTTTTTTTCATTCCTTCTTTTAAAATATATAAAAATAATAAGATATATTATGCCTTTTAATTTATACTTAGTACGTACTTGTCCATGTGGTGACGGATTAAGAAAACAAGTCACCACCCCATCCTTTCCCGCGGGTGTCGTACAAGGCGACTAAGGGAAGTAAGCAGTTGTCACCCATTGCATTACTGGTGGTAGGGCTGGGTACCAAGTGAGAGTACTCACTTGCTATCGGGCCCGAGCGGGTCGGTACCACCGTCTCCTGTGTGACCGGTCAAGAAGCACGTCAGTTTGTTTTGGCAGTAGCAGAAGATAGCCGTTTATTCTCTCATTTCTTATCTGAGAAATGAAATGATGCGCAGAGGCTTGACAATACCCTCGGTATAGTCGAGTCCATGAGCGACGATTACCACTTACCACCAGGTGGGCCGTCGCTGGCCTGCCATCACTAGCAAAAAAATAAAAATAAACTTTTAGACTATTTTAATACGTACTTTAGATGTAACGCTCCTTGTTACCTATCAGCCTATTGTCGTACCTGTCAAGATGTAAGGTCATTGTGACATTACCCAATAACACACACACAAAAACACACACATACACACGAACAAATTTAAGAAGATGATCAAAGATTCAAGCTGATGTTTCGTGGTTCGAAACTGCACCGTTACCATTTAAGTAACGTCACACAGTTTTAGTGGTCCGCAAATATAGGCGGAGAGACGACACACGGCGGATTCATTCAGTAGTTCAGGTCCCCAAAAGTCCTTGTTCTTTGCCCTAAACGAAGGAGTGTGCCGTTAGGTTGTACTTTACTGCACATACCGTCGCCCGTTTTTCCCGCCATAACAAAAAAGTATTTAGTATCTAACCCTGTTAAACCTATCACACAACCAGCAGCAATAAATGATTACGTACCTACTATAATTTTATACTCTCAAAACCTATCAGAGTCATTTAATTTCAATTCAATTAAAATCCATTCTTGTGACAATTAATTACGAGAAATGACCTTCGGAAATTATCTCGTGTGTTTAAAGTCTGTCTCCTGATGTATGATGTTATACGCAACGCAATTCTAAACAAACAAAACGAACCGGATACTATCACGGGTCGTAACCACAAACATTCGTATCAAAATAAAAGTCCATAATACTAAATGGATTTTTATGTTAACACAATTTTAGTCTTATTGTGGCATTTTGTGGTAAGGTGTTTTCTATTTAACGCTCTAATTATCTTCTGTGTTGAGAAGTTTAATTATATGTAATAAAACAATTATTTATAGCCACCTCTGGTATTAGAAACAAACGTAAGTAGATACCATAGAGCTACAGTAGTCACATTTGCAGGGTTATCTTCTATAATGATAGCATTTATATTTTAGTACTGGACTACGAACCATTTACTGTGCAAATTGTCTATCATGTGTGAGAAAAATACTACGGAAAGAATCATACTTAATATTATAAATGTGAATGTAAGTTTGTTTGTTACGCTTTCACGTGAAAACTACTTAACCGATCATCATGAAACTTTGTACACATATTCTCGGAGGTATTAGAAGTAACATAGGATACTTTTTATTAAAAAAAATACGAAAAAAAAAAAATAATTGTTTGTCACAAAATCTCAAAATCTAGCAACTTCAACGCCATCTAGCATTTCAGTAATGAAGTTCCAACCCCGAGTACTGTAATACCGTTGCACTGTATTACCGACAATTTCAAGGGTTGCTTTATTTATTTTTATGAATATACTCACGGACGAAGTCGCGGGTAACAGCTATCTTATATAAAGTTTAAGTAACAAACTTTGTTAACTAAGTGCAACCCGCGACTTCATTCACGTGGAACATAGTTTTTCATTTTTTTGCAGTAACCTATACTCGTATTCATTTATTTACGCGAGCGAAGCCGCGGTAAACAGCTAGTGATATATGTTTTTAAACACCCTTTTCTAGAAATTCAGCACATGATTTATTTTCTGATTTGTCGTTAAATATTTATTATAAGTAAAAACCTATAATAAATATTTAATAAGTATCTAGGTATCTGTTTTATCTGAATTTAAATATCTGCTTTTATAGGCCAAAAAAGACAATGCAAAAGTAATATATATATATAAAAGTAATATATATATAATTATAATAAGTATTAAAAAAGTATTATTTTTAAAACAAATAGCTCACCGTATGTTTAGTTTTACGAACAAAAAAATCAAAAGATTACTACTACTATATATATATATATATAATAATTTATGTGTGTGTGTGTGTGTGTGTGTGTATATATATATATATAAAGGTATATTTAAATACCTATTTTTACAGGTCGATGACATACAGGAAGAGGTAATATTAAGTACTTATAAGATAAGTTTTATTTTAAAATAAAAAGTATGTTTATGTTTTTGTTTAACTCATAAACTGACGCATAAAAAACTAACAACGTTTATATCACTATATAAATCAACGTAAAAAGTACCGACGATAGTACCTATTTAATTGAAGTTTATTGTAGAAGCACGTACGATATACCCACGGAGTACAGAAAAGTAGATATACCTATACGATATACATAGCCTTAGAATTTAGGTACATCCAATTTTTTACTTGAATTGTCACACAATAAATACGTTTTCTATTGAAATAATAAAATACTGAGATAAACTGCCGATTTTTACGTTTTTATAGTGGTATCCCCAGCTGGGACTGGGCATGGCATTCCAGACCTCGCATGGTACACAGCTCTGACTTTTTGAGATAGTTTGAAATTGTGTGTGTTTGTTTACATATTATCATTGCCCGGCAAAGGAAACCATCGTAAGGAAACCTTATTTTTGTTAAGGCAGGAAAAATGTTCCTAACCGCACACCCCGTCGTTCGGGGCAACAACAACAACAGAACAGGGTAGTGTGGGGGCCTCAACCACTAAACTTTCGCCTTTATTGGCGGACCACTGGACACATACATTACTTCTGTGGTATAGTAAGGAAACCTGCACGTTTGAAAGATTTGCTCGATGGCTTGTGAAGTCTGCCAATCAGCACTGGGCCAGCGGAGGTGTGGTTGACTACGGCCTAAACCCCTCTCACTATGAAGTTAGACCAGTGCCTAATTATGGGACAGTGAAAGGGTTAATAATCGGGTAGGACAGTAAAAAAATGGTGAACTATATAACCGTCTATTATACCTACTTGCCAGTATTATAAGCCAAGAAAATTTAATCCTGTCATTTTTACAGAAGCATTTAACCAAAATATTTATGTAAATTGATTTACAGATCAACAATTTAAATGTAGGTATACTTTACAAATCAAAAATTTTACTGTTGGTATACTTACTAAGTGCCAAGGATCTGATTTGGAGACAAGAAACAGTTAAACTTGTTCTCTGGTGAATGCAAACATACAATACATCATATTAGCCAACTTAAGGCTTTCCTCCTTTTCTAGGCTCAATCTGTTTATTTTTAACCGA